>JALMGJ010000031.1:0-1200000 GCA_023362775.1 Charina bottae | reverse complement strand
GTGCAAATAACTAGAACTATATCAAATGATGCTAGAGTGAGTTAGTTCACAGCATACAGTCACATGTGGCAGTAACTGTCAGCCCCTCCAGGTAAACCAGGCAGGAAACACGACTAGATGAACTAATGCTACTTTCTTGTAAGGCTCCGTTAACAGAATCTTGCAAGTCTGAAAGTACAAATCTCCCGCCCTATTTATGCTGGGCAGCATCTCCTCCCTCTGTTCTCCAAGGTCCCCCTCACATTCCATCACAGTAATGCACCTTGCTCCAACATTATGTATGCTTTCTTCAGGGCTTTCTGCATTATTGATTTTTGGTCCCATTGCAGGGAGGTTCAGCATGTTCCTCCCTTTCGGTAGGAAGGACCAGAATTTTTTTATTAGTTCTTTTCATTAACATGGATTGCTTTATCAGCTTTAAATTAAGAAACAACCAGAATTCTGAGAAAAAGTAAAAGGCAACAGTAAATGTCCATGGTCATTAAAGGAGGCTCTCATCATACGTTGGATACCATCACATATTTAGCTGAGAGATACCAATTGCTTGATTGTTCACCACCAATCATGTCAATGAAGAGAAAAAAAAACATCCTCCTTAAAAAGGGGAAATGGATAATTCAAGCTATGACACTTTGCAGTTTGACCTTCAGCCCTCTAACCAGTTATTAGATATATCTTTCAGGACATTAAAGGATGTCTAGCAATGAATTAGAAGAAGATTCAGCAACAGAAATATAGACACATTTCCCCTTAATCTTAAACCCTCTGCTGAGTAGAATGGACTTATAAACTTTGATAAATATCATACTCAGTACCATCTTAGAAAGATAGATAGTGGCAAACTTTGAGATGTGGTTGAAATGCTCTGCTCTCAGAATGCTCTGATTCATATAATACTGTATCAGGTGCAAGTTGCAAACCGTGGCTCTTTATAAGACAATCTAATATTTGGATGCCCCAACACAAAGAATCCTATCAAAAGAGATCCCCCCACCAATCCCCAGACTTCTACCATTTATGCAACATTCATCTTTTCTTTGTTACAGTTAAGTGTATTGATGGAAAGTACTTGGTAATATCCAAGTAAGGCTTAAACCTACAAATAGCAATAGGCATGCAAGAAAGAAATATAGTCTTAACCTTTTGACAAACATTTGAAAGTTTCTTGTTACCATAATTATGTCTGTTGGGAATTTTGTCAATTTTGTGGTGAGTTTATTTATTATTTCAGGGGGGGCTTTTCGTGTTTTTATAAAGCTCCTGATTGCTAACCTCTCAGAGTTTTCAGGAATGGGCAACATACAAATAAAATTATGTTTATGATAGCATCTGCCTCACATAGTTAGACACTTGCAGTGAGTTAAGAGGGCCTCATGCTGGGGCTTTTAAACCACTATTTCCATTATCCCCATTCAACACAACCACCCCTCCTCCTCCTCCTTCCTCTTTTATTTATTATTTTAAATGTATTATAGCTGCCCACTCCCATAGATTCTGGGTGGCTTACAGATACAAAAATAATTAAAAACATCCAACACCACAGGCAGCCTGGACTACAACAATCATAAAAATAACAAATCAAACCAAATCGGGGGTCCCATAAACACATTAACCCCTGGCCTGATACCAAAGCCAGGTCTTAAGAACTTTTTGGAACCCCAAGAAAGAGGGTGCTTTTTGTATCTCTGGGGGATGCTGTTTCAGAGGGCTGGGATCACAACAGAGAAGGCATGTCTAGGAGATGACATTGGAGAAAACAGCCTGAGACCATATTCAGTGAGCGTTTTTGAACATGCTTGAATTGCCAAATCTTGTCTTGACTCTGACATTTCTCAAAATGCCAATGGATATAGTGAAGACCAAAAAAACACCCATATTCTACTGATAAAAAGAATTTGGCATAAAGAGAAAAAAACCTATTATTTATTGGGGAAGATATGAAATAAAACATTGTGCTTATCTACTTGTGTGTATTCAAACCAAATTTATATTTCCATTTGTCATACACAAAAAGAGTGAATGACCTTTCATTGACTTTATTGCTTCAAATATTTACACTTTTATCAGCTTAATTTCACACATTTATACTCTGTCAGAGTCATTAATGTCATAATAATTACAACAATTATATGAATAATGTTGTTTCTACGCATCACTGAAGAACTACTGTAAGTGATGGGCAAAAACATGTACTGAATTGACCTAGGCAATCAGTTCCAAGTTGTTCGTTAGGAGCTTAAAGATATTTCTTTTGGATGGATAGCATGTATTTCTGTAACCTGCTGACATATCACAGAATTAATAATCCAACACCAGTTTACTTAATGAGGGAAATAAATCGATCTTTCATGTTATCTCTTCTGGGCAATTGGCAAAATGTCAGCTTCTTAAGCATTTAAAAGGAAGTTTGATGTAATATGTTTAGAGATGTGTGTTATTTTTCTTCAAATACATTTGATGCCAAAAATATGGTCAAGGAAATGCAAGCAAGGCTAGAGAAGTGATTCATGCTGAACAAAATGCCAATGTCATATAATAGGGCTGGAATAAATCAGGAGGGAGAGGAAAGTCAGCTAACCAGGGGCAAGAACCACTACATCAGTCCTAACAAGCCGAACAGTACATAGGTCCAAAAGACTAGAAGGTAGCCACAGTCTAAGTGAAGGTTATTTTATCCAAGAAAAGAGTTCATGGTCTCAGATTCCACTGTGGTGGTGCAATGTGGTGGAAATTATTTCCAGCAACTGTCTCCGCTTCTCAGACCGCCTTATAAAGCTCTTGGAAACCAGCCCTTCAGCTGGTGTTCACCATGGTTCTGACTCCTATTTTATTTATACATGAAGAGACAGTAAACATCTAACAAATGGAACTTAATATGGTTCAGTGTAGATATTATTCCTCTTTAGTGTTTAGGCACCTAGTCATTTCTTCTTTCATCCATTTCTCATTCTCTCTCTCCAATCATCTGTTTTCTGTGTTCATCAAACATGCTTTGTCCTTATTTCCTAAAGTCTCATGCTGTAGGAAAGCATATTGTCAGGGAGATAACTGGTGAAGAAGGAGGGAGCCCCCTCTGTCTTCACCAGTTATCTCCCTGACACATATAGAGACAAAAAAGAGCTGCTAGCTACAAAATCTGGCCAATAGTCACTTGGCCAACCTTCCCAAACCAGCACTCTCTAAATATGTTAGGATTATGACTCTAAAAATATTTTGCAGTGATGGCCAACTAGTCATTCTAGGAGTTGTAATCCCAACACATCTAAAGGCCACAAAGTAGGGAACTCTGACCTTGCCATCATAGACCGCTATGACTGGCATACTCTCCACTGAGAGTCACTCTATAATGTGTAAGTTTAAACACTTTTTTTCAAAACATAACATCTTTCAAAAATGTTTACTATTCTAGTTCATTTTATTAGTAATATAAAAACGTCCTCTGCTCAAGGACATCCTGAACTCTAATTTTGGCTTCCCTGTTCTTCCACTTGACCTGTACATACTTGTTTTATACTGTTGTCTTTTCTATAACCACATGTAGAGGGGTTTTTTAAAAAATCTTTTCTATATAGGTTTATCTATTAAACCAGAGCTTTCCAAACTGTGTGTCGGGACACGTTAGTGTGTCAGCTGCAGTGTTTGGGTGTGTCGCGGCTGCTGCTGCCTCCGAGCCCTGCCAGGATTCTGCGCAGGTCGTAGAGCCTGCCTTGTGCCTTGCTGCCTCCAAACCTGCTGTGATTCCACGCAGGTCCTAGTGCCTGCCTTGTGCCCTGCTGTAATAATGTGTCGCGAAATGCTGTAAGAGTGTGTCACGAAATGATGCATGTCTAAAAAGTGTGTCACTAACATGAAAAGTTTGGAAAGCTCTGTATTAAACGTATACTGTTCGACTACTAAAAAGGTGGTTTTCTGCAGAATCATAGTAATAAAAAGCTATTATGCTAACAGTTTTTCTTATTGCTTCAGTCTAAAAATATTGAACCCAAAGCAGAAGAGAAAATTCCTTCACATCTAAATAGCCTCGGGATTTCTACCCCCACTAAACAACAAATTGAGCTACATGCTTTCCTTTTATGTAATCACATTTTTTGTCATTTTCAGATACCCAAACGTTCATATATTGATAATATTATGGGAAAATGTAATGTTAGGAAATGGTTCGTATTAAGCAGAGATGAGTGGATAATAAAAATAATTATTTTAACCACTGTTCATGGGTTTTTCCATGAAAATTTGATAGCTCACTTATTGATAGCTGTTTCATGGCTCTGCAAGTTGATTTTCCATTTAGTGCTGACAGTCCTGTGCATTTTAAGCACTCCCTTAACCAAGAGCATTTAACTTCTACCTATCCTTTAGTTTATTGTGAATGGGGAGAGGAGAGGAGGAGAGGGTTGGATTGTTTGTGAGAATTATTCTGTTTGGAGGCTATACATACACATTTTCTTTAACATACATTTTAATTAAAAAAACTAGTGTCCAGAGAAGGATAATGAGTCTGAGTATAGATATTACTAAGCACAATCCTGGCAATGTTTTGCATGAGGTTATCCAAAAGTTGCAATTCTATCAACGGTTGTAGGAATTAATATTGGGCAACAGACTCATTTATTTACTTAAACAAATATTTAACATATTTTCAGATGTATATAGTAGCTTATGATAGAAGTGAAATAGGAAAAAGAAGTAGGGAGAATTAGTCTACTTTAGAATTACTGGTGGTGAAAAGTAGTATATTAATACTGTTAATAAGTAAAGAATAGTACATGCACAAATAACAAATATAATTAAAAAGGAATATTCCCAAATGCTAGACATCACTCCTTGTGTTTCCCCCCAATATCCAGTTTAGATGTCAGATTAAGATTCAAGAAGCTGGTATTTTATATCTTAATGTGAAAATACAAAAATTCTCTAAGCTAATTAGAAACCTGAAAGTACAACATAAGTGCAATACCACTTCGCCATTTATATTCCTAGCAGTTAGTCCTGAGAGAAATACTGCCTCCGTTGCTGAAAGTAATCTATAGCCATTATAATTATTCCCCATGAATTTGTCTAATTATTCTCCTTGAATTTATCCATATTTCACAGTCAGCTATGCACTGTCTCAAGAAGTACTGCCTTTTATCCATCCTGAATTTCCCAACATTTAACTTTCCTGAATGACCTACGGTTCTATGATTCTGATTGGAAAATAAAAAAATTATTCCTGTATTCCTTGCCCACATCACAAACTGTATAATTTTATATACATTTATCATGTCCCTTGTTGCTCAGTTTTTCCCTAAATTAAAAAGCCCCAAATGTTGTAACCTTTTTTCATTTAGCCTTTTTAGGTGGGGCAATCAAACTCTACACACTGTTTTAAATGTAGTTGTATGATAGATTTGATTAATAAATAAATAAATAGATTTGCATATTATTATAATTTTGGCAGTTTTTTTACTTTCAAAACTTTTCAAATCCCCAAAATAGAACAACTTGCCCTTTTCACAGCAACTGTATATTGAGTTGCTTGTAGAGTGGAGAGATTGCTTAAACAAGTGATGGGGGAAAAAAAGAAAAAAAAAGTGATCTCTGTAGGCAATCTGTCCTGTTCCTGGCCCGTTTTTTTCTCCTTCCCCCCTCTTGCAGAGCGGAGAGATTGGAGAGGGAGGGATTACAAGAGAGTAAGCAGGCACACAATGGGGAATACATTGGGCTGTTTGCGTAGCATGCTTGGGGCTGCCAACACCACTGCATTCCTTTCACTGTGTATTCCCCATTGTGTGCCTGCTTACTCTCTTGTAACCCCTCCCTCTCCAATCTCTCCACCCTGCAAGGCGAGAAAAAAAAAGAAAAACCACAGGTCAGGCACAGGACAACATGTACTGACTGTAATGGTGATCATGTGACTTGGGGATGCTGCAAAGGTCGTAAATGCAGGCATTGGTTGTAAACTTATTTTTTCAGCACCATTGTAACTTTGAACGGTCACTGAATGAGGCAGTCAGTAAGCAAGGTCTACCTGTATGCATACGCTAATGATTGCCAAACTGGACTGCTGTGTGGGTTCCATATAGAACTGCCTGTAAAAATAATTTTAAAACTTCAGAATATGGTATCCTGAATATTGGTGGTATAGAGAATAAGTAAGATTCTTGACAGAGATATGCAAGCTCTGTTGCCAAGGCGACAAAGGGCAAAACATTTGTTAAGTCCAGAACTCTCAGATTGGAAGTGGCTCAGACAAACATCTGAGTGGATGTGCAATACAATCTGACTTTTAGGATTCTATCGCTATAGCCCATCTTAATAAAAGCATGTAACAATTTAATATGACATATATTTTGCACTAGCTGAATTAGTTGCTGATGTATTTCTGATTTTATCTTGAAAATCCTAAACACTTCGAGTTTAAGTTACTTGAAGAGAGTAATTTTACTTGTATCATTGATTCTATATTTTAAGATCAACAACAGTGAATTTCTCAATTTTCAATTTCCTCTCCTCACGTGTAGAGTATATAATATAAACTTAAATTGCCTGAAGTAATGAAAGGACTGGCCCTTGTTAGTCTTCTGGAACAACTCATAGGAGCTTCCTGATCTTTGGTGGCACTTTAATCTGTTTTGATTCTTCCAGACAGGTCAACATGCACGATGATTTTATAAATAAGTCACATAGGGCTTTTCAGCCATGATTATTTTTATTTCTAAAGTTTGCTAGATCTGAAAACGATAAATACTGTTTCTATAATATTCATGAATCCTGTGAATTAGGTAAATAAACAATGTTATCTCTTGTTTAAAAGTAGTGAAGCAGAAATATGGCAGGTCAAATGATTTCCTTGATTCCTAGTTAAATCACATAAATGTATTTCCAAACATTCCATTGAGGCTGTGAATGAAATATTTGTAAAGGGCATTGTCTCTTGTAATCGAGTCCTCCTCCTATAATAGTCACCACATTTGACTCTAAAAGGTCTCCAGGGAGAAAGATTAATTAGATTTCAATTGTGTTACAGAAAAATGTACTTTACATAGTTGCACTCTAGAAAGCATTATGGTGTTTCTTTAATGTGTTTAAAAATTCAAAAATGTTTTTAAAAGCCACTTAAAAAGTCAAGCTAAAGGCAAGCTAATGGAAAATCGTGTCATCCTTCAAATTGATGTATGCTTAGTTTCATGAGGCCTTACTCGCTGTATGATGTTAGGCAGATGCAAAAGGAATCTTTGTGAATGATCACTGAAGTTTTTCAAACAGACCATTAGAATCAACAGAAAACTAGAAAAAAACTTGCTGTTCTGCCATGAATCTAGGTTAAAGAGACAAGAAATACAAACACACTGAAAAATAAGATCATGCAGTACAATTAGAGTTAGCTGTTTATGGATTGTCTGAATGTAATTTATTTTTACATCTTTTGTTGTTTTTCCTTTCCTTTTCTATATAACACGCACCTTTCAGAAAGTATCTTATCTAACTTTTTAAAAAATCAAATACTGAATAAATGAAAAATTCCACCTAAAATTTCACTGTGATTCTATTCCGCCCAATACAACACTTTTATAGAAAGGTTCTGTAATAGTTTGAGCTGGTTTGAATGTTTCCTTGTCATGAAAACGCATCAAAATAGAAGAAACTGAAATCAGTAAGAACAGAGAGCCACTGTAACCATTATGGAACCCCATATAGGACTGAGCGTCATGTAAGTCTTTCAAATTATTATTACAAAGAAGTGTGGCTGTTGCTTCCCCCCCCACCTTTTCCCTGCCATCACATGCAACACATCACTATCACACTACAAATCCCAAGTAGTGGCAGTCGGTGCACTGCTTTCCAACATTTTGAAAGGTGTACCTAAAAAATGTCTCTCGTATATATGCAAGAATTTAGGCCCATGTTTGGGGAATAAATACTTTAGAAATAATTGATACCCACTTCAAGAAACTCCTCAAAAACAGCATGTGACTGAGGAATATAATCTGGTACTAGGGGAATATTATCTCTCTCTTTCTCTGCAGATCTGATTCTCTTTTCCTGATAGAGTACAGACTACCCTTAGGCCGGTAGAGGTAGCTATAAAATTAGAAGGCTTGGCAAAGTACATGATGGGTGTCCAGGACTTTGGTCTAGATCTGGGATGTAAATACGTTGTCTGGGGCACAGTATATATCCCGGTATACTGCTCTTTGAGACAGAAGTTCCCTGCCTCATCTGATTGTTTTCAAAGGAAAACACCAACTGTCCAAAGATGTTTGTATCTCTGAGAATTCTTCTGGACCCCACGTAAATTCCTGAGGCATACTTAGAAAATGAACTTGGTTTGTGGTTACAGCCCAATGCCACCTTCTCAAGTATCCCCAGAAAAACATACTCTTGCATGTGGTAGGTAGAAAGCAGATTGAGAACTTATATGTGGGACTAAAAGCAATGGGGATTGAGAAGAATTGTATTTTTGGCTTGCTTACCAACAGTAATTGGGACCAGGAACTCTGTCACTAAGCGATGAGATCGTAAGGCGCGACCTCACAGGACCACAACAACTTACAACAGCAGTTCCGGCAGTCCCAGCTGCTGTTGCTAGACAAATACCATGCAGTTACAGCATCCCATAGTCATGTGATCACCATTTGTGACTGCTTACCGGCTTCCCCGTTGATTTGCTTGTCGGAAGTGGGCAGTGAAGGTTGCAAATGGCGATCCTGTGACCGTGGGATGCTTCAACATCGTAAATGCAAGCCAGTTGCCAAGTGTCCGAATTGGAATCATGTTATTGTGAGGACACTGGGGTGGCCGCAAATATGAGGACCAGTCATAAGTCCCCCTCAATCAGCACCATTGTAACTTTGAACAGTCGCTGAACGAGTGGATGTTAAATGAGATCAATTTGATTTTTAGGGATATTTTATGCCACTTGTTCAGAATTATTACACATAATCAAGTTTCACAATAGTATGGCAAAAATATATATTTTCTGATAACATTTCTTAAATATTTCTTACTGGCAGATCAATCTGGTAGCTAAGAAAGCACTGACTTATACAGATTTCATATAACATCAGATGTGGATATACTCCAAAGTACTATGAAGTACAAGAATTTCTAGAGATTTAAATGCTTATGATATCCATAATGGACAGACCTTTTATGAAATAATTGCTTCATACTAAGTGATAAACAGTGCCTTGCTATGTATAAGATTGATTTACAGTTTTTCATGTTTAAGGGCATGTTGTTTTAAAGATTGGTTGCCCAGTGTTTTGTAATATTTCTTTCTAAAGTACATTAGTGAACTACTGAGCAATCTTGATAAAGTATATCGTAATGCAAATTAATACATTGAAAAGTATATTTCAATGTATAAAGTATATTTCAATGTAAATTAATACATTGAAAACATAAGATGGTCATTATAATAAAGTGTTTACCAGATTTTAAAAACCTTTAACTATACAATGCTCACTTATTAGATATAGAGAAGAAAAGTTGGTTTTTAATACAAGATTTTATAAATCTATATATGTGCATCTAATATTCAGTAAGTAAATGTTACATCAGGGACACAAATATCATTACTCTGAAAAATTACTAATGGCACAATAATATGAAAACCAACATTGACAGTCATAATTTGTTTTGAATCAATGGCTATGATCTGCTGTCCAAATGGAATTTTTTTTATTTAAATTGACTCATGTGTAATACAGTGCTTTGTCTATAAGCTTTGTCATGCATGACAGACTGTCCAGTCATGGATGAAACTGTTCTCTGAGCTCATAACATTATGCAAACTCAGAGCATTGGAGACCACAAATTCTTTGGTGTTGGCAATTCATGTACCATTCAGTACTTGAAACCATAAATTGTTTCTTTGGCATACAACAAAATAATGTATTTTCATTTCCATTAGCAATCCCTTATCAACTTACTTTGAAATATGCCTCATGGAACAAAAAAGACCAAATGTCTGCCCATAACTATATACTATAAGATTTTGCTGTAAATCAATTACATTTAATATTTCAAATACTGTTTTATCCAATAGGAAGATGCAATTTTTCTCCCAAATTCTTAACTGTGAATTGAGAGGTTCAGGGGATTTTCTTACATTAGCTGATAAGAATAGAAGAAAGGATTGAGCAAGAGGTGCAAAGGACTGCAGATATAGCTGCTGAAAAGCCTGGGTATGTTTGAAGATTAGCCAGAACATCTTTCCTCCCTGGTCTAGTTACCCTTCCCCTACTTCATATCCATCCAGCTTCATTCACCCGTTTCTTTTCCCTTCCCAATGGAGCTTCTCTAGCCTATCTCTATCCTGTTGTCTCCACTTCTTCCTGTCCTTTCCTGATTGCCACTGTTGAACAGCTCTTACCATTAGGATTTTTTTCTTGATGTCCAACTGAAACTTACTTCCTTGTCACTTAAACCCATTGTTTTTTGTCCTGTCCGCTAGAACAATTCTGAACAATTCTGCCCTGTCTTCTGCATGGCAGCCAGCCCTTCAGATACTTGAAGATAGTTATCATGTCTCTCCACAGTTTTCCCTTCTGCAGGCTAAACATACCCACAGTCTCCAACTGCTCCTCATTATTTCTACCTTCCAGGCCCCTTAACTTCTTGATTGCTTTCATCTGGTCATGTTCCAGTTTGTCAGTGTCTTTTGTAAAATATGATGCCCAGAACTGGACCCATTTTTCTAGGTGCACAATAGAGAGGTATGATGACTTCTCTTTTTTTTTGATGCAGTTTAAGATTGCATTTGTTCGTTTATTTTGAAAATGCATCATACTGTTGACTCATGTTTAGCTTGTATTTTTTTGTGTATGTGTTTATATATTTTGTTCTATTTGCCCTTTGGTGGTGCAGGGAATGTCCTATATTCAGGGTTGCCTTTTTTTCAGGTAAATAAAATACATTTTTCCAGTGTGAGCATCCTCACAAACCATGTAATTCCATCTAATTATTGGGAATGGGAGTATGTATGGGCATAATCTGAACTAAATATGCTAAGATATCTGTCCTTCCGGAAGAACCTAAAGACCTGGTTTTGCCGCCTCGCGTGGGATGGGAACAGGAATAGTTCCTCGTGGGGATGGCTGGTGCCATAGAGCCCTTTTAAAGATCATGGTCTGCCTTCTTGGATTTTCTACTTAATTTATAATAATAATTAATTGTATATTGTATTTTATGTGTTTTTATAACAGAATTTTAATCTCTATGTTTGTAAACTGCCCAGAGTCCCCTTGTGGGAGATGGTGTGGTGATAGAAGTCGAAACATAAATAAATAAATAAATAAAATAAATAAGATCTAGCAAAATATGAATAGATGCATATCTGCTTCACTGCATTGCTGGTGAAAGAGAATTCCCACAGATATGATCAATCTATATGAGTAAACAATACCTTGCTCATATTATCTCTAATCTTTAGTAGTAGTAGTAGTAGTAGTAGTAGTACTTCTTTATTACGGTCACCAACCAGGATTCAACAAATTAACAGCAGATGAAACAGAATAAATCCGTATAGTATCTGGCTAGCTCTTCAACACAATCAAAGAGTCTGGTTTTGTAAATATAGCAAAATTTGGCCACATACATAGAAGCTGAATATTATTGGTCTGACAATAACAGCTGTACATAGACTAAATCAAAATTGCCTGGGTAGTTTGTTAAATAAAAAGGTGACAAGGTGAATAGTTGCATCCTTATAAAAACTGCAATATAACAAGACATGAACCATATATTCAATAGAACCTTCTCCACAACTGCACAATCTTAGTTCATATGGGATGGGGGGGAGTATCTGCCCTTAAGAACCACCATAGAGAGCACATTAAAGCATTGATTAGCACTATCCAGGGTTTAAGGACAGTTATATAATATAGATATCTCCCTGGCCTAAAGAAAGAGGCATGGCTGCTCAGGAAAAAAATTCATGGCTAGGGCAGTTTGATCCAATTGGGCTTACTGATCTTGAACATGTCGCTTAAGTGCAATGAGTGATAGGTTGTAGCCCATCATTAGCAGATCTCCCAAGACAAAACATAATATTGCAGTTTTTGCAGAATTGTCCAACTCCAAATTGATTCATAGTTGTCTGCAATGAGGAAAGAGCCCAGACTTTCTGAAAAGGACAGTAATTTCAATGAGTATGCAAGAATAGAAAATCATGCAAAAATATTTTTTTAAAGAAACTTTATTAAATTTCAAAATATAAGTAAAAAAATATAAGAATAGAAAGAGACTGAAGAAAGAAAGAACAAAAACAGAACAAACTTAAAAGTGCAGAAATAAAAAGAAAGAGACATAGAGAAAAGAGTGACTTCCGACTATCTTCAGAACAGATAAAAACATAAAAATACATTAACCTCTTACTCTATTTTTAACTATAAAACACATTATTTCTATATTCTTATACAATCCTACTCGTCAAATCCCAAAATCAAAACTTCATCTTTTTCCGTTTCAAGCAAAAAGTCCAAAAATGGTTTCCAAGTAGAAACAAAATTAGACAAATTATTTTCTTTAATCAATGCAATCAGTTTCACCATCTCTGCCAGCTCCATTAATTTCACCATCCATTCTTCCCCTGTAGGAATTTGTAAGAAAGAATAGAGAAGAAAGAAAAATAGAATATAACAAAAAAAAGAAAAAAGAAATATAAAGAAGTAACTTCCCCCTTCATCTCAGTGTATAAACAATTTAACAACTTATAACTTTCTCTTAAAATACAGCAAAAAATATCTTTGTCCCATATCACATCTCTTATCTGTAGGCAAACCCTTAAAACAGAGCTTTCCAAACTTTTCATGTTGGTGACACACTTTTTAGACATGCATCATTTCGTGACATACTCTTACAGCAGGGCATCATTTCACGACATACTCTTACAGCAGGGCACAAGGCAAGGACTAGGACCTGCGCGGAATCACAGCAGGTTTGGAGGCAGCAAGGCACAAGGCAGGCACTAGGACCTGCGTGGAATCCCAGCAGGGCAGGTTTGGAGGCAGCAAGGCACAAGGCAGGCACTAGGACCTGTGTGGAAGCCAGGAGGCAGCAGCAGCTGCGACACACCCAGACACTGCAGCCGACACACTAACGTGTCCCGACACACAGTTTGGAAAGCTCTGCCTTAAAACCTCGTCATTCAGTCCTGCTCAGCAAAAGTCCATTAAGGACTTTTTTAGATCAAAAATAACAACATCTATTTTAACCTTGATCAAATAGATCTTTATATTCCTTCCCTTTATTTTTAATTATCTTTAATCCCTTCAAATAATGTCCTAGAACTTGATTTCTTTTCTTTTTTTTCTTTGTTCCTTCTCACCAAGACTTTGAAAACTTTAACAGGTCTCCTTTGTAAATCCAATGTAGAGAAATTATCCAAGTCACTCTCCTGGTTGGTTGGTTGGTTGGTTGGTTGGATGGATGGATGGATGGATGTCCCTTTTAATCATTAAAATGTCAGGTGGTTTCATTTGTATATCCAGATCATTCTTATAGCCTGTCATTTTTAAATCCACATTCAAATCTATTTTGGTCTTATCTAGTAGAACTTGTTCCTCTTCCATAACACTATCTATGATGGCAGACATTCTTAAAATTAACTTCTGAGTCCATTGTTCCCATACATCTTTCAGTACATTCAATGTAACAAGTCAAATAGATGTTCTCCTTTAATTGCAACCTTTACTTCCTTTTAGCTCCCTCTAGTGTCCAACCTTCTAAGTCCCATCCTATCATGTTATTTTTTTTTCAGAATTCAAAACACAAGCCATTTTCCCACGGGAAGGATTCATTCAATTAATTTCAGAATCCCATTTCAAGTCCATTTATACCCTTAGTCCATTTATAACCTTCCAAAAACAACACTCTAATCACCCTTTTGCTGTGTATTCCCAAAAATTGCTAAGTTCTTAAAATTGCACTTAAAATTTCTTTCATTAAGGATTGAAGGAAACTCACCCAGTGAATGCCATCAAACCTGCCATTCTGAAGGTTCTTAATATTTGAAAAACAGCAAAAAAATAATTCCAAAAGGGATTAAGAAATGAGGCTGGCTGAGCTTTGTGTCCATTTAGGCTACATTACGGTTGTGGGAGGTAGATGGAATCCTTTGACTCTCAGCCACTCCACTCCGCAGCCGACCACAAAAAACTTGGTTTCTGCAGTCTACTCATGAGAAGCAACTGTCCAGAGTACATGTGGGCAATCCTACACTCTCTTCTTTCTCCAGAGAGATTTTGCCAGCCAGGATTCGTCCCTGGCTGCCGATCTTCACTGTAATTCTGTCCCTGCTCCTTCAGGGACATCTAGCCCACCACATATGTCCTCACCAGAAGTCCACATTTTGCATGTCATCATTTTGGAGTGCAATAAGTTTACTGGAGCTATGGAAGACCATGCCCAAATATTTGAAGATTTTTACCAGCTCAGTAATCTGAGCATTTAACCACCACATGTGCATTCTAGATCACATTGTGAAAATTAGGATCTTTGTTTTAGAATACAGGTAGTCCTTGTTGAACAACCACTTGTTCAGTGACTGTTTGAAGTTACAACGGCACTGAATGAGGGGAACTTACAATGAGTCCTTGTAGTTGTAGCTGTTACAACATCTCCAGGGTCATGTGATTATAATTTGGGTACTTGACAACCAGATCACAATTAAGATATTGCAGTGTACTGTGGTCACGTGACCACCATTTGTGACCTTCACTGCTGGCTTCCGACAAGGAAAGTCAATGGAGAAGCTGGCAGGAGGTTGCAAATGGAAATCACATGACTGCAGGATACTGCGACCATGCAGGATTCACCTAATGATGGCAACTGGGACTGCCGCAAGTGCCACCATAAGTCAATGTGGTCCTGTGATAATCGCGCTTTATGAACACGTTGCTTAGCAACAGAGTTGCTGGTCCCAATTACCATAGTTAAGTGAGGACTACCTGTAGTTGATCTCAAGTGCTTTCTCAGAGCAATAACTGGCTAGGGCTCTCAGGGTTTGATGATTGGAATGTTTTTGAGAGAAGTCTACATCATCTTCATAGAGTAGGCTGCAATATGCCTATTAGCTAATTTCTGAGGATAGTGCCCTAATTTAGTTGTTTTGGCTACAAGAGAATGAATATAGAGATTAAACAAAAGGGGGAAAATACTATACAACCTTGTCTCACTCTTCTACGGGTTGGGATCGTTTTAGTATAATCACCTTGAATACTGCAACAGATCTTTATTCTAGAATTCTCATAAAAGTTATGTATTAATAGCAGTAACCTTCCACCTATATAAAGTATCTATGAGTTTACCCCACAACCTTGTTCTGGAAATAAAATCAAATGTGAACCTAAAGCCAATGAATGCAGTTTTATAATGCAGAACCTGGCTTGGACTAATATTTTTCAGCCAAATATTGAAGTATGAGGGCAAGGGCAAGGACAGAATGTCCAGCTCTAAAGCCTGCTCGCTCATCTGCCAAAATATGCTCTAAGTCGATCTAGTCAGCCAATTTATTTTTTATAGTTATTTAGCACAGAGCTTACTTATAATTCTTAGAAGACTGATAGGCTTATTGCCTATAATTGTTAAAAGACTGCATTCTATCCATTTGGATTCGTGTTTTGAAAAAAGGTAACCAATCCATCTGTGGAACAAATGTCCAGAAAATGCTGGCCTTAAAATTCTGGCCAATTCATTTAATTGGCACTATAGGCCAGGGCTTTCCAAAGTGCCGCTGCTGGCGACACACCCGGCGGCGGCGGCGACACGCGCGCGCACGGCGACAGCACGGGGGGGCGTGCGGTGGTGCGCGCGGCGGCGTGGGGGGTGTGCAGCGGCGCACGCGCGCACGGTGGCGGCGTGGGGGGCGTGCGGCGGCGCACGCGTGCACGGTGGCGGCGCGGGAGTGGCGTGCGGCGGCGCACGCGTGCATGGCGGCCGCCGTGCACGCGCGCGCCGCTGCTTCCGGGTGGTGTGGCGACACACCATGCTGTGTGTGGCAACACACTTTTGTGTCGCGACACACAGTTTGGAAAGCTCTGCTATAGGCATTTACAAAATACAGAAAATGTAAATATAAGGATATAAATACCTGGATTAATTTACCCTCATATAACAGGTATGTATCTAAATACAAAAAATTGTCTTTGCATATATAGGCTAAGGGTCCTCTGCATTATGTCAAATTCTGGATTCAGGAAAGTATTATATTCTAGCCCTTTTTAGTAATTTATAACTTTATAAATTATAACTGCAAGTACAAAAGAGGAAATGGGTATGTACTATGGCCAAACTCCTCAATCTCTAAAGCTAAATTGTAAATATATTTGAGTAAAAGTAGTTAAAGTTCTCCATGAGATCAGAATATTTTACATATTCTAGTCCTGTGACGGACCTTAAACTCATTCAGTTGGAGTGATTACAGTTCCTTTACAGAACATCCCTCTCCATAGTTAAGTTGGAGTCTTAACCAAACTACATAGCTTCATCTCCCTAAACATCTCCATATGGCTACCCTGTTGTTTTGAAATCAATTAAAGGAAGCCTCATTCTTACTGCTTTCATTTTGTGGTCCCATCTTGTCACTTTTATTCCCTCATAAATATTCAAGAAAGCAATAGGAGACCAAGTGTCCCCCCTCCAAAGAGCTCACACTTATACAGTAGCTGCTCCCTATTTTGGACCACTTAAATGTTTTAATTAGACCTGTTCTTCTTTGCTGTTTTTCAAGCATCAAATCATGGTTCATGGTTTGACTAAATCAGATCCTCATAAATTTGGTCTGTCGGTACCAAAACCTCGATGGGGAACTGTTTAAATAATAAAAGAATGTTTCAGAAAAAGAACTGTATGAATAAGTATATTAACTATTGTTTCAAAACTGATATGTGAGACAAAGCTCTTCCCTTGATTTGTGATGCTTTCAGTTACTTTCTAGTAATCCTACTACTGTACCTCACAACTTTCCATACTGCAAATAGAAGAAAAAGACAAGGAAGGAACCAGTTCAGTTTAATCCTTTTTGATAAAATCTTATACCGATACCTTACAGCAATATGGCATGCACTTTGAGGAATATAAGCAGGATACATGCTTTAGGAGTAAGTGAAACCATGTCATTGCAAACAATTTGGACATCAGGGATGGGCTTTAAAACCCACAATTCCTAAAAAAGAAAATACAGTAGGCCAAACTGGGGTTTACTCCTTCAGGTGTCTGTAGCTTGAATCATGTCAACTGGATTTCTATTTTCTTAATGGAAACGTTTCGCTCCTTATCCAAGGGGCTTCTTCAGTCTGAGCAAAGTTGGTAAGGGAATCCTAAATATGTTCCTAGGTAGCTGTGTGACCTTACACCTGGGGCTAGGTCATGGTTATATTGAGATGTAATTTTTAAGTCCTTTTATCATCTAATGGAGGGTCGTTAAAAACACCATGCTGCTGTTGAGCTTCTGAAATGGTCTTAATCTTCCTAGGCACAGAAGACAACACGGGGAGGAAGATGGGGGAGAGTTTGTGCCTGAGGCCCCCACCTCTATTCAAGGAAGGATTTTCCAAGTTGGCATAAATGGATTCCTTGACCCCTCTCTCAAACCACCTATCTTCTCTGTCTAAAATGTGAACATTAATGTCCTCAAATGAGTGTCCTTTTTCTTTTAGATGAAGATAAACTGCTGACTCTGGTCCTGTGGTGTTATTTCTCCTGTGTTGTGCCATCCTCCTGTACATAGGTTGTTTGGTTTCTCCAATGTAGAGTTCAGAGCACTCCTCACTGCACTGGATTGCATAAACTACATTGCTTTTCTTATGTTTTGGAGTTTGATCTTTGGGGTGTACAAGCCTCTGTCTCAGTGTGTTGGTGGGTTTGAAATATACAGGTATGTGGTGTTTGCCAAATATCCGTTTTATCTTTTCAGACACGCCAGCCATGTAGGGAATGACCAGGTTCTTTCGTTTACTCTGAGTCTCAGCCCTATCTGTCGCTGTTTTAGGTCTGGTAGATTTAGATTTGGTGAAGGCCCAATTTGGATATCCACAGGCCTTCAGGGCTGTTCTCAGGTGCTGATTTTCATTCTTTTTGGAATCCATGGAGGTGGGGATGGTTTCTGCTCTGTGTGACAATGTCCTGATGACTCCTAGTTTGTGCTGCAGTGGATGGTGGGAGTCAAACATCAGATATTGATCTGTGTGTGTGGGTTTCCTGTAGATCCCTATTTCTAGCTTGCCACCGGTCCCAATGAGGACTTCACAGTCTAGGAATGCCAGTCTGTTGTCCTTGGTGTCTTCTCTGGTGAAGCTAATGTTGGCATCTATAGTGTTTATATGGTCCGTGAAGGCCTGTACTTCCTGGGCCTTGATTTTGACCCAGGTGTCATCCACATACCTAAACCAGTGGGTGGGCACCGTTCCCTGGAATGTGTTGAGTGCTTTCTTCTCCACTTCTTCCATGTATAAATTGGCCACAATGGGTGACACAGGAGAACCCATGGCACAGCTGTGTTTTTGTCTGTAAAAGTCACCTCTGTATGTGAAATAAGTGGTGTTAAGACACAGGTCCAGAAGATGGCAGATCTGGTTTGGGTTGAGATGGCTTCTCCTTTCCAGGGTGCTGTCCTCTTCTAGTCTCTTCCTGACAGCGGATAGAGCATGAGTGGTGGGGATGCTGGTGAAAAGGGAGGACACATCAAAGGAGACCATAGTTTCATCTGTATCCAGTTTCAGGATCTTTGCTTTGGAAACAAATTCTTCCGAATTATGGATGTGGTGTTCAGAGTGTCCAACTAGAGGTGCTAGTATGGTAGAGAGGTGTTTGGCAATGTTGTATGTTACCGAATTGATGCTGCTGACTATGGGTCGGAGGGGTGTTCCTTCCTTGTGGATCTTAGGAAGTCCGTAGATGCAGGGGATGGCTTCTCCAGGATACAGACGGTGGTAGGTAATCCTATCGATGGAGCCATCATGTTCCAATTGTTTCAAACTGTCTATTGCCTTTTTCTTGTAATTGTTGGTGGGGTCTCTTTTCAGTTTTTCATATGTATGGTGATCCTCCAAAAGTGAGGTAATTTTATTGTGGTAGTCTGCAGTGTTTAGAACCACTGTACATCTTCCTTTGTCAGCAGGTAAAATGGTGATGGTTTCATCTTTGCTGAGGGCTGTCAGGGCTCTCCTCTCTTGGACGGTAAGGTTGGGGGGAGGAGGTTGAGCACTGGACAGAGCTGCAGATATTTTAAGCCGGAGTTGTTCTGCTTCTTCAAAAGGTAGGTGGTTGTTGTGGATGGCAGATTCTGTGGCTGTAATGAGCTCCACAACCGGAACTTGCTTGGGAGTGATGGCAAAATTAAGACCTTTGGCTAGGACATCTCTCTCTGGTTGGGTAAGTTCTCTGTCTGAGAGATTTTTCACCCACATGTTCTTTTTGTCCTCTGTGGTCCTGTTGTTGTTGTTCCTCCCAGTGGTTTCTCCAGTTCCTTGTTTCTGCTTGCTGCGAGAAAGAAGAATGTCAAATTTCTTAGTTTGCCTCTCCTTTGTCTTGTGATGCTGGGCCAGCTGTACTTTATTGCCAAGCTGAATAACTCTATCCAGGATTGGGTCAGGAAGGGTGGCTGTGAGTTCCTGGTGAAGGTTTTCAAAGTTGTATTGCATTGTATTCCCTGCAATACAACTTTGAAAACCTTCACCAGGAACTCACAGCCACCCTTCCTGACCCAATCCTGGATAGAGTTATTCAGCTTGGCAATAAAGTACAGCTGGCCCAGCATCACAAGACAAAGGAGAGGCAAACTAAGAAATTTGACATTCTTCTTTCTCGCAGCAAGCAGAAACAAGGAACTGGAGAAACCACTGGGAGGAACAACAACAACAGGACCACAGAGGACAAAAAGAACATGTGGGTGAAAAATCTCTCAGACAGAGAACTTACCCAACCAGAGAGAGATGTCCTAGCCAAAGGTCTTAATTTTGCCATCACTCCCAAGCAAGTTCCGGTTGTGGAGCTCATTACAGCCACAGAATCTGCCATCCACAACAACCACCTACCTTTTGAAGAAGCAGAACAACTCCGGCTTAAAATATCTGCAGCTCTGTCCAGTGCTCAACCTCCTCCCCCCAACCTTACCGTCCAAGAGAGGAGAGCCCTGACAGCCCTCAGCAAAGATGAAACCATCACCATTTTACCTGCTGACAAAGGAAGATGTACAGTGGTTCTAAACACTGCAGACTACCACAATAAAATTACCTCACTTTTGGAGGATCACCATACATATGAAAAACTGAAAAGAGACCCCACCAACAATTACAAGAAAAAGGCAATAGACAGTTTGAAACAATTGGAACATGATGGCTCCATCGATAGGATTACCTACCACCGTCTGTATCCTGGAGAAGCCATCCCCTGCATCTACGGACTTCCTAAGATCCACAAGGAAGGAACACCCCTCCGACCCATAGTCAGCAGCATCAATTCGGTAACATACAACATTGCCAAACACCTCTCTACCATACTAGCACCTCTAGTTGGACACTCTGAACACCACATCCATAATTCGGAAGAATTTGTTTCCAAAGCAAAGATCCTGAAACTGGATACAGATGAAACTATGGTCTCCTTTGATGTGTCCTCCCTTTTCACCAGCATCCCCACCACTCATGCTCTATCCGCTGTCAGGAAGAGACTAGAAGAGGACAGCACCCTGGAAAGGAGAAGCCATCTCAACCCAAACCAGATCTGCCATCTTCTGGACCTGTGTCTTAACACCACTTATTTCACATACAGAGGTGACTTTTACAGACAAAAACACGGCTGTGCCATGGGTTCTCCTGTGTCACCCATTGTGGCCAATTTATACATGGAAGAAGTGGAGAAGAAAGCACTCAACACATTCCAGGGAACGGTGCCCACCCACTGGTTTAGGTATGTGGATGACACCTGGGTCAAAATCAAGGCCCAGGAAGTACAGGCCTTCACGGACCATATAAACACTATAGATGCCAACATTAGCTTCACCAGAGAAGACACCAAGGACAACAGACTGGCATTCCTAGACTGTGAAGTCCTCATTGGGACCGGTGGCAAGCTAGAAATAGGGATCTACAGGAAACCCACACACACAGATCAATATCTGATGTTTGACTCCCACCATCCACTGCAGCACAAACTAGGAGTCATCAGGACATTGTCACACAGAGCAGAAACCATCCCCACCTCCATGGATTCCAAAAAGAATGAAAATCAGCACCTGAGAACAGCCCTGAAGGCCTGTGGATATCCAAATTGGGCCTTCACCAAATCTAAATCTACCAGACCTAAAACAGCGACAGATAGGGCTGAGACTCAGAGTAAACGAAAGAACCTGGTCATTCCCTACATGGCTGGCGTGTCTGAAAAGATAAAACGGATATTTGGCAAACACCACATACCTGTATATTTCAAACCCACCAACACACTGAGACAGAGGCTTGTACACCCCAAAGATCAAACTCCAAAACATAAGAAAAGCAATGTAGTTTATGCAATCCAGTGCAGTGAGGAGTGCTCTGAACTCTACATTGGAGAAACCAAACAACCTATGTACAGGAGGATGGCACAACACAGGAGAAATAACACCACAGGACCAGAGTCAGCAGTTTATCTTCATCTAAAAGAAAAAGGACACTCATTTGAGGACATTAATGTTCACATTTTAGACAGAGAAGATAGGTGGTTTGAGAGAGGGGTCAAGGAATCCATTTATGCCAACTTGGAAAATCCTTCCTTGAATAGAGGTGGGGGCCTCAGGCACAAACTCTCCCCCATCTTCCTCCCCGTGTTGTCTTCTGTGCCTAGGAAGATTAAGACCATTTCAGAAGCTCAACAGCAGCATGGTGTTTTTAACGACCCTCCATTAGATGATAAAAGGACTTAAAAATTACATCTCAATATAACCATGACCTAGCCCCAGGTGTAAGGTCACACAGCTACCTAGGAACATATTTAGGATTCCCTTACCAACTTTGCTCAGACTGAAGAAGCCCCTTGGATAAGGAGCGAAACGTTTCCATTAAGAAAATAGAAATCCAGTTGACATGATTCAAGCTACAGACAATTCCACCTGGATGACTGAGAACCTTCATAGACATACTCCTTCAGGTGACATAATTGTATCACTCTATTGCAACCCCTGACGCTATCCCTTTTAAAATTGTCCATCCCTATGTACACACAGATAATATTTTCATGAAATATAGATAATATATCATCAACGAACAATTGCATCATAAAGTTTCAATGTCCTCGGTTATTTTTTCTGTTTCTAATAAGTTATAAAGATTTGGATAACTACATTACACACTGGTCTATGACAATATTTATATTCACATGCAGGTATAAGCAAAAATAATGTCTACGACAAATTAGCTTATGTAAACATTATAGTCACAACCCATGAGAGATAGTTGCATCAAAGTCTCCCTTTGAAAGCAGTGGAACTAAAGTGCTTGGTTAAACAAGTTAAGTCCCATTGATTTCATCTCCTCATTACATGTACTGCTGTGCTAAATATCCTTGACCTTATACAGGCTCTGTGGGTTGTATCTTTTGCATACGGTGGTTTTTCTAACAACCTTTCTAGCCTGCCAGGAGCTCAGAGCATTCAAGTGATTTACAACCTTGACTTCTGTGCAAATTGGAATCCTAGTTTTGAAGATGGGCAAACCTATTAGAAATATTTTCTAATATTTATACTAAAATGCCTCCATACTCAGGGAAATGATGCAGACAGTATAGTAGTTATTGGCATGAGAAATGGACAAGGATACATTGTGATGGACTAGAGAAGAGCTTTTTTTAACTGATTTTATCCCGGACACAGAGCAAAGCAGGCTGGTCAAGTTTGCTCTGCAGGATTTTTTGAAGAAGATATTGAGGCACCCTGATATCAGATAATGATGCAACACTATTTTATTGATACAGATATGCTGGTCTATGACCGTAATAAAGATTTGTTTGTTTGTTATTTATACAGAATAGATTTACATAAAATGAAAAGGATTACTTAGGAAAAATGCAGAATTTACGTTTCCTATTCATACTTACTGTTATAAAATGGATTGACCACTTATTCATGATTACACATAATTACATAAGAAAAGAGCAGAGAGCCTTACTAAAATTCTGCTGCCTTAATATGGTGTTACCTTGTTGATTAGCTCCCAAATATTTATTATTTACCTTTGTATATGCTTATAAGCAAGACCTGATCTGGTTGATCAGACTGCTCAGGACAAGTTGTTGTTGCTGCTGTGTTATTATTACATTTGCCACTTTGTTGTGTTTTTATGTTGCTTTTTCTCACCATATTCTGAGACTGTTCTTTGTTTACCTTTCTTTCTCCAGCTTTGGTGGTTCACTTTTGTTCAATCCATAAGTTGGTATTTGCTGATAAACAAATAGTGTTGGAAACATACAGGCCTACTTGCTTGTGATTGATTCCAAACTGCAGTGACACAGGCTGCTGACATCTAATTTGTTCTCATTTCTTGTCTATGAGCATGCAGGAATATTATAGTTATTCATAGTGTCTGTTTTCTCATCCTTATTATGGCCATCTCAAACATCCATTTATTCTTTAATTATATAAAACAGGGTTTCTCAGCCAGGGTTCCGTGGAACCCTAGGGTTCCGCGAGAGGTCACTAGGGGTTCCCTGGGAGATCACGATTTGTTTAAAAAATTATTTCAAATTTGGGCAACTACACATTAAAGAGGTAAGTTTCATTCTTTATTTTTAGTTTAAGAACACTGTTAATGCATATGTACAGGTCTACACATGAAACAAATATAGTAATTCTGTAACGTGTGGCCTATATTTGAGCCTGAATGTGCAGGGGTTCCCCAAGGCCTGAAAAATATTTCAAGGGTTCCTACAGGGTCAAAAGGTTGAGAAAGGCTGATATAAAACAACAACTAACTATTTGTTTGTTTGTTTGTTTGTTTGTTTTTCATTTGATAAATATTCATTTGACTATATCAGGAAACTATAAATAGTACTAAGAAAAAGGTAGAACATATTAATATTATATCATCACCGCTGTGATCCATCCTCTGTATGGTCTTTGATATAAAAGACACAGCACAATGGTAATGCACAAGTTCATTCCCTGTAAATTTATGACCATTTATTCTGAGTGTCCCATTATGACTTAGATTTTAAGAAAGGACCTAAGCAATCAGCCCTTATTACGAATATAGTTTACCATCCAACAGGATATGTGGAATGTCTTCAATAGCTGGAGCACTGCATATACACAATCTTTCTGCAAAAAGAACTTCATAAAACCTCCCAAATTTTATTATAGAATCAAGTTGTTCAAACCATGTTGTAGAGAAAGCTCTACAGAAAGCTCTCTTGTAAGGTGTTGAAATATGTAAACTGTTAAAAACTTTTCTATCTAGAACACTGATTTATGTTGTGGCACCCACTTCAAAGAGGTAGCACATTTAAAAGATGCTATATTGTCCTGCTCCCACATTTTCATAGGCTATAAGAATACACTGAACATCTGTATCAGGTGAGGTAACTGTGTCTACCAAAGTCAGCATTTGCTCAGAGTCCATATATTTGGACTGGGCCCCATTTTATCCTTCTGTCCAAATGTACCTCTGTGTGGAGTAAGACCCACCTGTCATCTGAGGTATGGAGTCTAAATCTGTGTTCAATAAAAATGTACAGCAACTGATTGATGATCACTATCCTCTCTTACATAAACATATATGTCAGAGAAAAGAGAACGTCTGAGACACATACTGTATATAAACTAGGGTACTATATACCTGCAGCACTCAAATTATTTGAAGCCAAGCTAATAGCACAACTTCTTTCTGGTGCCCAGCTTGGCCCCTTCTCCAATTTTGCACCATTGGAACTTGTGCAATCCAAATTTTTAAGATCGTCCATTCAAGTCCCAAAATGTGTCTCTAATGCCACCCTGAGACTAGAGACAGACCTCATGAAAGTGGAGGCTAGGGTGTGGATGGTCATACTCAACTATTGGCTTAGATTATCCTTTTTCCCCTTGGCCTTGCCCCATTAACTATGAGGGATAATTTTCAGTCCACGTGGAAACAGGCAGTGGCAACTAAAATCGCATTCTTGGGCTTCTCTTCAGGTCTTCTACTCAGCATGGGATATGATCAGGCCAAAGCACTCATTAAACAACGTGTAGCAGACACAGAGTGCCAATTGGATTTAGCCAGGTCCCCAACATCTATTGCTAGTGAATCCAGCAGGTATTCTGCCTCCCCTATGACATACTTAACTAAACTCAAGGTACCTAACCATTGAAGGGCCTTTACTCTGGCAGAATGTCACACACACCCCAGCTGTCCTTGAAGGAAGATTCCTTGCCCAGAGAGACAATGCCCGTGACTCTGGTCACACAGAAACAACAGAGCATGTGCTCCTCCAGTGCCTGTACTATAGAGACATTCGCAGTAGCCTCATCTTACCATTATTGTATAAATACCCAGGGTGCTCAGGACAATTTTACACCTCCCTGCTGCTGTCAGATACCAACCCTGCTACAACATACAATGTTGCCAGGTTCTGCGCAGCAGAGCTTAAAATTCATCAGATGATGACTGGTGGCATAAATTAAATTTAAGGAGCATCTAGTTCATCACACTAGAGCAGGGCTTTCCAAAGTTTTCCCGCGGCGACACACCAACCGCCGTTGGTGTGTCGCTGCGGGAAAACCCGGAAGTGCCGCCATTGCAGCAGCACGCAAAAACCCGGAATCTGGGCCCCGCAGGCGACACACTTTTGTGTCGCGACACACAGTTTGGAAAGCTCTGCACTAGAGTATTGTATTGACAGATATACTAACCTTTATGCTCCCGTACACCCATATAATGTTCCTACCCCTCCTTTTAGATTTTTTTTCCTTTTCTTTCTTTTAGACTTCTGTGAGATAGATAGATAGATAGATAGATAGATAGATAGATAGATAGATAGATGATAGATAGATGATAGATAGATAGATAGATAGATAGATAGATAGATAGATAGAAGATTTTAATGTATTTTTTATGCTTTTAACTGACTGTACCCCACCCTCCTTATGCTGGTCTTTGACTGTAATAAAGATTTGATTGATTAAGGGTACTACTTGATTTTCCCCAATAGTAAGTAGGATAAACAAAGCTTTGATCCTTGTCTCCTAAGATTTGCAACCTACATTTGCATACTAGGGCTAGCAGCTATAAACCTGTAGCATTTCTTCCTGGTCCCTAAAAGACCACAAGGGAATTACAGAGAGGAGTTCTCTGTAGATTGCTGGTACTGCTGATATTGATATAATCTTATATGGTTCTATCAAATATGAGATAGCTTATTCCACAGGTCTTGCAACATTGATTTTACTGATGTAATCATGTTCCTAGTATGTTGAGCTAGAGTAGTATGTAAGTCAGTTCCATGGTCCTATTGGATACTGTCACTTAAGCATGAGTTAAAAAAACAGATGGAGGGTTCTTGGTGGACAAAAAGGTTTAATTTATTATCTATATTAGCTGTATGCCTCCTGTCTATTGGGGACTTCTGAGCACCTTTATGTACAATTACCAGTATGATAGAGGTTGATTTATATATTGCTTGTCTCATGGCAGCTTTATCATACATGAAAATGGCTTCTGTAAACCCAGGCCTTTTGCCATAGCTAGCATACATATACCCCAGATTCAGAGCAGGTTAAGGGACAAATATGAAACTTATATATACAAAAGCTGTTGCCTACAAGAACTGTAGAAGCACAAATCATGTAGCCCAAGAGCCATAGTTCAAGCCAGCTCTAAAATTCCACTTATGATCTGATGACTGTCCATACTTTACTCTCCATCTCTGAGCTAAACATCCTTGGAGAGAAAGATTTTGACTGGGAAATTCATATAATAAATAAATTGGAACTGGGATACATGGCAATATCCCTTACTGCCTTCATCCTTACAGAGCACATTGATCACTATGATTACAGAAAGTCCTCCTGCATATGCCAAGAGCCACAAAATCCCAATTGCAGTTACTTGCAGGCATGTCTTCTTACTGGTACAACCTGTGTTCCAGTATGCTCTTCCCACAGAACTTTATGAGCCATGTACAATTATATCTTTTAGGAACTGCTGAAAACTTTCTCTTATCCCAAGCCTTTCCTGTATACAGTAAACCCTGTATTAATGGTCTTCATTTGTTTCTGCTTTCTTTCTTCCACTCACTTTTAATTTGAATATGTAATTTTTGTACTGTTTTAATTTACTGTTTATATTTTGCTTTTTCATTGCTGATTGTAAAACACTTATGGATTTGAAAAAAAGGGAATTTGTATATAATTATTGTTGTTATCATCATCATCATTTCTTCTCAGCTTTCTGAGTAGCATGCTCATGCAAAAAGAATCTGAAGAAAGGTTCCACGTGCTAGCCCTGCAGAAATTATATCTTGAGACCTGGAACACTATTTTTCAACTTTAAATAACTTATCTGGTTTTTTAATATATTCAATGGTATCAGGCTGTAGCAAATTATTTATTAGTTTAATAAAGGCAGGACGTTTCTAGAAGCTTATCATGGTAGTGTATTTTAGCATGCCTTCCAATACATATTTACCTAGAATATCTATACCTTACTCCTAGGTCATCAATAGTACTTTCAACATAATCTAAATTATTTTTGATACATGATATTGACATAGAGATAATAATTTGATGTAATTCATCATTATTAATTTCCATTTCAGGAAGATTGCATTCGTTTCTCATAATTTTGGAAGCATATAAGTGAAATTTAAGTTATTCTATTTACAGTCTCAGCATATGAATATATTGTCCAATATGTCATAGAAAGCTTGATCAGGCCTTCATTTGGAAGGTAGTTTTGAGATATAACAATCATTTGTGCGCGCGCGCACACACACACACACACACACATATATATATTCTATAACCGCCCAGAGTTCCCCATGGGATGGATGGATGGATGGATGGATGGATGAATGGGTATATATATAGAGATTGCTAAACAAAGGCTCACAGCACTGGCTACCAGGCTGAGATACACCAGAGCAGCAGAGGCCAAGAAGATAAATGCCCTGTTCACCAAAGAACCATCCAAGGTGTACTCCCAACTGCAGTGCGACAACACAATAACAGCAGAGCCACCAACAGCAGAAACTGAACAGTACTGGAAGAACATATGGGAGAAAGAGAAGACACATAACACCAGTGCAAAGTGGCTGCAGGACCTGAGAGCAGACCACAACAATCTCCCAGAACAGGAACCAGTCACCATCACAGTAACAGACATCCAACAGCGGGTCAAGAACATGAAGAGCTGGACAGCACCTGGCCCAGACATGATCCACACCTACTGGCTAAAGAAACTAACAGCAGTGCATGAATGCCTAGCAGCACAGATGAACCAGCTGCTAGCAGCAGGCTCCCACCCAGACTGGCTAACACAAGGTAACACAAGGTAGGACAGTACTGATCATGAAAGACCCCCACAAGGGAACAGCACCATCCAACTACCGGCCAATAACCTGCCTCCCCACAACATGGAAAGTCCTATCAGGCATCATAGCCGCCAAGCTGCAGAACCATATGGGCCAGTACATGAGCACAGCTCAGAAGGGGATTGGGAACAATACCAGAGGCTCAAAACAGCAGTTGCTCATTGATACAGCAGTCGCACAAGACTCAAGGTCTAGACAGACCAATCTGAGCACAGCCTGGATTGACTACAGTAAAGCCTATGACTCAATGCCCCACACATGGATCTGTGAATGCCTGGCACTATACAAAGTCAACAGGACACTCAGGACCTTCCTCAAGAATTCAATGGGACTGTGGAAGACAACACTGGAAGTCAAATCAAGACAGCTTGCACAAGTGGCCGTCAAATACGGCATATACCAAGGTGATACACTGTCCCCACTGCTGTTATGCATGGGCTCGAACCCCCTCAGCCAGATAATTACAAGGATTGGATACGGATGCAAGTTCAAGAGTGGAACTACCATCAGCCACCTCCTCTACATGGATGACATCAAGCTGTATGCTAAGAGTGAACGAGACATCGACTCACTGATCCACCTGACATGGATCTACAGTGAGGACATTGGGATGTCATTCGGACTAGAGAAGTGTGGCTGGATGGTAGTAAAGAGAGGGAAGGTAGTTAAGACTGATGGGGTGGAACTACCAGCGGGCGACACAGCTGACATACAGACCAGCTACAAGTACCTTGGTATCCCACAGTCACATGGGAACCCTGATGAGGAGGTAAGAAAGACAGCAACTTCCAAGTACCACCAAAGGATAAGACAGGTCCTGAAGAGCCAGCTCATTGGGAAGAACAAGATCCACGCCATCAACATGTGTGCCCTGCCATTCATCAGATACCCTGCTGGTATAGTGAGCTGGCCAAAGGAGTACATGGAGGCTGCTTATGTGAAGACCCAGAAGCTCCTCACACTGTACAGAGACTTCCACCCCAAGTCCAACACCCAGAGACAGTACACCAGCCGGAAAGAGGGCGGGCGGGGTCTGGTGAGTGTCAAAGCCACTGTCCTGGATGAGACCCAGGGCATCCAGGATTACATCAGTAAGATGGCACCCAAAGATGAGCTGCTGAGAGAATGCCTGAAGCAGCAGAAGACATGGAAGAAAGATCAAGCAGAGGAAGTGCCATGGCAAGACAAGACCCTGCATGGGATGTACCATCGACAGATAGCTGAGGTGGCTGACCTTGGGAAATCCTACCAGTGGCTGGAAAGAGATGGACTAAAAGACAGCACTGAGGCACTGATCATAGCAGCACAAGAACAGGCACAGCATAGAAGCAGGGGTCTACCACACTAGACAGGACCCGAGGTGCAGACTGTGCAGAGAGGCCTCAGAGACAGTCCAACACATAGTGGCAGGGTGTAAGATGCAGGCAGGAACAGCATACACTGAACGGCACAACCAAGTAGCTGGCATTGTGTACAGGAACATCTGCACAGTGTATGGGCTAGACTCTCCCAAGTCCAGATGGGAGATTCCACAGAAGGTCGTGGAGAATGACAGGGCTAAGATCCTGTGGGACTTCCAGATCCAGATGGACAGGCAGGTACTGGCCAATCTACCAGACATCGTGGTAGTAGACAAGGACCAGAAGACAGCGATGGTGATAGATGTAGCAGTGCCAAGTGACAGCAACATCAGGAAGAAGGGGTATGAGAAGCTGGAGAAGTACCAGCACCTGAAGGAGGAACTGGAGAGGATGTGGAAAGTGAAGGCCAAAGTGGTCCCAGTGGTGGTAGGAGCACTTGGGGCTGTGACTCCTAAGCTGGGAGAGTGGCTCCAACAGATCCCAGGAGCAACATCAGAGCTCTCTGTCCAGAAGAGTGCAATGCTAGGAACAGCTAAGATACTGCGCAGAACCCTCAAACTCCCAGGCCTCTGGTAGAGGACCCGAGGTTGAGGAAGACACATACCACCCATATGGGTGAGAAGGGATTTTTTTTTAAATATATATAGGCTGACATCTTGATTTTAGATACATTCCTTGGACTTGCATTTTACTTTCATGTAAATGTGTATTGGACAGCCATTGTTTTTAAAGGCAACTAATTTCTTTCCAATTACATAAATATAGGATCTAATTGTTTGTTTCATTGATTTCAGTGGGATTCAACTGGCTTAAATCCAAGAATTTTGACTTAATTAGGTTGCAGATTGGGCTGCTTTTTTTCTTGTATACAACTCTAAATTCCATGGGTGAAAGTGATTCAATCTGTTTATTCCACTAATGCAAGTCAATCCAATTTTGGCTAATTACCAATGTGAAGCTCTCCAAATGGCAAGAATTGTATGCATGTTCATAGCTCTATTAGCCAAAGAGACTGTGTAATAAGACTCCCTTCATGTCTTTGTTAGATCACAGCTTGCAAGCTTTTGTTCAGTGTTGACACAGTGCTGTCTATGATTGATTTTTGGCATGGTGTCAGTTTTTAATCTATTTGGACTTTTTTCCCCCTTGCTCACATTCTTTCTTATTCCTCTTCCTCCTCCACTACTTTTTGATCAAGTTCTCCCACAAAAGAGAAGCATAAAAAATTACAAGTTTTGTTTGGAATTGAAAGCTTCACTTCAGTTAGTGTTACCAGACTGTAGTAAATTACTTTATAATTTGATGATAGGAAATAGATACTTCCATGAAAAATATTACAAAGAAAAATTTGATAATATGAAAATTTTGACACGTTGTAAAAATTGAGGTTATTTATTTTAGAGAACCAAACTCTATTTTTTTATCATGTCATAATAGACACTATGGTTTGTTATCTAGCTTATAGAGGTGAAATTCCTGAATTTTTAATTATACATTTCGTTTAAAATCTCTGCAAGGATAAAGTGACAAATGTAGGATTAAAGGTTTTTTCTTATTTTAGTAAAGGCCAGTTGTCATTTGAATGAAACAATGCATTCAAACAATATATATAAAGTTCAGGAATTTCTAGGATCCTTAAGCATTGTTAACTTTTTTGGAGAGTACAACAGATAACTTTTATCTGTCCATATAATTCAGCTTGAGGTTAGGCAAAATTGAAAACAGCACCAAGCAAGGATCCTTGAAATACTTCAGATTCCCCAACCTGGCATCAAAAGCTATCCTGGCTGAGAATTCTAGAATGGCCACCCCCACATATCTAGGGACTGTCAGGTATACAGTATGTCATCATCCAAAGCTATTCTAAACATTTGTTTAGAAATGGCTTGGCAGAACTGCCTATCCTTAACTCCTTAGAGCTGTTCCTGCCTTTAACAAAGGCACTTTCAATATATATGCCTGCACTAATCTGAGATTGGTAGTGCCCTTCTGACATTGTGAGGTTTGGATATAGGTTAGATGCCAAGCAGATTAATTATCAGTTCAATTCCTGTTTCAGAGAAACTCCTGAAAAGACCATTTTGTAGCTCTTTGGAGCTATGGGACAGACAGTTTTCAGTTGGTGCTAACTCCTACCTTATCTGGCTACATATACTGTATGTGATTTCTCTAGCAATTTTCCCTCCCTTCCACAGGCAAAATACCATGATGTCCTGCCACCTTCCACTCTGTTTCCCTTAGTTGTTCTGAATAGCATTGTTGTAATTCTCCCCCTTTCTATGTCTCCGGCTGTTGATGTTCATTTGTTAGCTTGCTTTTCCCTTCATGACTAAGGCACAATGAGGATGGGAGCAAAACAGCAGGTGGCTGCCAGTTTTTCAGCCTCTCATTGGCTAGTTGGAGATTATTAGCTAGCAACATGGGAGGATGGAATTCCAACAATATTGACACTCACAAAGCAGGACAAATTGCAGAAGAGTTTATGAAACACAAAACAGGTAGCTGTGTTTGTGCCCAATGTTGGGAGAGGTTAACAAGAACAAAAATGATTAAAACTCTCTACCTTGTAAATAGGAATGTATTAATTTCACTTGACTCAATGTCTATTTTACTACTAGAATATTCACTCTAACTCTTAATTTTGGGGGAAATCCTTCTCAGCTTCCTCTGAATTAGACTGTACTTAACATTACTGTTTTAAGACCAGACCTCTGTTTAATATACTGTAGATGAGAGACATGAAGTCTATCTTACTTTTTTGAGCAGTTTCTAGAACTGACAATGGCTATGCTCCAGTGGCTGATGCTTTGTGTTCAATTAGAATCCCAAAGGAGTGTTAAGAAATACCAAAGAAGTTCATGTTGTCAGGTTTCACTCTAATTCAAGCACTTTTATGCCTACTTTGCTTTTGTAATTCATCTAGCAGCAATGAAGTCATAGTGGGGAGACACTATCTAATCAATTCCATTCTAACAACAGAGACATGGTTGCTCTGACATATAATGGACAGTGGTGATAGACATTCTTCTGTTTGTTAGGGAGCCACTGGGCCTTCATTCAACCAACATAGGACATGAGAACATGCAAGCTCTTTAAAAAGCCCAGGTGACATTTCTTCAGGGCCCCAAAAAATTAAAACTTATCAGGTGTTCTCAATTCTTATTTACCCAAACCTGCTGGGTATATGTTGAGAGAAGGAGAGTCCTGGATTTGACTGGAAGTACTATAAATGGTGGTATACTGTTTGTTATAAAAGCAAAGAACAAACTTATAAATATTATATTCCCTAACTGTGGGAAGGACCGGTTACAGTCATGTTTTGAGCAGAACTTTATTATAGCATCTGTTTTTTCACAGACCATGGTAACTTTCAGTTCAACCACATGACCAGGGAACTTGCCACGAGAAATCTTTAACAGGTGTTTGATATATCTAAATATTTTCAGATCTGTTAATTTAGATATCACTATTCTTTTTATGGCCTGGAAACTGAGTAACAGTCACATTTTAAGTTAAAGTAATTACCAGCACTTCATCTGTAGAACTGTGCACTGAAAATTAACAAATAGAAACTATAGCAGAGAATAATTAAAAAAATATTTTAAAAGATATTAGTATTCCCTTCATGGTATATTTCATTATCCTTTATTATTTTTTCTTTCTTTATTTGAAATGAGCATATAAAGAAAGTCCGGTTCATAAAGAAAAATTCAGAGAAGTAAAATAAATAATTAATTTAAATTCAGTCTGTTGAGTTTGGTACTATATAAAAATCTTACTGAAGTAATGCTAATTATTAATATTAGTCTAATTATATGAAGTACATAGACTACTATTCAGAACCAAATTGTGAAACATGCCTGTTAGAAACAGCTGAGCTCTAGCAAATTCTAGGCATTTCTGGGAGTTTGCTTATCAAATGGTTATGGCTACTAAGACCAATTAGAAATGCTAGAAGAATATTAGTCCTCTAAGTAGGTGACACCTCATTCTGATCCATCTGGCAACTCAAAGGAAAACACATTAAGCTCTACTGTAGAAAAAAATATTAACACTGTATCTGTAAGCCAAAATCATTCAAACAATACTAGGGCATATTTGCTACCTTCTAACCAAAGATGCCACGGATTGAAGTTAGTGAGTTTGATTTCTCCCCAAATGGGAAATGGAGGAAGAGGGCAGAGAGATTTAAATTAACTATCCATCTAGCAACTAATGTGTGATATATAGAAACCAGATCAACTAATCTAGAATTTCATAAATTAGCAGGAAATTTGTATGAGGAAAATTTCAGATTTTTTTTCCTCATTTTTCCATTTCCAGATTGAAAGGAAAAAGTGATATTGAAACACCGTTGTGATGTTTTTATTATTGATGATTGATTGATTGATTGATTGATTGATTGATTTCTAAGGCTATCCACTCACCAAACAACTCTAGGCAGCTTACAAGTGTTAAAAATAAAACCAGATGATCTAATTCTACTTTATTGTAAGGCTACATTAATAGAATCTTGCAAGTCTGAAAGTACAAATCTCCTGCTGTCTCTTTTACAGCCTGAGAAGTTAGGGAGGTTCCTTTCTGAGTTCCTTCCTCTGCCTGTTATGCAACTGGGGGCTATGTCCTCTCTTATCTGATCATTCCCTAGGCAGCATCTCTTCCCCACCATCTCCCAAGGTCATTTCCACATACTTAGCACCAGGTTACCTGCAAGACTGCATCTCTCCACTAGAATCAGCCCAACCACTTCAGTCTTGAAAGAAGCAGCAGCTAGCTGTCCATTTCTGGGAGGTCATGGAGGCCAAAACCTGGAGACTATGCTTTTCAGTAATGGACCTGCTCTGGAATGACCTCCCATGCTCTATCTATCACCATTGGAAGACAGAGCTAATCTCTCACAAATTACTAGGACTGGTCTCAACAGGCAGTTGTGTGTCCCCTATTAAACAACCAAGAGTGCAAGGGACCAAGATCTCTAGGAAGGTTGCTAAATTATGTGCCATACATTAATGGTCAGAAGCCATTGGGTCTGAACATGATACAGGAACTGGAATGAATAGGCTTTTTTATCCTGGATATTAAGTATTTTAACATTGTTTTATTTCTTTTCTTTTTGGCTTATGACTGTACATTCTGTAATAAATAAGGTATTGGTCTCCTTGACAGCCATCAGTGTTGGAAGGTGTAATATAAGCCAATCAATTTTTAAAAAGCCATTCTTGTGACCAAAAGGAAAGGTCTTTTTGAGAAAGGAAACTAGCTGATAACAAATCTTGCATGTTAAAAATACAATCAAATATACTTCCAATAAAATTAGCCTAAGTAAGAGTAATCTTTAGGCTAATGGGGGGGGGGGGGGAGGAATGATTAGAAATCTGCCACTGTTTTACCTAAGCATAACAGGATAGGCATCAGCTGAATGCTGGAGTTAAAAAGGGTCACTTTTTCATAACTCTTTCATACAAATGAAACACATTTATTTATCATAATAATATTTTGCAAACAATCTGTTCTAATTAGGGCAGAATACTCTGTTGAATCCCTCAATAATTAGTTTATAATTCGCATATAATGCAGATTTTGTGCGAGTCCCAAAAGACAGCCAAAAACATGAAGTGATGGACGTCTTACATAAGAAAAAGATAAAATATTCATAGTTCATTGATTAATGCACAATGAATTGGTCTTACTCAATTTGTTACGACATTTACACAGTGAGTTTGCCTCCGAATAGAAAACGCCAAATGCTCATAAGTTGTTGTGGATAAATGAATAAATTAGCTATTACTAACACTGGCATTATTGAAAGTGCCTATTTTTTCTACTTCAGAATCTTTTTGTATTTTGGACTTGACTAATCTGTTTCAGAACTGAATTAACATCTGTCAGTTATACAATCAGTATAGATGCTGACTTCTTGCTTTGAATCAGAACTAATAAGTATTTATTTATTTATTAGTTATTATTTAAATTTATAAATAATTTGTGTGTGTGTTTTAATACCATTTATCACGACAGAGACATGGCAATTGGATATAGCAAAGGAAATAAGTTGCCGCTTATGAGCAAGGAAGAAATTATGAATGTAAAGGAAAATAATAATAGCCACAAAGTTCATAAACAAAAATAATTGAAAAGAAGAACCCAGATGGTCCAAAGTAAATGGCCAAAGATGTGGGGTAGCAATGTAAGGCTATAGTGAAGCACACGCTATTTCAGGGAGTCCAACAGAGCAGTTGGAAATTTGCCTCTACAGTATATGAATTGTTGGTTAAGTTACCTCTCTCAGTGCCAACTATTCCTTTGGAATCTAAAGGGCTCTGGGAATTTCTTTGTATTTTGGACATTTAGAGGGATAAGAACCTTGTCGTGACAATTAGGTATGGCAGGTTGAAACTGGACCATAAAAGAGTTACAGTAAGTATTTAGTCAATATAACCTTTTATTAAACTTGCCAAGCATTTACAGCTTTAAGATTACAAACTATGCCCACATTAGGGATTGAGGGTGGGGATCAGCAAAGCCCTTTCGAACAAAGACTTTATCCTTGAGATTATTCTCAGACAGAGGATTTTCCACATTACCGTTTATATTTTATTTATTTATTTATTTATGTTTCAATTTATATACCGCTCCATCTCCCCGCAAGGGAACTCTGGGCGGTTTACAAAACACAAAAATTAAAATCCGACAATTAAAACAACCCAATAAAACACTCTAATATATTAAAATTAAATATAAAAATCCAAGATGCGGTGGTATGATGTTTGGATGTTTAAAAGGGCCCTATGGCACCAGCCATCCCCAAGAGGAACTGTTCCCCCCTCCCCCCACGCAAGGCGGCAGAACCAATTGCCTGTTGCCTGTTATATTTATCAGTCTGTGAGAAATGTATTGAACAAAATCTCTCATGGTAGACAATCTCTTAGCTCAATTCAGATGAAGAATAAGCATATTTCCCTTTATCTGAACTAATGAAGCTCTGTCTCAGAGTGTAGCTCTATTTGTACCCTCTGCCCAAGAGATTTGTCTAAGTCATGCAGAAATGGAAGAAGGTGTGGCGGCACTGTGGGTTTCCTGTTTTAATTGTATTTTAACTTTTTAAGTTGTTTTTATTGTTTTATTTTTTGCAATGTTAGTGGATGTAACTCCCTGGCTGTTTCATAAGTCAACCTCAACCTCTATCAGATTTTGTTTGCACGCGTATCCTAACATTCTATATAAGGCATAGTCTTTAATAGTGTACCACTGCTGATAGGATGGCATCCATCAATGGACTATCATTTTCCTTGCCCCTCTACCTATCTCCCAGTTTGTTCCAAAGTAATGGGGCATCTTCCGGGGCATCATGGAGGCCATGGGGCAGAAAAGTAGAATAAAGCAGAGAAAGAAAACCTGTTCCTCAAGAAGGTATCCATATGGATAATCTATGTTGTAAAGTATACAGTACTTACAAAACACTAGTGCTTAGGCTGAATATAGTAAAGGTAAAGGTACCCCCCGCACATTTGTGCAGTCGTGTCCGACTCTAGGGGCCGGTGCTCATCTCCGTTTGTTAGCCAAAGAGCCAGCGTTGTCCGAAGACGCTTCCACGGTCATGTGGCCGCATGACACGCACGGAACGCTGTTACCTACCCACCGAAGTGGTACCTATTAATCTACTTGCATTTGCATGCTTTCGAATTGCTAGGCTGGCAAGAGCTGGAGCTAGTGCGGGAGCTCACTCTGCATGCAGGGCTAAGGATTCGAACCTCCGAACTTGCAATCTTCCAATCAACAAGCCTGGCGTCTTACCCGCTGAGCCACCACGCCCCCATAGGCTGAATATAATTTCACATAATAATGGTCATTTTGGGTAGAATTTTCATCAAGGATTGTTAAACTTGGTGAGGAAATGGAGCTTACCATTAGAACAGAGATTTTCATTTCTTTTCTGTACAAAAAATCCTTATCACAACTTTGACAATATATAATAGAAACCTCTATATTCCTAATAAATGAAGTAGGCCATTTACCTATATCCTTATAACATTTTTATTAACATTTTCCTTCATACATTTAGTCATCAAGTGTCAGTAGAGAGCTAATGTCTTGTACAACCTGTCACAGGTTCTTTTGATACCCAAGGGCTGTTTCCTCAGACTCACCAAGATGTTCCCCAATGAGACACTGCACACAAAGACCTTCTTTTTCTCTCCCCTTATTATGTTGGCGTTATTTTACTGATACACCACTATTTACAGTATAAAAGTGCTCTTTATACCTAGGTAACCAACTAATACAATTCTTGGTTTCCAATTAACCTATATTCCTATTACTACAACTACTTTAAACTATGTCTATTCTAACTAATACATGTAGGTCACTATGCTAGTCTATCACTCTACTACATTATTACTATAACTATTAAACACTAACAATTCTACTACTAGCTACTGGATACAATGCTTCTTTAAAAGGACAAAGTCTCACTTGCTCCTTCTCTGGTGTTTCTGCAAACCTTTACTGCTGCTCTCTCCCTTGCCTTCTCCTGTCATCTGCTTCTCTCCCATACACCCCCCCCCTGCTGTTCCAAACACAGGGTTTTTTAGCAATCATTCTGCTGTCCTTACGCAATCCCAGCTGCCTGAAATTTAGTTACAGCCCGTCCTTCCACACAACCCATGAATTCCAAACTTCCTTAACTTACTGTAATTCAGAAACAGCTTTCATTTTAAATGTTAAAAAAAGTCAGTGTTTGTGTGTGCCATACGCACCGATACAGCTCATTGCATTGGCCCTGAGAACTGTAGTTATGAATATTAAATATGGAGAAATGCCTTACAATTCAATTACATTTTTTTCCAAAGCAAACAGATCTGGGACAAGAGATATTTTAGATGGTGTTATCAGGGCTTCCTACCAGGTATCTCAATCAAACTTTCTTTCAGTTCCACATTCACAGACACAAGAAAGCTAGATAACTTTTACGGCAAAAAATTAGAATTAAGGACTTTTACGGCAAAGAATTAGAATTTATTTTTTCAACCCTGAGCTACATATATTCTCTTCTGAAAGAATTAGAAAGCCATACATACAAAATAGTTTTGTATACATAACATACAGGAAATTTGCTATAAATGTCAGTCCCAAGGTTAAAATCTTTTTCTTCTGCCTTTTGAGCCAATGGAATTTTGGCTGCCCTTTTCTCAGCCTTGAAGCTCTCTGGATCTGATCCTTGTTCACCAAATGCCATCTTACCAGTCTCCTTCAAGTCTCAGGAGGCAGGGTGGGTGGTTAACTTAAATGAGGTTTCCCTAACCTAGTTCCTGCAGATGTGTTGTGATTACAGCTGCCAAAATTCTTAATCATAATAGCCATTGAGTATACCAACTGGGAATTCTGGGAGTTGTGATTCTAGCACATTTAAAGGACTTCAGATTGGAGCAGGCTGGCATAAATATTCATAATAAATAATTAATAAAATAAATCCAAACCAAAATCTCCTTACTCTGGTGAACTGACAACAAAGTTCACAGTACTAAATTAGAGCAGCTTCCCCAGCCTGACTGGAAAAAATGGGAATTTTCCAATACATCTGGCATTAGGTTGGAGAAGGCTGAATTAGAGTTCCAGACAATGTAAGTGGTTAATATTAGTGTAATACCACTCAATTAGTTATTCATGTAATATAACAGCAATCAATGTTAGTTTGAGAGGATAAGAAGATTAATGGACTTTTTTACATGTACCTAAAAGGTAGAGCTTTGGGGATCAAGTTGCTGAACTTATATTCTCAGGATCACATTTTGCATTCCAAGTAGGGAAACTGCTCAGGGAAGAATTGCTTGATTCATTATATAAATGAACATCATAAGCAAGATGACTTTGTCTTCCAAACCAAGAAAATTTACACTTAAGCAATATCAATATGCTGAATCAGATATTCCCCTCTCCCCCGCCCCTGGATGAGTACCTGCAAATTCAACAACAATCTCTCTCTCTAGACTTCAGAGACCAGCTGGCTTTTTTGTTTGTTTAAATATTTGAGGACAAGTAACAAGTATTTGCTTATTATAAAAATTAGCAATTCGAAAGCATGCAAATGCAAGTAGATAAATAGGTACCACTTTGGTGGGATGGTAACAGCGTTCCGTGCATGTCATGCCGGCCACATGACCGCGGAAGCATCTTCAGACAACGCTGGCTCTTCGGCTAACAAACAGAGATGAGCACCAGCCCCTAGAGCCGGACACAACTGTGCAGGGGAAGCTTTACCTTTACCTGCTTATTATAAAAGATTACACTAAGAATGTAACTAGACAAAAGCCTTTGAAAAAATAAAAGACAAAAGAAATGAAAACTTGTTTACTTTGATCTGAACTACAGTCTTTTTTTTTCCCCAATACGACAATTTTGAAGAATAATGCAATGGAATAATCCAGAATAAGATGGTGTTCCTTTCCTTCATTTCATATACAGAATTCGGCCATTCAGTTAAAGGGGTGAGGCCCTTCCTTCACAGGTGAGAGCAACAAATTAATTTTCCAACAGAATGAAATAATGGAGGGACAAGTGGGAGCAATTCCCAGTTTTTCCAAGCATCTACAGTATGGTTTAGTTGCATGAATCACTGTGCCTAATTGTAAGGGTAGCCCTGTTTATTCTTGCCTTCAGCCTAATTAGCCTTTGGTATAAGACAACATTTGGGAAACAAATGGCACTTTTTTCACCCAACCAGTAGACGACAGAATACATAGTAGATTGTATTTCATCTGTAATCATTTAGTTAAATCTGTTCTAAAACCATATTTTTTTATCTACCTCTTCACTAAGTTAGACACAACAATTCCATGTTGTATCCATTCAAAGTGCATTTATAACACTCCAGAGGAATGTTGGTAAAACAGTAATATCTATAATGTCTTTTCCCCAAGATCCAAGAGACTGCTTCACTGATAATATACCCACCTTTACTTTTGAAAGTTAGTAAGAATTCATTTTCCCTCCCATCCGCCTGCTCCTTCAATAATTATCCCCATGGCTTACATTCAGCCTTTTAGTATTTTAGTTTCCTAAGGCTATGCATATTATACCAGCTTTTCCATCTTGGATAGAATCACCAGAGCTATCTTTACAGACTGATGTCTAATGGATCCACTCAGAAATTGAGATTCCTCCCTTGAGGTTGTAGTTTGTCCAGTTATTACTCCAGAATGGCATACTTAATCTGCATCTTGTTCGTTCTGAAATCTCCTTTTATATGCTCTATGTACTTATAGGTTTGCTAAGACACATACCAGAATTGAATATGTCAGCTAAGAAGGAAGTCAGATCTAGTAAGTTCCCCTGTTTCAATATTTGTCAGGTTACTTACTTGGCAGGGAATTGAGACACTTCCTTCACAAGGGCTTGGCATTTGATTGCATATTGATATAAGAAGCCTGAGTTTAGCTTCATTTAAGCTACTGCAGTCTTTATGACCATTCCAAGTAAGTGAAATTGAGATCCACGCGGATTTCCTTTATTTATATAATATATTAAAAATGCATATTCAAGTCTAGATTTTTCATAAAACACGAAGAATCCTTGATGTTGAATTAGACCGCTGATTACTGGCATGGACAGAATTTTCTTGGTAACAGTGTAGAAACAGTTTGCCTGCCGCTAGCTTACTCAAAAGCACTTTTTAAATTTCAAGTCGAGCCTTCAGCTTTGGGGTTTCAGGATTGTCTCCCATTTAGTTATTCATAGAGACTGAACCTATGTAGCTTTTGAAGATGAGTCTCAATCAGCCAAGTGCTATCACCTCCTTAGGTTGCATTCTTATTAATTACCAAGTGTTTGCATTAGGTAAAATGCTTCTTTGCTACCTAAAATCAACATTAAATTTTGTATCTGAGTATATTAGAAAATAGTTACTGAACCAGATTTGTCATATCTGATTAATATAATAAGCTTACTTAACAAGATGTCATATCTGCAGTGCATGGGAAATGTATATGAATATATGTGTTCTATTTATGATAGGAAAAACATCAAATATTGTTTCATAAATAACAGTGACAGGGATTATGCCCATTCCCTCCCTACAATAAAAGGAGTCAAATATTAATAAGTTCATCCACCCACAATACTGGCCATTTTGTGATGATTTTTCTGATACTTTTTTTCAGAATCTCAAAGGTGACCTTAAGTCCGAAAGGGCTGAAAACTCTGCCCTAGGTTAAGTTTGGTTCTGTAAAAAATAGCCATGGGGCCACCTTTCCAAGACAGTTTTGCTATCTCTACCCTCATCCATTAAGTTCCTAAAGCAGTTAGTTTCCATTTTCATTCTACCAGTTTCCCCTCCTGGGCCCATGCAGGGATATTTTGCTATACTTGACTTTTCAGATGTGGATCTTCCCATTTTATTTTCTATGAGGATTCAGTAAAGTGTTCTGTCTCAGAACACTTAGTTAATACAATTAGTTTGCAATTGCATTAAATTTATTGCATTAAACAGCTGAGAGTCTTATTGGATTGTGGTGGGATATAAATGGATTAAATAAAATAAATAACATTACATTTTTATTGAATTAAATGAGTTTCTAGGCAAAATTATAATTTCTCTAATAACTAATTCACACACTTATCAAACTAATATTGTTTCCACTGGGGCTGTTTAAAGTATCTGAGTGTTTTACATGAGATGTTGGTGTGAGCTAAGCACCCATCCACAAAGCATTAAAGCAGCTATGTCCTCTGGAAGAATTAACATGGCTTCTTCAAAGGCTTTCTCTGTTTGCATGTGCAGACACACAAAAACACTTGCATAGGAAATGTGTTACAAACTAAGAAAGGAAATAATTAAAACCTCACTGGCAAATTGTTCCTTTCACTGGTCCTGACATAATTCCTCTTCAGCCCAGTTCCACTAAATGTAGAAGATAAAGTATTTTGGATTTTCCTCTCTAAAGCTCAGAGGTACAGAATGCAACAAACCTTGTGCCAGTCCTGCAGCAAAAAGTGATAGCAATGCAATTGTTGCATATGGGAAAGGGTTTCATGAGAAATTCCTTTATTCAACCAATGAAGCCAAACCTCTGAATTAAAAAAATACAAATTCCAAATAAAATTCATATAGTCAACCTAGCTAAACCGCTTACTTACTACTTGATTGTTTAAGATCTTAAGTTTCAGCACATTCAAGATACATTCCAGAAAGGACATTAGAGAGAGATCAGACAGGCCACCTGCTTAGATGGTATTAAGTAAGCCCTCTTTGCTCATTCTTTCTCTCTTCTTTTCTTTCTTTCTTGAGGCTGTATTTTATAGGAGAAAAAATGACCTCTCTTTGGGGAGATTCATTGTTGCTTTGTCCAATCAAGGAAAATGCTCCATCTCTGATGTTGTGGGTCTGGCCAGAAATATCAGAAATTACCTCGTGGCACTCACCTTCCCACAGCCCTTGGTGGAACCCTGCAGGCACCCTCTCGTTTTCACCAACTGTATCACTGTATAAAAAAGGGGCATAGTGGCTCAGCGGGTAAGATGCCAGGCTTGTCGATTGGAAGATCGCAAGTTTGGAGGTTTGAATTGCTAGCCCCACATGATGGAGTGAGCTCCCGCACTCTCCCCAGCTCTTGCCAACCTAGCAATTTGAAAGCATGCAAATGCAGGTAGATTAATAGGTACCACTTCGGTGGGTAGGTAACAGCATTCCGTGTGTGTCATGCCGTCCACATGACTGTGGAAGCGTCTTCGGACAACGCTGGCTCTTCGGCTAACAAACAGAGATGAGCACCGGCCCCTAGAGTTGGACACGACTGCACAACTGTGCAGGGGGAACCTTTACCTTATCACTGTATAAATTGAATTGTATGGGAAAGAGTTGTAGTTTTTGTTTTGTTTTTGAAACATTTAATTCCATTTATTAAGGCTTGTGACCAACTTACTCTATGCTTTGGGGGTTCACTATTAGGCCTCACCAAAAAACCAAGGGTTTGTTATAGACTGCTGATGAAGTGAACATTTGAGCATTGCATACAGAGCCAGGGAAAGGCCTCAAACAGCTGTACTGACCCTTCTACACAATTCAGCTGCTTTAATGCTTCAAGAGGACTGTTTTACTTGCATCAACATGATTTACAAAGCATCCCTTTCACATGCTTTGCACTACCCCTACTTTCTATACGTTGGTAAAATGAAATACTCCCTTCTGATACTAAACGTATGGGTATGTGATGGAACTTCCATACATACATGCAGCCAGTGTTCACAAATTAGATAACTAACATTTAAAATTATTCATCTCTGACCTGTAGAAATAAATGCCATTAGTATGCTTATCCCCCTTGTATTTAATCATTGTCTGACATTAATAATTACAATTTAGTGACAAAATTTTGGAAGGCTCTGGAGACTACAGTCAGGGCATACTGGAGTCTTAGTCTGCATATCTGTTGAAACCCCTTTTCCATTTTGTTGTAAGTAATTCAAGAATTTGATTTAAATAGTTATTTTAAAGTACTTTAATTTTAGGTTGTTTCGGTGATTAAATCAAGGGCAAAAAGTAACACAAGTTACTCTGATTCTTTAGTGTTGTTGCAATGGTCATTACCTATTATTCTTTAAAAATTTGTTTCTGATCCACTCACACTAAAAATATAACATGATTACAGTAAATACTGGAGAATTCGTTGAAATGGGATTGTTGTTAAGTTTCTTGTCTTCATTTCCATCTACTGATACTGTTTTAGCATAAATACTACATTGTACTGATCAATGTGCTGCAGGAGATCCTTCTAGCATTTCCTTCCCATAGCTATTGCTTTAGGCTTGCATTGCCAAGTAGATCTGAAAGTGATGCAGTTCTCGGGTGAAAGAAAAGATGAATCTACTACTTTTAATTTCAAAGCATTTGTCTACTGTATGTGGAAATGAATTAGTAAATATCCCAGACGCCCCCATAATTTTGACTTTATTCAGCTCTGTGTGTTTTCACTGTCTCCATTTATAGCTCTTAGAAATGCAAATTGATATAGGGTCATACCATAATCCATGTTTATGTTCATGTAGTTGTTCTATGAAGTCATTTTTCATGACAACACCAGGGTGGGCATGTTTTAATTAATGTATAAACAATGTTCAAAACACACTGTAAAGAGAACAGTCAATTCCTACTTTACTAGCTGTGTATATACCTCCTCTTTCAAAGCAACTAAACTAAAAATCCAAATGCAGCTTCTAATCTGTTGCCATAAAATCTACATCATTACTTCTGATTTTTATTAACTGTACTTTTTATTGTAAGATTTTACTTTCCTCATAAACCTTATGTCACTCAGACACAGGTTGCCGTTTTTCGTATCATCTATCATTTTTATTGCATTCAATTTTTATTCTCCTCAGTTTTTGTTTTGTTTTTAGCATTATGTTTGACATTCCACTTGGGGGCTGACTTATACTGGATGTCCTTTCCAGTGACAGAAAGAGTGCTCTCCTGAGCAAATGTGAATGAAATCTGGTAACTGGAAAAATGAAGACGTTATATCCAAAATGTACCTTGGCAAGTCAGAATGCTTCAAATGTTACACTCTTCTTTCTTAATAGACTTGCCTTTGAGATAGCATATATTTAGTCTGCTGTTTCTCTCTCCTCTTTCTTCACTACTCTGCAGTATACTTTGGACTGTGACCACATGTAAAATGACACATTCTTCTGTTAAGGACGTATAGCCCTGCCAAAACTCTGTTTAGCAAATGCAGCACAGAGAAACCATTTAAGGACTTTCTTTGGTGAGCTTTAGTTCTGAAACAAAACTAGTTTTCTAGCACAAAAACACTGCACAAATGTTATAGGAAAAATTATAGAAGTCAGATGCCTGGTCACTATCTAAAATTTAAATGTAAACTATCTTCATCTATCTCTTCATTGATTTTCAATTATCTTGTTGCAAACACTGCATATTTCAAAAAGGAATAGAACATTAACAAGTAAGTATACGTATTCTTAAAACATTGAGATCACATCTTTCCATCTCCATGAAGAATTCCAGCCATAAAACTATTCAGAGACTGAGTTTCTAAGCCCCCTTTTGAAGAATGGAAGATGGATGGATGGATGGATGGATGGATGGATGGATGGATGGATGCATGCATGCATGCATGCATGCATGCATGGATGATGTGCCTTCAAGTTGATGTTAGCTCTTAGCAACCATATAGATAGATTTTCTCCAGGACAATCTGTCCCAAACCTAGTCCTTCACTTTTTCCAACTGTGCACCCCTCACTGCTGTAATTAAGTCCATCCACCTTGCTGCTGGGCATTCTCTTCTTCTTCCTTCCAACTGAAAGATTGCATTACCTTATTTATCATTAGGCATCTTATCTTTCTACCCACAAAGAGCACTCAAATCAGGTAAAACTGTACATGTGTGAATGTGTTGGCATACAAATCTACCATTTATTCTGGTTGCACAAGAATATTATTTAAAATGACTTCATTTTTTCCCTGCAAGCAAAACTGGCAAAAAATTTCCTGTAGCAACAGTCTACATTAAGTTTTCTCAGAAGGACATATACCATTAATTCTATGCTGTCTTTTATTTATGGAATAGAAAATGTTCCCTGAGGTTCCTATTGAACAATTTCTATGCCAAGCAGCATTCTACAAATCTTTTGAAAGATAGTGAAAACTTTTTTTCTCAGACAGACATTCAGAGTGAGATAATAAGCTAAGTTTGTGAATTTTCCCTTGTACACATTAGATTTTAGAAAGGCTGGTGTTAATGATATATATATATATCATTAATATATATATATACACACACACACACACACACACACACACATACACACATACATACATACATACATACACATATACATACACACACACACACACACACACACACACATACACATGCAATTTTATGGTTTTTATCTTAGCCTTTTTGAAGTATAGAAAAACAAGATTGAAATCAACAAAATATTGCTTCAAACCACTACAAACATGCACTTATCATGAAGCAAATAACACATTCCTTGGCTGATGACTAAGGGAGCCCATATCCAGGTTTGATGGATGGATACATGGTATTCAGTATGGGGGTATAGACCATAGGCTTAGAGGAATGAGGTCAATAATACTGTATGTTCCCTGTATTTTTTCATTAGACCTGCCATAGGGAAAAATGTTAACTGTGTATCAGCAGTTACAGTAAATAAGATCTGGAGGGGTTATCTCACCTGTTCCTGAAAGAGGATGATATTAGATCATTGTTGGAAAAGTCATCATTGCATCCCACAGCTCCCTTCCTAATTATCAGCCAGTTTCTATTTTCTTATTTTAAGGTAGCGACTTAACTTCAGGCTTCTTTAAGTAATACTGATTATCTAGATTCTTCCAACCTGGTACAAATCTGGTTTTAGAAGGAAAACTGTGGCTTGTCACTGCTTTCATTCAACTGATATGAGAAACTGCAATCATGTACTAGTAAGGCAGCTCTGGCTACAGTGACCTATACCTTTAGGATATCAATGGACAGATAGTAACCAATTTGAAGAAGACCAATCAAAAACAGAAGGAGTATACCAAAATACTGTACAGTATTTTGTACAGTACATTTTATCATCCAAGATACCTCAGAAGATATTCCCTACCTACAAGAACCTCTAGTAGTAGAAGATGAAATTAGATCAGCAGTCTGGCCATTGCCAGGTTGGAAGGCTGCAGGGACTGATGGAATACTCACAGAAATATGGCAAGCAACAGAAGACGAATCAGTCAAGGTTCTAACCAAGCTATGCCAGAAAATCTGGACAACGGCACTGTGGCCAACAGATTGGAAGAGGTCAATCTACATTCTAATACCAAAAAAGAGAGACTTAACAGAATGTGCAAATAATCATACAATGCCCTTAATTTCACATGCTAGCAAAATAATGCTTAGGATCATCCAATGGAAATTAGAGCCCTACATGGAAAAACAGATGCTGGATAGTTGATAAAGCCAAAAAATACCAAAAAGAAGTCAGTATGTGCTTCATTGATTATAGAAAGGCCTTCAATTATGTAAATCACATCAAGCTGTGGAATGTGCTTAGAAAAAATGGGAATCCCAGGACATCTCATTGTCCTCATGCAAAACCTATATACAGATCAGGAAGCCACAGTACACACATACTCACAGAAATATGGCAAGCAACAGAAGACGAAGGAAGCCACAGTACACACTGGCAGCAGGTGTGAGACAAGGCTGCATATTCCCCCCTTATTTATTCAACCTATATATTGTATATTAAGGGAAGGTGGATTGGAAGAAGAAGAACATGATTTTAAAATCAGGGGGAAAAAAGATCAATAACCTGCACTATGGTGATGACATTACTCTGATAGCCAAAAATGCAAAGGATCTGCAAGCTCTAGTAATAAAAGTCAAGGAACACAGTGAAAAAAATAGGACTAGAATTAAATATAAAGAAGACTAAACTAACAACAACATCCAGCCTTAAAATTGACAATTAAAATATTAAAATGGTAGATAGCTTCTGGTCAACCATCAAAACTAAAGGAACTAGCAGTCAAAGAATACACCACAGACTAGCACTTGGTAGAGTAGCCATGGAGGCCTTGGAAAAGTTATCCAGATGCCATGATGTGCCTAGACCTACAAAGATCAGAATTGTTCAGTCAATGGTATTCCCTGTGACACTTTATGGGAGTGAAAATTGGAATTTTAAGAAACAGGTTAGAAAGTACCAATCGAAGAGAATATTTGTAGCTCAGGGTTGAACTGGGGAGTCTTTGGTGCTCTCTGAGCCTTGTTGTTTTCATGCAGACGTTTCATTGCCAGGCTAGGCAACATCTTCAGTGCGAAAAGGGAGTGGAACTTGCTGTCTGTTTATATACCCTGGCTTGTCCTGCCTGTGTTGGTGGGGGTCTTGTACTCTCCTTGGTAGTTCCTTGATTGGGCTGTTGTGTGCTGTTTGGGTGATTGACTGAGTTAATAGTTCCTTGATTAAGGTCTATTATGTTGTTTGATTGCTCCTCTGCTGCTAATCTTGCTGTTAATCTATGCATATCTTGTTGTTGATTGCTGGCCCAGGGGTGTTCTGGTCTTCTGGCTATTCTATTGTCTCTTATGAATGGTATGTAAATGTTGTTAACCTCTATGTGTCTGTTGATGGCTGCTTTGTTTGAGTGCCAAGCTTCCAGGAATTCTCTAGCATTTTTGGATTTGGCCTGGTCTAATATGCTCACAGTTTCCCAGTTGAAAGTATGGTTAAGTCTGTCCATGTGTTGTGAGATTAAGGAGTTTTCATCATGTCTTCTGACTGCTAGTTGGTGTTCGTGGATGCGTTCTGCTAGTCTTCTGCCAGTCTGTCCTACATAGTGGCTGTTACAGTCCTTACACTGTATGTTGTAGATAACTCCTGTTTTTTCTTCTTGGGCTACTGGGTCTTTTGGTTTACTTACAATGTTCTGAAGGGTTTTGGTAGGTTTGTGTGCTACAGTGATGCCGTGTGGATGTAACAGTCTATTAGTAGTTTCTGAGATGTTTCTGATGTATGGCAGTGTAATCCTTTTCATAGCTTCTGTTGGTTTTGCTGTGGTGGGTTGAGTGGTCAGGCACTTTTTGATAAAGTTGTATGGATATCCATTTTGCTGGAAGATGCTATATAAGTGGTCTGTTTCCTTTTTCTGGTGTTCTGGGTTGCTGCAGTGTGTTTGTGCTCGTCTGAATAGTGTAATAGAGAATGTAAGACAAATAATCATACCACAAACCAGAAGGACATGGAAACAGAACCAACTGAAAGCAGAAGAAAGAGTAGCCCTCAAAAACCTAAAGATGGACCAAAGTATCATCATCCTCCCAGCAGACAAAGGCCGCACCACTGTCATTATGGACAGATCACAATATATACAAAAAGCCAAAGATTTACTGGAAGACAAAGAAACCTACACCCCAGTAAACTCCAATCCGATACAGAAACTTGACAGCCAGGTCAAAAGAATCCTCAACGACCTAACCAAGAAAGGTCAAATCAGTAAAAAAGAACAGAGGCGGATGAAAAGCAGTGGACCTATCATCCCACGCTTCTACGGACGCCCCAAAATACACAAGCCTGACATACCACTCTGTCCAATTGTATCATTACAAGGCACCCCCACATACAACATAGCTAAAGAACTTACGAGAAAACTTGGGCATCTCACAGAGGAGAGTGAATACTCTATCAATTCCCCACTACAGTGCCTCCAGAAAATCAAAGACATAAAAATAGATGAAGATGAAATTATGGTGTCATTCGATGTCACTGCACTCTTTACATCCATAGACCAAGCACTAGCGATTGAATCCATGGCAGCAGTTCTATGTAACACACCCGACCTAACAAGATACACCAAGATCAAAATACCCAGAATCATGGACCTCATCAACCTCTGCCTCACCACCTACTTTCAGTTTGATGGACAAATATTCCAACAAATCAAAGGAACACCTATGGGATCACCACTCTCAGGACTCATAGCAGAGATAGTAATGCAACATCTAGAAAGGATAGCACTCCCACACATACAACCCAAAGTATATCCGGTATGTAGATGACACCTTCGTCATAATAAAAAAGGATCAACTGGAGGAAACACATGAAGCCATCAACAACATCTTCAAAGGAATAAAATTCACAAGGGAAGAAGAAAACAACAACACACTACCCTTCTTGGACATCCTCATCAGTAGAGGAAATGATGGCAGTCTAGAAACACAAGTCTACCGGAAATCTACCCACACTAACCAAGTGCTCCACTATCAAAGCAATAACCCAACCTCACACAAGAGGAGCTGTGTAAGAACACTATTCAGACGAGCACAAACACACTGCAGCAACCCAGAACACCAGAAAAAGGAAACAGACCACTTATATAACATCTTCCAGCAAAATGGATATCCACACAACTTTATCAAAAAGTGCCTGACCACTCAACCCACCACAGCAAAACCAACAGAAGCTATGAAAAGGATTACACTGCCATACATCAGTAACATCTCAGAAACTACTAATAGACTGTTACATCCACACGGCATCACTGTAGCACACAAACCAACCAAAACCCTTCAGAACATTGTAAGTAAACCAAAAGACCCAGTAGCCCAAGAAGAAAAAACAGGAGTTATCTACAACATACAGTGTAAGGACTGTAACAGCCACTATGTAGGACAGACTGGCAGAAGACTAGCAGAACGCATCCACGAACACCAACTAGCAGTCAGAAGACATGATGAAAACTCCTTAATCTCACAACACATGGACAGACTTAACCATACTTTCAACTGGGAAACTGTGAGCATATTAGACCAGGCCAAATCCAAAAATGCTAGAGAATTCCTAGAAGCTTGGCACTCAGACAAAGCAGCCATCAACAGACACATAGAGGTTAACAACATTTACATACCATTCATAAGAGACTATAGAATAGCCAGAAGACCAGAACACCCCTGGGCCAGCAATCAACAACAAGATATGCATAGATTAACAGCAAGATTAGCAGCAGAGGAGCAATCAAACAACACAATAGACCTTAATCAAGCAACTATTAACTCAGTCAATCACCCAAACAGCACACAACAGCCCAATCAAGGAACTACCAAGGAGAGTACAAGACCCCCACCAACACAGGCAGGACAAGCCAGGGTATATAAACAGACAGCAAGTTCCACTCCCTTTTTGCACTGAAGATGTTGCCTAGCCTGGCAATGAAACGTCTGCAAGAAAACAACAAGGCTCAGAGAGCACCAAAGACTCCCCAGGTTAGAAAGTGTATTGATGCCCTTGAAATTTGGTGTTGGAGAAAATTCCTGAGAATGCCATGGACAGCATTATGTGAAGACCTAGCTCTCTGGAGTAGTCTGTAATGCTGGGAAAGGTAGAAGGAAAGAAAAGAAGAGGACAGCCAGAAGCTAGGTGGATTGATTCAATTACAGTGGTGATTGGTACACTGTTGGAAAACCTGAAGGACCAGGTTAGGCACAGATCATCATGGAGAAAATCTATGTGGTCACTAAGATTTTACAGTGACTTGATGGTACTTAATCAATAATATGTTCTATATGAGACTGCCTTTAAAGAGTGTTCAAAAACTACACATGGTGCAAATATGGCAAATAGATGTGGCTAAGGATATGTTATACCAAGTATATGTTATACTATAACTATATATGATATCTTCAGTCTGAATATATTTATTGACACAAATTGACTTCTAGATTTATTGCTTTTATTTTGTAATATCTTTATAGTTGTAGTAAATCAAATCAGTCTTACAATGAAAAATAGCATACACAGCTTTCTAATAAATAAAGAACAAATGTAATAATATACTGTACTTACTTCCTATTTGTTTCTTAGCCCAATTCAAGATGTTGGCTATAATATGTAAAGCTCCAAATGGCTTATGGTCAATATACCTGAAGAATCTGTTTCTTCCTACATGAGAATCTTCCTATTTCCTGGCACCAAGAGAATGAATGTTGATGTACAATATGTATTTTCTGTTCTAGAACCCTAATTGTAGGATTCTCCCTAGGGAGGCCAGATACTCCAATCTCTGCCGAGTGTTAAGTAAACTGGAAAAAAAATGTTTTGCCTGTCTTTTTTAATTCTTTTGTCTGAGGTTATACTATTTCACTCTCTGATTTTTCTACTTTTAAGATTATTCTATTCTAATTTCTTGCTTTGTTTTGATTACTCTTTTTAAAATGGTCCATTTTCCACAATTAGGATTTTAGTACAGAAAAGGCCCTGTTCCATATTTACATCAACTCTTCCTATCTTGAGGCCAGGGTACAACAGGCTTTCCCATGAAAGTTATGAACTGACAGTTCTGGGGAGGACATATTTTCTGTAGAGCCCTCAGAGAAGGAATTAAAAATGGAAAATCTAAGGCTATGTACTTGGGTATGGGGCTTGAGCAAAACCCAAATGACTCCATATGGGGGTATTTGATATAGATTGTGTGGATTGAGACTCAGTTTAGGGACCAAAGTATTTTCACCAGAAGAGATGGCTAGGAGATGGTGCTTTTGGGGAAAGGAATGTCTTTAAAATTTGTCCTCGCTCCTTACATATAGGCACCGCTTTTTCTGACTTTCTAGAGAGCAGGAGCCAAAGGACGTGTGGTAGAGGGGGCACTTATGGTCTCCATAGAGAACTCCCCAAGATAGTTTTGTTCAAAATACTTAAAAGGAGGAAGAGGTTTAAAACCATTTCTTAAAAAAAAGAATGTGGCTGCAGTACAGTTTTTTAGAGCAGCCAGGCTGGAGTTATTCTCAATTAAAGAATAAAGGAAAAACATGTTACTAAAGGAGGTAGGAGTTGTTGTTAACACTGCAGGGATAATACTCCCAATAAAGTTGAAATTCACAACAGCCTATCCAAACCAATCTGAAATGAATGAAGCTATTTCCAGGGCTAGGGATACAACTCTTACAGGATATCAAGTGGTCACACAATAATTTAGACATTATTTCTCTCTATGAGCAAATGGGGAAAAAAAACATTTCTCTGCTGAGGGTGGATACTTCATTATTGTTCAAGAATCAGAAAATAACTGAAGGAGGAAGTTAACTGCATAATTGCTACAAAGACCAAGCAATCAGCATTTGAGAAACTAAGCAAAGTAGCAGCTATACAAGTTTGAGAAAATGTAGTTGCTTTAATGATTTGAATACAGGTATTTTGTACCTACTCCCATGTACAAAGCACCTTGTTTGAAGAATTGGCACAGCTCAACTACGATTGAATTGAAAATTAGCTCTTTGACTTGTCTGTATAGCCTTACGAGCTTCTGTACTCTTAGAGTTGCAATCTTTTGATTTTAAGTAATAAATTACACTTTTTTATTCTCTTCCATTGTATTTCAGAAAGTTAAACACTTTCTAAATTGCAGGATGCACAGAAAATTGGCACATTTGCTTTAATATGTTGACACTCTGCATGATCAATGCTTGGATTTGAACCCATTTTGAGAACACCTGCACGTTACAGTAATAACCTTCTACATAGATGAACCACAGTTCTTAAAATCAAAAGAACATGAAAAGGGAATCTTTATCAATTCCAGCTGTGGATAGAAAATTAAAAGAACTTCCTTTCAAGGCTACAGGTTCATGCCTGTGTAGCAGACTCCCTACAATGTTCTCATTTAAGGGTCTGACATGACTGACTTCACCTGGAAAGTTATCCATTATTGGTTGGCAGTAGATAAATCCATCAAAAGATGTTACAAATAAGTAAGAATGTGTTTGAAAACTGACATTATCCTATTTCTGTCAGGAAGTGGGAGTCAAACAGCCATCAGTTTATTCGATTTACAAAAAGGAAAACTGTTTGGAAGCACTTATTTGTAAGGTTAGCATCTTTAATCCAGAGCTGTAGCAGCAGATTTGATCAGATAAATAGTAGTCTTTATTGGTCATCTGTTTTGGTCACTCCATGTTTTGCCTCTTACATGCAATGACATTAAACCAGAAGAACAGGAACAAGAAGGTACCTTGCATTCAGTTGCACTCATTTTTTTTATTACTGGGAACTGCTAACAACAACCACAGACAGCACATAAAAACCTTGAAAGAAAAACAAACGAACTCCCAGATGTGAAACCCAGTCTAAGAAATACATTAAAGCATAGCTTTCCAAACTGTGTGTCGCAACACTTTAGTGTGTCGCAACACACAGCTTAGTGTGTCGCAAAGCGGCGGGGGCAGGGGTGTGCATGGTGGTGGTGGCAGCGGCGCACCATCAGCGCTTCCGCGTTTTATCGAGGCCGCCACAACCATGCATGTCGCCGCCGCGCGCCCACCCGCGCCGCCGCCGCCGTTGGTGTGTCGCCAACGGCGGCAGTTTGGAAAGCACTGCATTAAATAATAGAAGTAGTATCTGCTGTCCAATATACACAATCTTCTTAGCCCAAATATATTCTTTTTTCACCTTTGCTCTGTTCCTTACTATCTGAAGGGTTCATCTGCATGCTGACAACATGAAATCTATAGTATAGCTAGTAAGTAGCAATGCTACCACTGATATCAAAAAATTGCCTTAATATCTACCAGCATCTACCTCTGCTGGTAGTATCCTAGTTTTTCTGCCAGCCATGTCTATGGAGCTAATGCAGGTAATTATATATACTGGAGCAAATAAGAGAAAATGGATAGAATTTTTTATTCCCTTTCCTGCTTTTCCTACATTTTCTTCAACCCACTCAAATCTTTGTTTGTTCGTTTGTTTAATGGTTCTATCTGCCTTGCCAGAATCATGAATCTACTCATCCAGACTGATTATCATGGTCTGTTTTGGGGCCTTCAAGAGGTAGAAAGAGCATGAACCAGGCAACCTTCTAGTGGCAGCCCGCATTTTGTGACGGGTTTTTTCCATCAATGTTTTGTGAACTAGCCGAAACAGAGTTGTTTTAAAATGTATTTGGCCCTTGGGTAGTTTTGGGTGGGTGTGAAGTTTTTGATTGCTTACTGGGATTTTTAATAATCCTGTGTTGTATTTATTTAATATTTTCTTTTTGTTTATGACTTTATTATAACCTGTCCAAATGTCCCTTTCAACTGGTAGGCTGTATTGTAAATAAATAAGTAAATAATCATCGGGCTGGAAACAACCATTTAAACCATAAAGTCTAACCACAACTATGTTTTCTTCTACTAGAATATGCCTTCCTGTAACTTAAATCCATTGTGGGGAGTCTTTGGTGCTCTCTGAGCCTTGTTGTTTTCATGCAGACATTTCATTGCCAGGCTAGGCAACATCTTCAGTGCGAAAAGGGAGTGGAACTTGCTGTCTGTTTATATACCCTGGCTTGTCCTGCCTGTGTTGGTGGGGGTCTTGTACTCTCCTTGGTCGTTCCTTGATTGGGCTGTTGTGTGCTGTTTGGGTGATTGACTGAGTTAATAGTTGCTTGATTAAGGTCTATTGTGTTGTTTGATTGCTCCTCTGCTGCTAATCTTGCTGTTAATCTATGCATATCTTGTTGTTGATTGCTGGCCCAGGGGTGTTCTGGTCTTCTGGCTATTCTATAGTCTCTTATGAATGGTATGTAAATGTTGTTAACCTCTATGTGTCTGTTGATGGCTGCTTTGTCTGAGTGCCAAGCTTCTAGGAATTCTCTAGCATTTTTGGATTTGGCCTGGTCTAATATGCTCACAGTTTCCCAGTTGAAAGTATGGTTAAGTCTGTCCATGTGTTGTGAGATTAAGGAGTTTTCATCATGTCTTCTGACTGCTAGTTGGTGTTCGTGGATGCGTTCTGCTAGTCTTCTGCCAGTCTGTCCTACATAGTGGCTGTTACAGTCCTTACACTGTATGTTGTAGATAACTCCTGTTTTTTCTTCTTGGGCTACTGGGTCTTTTGGTTTACTTACAATGTTCTGAAGGGTTTTGGTAGGTTTGTGTGCTACAGTGATGCCGTGTGGATGTAACAGTCTATTAGTAGTTTCTGAGATGTTTCTGATGTATGGCAGTGTAATCCTTTTCATAGCTTCTGTTGGTTTTGTTGTGGTGGGTTGAGTGGTCAGGCACTTTTTGATAAAGTTGTGTGGATATCCATTTTGCTGGAAGATGTTATATAAGTGGTCTGTTTCCTTTTTCTGGTGTTCTGGGTTGCTGCAGTGTGTTTGTGCTCGTCTGAATAGTGTTCTTACACAGCTCCTCTTGTGTGAGGTTGGGTTATTGCTTTGATAGTGGAGCACTTGGTTAGTGTGGGTAGATTTCCGGTAGACTTGTGTTTCTAGACTGCCATCATTTCCTCTACTGATGAGGATGTCCAAGAAGGGTAGTGTGTTGTTGTTTTCTTCTTCCCTTGTGAATTTTATTCCTTTGAAGATGTTGTTGATGGCTTCATGTGTTTCCTCCAGTTGATCCTTTTTTATTATGACGAAGGTGTCATCTACATACCGGATCCATACTTTGGGTTGTATGTGTGGGAGTGCTATCCTTTCTAGACGTTGCATTACTATCTCTGCTATGAGTCCTGAGAGTGGTGTTCCCATAGGTGTTCCTTTGATTTGTTGGAATATTTGTCCATCAAACTGAAAGTAGGTGGTGAGGCAGAGGTTGATGAGGTCCATGATCCTGGGTATTTTGATCTTGGTGTATCTTGTTAGGTCGGGTGTGTTACGTAAAACTGCTGCCATGGATTCAATCTCTAGTGCTTGGTCTATGGATGTAAAGAGTGCAGTGACATCGAATGACACCATAATTTCATCTTCATCTATTTTTATGTCTTTGATTTTCTGGAGGCACTGTAGTGGGGACATAAAAATAGATGAAGATGAAATTATGGTGTCATTCGATGTCACTGCACTCTTTACATCCATAGACCAAACACTAGCTTAGCAAGGCAAGACTCGACTGGAAAACACATTGTGGCAAGGCAGGATTCGACTGGAGGGCACGGCATGGCAAGGCAGGTTTCAACTGGAAGACGCAGCGCAGTGGAGCAAGACTCAGCCAACAAACATGGCATGGCAAGGCATGGCTTGGCTGAAGAACGGATCTGACTGGAGAATGAGGCACAGCAAGGCAGGACTCAAACAGACAACGTGGCGGGACAAGACAGGGCTCGGCTGGAAAACACGGCATAGCAAGGCAGGACTCAACTGGAGAACATGATGTGGCAAGGCAGAACTTGGCTGGAGAACGCGGCGTGGCAATGCAGGACTTGGCTGTAAAACACGGCGTGGCAAGGCAGGATTCCGCTGGAAGGCACGATGCAAGTAAACTGGACTCTGTGGAAGGAAGCAGCTCGACAAGGCAGGACTCAGCTGGAGGCGAAGGCACCCGGAGGAATTCTGAAATAGTGAAAGGCGCTGACTCTGATTCCATAAAGGCTACAGAGCAGTCTTTTGAAGACGATTCCGGCTCTACTCCCGAAGAAGCTGTTAGCTCAGTGGAACGGTTGTCTCCAGTGGTTTGCTCCTTGCACTGGCATCTTTTTATCCTATTTTCTTCACGCAGTTTCTCCTCAGGGACCAATTCTCTCTGTTTAGCATGATTTTGGCTCGCCTTTCCCTCGCACTGATTGGTGGCCTAGAGCATGCTCCCTGGTTCTGGCTAATCAGCTGCTCAGGATTTTCCCGCTCCGCTGAGTCACTCTGAGTTTCGGTTTCCCAAGTTTTTACAGGATAAGTTTTGATTTCCCCTTTTTTCTTAGCATAGGTTTTGGTTTCGTCTAGCTCAGCATCAGATTCAGACTCAACTCTTACACTGTTCGGGAGAACAGATGGGACGATTCCGAGTGGTTTCTTTGCTGTGAAAGCGCTCCAGGGCTTCAGAAAAAGCCTGTCTGAGCCTAAAAATTCACTGCATTGTCAGTTCTGTCTGCAGAGCTCGCAGACACAGCTGGTCAGTCGGCCATATTCCCCACTGGAAGTCCTTTTCCCACTTTTTTTGAAGATAGAGGCATTTGCTCTTGTTTAGTAATTTTGTACTCATGGTTCTCTAGGTGTTTTCTAAAGATAGTACTTGAAGATTCAGCCAAATTATCAGTTAGTGTAATACCCTCAGTACAATTAATGTGGCCCATTCAAAGTTCATAACTATAGTTCCTTAACTATAGTTTCTGACAGTCCCAAGCAGTCCTGTCATTCTGCTTTTCACAATTACCTGGTGACAATATCTTCTTCTCAGAGGTGAGTGAACAGAAATAGTTTTTGAGTATTTCCCCCTGTTCTATGTTAACCTGTTAACATTTTCCATCTTCACTGAACAGCTGGTATGTTGTTCTTTTCTTTTTCTTTTATTCTGACAATATTTGAACAAGAACTCATTCTAAATTTAGTCTGACAGCATCTTTACCATTCCTCTCTATGTATACCCTTCCTTGCTGGCCTTTCTATTTCCTATATGTGCACTTTTTTGTATTTATATTTTCACTAAGCTTTTTATGTAATTATACAGGCTTTTTCTTTATTTTCTTCTTCTTCTCTCACTGGAATATTTGTTAGCATTTCTTTTAGCATATCTTTTTTTAGGAACTTCCACCCATATAGAGCTCCTTTGATCATTAGCATTTTCTAGCATGGAATCTCTAATATTACCCTTTCTTGAAATCAAGGTATGTATTTGACTATACTTGGTCAAAGAGTATCAAGAACTCCAGCATACATGGTACATTTCTCCAATATTCCTGCCACTTCTAGTTCATTGAGTCAGTCTTCCAATTGTGGAGTGTCAAACCAGAGATATCTGATTGTCTTTTATCTTCTTCTACCCTCTGAAGGTAGTTGTCAACAAGACAACTCAGAGATTTCATGGAAACACCATGCTTTACAGAATTTACCTTCCAACTACTTTGGGGTATGCTCTATTAAAGTTTATTAAAGTCAGCTATAACTTAAACATTTAGTCTTTTATCTTGGCCTAAGTCAAAATCAAATTAGGAATAGTTACAAGTTACAGCTCATATAGGGACTGTGAGTGAAGCAGCTCTATATGGAAAGGCATGATAAGAAAAGACTTCAAGCCTTCCGGAGAGCACAATTCCTTAAATGTTTTGAGAAGGGTGCATCATTTTGCCAATGCAGCTTGAAAAGCACTCCGTTCAAATACTCACACAGCTCTACTGATTTGTACAAAATTGTCAGCCCAAAAGGAACACAAGAAAGCCAGAAAACGAGCAGCAAAAAGACCATGCATGTTTATAATAGCACTGGGAGACAGGAGAGGAGAATGCAACAGCCATCTCATTCTGTTAGGGGCCTAAGTCTCTTCCCCCTTCCACTTCTCCTGGAAGTTCCATAAATGCATAATTTATGTAAACAATGGTGCTTTATGGCTGTTGTGGGTCTTCCGGGCTGTGTGGCCGTGTTCTGGAAGTTGTGGTTGGGCACAGAGATTTTGCTTCTATCTGTGCTCCTGCCCTCTGAAGATGCTGGCCACAGATGCTGGCGAAACATTAGGAACCACAACTTCCAGAACACGGCCACACAGCCCGGAAGACCCACAACAGCCATTGAACTCCGGCCGTGAAAGCCTTCGACAATACAATGGTGCTTTAATTTTTTTTAAATCAAATGAACAAAGTCAAATACTGTATCTTTTTGTTGTATATTTCCCACTAGATTATCTTTTCTGTTACTCAGACTATGTACTCTGTGCTCTAAATGAATCTGACTATTTTCTGTTGTGTTAATTAGGCACCTTTTGGTAATGAATCTATCCATCAACCTATTCAAAACCATAATATGAAATAAACATTGGGGAGGGAACTGCCTGGATAAGAGTGCTTGAACATTCCACTGAAATAAAGTGTTCAAGAGTTCTGTCATGATACATACACTTTAGGCCACTTGCTGAAATGGAAAATACTGCCATATGCCCTTTCCATTTCTCTGTCTGTTTCATAGGCATGGGTGATAAACACTGCTTCATCTTTAACAGTAGTGCAAAGAGATTGCTCTATTTGGGGACCAAGATGGCATGCAGACAGATTTGAAAGGTTTCTAAAAATAATGTTTAAAGTAGTGAAACACTAAAAATGGGGAGAAGAAGATGCATTCTCTTTTGACTTGTCCCAAAGTCAGTAGGATATGTGAATGAAATGTCGTATTTTGTGTGTCATGGTTTATTAAGTATATCAGATGAACAATCTCGATCTTTAAGTCAAACAGAATATTTATAATAGCATTAGTCAAACAGCATGGTTATAATACAAAATTGGTCCTATGTAAAAATTACAGAGAAGCAATAGCGCGAGAAGACAAATGTCTACCCTATAATAAATGCATCCTCTTCCATCTGCCCACCCAAAATCTGTGGTGATTGCTACAGAGGAAGCCCACACAAGGAAGTATTTAGTGATGCATGGATGAATACCAAAGGGAGGGTAAGATCATTTTGAAAGTTATTCAGAGCTTGTGAGATACTTTTGTTCCTTACATCCTATCTTTCTCTCAAATCGTCTTTTAAATTTGACCCTATTCCTCTATACGAGTACATTCAGTTATTCACTTAGCTTTACATCCTTTACTCTATAATACTGAGCCTCTCAAGCGTCTGTCTGCTCACATAAAAAAAACTGCTTATTGCCCTTGCAAAGTGAATGAGGAACGGGGAAACGATGCCTTATTGCACAATCTCCATTCCTTCACCAATTCGGCAACATAGAATTTATTTCCTATCCTTGGCGTCACTTTGTATAAAGCCGTTCGCTTTTCAGATCATTTTTCTCCTCCATTTACTTTAGACAGAAAAGGGCTTTTCTTTCCCACATTTATCTGCTCAATAGGTGACGACATTCTGTATTGCTAGATATAAAAGGGAAGGAGTGTCCCTGCAATGGTTTCGATTCTCTACATAGCTAAAGAATTAGTTGTTCTGTACATGAATACACACCTGTGCAATTTGAATCACTGAACAAACTAAATACAGCATATTTTTATTCTTTTAAAACTTGAGTAGCTTGTTAAGATTGATGGGTCTTCTTTAAATGTCTGGAATAACAGTCAATGAATTACTGCAAAACAGTAATTTCCTACTATTATTACAACAGTGAATATTTTAAAGAATTTTTCTTAGTTTTAAAAACTCACTAGCGTAAGAGTTTAATGATTTTACATGAATAGTTGAGTATCTTGGAGACAACTGAACCAATAGATATTTTTACTAATATTTTGACACTGATATTTCTGAAAATAAGGACATAGTTTTCAGTCTATTTTTGTGTATGATATTTTGGTGGCAGACTTACCTTTTAACTTTTTATATACAGTATATACCCCAATCCAGGAAATGCAGTCTGTATTTAAAACGTATACCTGTTTAGTATTCTGTGAATTAGCTTATTCATTAAGATAGCAGTTCTGAACATGACAGGTATCATAGCCTTATGGTATCTTTATTATCTTACCGAGAATACATAACAAACTTAAAAACAATCCCGTATGTAATTAACAAATGATACATTTAGTAGTAGTAGTAGTAGTAGTAGTAGTAGTACAATTTATTATGGTTGTAGGCCAGTACAAACAGAGTGCTCTGTAGATATATATAACTCTATCTTAATAGATAATAACAAAATAAAATTTAAGACAAAGTTAAAATACATTTATAAAACAACCTAACTAGCATCAATGAGTGAGGTCCGAGATACAATCTATATTTAGATTATAAAGTAGACACTAAAATTATATAGAGTATAATAACATCTAAGTTTATCAACTGCAAAGGAACTAAAGAAAAAATCCTATGTATTATGACTATTGAGGTGTGAAGTATTTCAGTTAATTTAATTGTTTTTCATGATTAAGTTTTTAAATCATTTTTCCTTCTGTCACATTGTAATCCTACATTTAGCAGCAACTTTTACAGAGGCCCTTGAAGACAAATCCAAGGCTTTTGGGGTCTGCTTGCAGCCAAGGGACTAACTATCCACAGTATATATGTGTGCTTCTTCTAGCCCCTTATCAACTAACTGCTAACCACTGATTTATTAGTCCTTTGTATCAACCTTTGTCAATCTAGGGGTGAGAAGAAGGTTACTTCTAAATGATTTGCCATAGACAGTAAATTTTTCTGATATCCTGATATCATATTAGTAAGTTGCAACCAAAACCACAAAGAATCTAGTTGACTTCCAACTCCTTAGGAATAACAATGGCAAAATGACTTTCTCTACTCTAAATCACATTGTTGATTTTAAAAAAAATAAAAGTAAAAAAGGAATGAATTTTTCTATGGAAGGACTGATTTTGGTTCAGTTCTCATAACTGAAATAATTTTTTGGGCTCAGAACTCTAAGTCAAAGTTGTTTGTGCCTATCTTTGGATCGTATATCTTGAAACTCTAGTAAAACATTAGCAGCAGCAACAAAAACAAAGTAAATATCATAAAACTGAAGTCTATCTGGCCATGATTTATACAATTCCTTATTTCTTGGCATTCCTCATTCCTATTTCATCACTTCTTCCTCAGCTTGCTTCTTTTTATATGTTTATATGTCATGTTCTATATGTCTTTCTTCTATCTCTAAAAGAAACACAACTGGTTATAGAGCCCAAAGTGAATGGACAGAGAAATGTTGTAGAGTGGAACTGATATAAAAGGTATGAGGACACTAAAGTAATGACAGGTTAGAATAGCAAAGCCTCTTAATCTCAATAAATATCTTACAGCTTAAGTATCTCTTGAATTATTTGTCAGTCATTCCGAAGCTTTGTTATTTTGCCAAGCAATCATTTTGATCTGTTAATGAAGCCATTGGTTATCAGTATATTATACTGGAAATTTCTATGAGATCTTTAGATTTACATGGGTTTGTGCTACATCTCTAGAATTTTAATGTATTCTTCCATAACTAGCTGAGGATGGTGATACATATACTGTACATGTATACAGTTATATAGGGATAGAGTATGTTATTGCATATGATACAGATTGCAAATTAAATAATTTAATATTTAAATTGAAGAGCAAGTAATATTTTCCTTGGCAAAGACAGCAGTTTTCTGATGAATGTTTTTAATTTTAAGAGATGTGTAGTACACAGTATAATAAAACTGACAGTTTGGGTTAAAGATGTTAGCCTCAATTCACTTGAGGCTTTTGGAGAATTTCCAGATTCACATTTATAAAGGATAGAAGTCCACTAATTAACCCAACCAACTTTCTCCTTGTTTTAAAAGATATCTTATTCCCAATTCAGGAGCTCTGCTGCATTTGTGCCAAATTTTGGCATATTCAGAGTTATTATCCTAGTTAATATAATATTTATAAAAGACTCAAATATATTTTGAATATAGGGAATATGGGAATTATAACTGTATTAAAATTAAAATTGGCAATATGTTTGTTTCTACTGAATATATAATTAAGACATTTGAAATAGTTTATTATCTGCCTTTAATACTAAATTGTCTGTGTCTGTTCTTCCTCCCTTCCTTCTTTCCTTCCTTCCTGGGTACTTATATTTCGAGTCTTTAGGATGCAGAGAATAATAGCATTTATTTCCAACATAACCTTTCTGTATCTCATGGGTGATGCTTTAAATAGAGAAGAAGCTGTCTCAACTGACAGGCAAGGAGTTTGTCCCTATTTACATTTCTTTCCATCCTGGCCTACATTGTTGTTAGTATTTAATGTCCTTCCTGTCCCATTTCAGTCTCTTGACCACCTTTATTGTTTGATGAAATGACTGATAGATAGTTTTCTTTGTAAGTTACCAAATACTTAGCTTGCAAGAGATACTTGAATAGGAACATCTTTGTTCAGTAAAGCAAAGCAGTATTTTGTTTGGCTAATCACACTATACCTGTGGCTCTCTTACCTGTGCTACATAAATAAAATCATTCGCCTCTAGTTCATTAAATAATCTTAAAACCAGCAATCTTAAAAGTGTTTTACTTAATCTGTAGCTTGAATCATGTCAACTGGATTTCTATTTTCTCAGTGGAAACGTTTCGCTCCTTATCCAAGGAGCTTCTTCAGTCTGAGCCTGAAGAATCTGTAGCTCAGACTGAAGAAGCTCCTTGGATAAGGAGCAAAACGTTTCCACTGAGAAAATAGAAATCCAGTTGACATGATTCAAGCTACAGACAATTCCACCTGGATGACTGAGAACCTTCATAGACATGTTTTACTTAATATGTGTTACAAAATTAGCTTTTTCAACTTATTTTTCTTCTCACACGGTCACACAAAGTTAAATTGCCAAGGTCCGGAAGGATTGTACCTCATGTTGGATAATATATTAATAGGGAGTTAAAAACTCTGATTCCCCAAAGTGAAGAAAACAAATAAATACCCCTTGTAGTTTTTCTATTTTTCATTGACTATTTTGGCATTTGCCAATTATATGGGGAAGGGAAACATGTACCTCTTGAATGAAATAATGACAGATAAAACCTGTTCAAAGACAATTGAAAACATCTTCACTGCAGAATGGCTAGTGAACTGGGAGTGGGCTCTTAGGAAAATACAGAGCAGTTTCAATTAGCATTTTTTAGGCATGAGAGAAAGAAGTTCAGACCTTTATAGTATAGATGAATTACAATTTTTAAAAAAGATAAGCAGCTAATGAGTGTGACTGCGTTTCCAGAGCATTGGTTCCAGCCACCTTTTCCACCAACATTTTATGTTCATCTTTCTTTGTTAGGAATATTATTTGTTAAGATTTCAGGAATATTGGAAGAGTGAGCAGCATTTTTCTAAAAATATAAATAACAAGTATTTTGTATTGCATTGAAAAAAAGACTGCAGATAATGTAGGTCCCAAAACAATTTGGGATTTCTGCTAGTTTTCTTTTCTTTATAAGTACATAATATTTGCTAATCTTTTCTGAATATATTTTGTAACATATTGTTAAAAAATGAATAATTTGAGCACTGGACATAAAAATGGAGGATTGGTCCTTCCTTTCCTTGACACTTTTCTTTGAGCCTAACTTATTCTTCCCAGTTTGTTCTAGCATTCCTTTCTTACTAAGGAAAAACAACATTACAAGGTGTTTGGATTCTACAAGAGAAAATATCTCCATTCACAAATCACACTAAACCATAAATCATGATTTACAAACCACAGTGTGCAAATTCCTATTTTGTACTACATTAAAACCAGCGAACCATAGGATGGCTTGGCGTGATGTGTTAATCCAGCCATAGGATATTAGGTCCCAGGGCTGATAGCAGTGGGCAGTTTTGGCGACTGGTTCATAAGCAGAGGGAAGCCTAAAGCCCATAAAATGGCCCAAATCAGGAAGACAGTCCTTAGAAGAATGAAGATAGACAGATTGGGATGAAGAGGAATGAAAAAATGAGCAGGTAAAGCAGAGCTTTCCAAACTGTGTGTCGGGACACGTTAGTGTGTCGGCTGCAGTGTCTGGGTGTGTCGCGGCTACTGCTGCCTCCGAGCCCTGCCAGGATTCCGCGCAGGTCCTAGTGCCTGCCTTGTGCCTTGCTACCTCCAAACCTGCTGTGATTCCATGCAGGTCCTAGTGCCTGCCTTGTGCCTTGCTGCCTCCAAACCTGCTGTGATTCCATGCAGGTCCTAGTGCCTGCCTTGTGCCCTGCTGTAAGAGTGTGTCGCGAAATGATGCCCTGCTGTAAGAGTGTGTCGCGAAATGATGCATGCCTAAAAAGTGTGTCACCAAAATGAAAAGTTTGGAAAGCTCTGAGGTAAAGAGACAGAAAAATAGGAAAAGGAAAGTTAGCTATCTTTACCAGTGCAAATACATAATGGATGGCTTTGAGTAAGATTCTGCTACTGTAGCAAAGTCTAGAGTTTGCATGGCTATATTCAGAATGAATGACCTCTATTGTCATCTGCTTCCTTGGTGAAAGAGGAGCACACTTACCATAGAGCACCTTTAGTTCTTTTCCCTAACCTATTCAATGAGCAAGAAGTTGAAGTCTCATTCTCAGTGCTCATGGAATGAGCCCTGTGATAGAAAGCTACCCACTATATTAATCATCCTTGCTATGATTAATACAATTGGCCCTTCTGTGTACTCCTGTGCCAGAGAAAGCAGAGCCAGAGGTTGCTTGGAGAAACATATTCTTTACGTGGCATAAGTTATAATTATAAAAGCTCACTAAGTGAAATTAATGACTGGATTTGATGAATTCTGTGAACTGCTAGATAAACCATGCAACAATATATTCAAAAGATGGCATCTTTAAAAATACTTGTCCAAATATTTGTCCAATCCAGTGGAAGAAAGTATAGAAACAAACCAGAAGAAACAGAGGAAAAAGAGACCATTCCCTGAAATGAAAATGTAAAGATAAAGCTTCCTTCAGGTTGAGGTTGTCTCCTTGTGACAGCACGGACATGCTACCTAGCTCTGCAAAATAGTTAAAACATAGCTTTCCAAACTGTGTGTCGCGACACAGTACTGTGTCGCCTGCAGGGCCCAGGTGTGTCGCTTGAAAACACAGAAGCGCTGATAGCGTGCTGCCACCAGGCCATCAGCGCTTCCAGGTTTTCGCACGGCACACCAGGACACCGCTGCCACCGCTGCCACCATGCGCGAAACCCCAAAAGCGCACGAAAACCCGGAAGTGCTGCCGCCACACGCAAAAACCCACAAACGCCACCACCGCGCACGAAAACCCCGAAGTGCCACGGCAGCGGTGCTTCCGGGTTTTCGCGCGCCACCACCGCAGTGGCGCTTCCGGGTTTTCGTGTGCTGCCATTGGTGTGTCGCCAACGGGAAAAGTTTAGGAAGCCCTGAGTTAAAACATTAGTTCTGACATTATCACTGCTACATATGGAAGCTGTGCAACACCATCTGACATTCTGGATACTGAATGAAACTTCACCTCCTGTACAGTTCTGCAATAAGTGGAAAAGAACTTTTTCCATGCCCCATGACCTGTTGAGGAGAGCATAAAGAGAGGAGTATTCAATTATGGAATCCATGTGAAGAAATCTTGCCCAGACAGATAGGGCCTGCTCTACCCTTCTGTAAGGCAAAAAGCCTTTATTTATATACATTATTTGATCATTTTTTAAATATTGCCACTATTTTTATTGCTTTTATTGTACACTTGCTGTAATCATTTTGATATTATATGTTTTTTTTCAAATGTGAGTTAGTTTCTTTGATGTTTAGAATGGAAACATAGGATAAAGATCCCATAGCATACAAACAAATCAGTATCTTCAGAACCATCTTTGCCCAACATTTTCCAAACCAAGTTCCTCAAAAGTAGTTTGATCTGTGATTTTCTTATTTTCCACCAACTGCACAATGCTAAAATCATGGAGTAAAAAACACTAGCATATCTCAAGTTGCCCCAGGGCATGGAGAAAGAAACATTTCTGCAACCCCACACCCATGCAAAAGGAACATAAAATAAATTACTTGCATCTCCTCCCTACCCCATTCATGCTGCAAAGACATGCCAAGGTGCCTGATTTCAGGAGCTAAGAGGCAAGAGGCAAGAGTTCCTGTAAAGGGGGGAAGTGACAGCCACAGGCACCACAGAGCTGCAGTTTTTCAAATAAAAGACTACTTTCCCTTGGTTTCAAATGCACTGCAGCAAAGCCAGAAATAAATCAGCTTAGCTCTCAAACACTATAGGATCCTGATATGTCGATGAAGATTCTCAGTCATCCAGGTGGAATTGTCTGTGGCTGTTGCCCAGACTGAGGAAGCTACTTGGACAAGCAGCGAAACGTTTCAACCAAAAGAAAGAAATCCAGTTGCCATGACTCAGCCTACAGACATATAGGGTCCTGAGCTTCTAGATTTTCTCTGGAGGCCCTATTTCATATCTCATGACTAGCTTGGGTTCACTGAGTGCATGCACAGTCTAGGACTTTCTTAGTGATGTCAGAACTCTTTCACCTAGAATACTGAGTTAATTCTCTCTGATCCTGCTTCAGGCTGTCAAGATGCAGTTATATCAGTGTATTTTGGTCTTGACTGTGGATGACCTTCTGGCCATCTTTGGCTTCTTGCCTTTTTTGAATTTCTGTTTTTTTTTCTTGTAATGGAGGTTAAACATATCTCTCTCTCTCTCTGTGTGTGTGTGTGTGTGTGTGTGTGTATGAAAATATTAAAGGTTTACATTACATTACTGTGTTCAGTAAAATATTCGTATTAAAAGAAATTAATATTTAGAAAAAAATATAAAACATGCATGCAGTTGAAGAAAATATTTGATTGCTACCCAGGTCTAACTGCCAATCTATAAATCATACATATTTTTCATATAGTACTGTTGTTTGTTAAAATACTTCACATACAAACCAGTTGTTGCTTTTTTCCATGAAGTTAGACTTTGATTTTATTGTTTTCCTTTAAATAAGAAAGGCCATGGAAAACTGAGAATCACCTTTTTTATTTGATAGCAAATCCAGAATACAATCAGTTTAAAAACTACAGGAAATTATGATATAATTCACACAAGGGATATTTCTTATTTGCCATTTCAATGAAGGGGGGGGGGGAAAGACACTTGCAAGTTAAATTCATCTTCTCACAAGATTTTACTTTAAGACGTAGCACATCATGTGCACAGAAACTCTGACATTTTAAATCACTGTGATTTTTTAAAAATAACATTTCTTGAAATGCAATCTTCTTTTTCAGTGTTTTGCCTATTATTTTAGAGTCACTTTTACTCTTATTGTAAGAATAATCCTCAATATTTGTGTAACCTCATTTTTTTATTATCATGTACTTTATCCTATGAAAATAATGAAGATTTTAGTAGTATATTGCACAGCTGGCAGTTTTGCACAGCATTTAAAATTTTCAGTAAAATTACAAAAATTGTGGAGATTATATTTGTAGGGAAGATTTGTGGCAAAATTAAATACAAGATAACAAAAGGCCTTGCTATATATTATTATACATGCCATGTACATACTGTTATTCATAGTTATTTAACTAATACATGTGGTTGATGTATCTGTAAATTCTTTAATTTGTCTTCTAGTTATATTATTCAAATAATTTCAGTTCTTTTAGATGCTAATTATACAGTCCTCCTCTTCACAAACCAAGTGGGTTTGAGGCAGAGCCTTTGTGCCTTTGCAATGTATTATGGAAAGAAAAGGCTTGCTGTCAATTCCTCTAAGAAAAGGAGTAGTCTTCACTGGAGAGCTTGCTAGGCACCCTCATTGCTAGATAATAAAATATACCATCACATGGCTATATATCACATACAAACATGGCTTCTGAGATTCTTCTCCATCCCTTAATACAGTAATAGCTCTGCTCTGGGCTATGCGAAAAAGGCAGGCTGAGAAAGAAGGAGTCAGCAACATTCCAAGCCACTACCCAGAAGGGATGCACTGGGGGATGATGATGATGATGATGATGATGATGATTTTATCTAGATTCTTTTCTTTGCAGTCTCTTGTGCAACCAGACCATTGTGTAACTTGAACTTTCTTGACTCCTAAGCACCTTTTTACATAATTTCTTTCCAACATTATGTTGATTTTAAAAATATCAAAAGGACATTCTGAAATCAAAATATTTCAATTTTGAAATGTTTTGTATACCACTAGTTATTACCGCTATGCAATTCTTCAGAAATAAATTGGAAAAGGTGCTTTGCCATGCAAATGTAGCATGTATTTGCAGCTCTTTAAAGAAGCAGTACTTTTTCACAGGGTTGCCCTCTCCAGCTGCCACATGATCCCAAGGGGAAAAAACAACAGTGTAGATACTGTTCCTGTCCTCTGAAGATGCCAGCCACAGCGACTGGTGAAACGTTAGGAACCAAAACTGCCAGAACACGGCCACACAGCCCGAAAAACGCACAACAACCATAAGTGTAGATACTGTTACATTTGCGCCCCTACGTTCTCTAAAACAGAGTTTTCAGATTGGTGTAGAATCTGAAGCATTGCACAATTCTATTTGTAGCTCTTCCCCAATTGGTCATAAAACTTTTTCCAAAATACAGTAATCCTGTTGTGAAGAAATGGCTTCTTCTCATGACAGAACTTACAGAACGACTCTCTTCCCTATCCTTGTTAACTTACTATTCAACAACAGCCAGTGGAGTCTCAATAGCATCAGCAGGCAGTAATCACATGCTTTTGGACAGTTAACCTGTTCCTTACAAAACTGAGGAGTTATCCCATTCTTTATATTCTTTCTCCTTTAGAATAACTTCCCTATATGGGCCAAAAGTTCCAGCTGTTGAGGTTCTCTTTGAATTTACATAACTACAATACAGAACAGTTTTTTTTATATCCCATGTCCAATATAGTGGTATGCAAGTAAGTGCTAGCACTGTGCAGGCCTTTGGATTCAAAGAGAAAGAATGCTTTGAAAAACATGTGACCAGGCATGGAGTGCTTGTTGGCATTTCTTAAACCTTAAACACATCTTTTTCCAGGATAATGCTGCAGTTGCAGTCATACTATGCCAAGAAACACAGCCCCTGTAAAGATTTCCAAACAGGTGTTATATACATTCCACTTTCTCCAAAGCATTTTTCTCCTTGGAATCCAAAGTGTTGCTCAACCCTAATAAATACAATTACTTAATAGAGACTAAGAAAAATAAAATGAAACACAAAACCAGAATTTATATGGGCTTTTTTAATGCTTAGGTGCCATGTGGTTTGGAATAGGCTAGATGTCTGTGGTGAGTTTCCTTCTCAATGCAGCCTCCCAAATGCGAGGCATTAGTGTGTATTTTTAGCTTGTGTCAATTATTATTGAGAAACAACACTGTGAAAATTCACTGTTTCATGGACTGATTCAGGAAGTGTTATTTTCTTTCTCTTAATGTAGCTTAAATGACCAATTTTGTCTTATTTGTAAAGACTATTTTGAGAGCTCTGATAACCAGAGAAATTAGTTTCATTGGCCGCTGACTACAGATAAACTTAACCTCAAAGATAACTGAAGCTTGCTTAGGTCTCAGAATCCCATCCTGTTTTCATCCTTTATATGAATTGAGATTGCATTGTAAAGTTCGTAAGTGATTTTCCAAGGCTTTTTAAAAGGAAGCATGTATTAATATTTTAAACTGAAATAATTGCTTCTTGCTTAGCAATGGTTTTCATTTATGAGTGTTTATCTGAGGCAAATGGATGGTTAATCTAAGTTAAAAATGGGTTCTTTAAATAGCTCTAATTACATTCTCTTTATATTTGTACATTTTAGACACTTAGGATTTAATCGGTAGCAGTTCTAACAAACCCTAATGTTTATTGGCTGGTTTTAAATTATTGTTATAAAATGTCAGTTGAATGAGAAAATAAATTATGTTTTGGATACTATTAAACTACATAAGTAAAAAGGGACCAACAACGAAAAAGAAAATGATAGGGTTTATTTTTCATTTTTTCAGTTAAAACACAAATAGGGTCCAAGCCACCTGAAAGGAAAGATTATACTTTCATTATTATTATTATTATTATTATTATTATTATTATTTAAATGTATATTCCGACCAACTCCCAGAGTCTCTGGGCAGTTTTACAAATAGTTTAAACATGAAAAATATGACAATAAAAACAAAAAGAAGCAAAAGGGGGTTAGAGTTTGAATAATAAACTGGGTAGACACAAAAGGAAAAAACCTAAGTTAAAAGAAGGCTTCAGTCATCCCCACCAAAGGCTGGGGTAAAGAGCCAGGTCTTCAGGCCCCTTTGAAATACTAGTTCGGATTGTTCGGATCTCAGGGGGAACCTCATTCCAGAGGGCAGGCGCTATGATGGAGAAGGCACACTTCTGGGGTCCCGGTGATGGTATTGCTTATTTGAAGGAACCCGGAGCATGCCAACTCTGCCAGATTGAAGGGAGATAAGCATCCTTTATGTAAGAACTAAATGCTTGTACTGTAAGAATGCTTGTGCATTTATTTCTTCATAAAGCAGCTATCATGTCATTTCTGTGTTTCCTTATAGACGCCTACTCAGCAATTAGAGGCTGTGGGGGTCTGGATGGGGAACAACAGGCTTCGACTGAACCCTGGTAAGACAGAGTGGCTGTGGATTGATGGCTCCTGTAGATCCAGGAAGTTATCATCCTTAGTTCTGGATGGGGTTGCACTACCCCATTCAGACCAAGTGCGGAATCTGGGGGTTCTTCTGGACTCACGTCTCCTGCTCGAAGAGCAGGTGGCAGCCGTGGCCAGAAGGGCTTTTGCACAGCTTTGTGTTGTGTGCCAGTTACGCCCTTTCCTGGATCAGGATGCCCTCCGTACAGTCACTCATGCCCTGGTCATCTCCCATATAGACTATTGCAATGCGCTCTACATGGGGCTACCCTTGAAGAAGCTTCAACTGGTCCAAAATGCGGCTGCTCGCGGAGTTATTGGTGCGCCAAGATCAGCACATGTGACACCTCTGCTGCGACGGCTGCACTGGGTACCTGTGTGCTTCCGGGTCCAATTCAAGGTGTTGGTTATCACCTTTAAAGCCCTACATGGCATGGGACCAGGTTACCTGAGGGACCGTCTCATCCCCATAACGTCGAACCGTCCCACTCGATCATTTAGAGAGGGCATGCTGCGGATCCCGTCGGTAAGGGAGTTTCACCTGACGGGGTCTAGAAAGCGGGCCTTCTCAATAGTAGCGCCCACCCTTTGGAATATGCTGCCCCCGGAGGTGAGGCAGGCCCCATCGCTCCCGGCCTTCAGAAAGAACTTAAAGACCTGGTTCTGCCGCCTTGCGTGGGGGGGGGAACAGCTCCTCTTGGGGATGGCTGGTGCCATAGAGCCCTTTTAAACATCGACCCATCAAATCTTGGATTTTGTATTTAAATTTATTGTATTGGAGTGTATTTATATACGTTGTTTTAATTGTTGGATTTTAACTGTCGATTTTTTTGTAAACCGCCCAGAGTTCCCTCGCGGGGAGATGGAGCGGTAGATACAAGTTGAATTATAAATAAATAAATAAATTAGCCCCATTGGATTCCCAATGGGCAGAGAATCCTAAAGTCAAGTCTGAGCGTTTGAATAACAATTCCCAATCTGCTGCCCGGGGGACAGAAGTGACAATGTAAAAATATTCATATTATCATCTCCTTCCAGATGTCTTTTTTTATGTGGGGAGAGCTGAGAATCCTTTGGCTCTTTAGCACTCCTCGGCCCACCCCTTCTCCAGCACACTTGATAATTTCCTGACAACAGAAAGGCCCAACCTCAGAAGTTATTGAGCAGGAAGAGGGAAGATCCATTGTTAGACTCCTCCTTCTGGGTCCTTTTTCCAGTCTGAAGAAGTGGATTTCCAAGAAATCTTATGGCTCTGGGGATACTATACCTGCCTTTTGCTATAACTGCATGAATGTAGGCTCACTGTAGAAAAAAAGGTTGCAGATAGAAACAGTTCTAACAAAACAGTTTAACAATTGTACAGTTAATTATTTTATACAGAAGAACTGTGTGATCTCTATTAGGTGATACTGATCCTGCATCTTACCATTTTCATAAATTTCAAAATAACTTTATTTAACTGACAATTTGGTGGGACATCATTAGACAAATTATGTCATTTGTATCAATTCATCTTGTTAGCTGAATGATGGAAATTGAGTCAAATGATACAAATATAACATAAGATAATAAGTGCCTCATCTGAATTACTTCAGATACTACAATCGTGTCTGTTATTTTGGTGGAAAATAAGCAAAATCTATGTTCGCTGCATTGAAATCTGTTTAACAGGTTTCTGTTAAATTGAGGTTTTCCTGTAGTTTACTTAGATTACGTCAATCTCACATATGGGACATTGGATATGGCAGAAGAAAATAGGGAAAATAATTGTATTCTGCCCGTGATTTAAAATAGTGGGGTTTTTTAAAAAAATGAAAAGGTTAACTGTTTAGGGTAGGACTATAGAAATAATTGTTTAGGGATGGAGAATTTCATGTGGCCCTCAACTTAATCTCAGAAGCCACTCTGTAAGCCCCCAATTGAGACTTGTGATATGAGTAATCGGTCCTAATCTGCTACCTTGGGAGAGAGAGAGTGTCGGAGAGAAAAGAAGGTGTCAGAAAAGTGAAAAATAGATGCTCAGAAAACAAAAATTGTCAGAATAATAAAGAATTAGTGCTCCTATTTACTTTTTACTCTGGTCCTGCCGGTGTTTAAATTTCAATATCGCTGTTATATGATTCCCCTCAGTATATTCCCATGAGAGTATATTCCTGAACAGGGGGGGGGGAGGTCACTCCCTTTTTAAGGTGGTTAATAAAATTTGTTCCACAGTAATAACTTTTCAGCTTTCAATAAACTTTAGATTACAAAATAGATCAAGCCTGCAATTCATACACAAAGGTGGGTGATGGTTGCTGTTATTATTATCATCAGAAATGTACAACTAAATGCCACACTCACAGTGAATGAAATGCTAAAATAAATATCTTCAAATATTATTGTTGAACTGGAAATAAATAGGTTTGTGCATAATTTTAGTTGGGGCTCTCTGGGTTTAGCGAGATAATGACAGAGAAGAGATCATGTTTTTTGTTGAGGTTTTGCCTCACATGCCCGCAAGGCTTCCTCAGTGCAGTGGTTCAGATATTGCAAATATTGCAATATTTGCAGTCTGTGAAATTTGAATTATGTAGTTAGTTGTGACTGGGGGCTTCCTGGAGAGGATTGGTAGACTGGTGATTGGGAATAGGGCCATCTTATCAGTCTGTTGTGTATGGTTTGAATCAGGCCCTTGACTTAGTGGTAGATCGTGTCCAGCTCCAGGGATCTATTAATGGTTCCTTCATTTGAGTGCCAGATTTCCAAGAATTCCCTGATTCTTCTGCTGTCTGCATGGTCAATTATTTCTGTACTGTCCCAGTTGTTTATAGTGAGGACATGAGTGGTGGTGAGGTATTTCTGGTCTTGGTTCTTTGTTACAGTTAAGCAGTCTTTGATTCTTTGGTGTAGTTGGTATCCTCTCTACATGCTACAGATTTTAATGTTAAGGCAGCTTTTCTGAAGAAGTGTATCTTTACTATACAGTAGTCTTTAAAACAAGACTAAACTATATAAATGAATGTGATGTTTGCACTTTAACCATAGTACCATGCCTTAAATAAATCACTGTCAGCCCCTTTTAAAGGATAAATGAAAAATAGTCTTCTAATTATTTATGCTGTAAAGTATAACATTCATAGAAACCGCCCTTTCTTCTTCTGTTTACACTGCCAAATCCACCTAAACCTTATGTAAACCAAGACATTCAGAAATGGATGCCAAAATGCAGATGGACTGTGGTAAGCCAATATGTAAAGAGGAGGCTGTCTAAAAATTTATTTTGTCTGCTTTCCATGTGGCACTGAATCTGGACATAACTGTGCGTAATAGGTTTTGAACACAGTCTCTGTGGACTTCATCCAACATCACATATACAAGTTAATGACCAATTGTTATGTTTGGTTGTTGCTAGCTCTCTTTTTTTAATTGCTATTCTAACATGAAAGTACAGAATTAATTAAACTCAAATCCCAGTTAATTGTGCATAGTTAATTTTCTTTTTCTTTTTCTTTTTCTTTTTCTTTTTCTTTTTCTTTTTCTTTTTCTTTTTCTTTTTCTTTTTCTTTTTCTTTTTCTTTTTCTTTTTCTTTCTTTTTCTTTTTCTTTTGGTGACAGGGGATTTTTTTTTTAAAAAAAGCCCTAGCCCATCATTCATGTATTTGTTACAATGGTTCAGAAAGTTGAACTTTATTATCTGTTTTAGTTAGAGCTAAGAAAAAGAGAATGCTGCATAATTTTAATATTGCATAGATCAGCAGACTAACCACATTTATAATTGCTATAAGTGACACTAATTTATAAAAGTGATTAAAACTCCTATATCAAAATCATATGACAGTAGTGATGTTGGTTTATTAACCTCTGATCATATAAATTGGTCAATGCAAATCAACTGAACTTAGGTCAGGAAGTTATATTATTTTTAAAATCTAGGATTTGATAAACAATGATAGGCAAAGCATAACAGTTGCATGGTATATTAATAATTCTGATGAGAGATTTTAACTTAGTAAGACTGTGTTTCCATATTTTTACAAGATACATTGTTTATTCTGCAATGTCATTACTATCTTATCTAATAATTATCTGGATTTTTCCTTCACCTATCATTAGGTGAATATACTTGCTTTCAAAGAAAACACAAAGTCTAATCATACACACAAACAAACCAGTTAATTCCATTTTTATGAACTTATATAGTGGCAATGTAGAAGTTACATTCCTTATTGATATGAATGAAGTTCATGGGGACAAGTGGGAAATCAAATATTTTTTTTAACCTGAACACACATTCCTTATGGAATTACAAGATCTGCTGATAGTTCTAGTCTCACATTTCACAGTACAAACCTAGAGTTATGTAAATGTTTGCACACCATAAAGAGATAGAATTGCTTATATGTTCTTCAATATCTATACATGATTATTTAAGGTAAAGGTAAAGGTTTTCCCCTGCACAGTTGTGTCCGACTCTAGGGGGCGGTGCTCATCTCCGTTTCTTAGCTGAAGAGCCAGTGCTGTCTGAAGACGCTTCCGCAGTCATGTGGCTGGCATGACGCGTGCGGAACGCTGTTACCATCACACCGAAGTGGTACCTATTTATCTACTTGCATTTGCATGCTTTCGAATTGCTAGGTTGGCAAGAGCTGGGGCGAGTGTGAGAGCTCACTCCATCACACGGCACTTGGGTCTCGAACCACCAAAGTTGCAACCTTCTGATCGACAAGCCTGGCATCTTAACCACTGAGCCATCGCGCCCCCTACATGATTATTTACTTTGTAGCAAATAGCAATATAATTGCTATTACTATTGCCATAAATTGAAATTATGCAAAATATGCCTAAATATTTGTGAAACTAGAATTTAATCACTAAATGTTTTCCTCAAATTAATACATTCCCCATATTAAAATATTTGGTAAATGTAGCTTTCCTTAAATCTTTTTTATCTTTCTTGGATTAGAGTCTATTATTTTATTTTATTTTATTTTATTTTATTTTATTTTATTTTATTTTATTTTATTTTATTTTATTATTTTATTTTATTTTATTTTATTTTATTTTATTTTATTATTTTATTTTATTTTATTTTATTTTATTTTATTTTATTATTTTATTTTATTTTATTTTATTTTATTTTATTTTATTTTATTATTTTATTTTATTTTATTTTATTTTATTTTATTATTTTATTTTATTTTATTTTATTTTATTTTATTTTATTTTATTATTTTATTTTATTTTATTTTATTTTATTTTATTTTATTTTATTTTATTATTTTATTTTATTTTATTATTTTATTTTATTTTATTTTATTATTTTATTTTATTTTATTTTATTTTATTTTATTTTATTTTATTTTATTTTATTTTATTATTTTATTTTATTTTATTTTTTTATTTTATTTTATTTTATTTTATTTTATTTTATTTTATTATTTTATTTTATTTTATTTTATTTTATTATTTTATTTTATTTTATTTTATTTTATTTTATTTTATTTTATTTTATTATTTTATTTTATTTTATTATTTTATTTTATTTTATTTTGTTTTATTTTATTTTATTTTATTTTGTTATTTATATGACCGCCCATCTCCCGCAACGTGGAACTCTTTTTATTTTAATTGCTTCCTTATTATTTTCTAATTTGTGTACTATTTTTAAAAAGTGTAAAGGCTAAAAACAAATTATGAATTTCTAGACAAGAAAGCGTATAAATATATAGGTAACTTTTATTATGGTAACAGACCAGGAAAGCTTATAAATAGTCCCATGTTCTCCCAAGTGGTTCCACAGCACTGAGTGGCCAATGACAGTAATAATAACAAAATCAAACAAGTAAAAAAAGATCAGAAATAATTTAAGATAACATATATATCATAGAAAACAAAACAGTAAATAAATTGTGAAAATGCTTCCAATTCTCATGTTGGAAAACTAATTTTCTGAAGTTCAATAGAAATAAAAAGTAGTAATTAGCTTTCTGATACAATAAATAGAATTACCTTTATGGCTATCTGTGGAAAAGGCATATCACAACAAAAGAAAAGACCTTGCTTCTTTTTATTAAGCAAAGTCAATGGGGAAGCCAGCAGGGAGGGTCACAAGTTGCTTCGGTAAGTCGCACCTGTCACTTTTTCTCATACTCTGTAGTGAGCACCCACCCACAGCACCCCCTGCCCACAGTCCATAGTGCACACATACCCACCCGGCTGCACTTGCACAGCACAATGGCATCCCCTCCCCTGCCACACCTGTGCAACACTGCAGTACCCCCTCCCCTGCCTGGCCACATTTGCACAGTGCCACAGCACCCCCTCCTCCATCAACCTGCACTTGCACAGCACCGTGGCATCCCCTCCCCTGCCACACTTGTGCAACACTGCAGTACCCCCTCCCCTGCCTGGCCACATTTGCACAGTGCCACAGCACCCCCTCCTCCATCAAGCTGCACTTGCATAGCACTACAACACCCCCACCCAGCCGCACTCCCCTTCGTTTTAAAGTATTTGGGGCTTTAAAATGTAATTCCATATCTTGAATTGTGCCTAGAAAACTCAGTTTGGGTATGATGTGGTTAGCAGCCTAGATGCCAAATTTTGCACCAGATAAAACTTACAGTGTTCTTTGAGGAATGATCCTTGTACAGTGTAAAATAATAGTCTAAAATAACCGGGAAGTTTGTGTACAAAGGCTAGCTAGTTCAAAGGATTCAGGTCCATAATGTTTTAACAACTTTCTTAAAAAATGTTTAGCTTTAAAGTAATTTTTATTGAAAACAGTCTTATAATGAGTCAGATCATTAGTCTACCACTGTTGTCTGTATAATCTGTTCCCATTCTGATGCTATCCAGATGTGTTAGACTGTAATTTCCTCATCCCCAGCCACCATAGCTTTTCAGATTATGGATGAATGAGTGAAAATCTATCTTTGATGACCTGTTAGTTAAAAGGCAAAAAAAAAAAAACACCCTTATTAACATTGAGCTGTTCTCCTCCCACTTACCTTGATAAATGAAAAAATATATTTTAAATGTCAACAACTAGTGAACCAAATCTGATTCAAAAGCATATATGTGCATTACGTTTTAGCATTGGTCATGATTTCTAAAATATTATTAGCAAAGTATGCATTTGCTACATAATTTGATTTATCCTTGATTTCAATTTTAAGAAAATGATACATTGTGCTTTTGAGTTATCATTAGCATTTTGGGGGGTTCTCTTCCTTTTGAAAATGACAAATAATACAAATTGTGCAATGTGGCATCTTTTTAAAGTGAACTGTGTGTCTTTTTTCCTAATTTAATATTTCAGCTGACATAACACATTTTCAAAATTATTCAGAAAGGTTTTACAAACATATGACTACAAAGCTAAGGATATCAAATGAATAATTCTGTGTGTTTAAGACTGTCCATCATTTGCAGGAATATACTGTCAATATGACTGTTCACAACAGTATCTCAACGTACTTGTCTGAAATGTTTAATGTTTTGCAAAACATTTAATGTATTGCATATTTTGATACAGTTTGCAGCCTCTGATGAGAAAAGATGCAATCCAACACCTGCCAGCAGTCCATCATTCCAGATATCTGTAATCATGGTCCTAGAAACCAATTTTACCAATCAACACAATTTTTAAAGCCAGTCATTCACCTCCAATATTTTTCTTTTCTTTATCTGTCATATTCCATGGATAGGAACCTCACCTGATCCCAGGTTCTTGAGCTTCCTTCCTTGATCTTGAAAGTCTGGAATGATACAGTTGTAATAATTATTGGCAATGTAATAGTTCTTTGCCCCTACATGGATCACCAGGAAGGATCATTGTCAGTGGACATGGTAAATCTTGGAAGTTATCATAGAATCATAGAGTTGGAATAGTCATTTAGGTCATCAAGTTCAACCCTTTTTCAATGCAGGAATTCAAATTAATCAAATTCATCCCCTAACCTCTGATTCAAAATATACAATGAAATATAGCTGTTTTCTGGGACATTATCTCAACTGGTGAACTGCCCTTACTGGTAGGTATGTTTTTTCCCTTATTGTTCAGACAGAATCTGCTTCCTATAATTTACATCTCTAATTCCATTCCATTCCATGCTCTGGAATGAAACAGTCCTTAGATTCTTTTACATGTAGGCTGACCATACGTCCCGTTTTGAATGGGACGGTCCCGTTTTTTAGCATTTTTCAACCGTCCCGTCATTTTGATAAAAACCGCAATTTTGTCCCATTTTTTAAACCTGGCGGGAATGGCGCGGAAGGAGGATCCGAGCTGGAGCTGCCGATTGGAAGCAGCCCGGAACATGAAGCCCTCCCGCCTATCAGCGCGTGGCAAATGAGGGTGGAGAGGCAGAGAGGAGGGCAGACCGGGGGTGGGGTTTGCAAGTGGGAGCCAATCGCATGGACCGGGGGTGGGGTTTGCAGGTGGGAGCCAATCGTGCGGACCAGGGGCGGAGTTTACAGGCAGGAGCCAATCGCGCAACCGGGGGGTGGGGACCCCTGTCTTTTTCATGAATATGGAATATTACATAAGACCCCATCCTGTTTTGCCATCACAATGTCCCGTTTTTGTCTCAAGGAAATATGGTCAGCCTGTCTACATGACATCCTTTCAGGTATTTGAACAATGTTATAACACCTGCCTCCTTAATTGTCTTTTCTCAAGACTAAACTTTCCCAGCTCCTTCACAATTTATTCATAAGACTTAATTTCCAGTCTCCTGATAATCTGCATTGCCATTAGCTAAACCTATATTCAAATTTCTCTGAACCTTTCATGAATTGTGTTGTCCAGAACTGAATACAATAGTCAAGGTGAGATCTGATCAAAACAGAATAGAGCAGAGCAATTAGCAAATTATCTTTGTTGATGCAGCCGAAATTTGCATTTGCCTTTTTTTCACCCACATAACACTGCGGGCTTATATTCAGTTTGCAATCAACTACTATTCAATATCATTTTTTCATAAATACTAGTATCAAGCCAAGTATCCCACATCCTATACCTATACATTTTATTTTTGTTTGAAAAAACAAAATGAAAAGCATAGTATTTGTCTTTGTTAAATTCTGTTGTATTAATTTTTGCCCATTTCTCTAACTTATCAAGATCATTTTGAATTTGATTTCTGTCTTCTATGGTAATAGGTATTCCACACAATTTTATAATCACATGTAGATTTAATAAGCACCTACACCTTGTCATCCAAATCATTAATGAAAATATTGAATAGTAGAATATCCAGGACTGATCCTTGTATTGTGATACCCCGTCCAATATGTCTCTCCAGTTTGATGAGGGTCCACTGATGAGCACTCTTTGAATGCAATTTTGTAGCTGGCTATATATCTACTTAATGTTCGTGCCATCCATCCCATATTTAACTATCTTGCTAATCAGCATGTCAGTGGGTACTTTATGAACTGCTTTGTTGAAGTCAATCAACAATCAAATGAAGGAAGTTAACAGATCAAAACTAGATATGATTAGTGTGGCAAGATTTGTTCTTGAGAATGCAATGGTTAATTCTGGCAATTACCACATTGTTTTCAAAATATTTTCAGATCAGTCTCTTTACAATCTCTTCCAGAATTTTCACATATCGATTCAAACTGATTGGTTTGTACTTTGCAGATTTTTTTTAAGATAAAAGACAACATTTGCTCTCCTCCAGTCATCTGGAACTTCACCAGTGATGATACTCCTCAGATCCTTTTACACTAAGCTCTCATTGGTGGATCTCAGGACTTCAATAAAAAGCAAAGCAGATCCCCACCTAAGGCTGATTTAGTTTAGTTTGCTATGTATAGTTTTTATTTTACTACATTTTAGTAATTTTATTAATTATTATTCATTTTATTGTATACATCTGTCTTAGATTTTTTTCCCCATCACTCTGATTTCTTTTAATAAATGCGAGTTTAAAAGGTGCTATATGCTGCAGTTACATTCCTGAAGTTCTAAAATATCAGGATAGGATTAGTGTGATTCTCCTGATCTTGATCTTGATCTTTCAACAGCTTTCAATTCCATCAGTCAAGATATCCCTTTGAAACACCTCCAAGGGTTAGAAGGCTGGGGCACTGTATTACAGTGATTCTCCTCCTTCCAAAGAGGACAATTGGAGTTGACTAGTAGGCCCTCAATCTTGACACCTGCCAGATAAGTGATGCTTATCACTTTTAGCTTTTAGATACAGTTGTTTGGTTGGTTTTAGTTGATTATATTATCTGACAACCTTTTTTCAGAAGTGGAAATCAAGTGGAAATAACTTATATGACTTCTGATCTTTGATCATAATAAACATTTTTAATTTTTAATACCTATGTTTGATTGTGCTATGACTGGACATACGAAAATCCAAAAGCAGGAGTGGATTTGGGGACATACATAGCTCATATATTTTTGCCTAGCTCTCATACCAATCTAGGAAAAAGAATGAGGTGGTTTTATATATATTCTATAGGTTGCCAGTGCAGCAAACAATTTTTGCCTGCTAGCCACATTGGAAAAAGGCAATAGCAAAACACATGTATACTGTCCCCAAGAAAACAATATTGGATGTGTAGTCACCAGGAGTTGAACTTGACTCAAGATAGCCTTGGTTATTTATTTGTTTGTTTGTTTATTTATTTATTTATTTATTTATTTATTTATTTATTTATTTAAATTTATATAACCGCCCATCTCCCCCAACGGGGAACTCTGGGCGGTTTACAATAAAATAGATTAAAACAGGATAAAACATCAATGTACAATATATAAAATTAATAAATAATTAATTATTTATTATATCTATACTGCCAGCTTGCCCTGTTGCAAGTATGGGCCACCAGTGGTTTCTAGAGGGCAGAAACTGATATCATTTTCCTCTACTCACCTGTTTTCCTGCTGCACTTCTAAAGTACATTTCCAGGTTCTGCTGGCTCAAGCTTTTCTGTCTGGTTTGCATTATGTGCTTTACATCTTGTAGGCAAATCTCTGTACTTTAGTTACTGCATGCAGTAACAGGAAGCCCGCTTAGTCAGATCTGTAGTCGCTGCCCAGCACTGCCCAGTAGCTTCCTAATCTCTGTTGTAGCTACTGTTAGTTATGGCATTCCAGTAGCAAAATCAAATATAACATTTGCCTGACATGCAGAGGGTCTGTTTCTGTTTCAAAATTCAACAGAAGTGTCTTATATTATTATTATTATTATTATTATTATTATTATTATTATTATTATTATATTTATTTATTTATTTATTTATTTTATATGTTGTTGTTTTTTTAAAAATTACTATTTATCTTTCCCTAAGTTACCCACTTCTCCACTAGGCTCTTTTTTAAAATGTTCATCAATGTACCATTGGGGGGTAAAAAAGCAGTAACATACAGTTAATCTATTATATGTAATTCACAAGACAATGAGCCCGAGGGCAAGTTGTAGTATAGCTGGCCATCTCTCAGGTGCAGTGCCGATCAGTAAGGGTATTAAACAAGGGTGCATCTTGGCCCTATTATTATTCAAATTTTACATCAATGCAATGGATTTTTAATTTTTTAAGAAATACTTTAAAAGTCCAAAATTGGCAAATAGACCTATATCTGTACTGCTTTAGGTAGATGTCACTGTAATGTTAGCTCTGACAACACTGACCATTGATGTGATTTAAGTCTCGTTGGACATAAAATGGAGCAGGTTCCCTGTTTTATGTATCTGAGCTTCATGCTGAAATATTCAGGGAAGCAACAAACTCACCCTGCACAGGTTGCTCTGAATGTCCAGAGTTCAGCAGCAATTCTTTTTGTATCTCTCTCTCTCCCCCGCCCCCCCCCCCCCCTTTTCCCTCCTTGGAGATGCCCAGCTATATATCAGCTGCACTGAAACTTTTCCAAGTCAAGAGATTGTGCAGCTTCTATATGGAGACCAGCTAAACTAAGTTTGTGAGTTACAAACACACTTACAAACAGTAAGCTCCAACTGGACATACCAACTGGATCATACCAACATTTATTTTAAACCAGGGTTGTATCTTGACAAATTTATAATAATACATTTCATAAGGTTTAAAACTGTTGTGGTTTAATAGCTTGCCATCAGCAATGCTGTAGGATAATCCTATACGATAATTTCAGATAATCCACTATGAAGAAAAGTTTTGCCTTTGCAAAGATGGGGGTGTTAAATCTCAGGATCATGTTTTACTTTACCGTAATTTTTACAGTCATTCAGTAACTAATACTAACACCTCTTCTTAGAAGATTTCCTGGACAAATAGAATTTTATGTGTATCAGATTAAGATACAAAAATACCACTTGTTGTTGCTAATACTGTAACTGTACCATATAAAATCCATGCTTTGCTAATAGCAAAGGAGACTCAGCGTGTTTTTGTGTGGTCTGGATCTGTGACCTGTAATAAAGGTATTTGCTCCTTGCTTGCTAAGCAAATGTTATATTCACTACTACGGTACTGGAGAATGCCATTTGTAACAGTAGCTGCAGCAGACATTAGGGAGCTAAACCTAGGAAAATGCAAGATAGGAACTTTAAAGAAACCAACTGGTTGCTGTACCTAAATATATGTGCATTTTGATACTTTGAAGGAAAGGAACCCACAAAAGAAAATGATTAGCAGAAATGATTTTCTGGTAGAGGAAGTTGTGAGGGCAGATCAACAGGAGGATTGTCCATTCAGGCCTGCAATAGCTGGCAGTCTGGACTGAACACCTGGTAAACAGCTACCAAACCTTCCAATCCAGAAAGAATTTTCTTAAGATGGTTTAGAGTCCAGCCCCAGAATAGGAGCAGCTTAAGGGTACAGTATAGGAGTGCCCTTTATCTTCATTGCATGTAAAAGAAATAAACAGCATATTCAAGGGGGGACCACAGTTGATAGTATTTCGAGCAGCCTTTGTCTTAGAAAGCCATAGAGCCAGTGGGCAGCAGAAACCATCAGCTGCAAAACTACTTAAGGTCCCTCAACCTAAGACATACCAGAGCAGAACAGCTGTTGTCTATAAGATTAATATATAAAACATAGGTATGTCAATATCATAGAAAAATATTAGCATGCCTTCAGTGGACAAAGAGTAAATGTAATCATATATTGATGTGCACATTGCTTGCTTAATATTTTCAACAAAAAATACTTACCGTGTGTGTGTTTTAATGTTATAAAATGTAAAATTGACCTATTGGATTCCATTAATCATAGAATCATTAGTAGCCCTTTTGCATATTTTAATTATGGAATACAGCAGAACCTACCTGAAATAAAACTGATGAACTGCAAAACAGGTACTGCCATTATGTATCATTTATGTAATGGTGATATTAAATCTATCAATATATCTAAAGTGCACTCTAATGTAGATAAGGTATTGCAGCTAAGTTGCAGAGATTTTCCACAACTACAGTGAATCCAAGATCAAAACTGAAGCCAAGCGACTCAGACACCATGCCAAATTTTATTCAGTGAGTACACTCTACGCTGCATTAAAATTCCCTGTTTGTTGTTTATTCGTTCAGTCGCTTCTGACTCCTCATGACTTCATGGACCAGCCCACGCCAGAGCTTCCTGTCGGCCGTCGCCACCCCCAGCTCCCCCAAGGTCAAGTCCGTCACCTCCAGAATGTCATCCATCCATCTTGCCCTTGGTCGGCCCCTCTTCCTTTTGCCTTCCACTTTCCCTAGCATCAGCATCTTCTCCAGGGTATCCTGTCTTCTCATTATGTGGCCAAAGTACTTCAGTTTTGCTTTTAATATCATTCCCTCAAGTGAACAATCTGGCTTTTGTTTCCTGGAGTATGGACTGGTTCGATCTTCTTGCAATCCAAGGCACTCTCAGAATTTTCCTCCAACACCGCAGTTCAAAAGCATCTATCTTTCTTCGCTCAGCCTTCCTTATTGTCCAGCTCTCGCAGCCATAGGTTACTACGGGGTATACCATTGCTTTAACTATACGGACCTTTGTTGTCAGTGTGATGTCTCTGCTCTTAACTATTTTATCCAAATATGTCATTGCTGTCCTCCCAAGAAGTAGACGTCTTCTAATTTCCTGGCTGCAGTCAGCGTCTGCAGTAATCTTTGTGCCTAGCAATACAAAGTCTGTCACTGCCTCCACTTGGTCTGTTCTTACCGTTGCTACTTGGTCGTTCTACAAATTCCTCAGGAGGCAGACAAGATGACTTGGTATCCCCATACCACCAAGAACTTGCCACAATTTGTTATGATCCACACAGTCAAAGGCTTTAGAATAGTCAATAAAACAGAAATAGATGTTTTTCTGAAACTCCCTGGCTTTCTCCATTAGCCAGCGGATATTGGCAATTTGTTCTCTAGTTCCTCTGCCTTTTCTAAACCCAGCTTGTACATCTGGCAATTCTTGCTCCATGAATTGCTGGAGTCTACCTTGCAAGATCTTGAGCATTACCTTACTGGCATGTGAAATAAGTGCCACTGTTCGATAGTTTGAACATTCTTTAGTGTTTCCCTTTTTTGGTATGGGGATATAAGTTCGTTTTTTCCAATCTGATGGCCATTCTTATGTTTTCCAAATTTACTGGCATACAGTATGGCATGCATCACCTTGACAGCATCATCTTGCAAGATTTTAAACAGTTCAGCTGAGATACCGTCATATCCTGCTGCCTTGTTATTAGCAATGCTTCTTAAGGCCCATTCAACCTCACTCTTCAGGATGTCTGTCTCTAACTCACTGAACACACTGTCAAATCTATCCCCGATATTATTATCCTTCCTATACAGATCTTCCATATATTATTGCCACCTTTTCTTGATCTCTTCTGCTTCTGTTAGGTCCTTGCCATCTTTGTTTTTGATCATACCCATTTTTGCCTGGAATTTACCTCAGAAGTTTCTAATTTTCTGGAAGAGGTCTCTTGTCCTTCCTATTCTATTATCTTCTTCTACTTCCGCACATTGCTTGTTTAAAAATAATTCCCTATCTCTTCTGGCTAACCTCTGGAATTTTGCATTGAATTGGGCATATCTCCCCCTATCACTGTTGCCTTTTGCTTTCCTTCTTTCTTGGGCTACTTCCAGTGTCTCAGCAGACAGCCATCTTACCTTCTTGGTTTTCTTTTTCTTTGGGACGTTTTTTGTTGCTGCCTCCTGAACAATGTCGTGAACTTCTGTCCATAGTTCTTCCAGGACCCTATCTACTAAATCTAGTCCCTTAAATCTATTCTTCACCTCCACTGCATATTCATTAGGAATATTAGTAAGCTCATATCTAACTGATCTTTCGGTCTTCCCTATTCTCTTTAGTCTGATTCTAAATTGTGCAATAAGAAGTTTGTGATCTGAACTACAGTCAGCTCCTGGTCTTGTTTTTACCAACTGTATAGATGTCCGCCACCTTTGGCTACAAAGAATGTAGTCAATCTGATTTCGGTGTCGACCATCTGGTGAAGTCCATGTATAAAGTCGTCTTTTAGGTTGCTGGAAGAGAGTGTTTGTTATGCACAGTAAATTGTCTTGGCAAAATTCCAATAGGTGCTGCAGATCCTCATAGAACTGATCTACTTCTACTTCTTCAGCATCTGTGGTTGGGGCGTATATTTGGATCACTGTGATGTTAAATAGCTTACCCTGAATTTGAATTGAGATCATTCTATCGTTTTTTGGATTGTATCCAAGCACTGCTTTAGCCACGTTATTATTAATTATGAAGGCTACTCCATTTCTTCTGTGGTCCTCTTGTCCACCGTAGTAGATCTGGTGGTCATCTGATGTGAAGTGGCCCATTCCAGTCCATTTCAGTTCACTGACACCTAAAATGTCTATATTTAATCTTGACATCTCACCAATAGCCACATCCAATTTGCCCTGGCTCATAGATCTTACATTCCAGGTTCCTATGGTGTGTTGATCTTTAGAACATCGGATTCATCGTTCACCACCAGCACCGTCGGCCGCTAGCCGTCCTTTCGGCTTTGAGCTAGCTGCGTCATCATATCTGGGGCTAGTTGAACTTATCCTCTGTTCCTCCCCAGTAGCATTTTGACCATCTTCCGACCTGGGAGTCCCATCTTTCGATGGTATACCAACATATCTCTGGTTGTACTGATCCATTTAGTTTTCACGGCAAGAATACTGGGTTGCCGTTACCTTCCCCAGGGATCATATTTAGTCTGACCTCTCTGCCATGACCTTCCCGTCTTGGGTGTCCCTTCACGGTTTAGCTCATGGAGTCATTGAGGTGCTCAAGCTCCAGCACCACGACAAGGTAACGATCTCCTTTGCTGGAGAAAATTCCCTATTACATACTATATTAATTAATATTTCAATATTTTCTTTGAGAAAATATTAAAAATGACTGCACAAAAAGTATTCACCAGTTTGGTAGCAGTATATTTCATGATGTTTCTGCTCACAGCTAAGACTTACAAAACAAGCTATAGTAACTATATTTGCATTGTTTGCTTGCCTAAGCCTGATGAATCTGTGGAGAATATCTATTTGAGAACCATTCAACTTGAGGAAATTGCTTATTGTGCCTTTCTTTTCACTAATGTGTCCATAAAGCACAATATCATAGCTTTTGTTTCCACTAGGTCTGACAAAAGATTGGTGTACTGATGGCAGATTCTGAATACAGATGTATTTGTATCTTATCTATATGAAATTGCTTGAATACTTCATGCACTGTTGACTATTGTCAACATCTGACTGAGGCTCAGCTATAAATCTTGAATTAGATACAGGTCAGGGAATAAGCATAGATATAGCAAAACGTTCATAAAAACATGAACATTAAATAGTGAAATAAGATCAAACCACAGTGAGTATTAAAAGGCTATCACATTTTGAGTACTTAACCATATGACAGAGGCAGGAATAGTTTTTTGCAGAACTGATTAATTCGAAGTATTATAGTTCTATAATAATGATAACTTATTTAAATAGTTTTACTTTGCTATTCAGTGCATATAACAAAAATAAAAATAGAGGAATAAATAACAATATAAAGAGGGTTCAGTTGAGATCCAAAGGACTGAAGAAATAAGCACTTTTTTTTACCTGGTAACAAAAGCAAAGTCGGTAACAGGCAAACCTCACTGCAGAGCACATTCTGAAGTCACGGTACAATGCTCCCAGATTCAGCTACAAAGACAGGCTCCTTGTTTGTTTGTTTGTTGATTGATTGATCGGCTGCCCAACTCCCAAACAACTCTGGGTGGCTTACAGCTAAGAACCAATAGATAGAGAGATAGAGATAGAGATAGAGATAGAGATAGAGATAGAGATAGAGATAGAGATAGAGATAGAGATAGAGATAGAGATAGAGATAGAGATAGAGATATAGATATACACTTTAAGCTTTAAAATTCCATGTAATTATATATATATATATATATATATATATATATATATATATATATACACACATGCATGCATGCATGCATGCATGCATGCATATAAAGCATATATACTTAAAGAAAAGCCTTCAGGAAAAATCATAACATCTGCCAAGTTTACATGGAATTTTAAAGCTTAAAGGGGCACAATGGCTCAGCGGGTAAGACGCCAGGCTTGTTGATCGGAAGATCGCAGGTTCAGAGGTTCGAATCCCTAGCCCTGCATGATGGAGTGAGCTCTCACACTAGCCCTAGCTCTTGCCAACCTAGCAATTCGAAAGCATGCAAATGCAAGTAGATTAATAGGTACCACTTCAGTGGGTAGGTAACAGCGTTCCGTACGTGTCATGCGGCCACATGACTGTGGAAGCGTCTTCGGACAACGCTGGCTCTTCGGCTAACAAACAAAGATGAGCACCGGCGCCTAGAGTCGGACACGACTGTGTGGGGGGAACCTTTACCTTTTTAAAGCTTAAAGTAGTACTTTGAGTTCTGACCAGAAATGGATAGCAAATATGTGCAGCTATTTCCAGAATAATGAAATATGCTCTGAGTCAAAATTAAATGAATAGATAATTGCGTTTTCAAAGCAGACTTAGTAGGTACTCCATAAATGTCTGTGGCAATCCAGGTGTTATGGCCTTTTGTGGGTTCTTGGGAATTTGATTTCAGGCAAAGCATACAAGACACATATTCTTTTTCTATATTTTTATTCATCAAATAGAGAAACACAAGCCTTTAGTTTGATCCTAGGTGGCATTCCTTTCTACCCGCTGTTCTGCCTCCTGGCACAGATAACATCAGTAGTAAAGCAATCAGCAGCAGCAGCTATACAGTTTATTTCTCTACTGGAACTGAAGCTTCCTGCTCCTGGTAAAATCTATCTTGTTGTTTGTGTAGTCTACAGTGTTGACTAAATGTGAGTATTGGTACTCCTGTATTCTGTCCCTATTTCCTACTTAAAGTAAGGGGCAATTACACCAGATGAAATTTTCTCTTTTAGGTGTCAGTCTCTTTATCTGGCTGGCAGAATGAGGGCTTTCCTCTGTCTTCTTTAGCTTTCCACAAAAGCCATCTGTGTAGAATTGTCCCACAGCAATCCTCTTTTTCCTTCAGTGAGTTTTTGGATTTCCCCCACTCATAGTCATGTCAAGAGTCTTCCAAGATCTGGAAAAAACAAATCCAACAGCCAACACTGTTTAAGTTCATCTTGGTTTGCCAGCCATTACAACTCCATCTTTCCTCCTCTCTTCCCAGAAGACTTTCTGTTTAACATCTCCACCTCTCACTTCTTTCATTCCTTGTCAACAGTAGCTGCCACTTTTTCTATGGGAAAATATTGCCAGTGGGAACATTATAAGAACCTATGCTATCTCTCATACACTCAGATTCTACTTACCAGCTAAAAGGAATAACATACCTGGCTAGCTGCAAGCATGACAAGATGCTAGAGAGCCATGGGCAATTGCAGACTGTTACATCAAATACCTATGATAGATAGTTGTGGCTAAGCTGTTCCTAAATTGAGACTACAACTAAGATGCTGTGACTCCGTTTCATCATGAGCTCACCCTTTTTGTGAAAGGACTTTTGTTAGTGCAGAATCTTCAACTGGGGCAATTATTTTCTCTTCTTTTGGAAGTAAAGACAATCACGTATTACCTCTAAATTGCTTCTTGGTGTTTGAAAGGTGAAAGTGTGGAACTGCTCTAGGGTGACTCAATGAATTATCTCATATAATCTACATCACAGGTTAACATTGGGAGAGGCACTTTGGAACCAGAACTGTAGGGCAATTTCCTCTTTAGTCTTTCTGTTTCCTCCAGTTTCAGGATGATTCAGTCTTTCAGTCTGATCAAATTCCTTCTTTCTAACTTTCCTAAATGGGCTCTACGTGAAACTTTGCCATCATCTCATAGCACAGCTTGCTTCTAACTCAGATACCGGCTCCAGAGTTTTTCTAGCTGAGTTCTTTCAAATTCAAAGGCTTCCTTGTGTCTAGGTTTTGCTCCCCTCAGCTTTAAAACTCACTCCTGATACCTATTTAACAGTTCCCAAATGGCATGTCTAGCTCTTTTCTTGTTTTAAAATATTCTAATTACCAATCCAATTCTTCACTAATCTAAATTAACTATATTGTAGTTATTTTTAAAGCACAAGCTTGAAATCTCCTGTTCATAGCCTCTATAACCAAGATAGCCATACTATTTCATTATAGAGTAGCATTATAGAGTAGTCAAACCAGATCATTCTCAGAAAACAAATATAACATTGCAAAAATAAATAAATAAAATTAAATGTTTCTTCACAAGTTTGCTGTACCACAGTATATGTGCTTAAGCTAACAAAGCAAATGCTTTCTGATTCCACCTCCTTTTTGTTTTCTCAAAAGGACTATGGTCATGAAAATAGAACATACTCCATGGATTGTTGAGGAGGGGTATTATTTGTGGGTAGCCTAATCCTAAATATCCAGAATGACCAACATTTAGCTGAGCTGATATTAAGATGGCTGAGTACTTACATTTCAAATTTCTCCCAACCCAGAAAGGAATGGGAAGTTTGGTGCCTCTTTTGGATTTCTGTCAGCCCTCCCAGCCCTAAATCAGACAGGAAACATGACTAGATGAGCGACTTCTACTTTATTATAAGGCTACATTAACAGAATCTTGTAAGTCTGAAAGTACAAACTTCCTGCCCTCCCTATTTACCATCTGAGTAGTTAGGGTGGGTCCTTCCTAAGTTTCTTTCTGTGGCCATTACTCTGTTGTGGGCTCCTTTCTCTTTTATCTGATTGTTCCCTAGGCGGCATCTCTTTCCCCCATCTTCCAAGGTCACCCTCGCAATTTCCTACATTGGAAGTTTCCAGACCATTTTTTCCTCCCAGGCATTGTGAACATCCACCTAGTTTGACTGGGACTAGAATCATTGAATGAAAGGATTAGAAGAGATCCTGGAGATTAACTGTTCCAGCCCATTTGCACAGTTCAGGTATCCACCACTAGAGTATTCCAATGGACAACCATCCAACTTCCTTTTGTATACATATTGTATAATAAAGGAAAGTCCAAACCTCTTGGGACAGTCTGTTCAATTGTTGCAGTTCTTACCATTTGAAAATTTCCTGATGTCCAATCAAATCTACTTCCTTGTAATTTAAACCCATTGTTTCTTGTTCTAGAATAACACTGAACAAGTCTATCCATGCAGTCTATCCATGCAGACTCCTGAAGACAGCTATCATGTCTCCCTGCAGGGTTTTGTTTCCCCATTCAACCTAAACATACTTTCAATCACTCCTCATGAGTTTTTCCTTCCAGGCCCCTTACCATGTGGTTTGTCTTCTCTGGACGTCCATCAGTTTGTCAATATTCTTCCTAAAATGGGATGTCCAGAACTGGATGCAATATTCTAGAAGTGGTCTGAAATAATGGATATTCATACCTATAACTTAGATTTCATATAAGCATGTATTTTTCTTCTAAGTAAGCACAGGTAGCATTGTGTATTCTTTTAACATGTGACAGGTAAAATTGATGACACTAGAGTTTATTAAGCTTTTAAAACAATTTGTGAATGTTAGGATATTTCCTGCGAAATATCATTGCAAGTTTCTTGATTTGGGTTTTTTAACTTTGAGGTAAATGGTAGCTTTTTTTTAAAGTCTAGTTAAGGAAGATTCTCGAAATAGAAAAAAAGCATTTCATTTTATATCTCACTTCTTTCAGTTTAGGATTCCTCTAATAATCTGCATTTCTCTAGTCATGCCATTATATTGAGTTATATTGGTTAACTGAATGCAAATATCTGTAGAATAACTAAACAGTTCTTACAATATATGGCCATGGATACAAACATTTCACTACTGCCTGAGTTGTTCTGTATAAAGTCCCTGCCTCTGTGTTCCATTCTCAACTATACTGAGAAGTTTTAACAAATTAATCCATATTGGTCAATTAAAACCTTACTAAAGATTGTTACTAAATAGGCTTTTAAAAATATTGCTTGTTAACATGCAATAGCTTTATCTCAAACTCTCTTCAGTTAAAGGCAACAGCAAGTCAACTTTATTTTCTTTATTGCCCTTGGCTACAGATCAGAAGAGGCAATACTGCGTTTATTAACCATAAGGGATGTCACTAAAAATGCACATGCTCGATAAATACATGTAGATTTCTAAGAACAAATATAATGTAATATGGCCAATTAACAAATAGCACAACAAGTTATAGCAAATGAAAGATAGTGAAATAAACCCAATAAAATTAAGTTTACCTATTGTCATTAGCTACTCTAATCTCTGACAATATGCAGAGCTAGAGTACCTAATACAATAGGTAAACTAATTTTACCAATTTAATGTTCCTAATAGAAATTGTTTCAGGTTTGAAATAACTGAATAAATTAATGGTTCAAAGAAGTTTTATATTGTTAATCAAATGCTAAGGAAGGATAGCAACATTAAAAATAAATCAATATATACAGTAACAAATGAAATTAAAATTATTCTAGACTTGCTTAACTCTGGTTGTTAAATACCTGTCCAGAGAAGAATCTTACAGATCCCAGAATTCAACATTGATGGACTTTTTTTACTCTATAGGTTTACTCCACTGCTGACTTCCTGATCTATTTTCTTCTCTATTCCACTTCATATGATGGACTTTTCGTCCTGGATGTCATGCACCGATTTCAACTTAATAAAGTCATGATATTCATGATTTTGTTCCTTTTTTTAATAAATACCCCCTGGGTCAGATGCTATTCCTATGTCAGTTGCATCTAACTAAATTGCATCCTCTACCCTGGGTGCTCATAGAAAAAGCAGTATTGACTGATTTTTGAAAAGACTACAAAGAAGAGATCATCCTCATCTTGGGGGACAAGCTGTTCCAAAGCAAGGGGGGTGCCACTTGGAAGGTGTCTTTCCTTTCTCCCTTCCCTTAGCTTTCCATTAGAGAGGAATTCTCAATCTGCCATTTCTGCTTGCATGGATTGACTGGGAAGACACTATCTGGATCAGATAATCCTGAAATTAACCAAAAGCTGAAATATAAAGGGCTGTATAGATAATAACTGGCACATTGAACTGGGCACAGAAGTTTACTGATAAGCACTGCAGCACTTGCAGGATTAGTGCTCTTCTGCTGTAGTCTAGGCCATCTGAAGCTTCCGAACTGCCTTCAAGAGCCCCATAGCAATCCACATGAAAGGTCACAAGTGTAACTGTTACTACAGCCTGCTCATCTAGAATAGGCTGGAAAAGCCCTCCTACCCACAGACTTTACCTGCTGTTCTAGCAGAAGCTGCAAATTCAGAAAGATCCCCAAGTTATAGACCTGTCCTTTCAGGGGCAAAGCCTGTCCAGAGCAAAATATGGAGGAATTACAGAACCAACAGTACCTCTTTCTTGCTGGGATTCATCGTCAACTTATTCCATTCCATAGAGCCCCTCACAGCCACCGACACTGCATTCCACTGCATTTCCTATTCAGCCTGGGGTAAAGGTATAAAGTATACTGATGGTATTTCACCCTAAACCAGCAAGTGTACATTATTAATATGTAGACCAGTGTTTCTCAACCTTGGCAACTTCAAGTTGTGTGGACTTCAACTCCCAGAATTCCCCAGCCAGCATGGAATTCTGGGAGTTGCAGTCCACACAGCTTGAAGTGGCCAAGGTTGAGAAACACTGATGTAGACATTAAACAAAAGTGGGGAGAGCAAGCCCGGGGCAACCTACATTGAAGTGCCTAAGCACTCATCTCTCTTTCCCAACCAACACCAATTGGAACTACCTATTCGGGAAGGGTATCTGGACCCTTTTCAGTCAGGGTTCAGGCTGGGTTACGGGACTGAGACAGCATTGATCGCACTCTTAGATGACCTCTGGCAGGAGTGGGATGGGGGCAGTGCAACCGTCCTCGCTCTTCTTGACCTCTCAGCAGCCTTCGATACCATCTATCATGGTATCCTTCTGGACCGGCTTCGGGAGTTGGGGGTGGGCGGCACAGTGTTGTGCTGGTTCTCCTCCTTCTTCCGGGGTCGTTTCCAGTCGGTGTTGATTGGAGGGGAGAGGTCCCGCCCATGTTCCCTACTTTGTGGGGTGCCTTAGGGCTCGGTTCTGTCCCCTTTCCTATTTAACATCTACATGAGGCCGTTGGGAGAGGTGATACGACAGTTTGGGGTGAGATATCATCAATATGCTGATGATATCCAGCTTTATATCTCCACCCTGGGCCAACTGAGTGATGCTGTGGATGTCCTGTCCCACTGCCTGGAGGCTGTAAGGGCCTGGATGGGGTGCAATGGGCTTGGACTCAACCCAAGCAAGACTGAGTGGCTTTGGGTTAGTGGGCCTTCCGGTGATAAGGTCTTTCCATCGTTGGTCCTAGATGGGTTTACACCACCCCAGACAGACCCAGTGTGCAATCTGGGGGTCCTCGTAGACTCATGGCTCCTGCTGGAAGAGCTGTGGCTAGGAGGGCCTTTGCACATCTTCGGGTTGTGTGCCAGCTGCGCCCATTCCTGGACCGAGAGGTCTTGCTGAGTGCTGAGGGCACTCATGCCCTCGTGACCTCCCGTCTGGATTACTGCAATGTGCTCTACATGGGGCTGCCCTTGAAGAGCAATTAGAAGCTTCAACTGGTGCAGAATGTGGCTGCACGGGTAGTAAATGGAGTCGGATATTCGACACACGTAACACCGCTGGTATGTGAGCTGCATTGGTTGCCGGTGTGCTTCCAAGAGCAATTCAAGGTGCTGGTTGTCACCTTTAAAGCCCTTCATGGCTTGGGACCAGGTTACCTAAGCGACCATCTTCTCCCAGTTGTTTCTACCCATCCAATTCAATCTGGTAGGTTGGGTATGCTACGGGTCCCATCAGCCAAGGAATGTCGGTTGGTGGGGACTAGAAGGCATGCCTTCTCTGCCATAGCGTCTGCCCTCTGGAACATCCACCCTCCTGAGATTAGGATGGCCCTGACCCTGCTGGCTTTTCAGAAGGCCTTGAAGACCTGGCAGTGTGCCCGGGCCTGGGGCCCCGAACGTGGGAATGGTCCCGTTTCTTGACTATATTAACATCCATACATTGCTTACTGGGCAGTCATGTATATTTATTTTGTGTTTTAATTGTTTTAATTGTAATTGCTTCAACTGTTTTATGGTTTTTATTGTTGTAAGCTGCCCAGAGTCACTTGTTGAGATGGGTGGCTATAGAAATCGAATGAATGAATGAATGAATGAATGAATGAATGAATGAATGAATGAATGAATAAACAAATAAATAAATAAATAAATAAATGGGGCAACCACTGCAAAACAGTGCTGCACTCCCAACCGTCACAAGCAGACCACAAGGATATCATGACTGTTGACACTGAACGCTGCTAAAAGGTCAAGCAAGACAAGGAGGGGCATTTTTCCTCACACCTAGAATCTGCCACAGATTACAGTTTCTAACCCATCATGAACCCAGATTGAAAGGGACCCAGATAATGTGCTTAGTATATGGTTCCTTCGTTGCTGCTGCTCTACCACCTTCTCAACAACTTTCCCTAAAAGGGAAGGTTAGCGATTGAACAATATAGCCTTTTAAAGTGCTGCACAACTACTTCTTTCCCTCAAAGATGCATTAATAACCACTCAAGGTCATTTCCGTATTCCCTCACCAGCGGCTTGCACAAGTCAAGAATGGGCAACGATAAAGCACATAGGTGGCAGTGATGATTTATGGAGAATTCTGCCCATGTCTATGGTCACATCCACACAACTGATTTGGCCAAAGATGGCAGGAACTTATGCCACCCTAAATCTTGCTGCCCCCATAGCATGTCCTCACTGCACACCTAGTGCAGTCTGTGCTGCACTAACAGCTGTGATTAACAGTTCCTTTGGTGGAAATTCCAGCCCCACTGGGGGCAGGGTTTGTGGATGGGAGCCAATCACAAGCACCGGGGGTGGGGTTTGCGGGCGGGAGCCAATCCCGTGGAAGGGGGCGGGGTTTGCAGGCAGGAGCCCCGTGGCCCAAACAGACCGCAGCCCACTAGTGGGCCACGGCCCACAGGTTGGGGACCCCTGCTCTAAAGCCATTCAGATTTGTGTAGCTGAGATGCAGCCAGTGAATAAGTACTGCTGAAATGCTGTAATTTGAGAAAGGGGTTTAGCTCTGGAGGTCAATGTGGGAGATGTAAACTACATTAAGAACATAATGTCAGGAGAGGAAATGAGCCAGGGCTTCCCTGGGACCAGTAGCTACTAGGAAGGGAATTCGCTGCAAGGCATGCTACAGAAGTACAAGAGCCAAAACCTTTATACGTATTAAGCCAGGCAGGGCTGTTCAGTTTCATAGCTTTGCACCTGACCAACTGACCCACCTATTTAAAAAGAAAGAAAGGGTGGCTGCAAAAACCAAAGTTCTGGTCTCCCTTGAACTTTGGGAGAAGACAGAAGAGGACTGAAGAGCAAGCTAAAATGTTAGGGACCAGACGAAAGGAGATGGTCCCACAGAAAACCAGCAGAACCAATGGGAGCCACAAGATTGCCAGCACTGAGCATGCCATTTCAGGCCACTTTCCTGATGCACATCAATGTGCCCTACACATTGCACATAGCATCTTGAGACAGGATATTTAAGGAAAACATCACTTCTGGAGCAGAACACCTTAGGTGTTCTTGGGCTGTCTTAGCTGCAAGAGGATGCTGAGATACAGACAGAGGCATGCAGACATGTGCTTGGGAATTGGTTAGTTGGAATCCTCATAGCACGGCAAGGGGGCTGTGTGTATTTGCCCTATGTCTCTCCTCTGTCTACTGACATGCATCCATTTGGATGGAACCACCTCCCATTTAAATTACATTTTATATAGGCAGGTAGTTTTCCTAATTGCCTGGAAAATAATAGATACACTATGGAACACAGTCAGGGTGAATTTTTTCATATAATGACCTTTTCCATAAATTCCAGGTACTTTGAATTTCAAAGCCCAGAAATTTGTGTTAAGGATGGACATAGATCACCAGCTGATAAGAGGCCTTTTGGACACAGCAGTATGCCTTGCTAACTCACCATTTGCTTCCACTTAGACATTTCAGACATAACTTCAGCATTTTATGACCTAGATTTTCTTTCATTTTTACATGGTTTTATAGCTTTGGGCATTTCTCCTGAGAAAACAGTGTTCTGGGATTTTAGTATGTTTTCATACCATACATGCTTTTTTTTTCCATATCCACATCCCATTTCACTGATTTTTACAAAGCTTCTTGGTGTCACTTTAATCCTTTCCTATTTTCAGCTTCCTGTTCTCATTTTCCACCAGCAAATTTTGCTATTCTCTTTCTGTCAGATCCCCTGGGGACCATGCTAGCTCCAGTTTAACTTCATGCTCTTTCTTTTCTTTTCACCTAAACGTTGCTGATGTGCAGACATATTAAGCCCAACTAAACAAGTAGGAAGCAATTTTCATGCAAGTGTGTGTTTGAAGGAGAATTCTGCCCCAATCATCAGATGGAAGACTACAGATGCTGTTAGTAAAATTATCATTAATAAAATTAACAGTGTTATTAGTGAACTGATTACTCGTAAAGTGAGAAGTCATTTTCATTCATGCTGAGATTGTAATGTACTTATTTTCCATTTGTACAGTTACAAAGAGATTGATTTTTTTTCACCCATACTTAAATGCAACCACATTTACAGTACAATGGATACAGTTAATTCTAATAGATATTACTGTGTATAAGGAACTTAAGTCTGATGTTCTTTTACCCTTGAAGCAATCTGAATGTGACTAGCCTGGCTGTAGGGAAATGACGGCAGGGAACACAGGCTTCACATAGGTTTCTACTGCTCATGAGACTATTAATTTCCTCTGAGCTGGATTAGATAAGTAGGCTGAACAAAACTCTATTTGGAGCCTGTTGCTTTAGATCAGATGAGGGCAAATGGTACATTGGTCTCTAACTAGATTTGCAGTAGATGAGCAAAAAAATCTGACTTCCTGTTGTTTAGCAGTAGCAATAAAATGATGGCAAACTAATATCAGCCTGGATTAAAATGAACTTTATATTTACTCCATGTTCACTCAGAGAACCCTAATTTAATCTCACAGACTTTTCCTGATTCATAACCCCCATTTATTTTGATGTTCTCATAAAAAGACAAAGCAGATACCCTGCATAGTCCTCCTTAGAATTTCGTGTAGCCAACCAGCATCAATAACAGAATACATCTAAAATGTCTGTCTGTTCATATTCGTGCCTATCTTGATAGGCTGTGGTAGGATGTAGTCTACCTATACTTTATTTCATCTACTGCTATTCTTCTCTTTTTGAAACAGCCTGAACCTTTTTTTTTCTGTAAATCCATGTTTCAGTTTTGTTTAAACTGAAACTGAAGTATTTCATATTCAGCTTTAGTCACTCACAATTATTTTTTCACATAAGGGTTAAAAAGTGTTCATTCTTGGCAAACCATTTATTTTCAGGCTCTGAAGGACTAATAGCAATCTTCCCCTAAATATATAATCAAAATGAATTACATTTGTTTGTGCTTGAATGACTATCCAAAGTTTTTAAATCTGAATAATAAATTCTCTTTCTACCTGTAACTTTGAGCAACACAACAACAAAGCATGTAAGAATACATTTAAACCCATTTTTTTAGCAGAATCTGATATAGGTACACAAAGAACATTGTTCTATGTCATAGAGAGACATGATTTTTTGCTGAAATAGTGAGCCTCTTCAAATAATAAGTACTTGATAATAAAAAAAAAAGATGGGAGAGAAAAAGACATAAAATTAGGATGGGCAAGTTAGATATATATCATTTTTTGCATGCATAAACCATTTTAGTTTGGGCAATTTGCAACCTACTGATAGCAGTGGAACATTATAAATCTAGGGATTTTTTTAAAAAAAACATTCATGAATGATGCCAAAAGCAACTTTGGCTTGTTTTGTTTGCATTCACATTGAACATGTGTATATATGTATATACAACAAAACCACAAAAGGTATCTTTTTAAAACCAAAAGTTTTATCTCTTTAACAACCAGTCTAAGCATTTGCTCCATGGATGCTGGAAATAAAAACTATAGTGTATAGGTAAAAGGCATAAATATGTTTAAAATCCACTTATACAGTATCTACATTATTTCTGGAAGCTTTCCTATTCTGGAGCAATTCTGTCTAAAAATTATGGGAAATAATGTTCAATAATGTTATGAAGAGAATCAGCTTGATTAAACTGATTTTGGGGATGTCCATATGTTGTATGATCAACACTATTTCTTCCTTATTACTCAGGCTTCACTGTGCTGTAACATCTACACTGATTATCATAAATATCTTTCCTATCTCATGGATAGTATGTTCCAATAAGACATGCAATGCAGGTGTGAGCATTTTCCACTTCATAGCAGACACTAAACCTTCCAATTCAAAGGCAATTCAGCTCTGCAAAAAAGTATCCAATAGAACTCATTATAAGATGAACCATCTCTTCAGTTCAAAGTGTCTTAGCTGTCTTTTTATTATTAAAAATACTTTACATATTTACAACAGTCTGTCTTTACAAACTATTATGAGTTTAAGCTTTAAACCTTTTCTTAATGGCTTCTTCAACTGTAATTCTTTACCAACCCCCTTCTTTATAGATAATTAAGGTCTGATATCCCTATCCACAGTCATCAGCATACCTATGAACTACTTTCCTTTGTTCTTGCTTTGTTCTTACACAATAATCAGGTGTCTATTCAATTCACTACAATTACAGATTCAGCATCAACTCCCATTTTCATATCTCTCTCAATAATTATACATAATGTAGGTTATAGTATTATACATACTTCTTGCCCTTATTATTAAAAATATAGTTGTAGTCTTTCCCTTACTCTTTTAAATTTTATAACTGTACCAGTTATACAGCCTATTTCCCTTCCTCACTGGGGCTAGAGGAGCAAAGGAAAGAATGCACTTTTAAATTTAAATTAATTAATTAATTAATTAATGGCCACAGACCAATAAAAATAATGCACAAATGTCTCATATTTTCTTAAAGATGGATGGACAGTGGTTCTCGACTACAATTCAAACAGTGCCTTACTAATGGCCATCTTGTTTAAAGCTAATGGGAGTTGGGATAGTACAGTATCTGAAAGGCTGCTTATTTCTGGTTCCTGAGTTAGAGTGTGAATAAATAATAAAATCTAAAAAGGACACCTAATGGATCCAACTAGTTTCCAAAGGGCTCTTGGGGAATTTCCCAGCCCTCTGGCAGACAATTCTATGCACTGCATGGTGAACAGCTGACAATAGGAGGCAAACCAGATGCTGAACAGTACTGCCCCTGAGCAGGCCACCTTTCTGGGTTAGTTTACAGAGGCCCTTTGGGAAATGAAGCACCAGAAATGATGCCTGGAGGGCCAATGGAAGAAGATGAGAAGTGAATCCAATTGAGCATGGTACACGCCAAACCTCAGGCTACACTGTAGTTATAAAGGATATGAAGCACTCGTACTTCTCCTTCTTTATTGCATCAGTAGGTAGTCCAACATACTTGTTTAGGATTACCAACTTATTAGGGAGGAATCAATGTAGGAATATCCCACCTGACCAGTGGGACTATTTGAACAGCATTTTTCCAATAAAGTCACTCAGATTCACCATAGTCTTGACTCCACATGAGCAGAGTCCTTGGTAGTGACCAAAGCACCATCTTGCCATATTATCTGGGACTCCTTTCAGACTGTGAACTAAAAGGAAATGGATCAGGTGCTAAGTTATCTTGTGCCACCTTTAGGACATCTGCCTAACCTGGCTATTGTGAGCAGCAGGTGAAAAGATAATGGTATATGTGTATTACCTTGAGAAACAGGGAAGAGATACAGCCAGGGGAATGGTCGGATAAGAGGCAGCTTAGCCCGCAGAAGGAATGTGGATATGGCTAACATCTCAGAAGGGACTCTCCTTAGTTTCTTGGGCTGTAAGGGTGACAGGGGGAAAATGTACTTTTAGACTTACAAGATTGATGTCAGCCTTGCGAGGTAGTCCAGACAGAAGCACACCCAGATGAACTAATTCTGCTTTATTGTAAGGTTACAGTAACAGAATCTTGTTATCTTATACATGGATGTTTCAAAATGTTCTTATATTATATACTATGGAAACTGCCAAGAGTCATTGGATCGTGGTGAGGTAGAAATCAAATCAAATAAATAAAATGGATATCTCTTACTTCCATTATTTGGTGAATTGCAAGATATGAATGTCTCTGTTTACGTACAGTAAGAGCACTGAGTAAGATCCTAGCAAAATATGTTTTACATGCAAATGAAGAGGATTGGATTGGTGTAGAAAACACAAAAGGTTTGTAGAATTTTGTATATCAAAAATAGCTCAGTTCAGATATCAGGGTAAAATTATATTTTGTGATAATTATTGGTAGTGGTTTGATTTCCAGCTTGTAGAAAAACTGCAGCTAAAAGCTATTTGCCTGTTTTATTTCCAGTCAGTTGATCTTTCTAGTGTCGCAAATGGTATCTGACATAATGGGCCTAATTATGTTTTATCAGGTCTGATATCCGTTCCAACCAGAATGTATAATATGCAGCATACAGACAATCCATAGAGTCCTCCAACATCCCACGTGCCACATAGCTTTGTTTGTTTCTGTGTTTTCCTCATTATTGCCACCAAGATGTACCACATTCCAGACCTGTTAACTATGGATTCCAGAACATCCAACAGCAGATGTTATAGAGAATTCAATTATCATTCAGGCAGTAAAAATAAATTTTAAATATAGCACTGGAACTTACTACTTTAAAAGTGATCAAGGAACAATTTGTTTTAAAGTTGGAGGAGATGGAAACATCAACTGATTTCAAAGTTGAAGTAAGAGATAATTTAATTTAATGGGTGAGTGGGAGGATTTGTGTGCCCATATGTATGTATGACTATGTAGCTATGTTTACTACAACCATGTGTCTATATAGTGCTTATTAACTATATTTACTTTGATCCTTCCCCATTTTCTCCAACTCATCCTTCATAAAGCCCTTCCCAATTTCCCAAGAACCAAGCTCACTCCTTTCCCCATAAAACATTGTACCATCTGTTCTCAATCACATACTGCAAAACTCTGTCAAACCCTAATTTCTGAACCTGGCTTCCTAGTTTGCCAAATCACAAATAGTTAAACTTTCTGAGCATTGATTTAGTGTGACATCTGAAGTGAATCCAACATACTTTCATTCCATATCTAGCCAATGTCACTCACTGTTAAAGTTGTTTAAATTGCTGGTTCTTCTTCTGTTGTTCTTTATTTTGAAAACCAAGCAAATAACACATATGTGGGAGAAAATATCCATAGACTCTGCAGTGGAGTTTGTATCTGAGACCTAGAAGCTACTTCTGATGCTCATATGTTTTGGAATTATATAAATACTAAAATCTCTATCACTGAAAAACTGAAAAATTTTCAGCATCAACACAACTCTATAAATGCATTATCTCAATTATAAAGAACACAGAGGAAAAATGAATGGTTTTTTTCTTTTTACCATTTTTTTCTTGATTATTTAACAAGAGTTCTGACAGCATACTCAACTTTACAAAATGGAAGTCATTTAAAGCATATTTTAATCCACCCAAATATACAGTGACACAACCACCTTAAAGAGACTATGTAACCTGAGAAAAATAATATGAAAATAAATTAAAATGTAATAATTGATGTATTTTCTTACTAATTCACAAATATTTAATTGAGATGACTTAATACATTATATTTTAATAATGCAGCTCTCAGGAATGGCAGAATTAGTAACTAGTAGTACTGGAGAACAGGGATGGAACTAGGGTCTGTGTCATCCAGGGCAAACATGAATTCCACACACACCCCATGGGTTATTTTGTCATTTTGGCACCCCCGGGCGTCATTTTGGTGCCCCCCCCAGCGTGGCACCCGGGGCATATGCCCCGCTTCCCCCCCCCCCCCAGTTGCAGCCCTGCTGGAGAATGACAAACCTTTGGAACTCATTTTTCTTCCTTTTTTAAGATCTTCAAGTTTCTGTTACTACTGATTTGTAGTGCTGTAGATCACATGCATTTCATTTTCATTGCAGATTGTGCAATTTTAATGCCCAGGAATTGAATTTGAATATATATTCTACAGATTGTTCTCCATAATTACATTAAGGGCTACAATTTAGGTCTTGTTTTAAACATACTATGGCTTAATTCAGCTTGATTCAGGTTTTGTCTTAATTTCAGAAATGCGTTAGAAGTCAATACTGTATTCCCTGAAAATAAAATGGATTCTGAAGTATAAATTGTATTCTCAAACATCTGTGTTGAGGACATACTCATGTTAATCTATTATTGTGACAAAGAAAACGAACATTTTATAGAACAAAATGCCTCTATAATTTAAGCTTGCTATCCAGTAAAATGTGAAGGTTTAAACACTGCAAATGTTCATATAATTTCAAAATTTTGGTATGAAAGCTTCATTAAGGTATATAAACTAGTACTGCTGTCAGAGATGGCATTAAGTATTCAATAACAGTAGACTTAATGCAATTAATAGCAATTAAAATTATACTTTTATGATGTCAGCCACCACCACTGGAAAGACATAACTGCCTATAAGGACTTTTGTACCATATCTTTCCCCTAAAACTGTCCAATTTATATGAAAAATGCCAAAAACATATCCCATGTGGGTGCTATTATCTTCTTGGATTTCAAGAAGTAATCTATCTTATCCTGCATGTGCACATTAAGCTAATTTGCTTTAATTAGTTTTTTCCCCCACCCCCATTGTGTTGATGCTAACCTTTGGAGATAGAGTTGTTAAATTTCTATTATAAAATCAGTACGAACATTCAGTACAAACATTCAACAGTCTTGAAGATAGACTGTTTCATTTGACACGCTTCTCCATTTGTACTGCAGACCTGATCAATTGCCTTGAAACTACTGTGGAACTTTAACAGTTAAATAGGAAACACTGAAAGTTTCACTTTCAACTACTGCAAGGAATTTCAGCCTGCTAATAAATAATCAGTCAAGTTAGAAACATGTTACACTTCGTTTGAATCAACAGAATATAGGATGAAATGGTAGATTCTAATTTGCCCAACAGTATTTTCATTTTAAGGGGCGTGGTGGCTCAGTGGGTAAGACGCCAGGCTTGTTGATCGGAAGATCACAAGTTCGGAGGTTCGAATCCCTAGCCCTGCGTGTGGAGTGAGCTCCCGCACTAGCTCCAGCTCTTGCCAACCTAGCAATTCGAAAGCATGCAAATGCAAGTAGATGAATAGGTACCACTTCGGTGGGTAGGTAACAGCGTTCCACGCGCGTCATGCGGCCACATGACCGTGGAAGCGTCTTCGGACAGCGCTGGCTCTTTGGCTAACAAACGGAGATGAGCACCGGCCCCTAGAGTCGGACACGACTGCACAAATGTGCAGGGGGAACCTTTACCTTTACCTTATTTTCATTTTAATCTGGCCATTTATCCAAACAAATTCTTTTTGGTTATTGTATCGCTATAAGAACTTTTGTTATAGTTCTCTGGTGCTGCAGTCCAACCAAACATTTTAAGTCTCACTAAACCCAGTGACACAGATCAGGAATGCAGAGGATTCTGTTGTTAATCTTCATTAATCTCTTTCACATTAAAATTAATAATATTCTACATTTGTCAAGTGATATTATGGTTTTTTTCCTTCATTCAGGAAAGCAAGAGCTCCTATGGAGGTACAATCAGAAGCAATTAAACCCAATGAGCACATTTATATCAACAATCAGTATAATACTTTGATAGAGGGCTTAATAGTACACAATAGGAACAGGACAACAGTGAGCTATTTTGCGTTGAGTTCTTGTCTCTGTGCATTGAAGTGAGAACATTATCTGTTGAGTCTGTTGACATAATGTTTGAGCATGTTTGTGAAATTAGACAGGTGTGATGTTCCACTAAATTAAATGAGAAATACCTGCATGGAACAAAATAAGAGGCTAGGGATTTAAAATACATTCTAATAGTTATTCTTTGTTGCCATTACAAAAAGTTAATGTATGTACTCCATTAAAACAGTATTGTTTTAAGCATCCTCATTTCAGAAGTTCAAGTACAAGAAGAGGGGTTGGGTTTTTTGTTTTGTTTTGTTAATGAATTGATATTCTCAACAGCAGGCAATGAATTGGTTCACTAGATGAAACCACTAGTAGCTACAACATGGCTCTCAAGGGAAAATGGAATTTTCTAGCTAGCACTATTCAAGGGCCTGATTGCTGATTAGATAGTTATCTGGGATGCATTCAAACTGCTGACATCAGTAGGGCAACTATCTATTAGCAATTGTGTGCTTGTATAGTGCTGGCTGTGGCATCACCTCTCCCTGGTTCTTAAAGGTAAAGAACGTCCCACCACTATCCTCAGTTGCTGAGAAGCTGCCAAGAGTTTTCTCAGGCAAACTGGGTCACTGATTACCATTCAGTCTCTTAAAAGAAAAAAAAAGGCGGTCTGCTCACTAACTTTAGAATACCTTGACCATGCCATCATTCACCTCGTTTAAAACTGTATAAGGGCCACATTTTTCATTTGGTTGAATAAAATATACTCTTTTTGTGTACAGTACTGCCAAGAAGAAATCTGGAGTTTATCAAATACACAGCAGGATTTTTTTTCACGTTTGAATAAGAAGATTTAATTTTTAGTTTAAATAAGATACCACATACTGTACATTTCATTGAAGAAAAAAATAGGAAAAGAAAAAGTTATCCTGGCATTACCCCTATAAAAGCTATTGCATCCTTATCTTCCCATGTTTTTTTTCCCTTATTGAATTCAAGGCACATAGAAAAAATAACTCATCCAAACACAGTCAAACTTCAGCTGTAGTTAAATCGGTTCAGCCATAGGATGGAGAAATATATAGGCTATGTTGCATCTGTAAGATCCCAAATAGGGGGGAAATGGGGGGGAGGCAATTTTCCCTGAGAGATGATTCATGAGGAAAGGTTTTCTGAAATTGGACACAGTTCTTTCTTGCCCTCATCTTTAAAATACTGCATGAGATCTGATAATATTCTGTGTACCTTTTCCAAACATGCAGACCATCTCTTTCTAAGATACTTATATATGTGGAGTCCTTGGTGCTCTCTGAGCCTTGTTTTCTTGCAGACGTTTCATTGCCAGGCTAGGCAACATCTTCAGTGCGAAAAGGGAGTGGAACTTGCTCTCTGTTTATATACCATGGCTTGTCCTGCCTGTGTTGGTGGGGGTGTTATTCTCTCCTTAGGCATTCCTTGATTGGGTTGTTGTTTGCTGCTTGGTTGATTGACTGAGTTAATAGTTCCTTGATTAGGGTCTATTGTGTTGTTTGATTGCTCCTCTGCTGCTAATCTTGGTGTTAATCTTTGCCTATCTGGTTGTTGATTGCTGGCAAAGAGGTGTTCTGGTCTTCTGGCTTTTCTATTGTCTCTTATGAATGGTATGTAAATGTTGTTCACCTCTATGTGTCTGTTGATGGCTGCTTTGCCTGGGTGCCAAGCTTCCAGGAATTCTCTAGCATTTTTGGATTTGGCTTGGTTTAATATGCTCACAGTTTCCCAGTTGAAAGTATGGTTAAGTCTGTCCATGTGTTGTGAGATTAAGGAGTTTTCATTGTGTCTTCTGACTGCTAGTTGGTGTTCGTAGATGCGTTCTGCTAGTCTTCTGCCAGTCTGTCCTACATAGTGGCTGTTACAGTCCTTACACTGTATGTTGTAGATAACTCCTGTTTTTTCTTCTTTGGCTACTGGGTCTTTTGGGTTACTTACAATGTTCTGAAGGGTTTTGGTTGGTTTGTGTGCTACGGTGATGCCATGTGGTTGTAACAGTCTATTAGTAGTTTCTGAGATGTTTCTGATGTATGGCAGTGTAATCCTTTTCATAGCTTCTGTTGGTTTTGCTGTGGTGGGTCAGGCACTTTTTGATAAAGTTGCGTGGGTATCCATTTTGCTGGAAGATGCTATATAAGTGGTCTATTTCCTTTTTCTGGTGTTCTGGGTTGCTGCAGTGCATTTGTGCTCGTCTGAATAGTGTTCTTACACAGCTCCTCTTGTGGGAGGTTGGGTTATTGCTTTGGTAGTGGAGCACTTGGTTAGTGTGGGTAGATTTCCGGTAGTTAGTGTGGGTAGATTTTCTCTTTGATTGATACTTATTTATATTAAACAGATACTTCCAAAATTGTGATACTTCAGGCAGCTGGCAAGTTTGCACCCCTGATCAGACCCCAGTTCCTGGCCTTCTATATATGTCATTGATGGAATAACTTATGTTCAACACCAAAGTATCAAGAGGGGCAAGAGACAAGAGATTCAGGCCATCTGGCTCTATGTTTTGCGGCCAAACAAAGGGACAGAAGCAGAACTGCATGGTTACATTTGCTGAATGTAAGGATCAGTTTTAGAAGAGACTGCAGGGTGGAGAAGTTCAAAGAAAGGTTCTTAATCTTCCCTGCACTACTTTGTTAAACCAACTGCTGATGGCTTTAGTTTTGGTAAGACAATCTAGACATATTCCAGATGCCCATTTTATCAGATACTCCAGATGCCGTGCTTATACAACATTTACTTGTCCTGATGATGTCAAATGTGTCCAATATACAGGTTCATATGTAACTTTCTCCCATGTCTTTCATAGTTTCAGGAGGTTAAACTTCTGGACAAGTAAATGTTCCTACCTTTTTATGGCGAAAACAGGCATTCCATGCTCAGATGCTATGTGGGACAGACAGATTGTGCAGCAAGATCAATTACTGACTGTATAGCTGGTCAGCAAGTATCTGAGCATTCTCCACCTATTGCCACGGAGGCCACGCATGAATAGCAGACTGGCAGTCACAAGATACACATATTTGAAAATTAGTCTAATTGCATTTAATGTTGTATTCACCAAGCTTGGAAAATAGCAGATGCTTCCTGCTGCTGCCACTGCCTGTTACATATTTTGCTATCCCTATGAAACAATTGCTGCTGTTATCCTACTAAGAAGTAGGCCATGCGGAGCTGGTTATTGCCCTGTTGTATCTTAGCACAAGGATCACAAGGAAGGCCAGCTGAAAGCAGTGGCACTTAATGGCTATGTGAGATTACAAAACGCAACGCAAGACCCAATGTGTGGAGTCTGTGGTTGGGTCAGAAATTGGTGAGGATGAGCTGCTGTTCCAATAAGTTACCAGTTATACTCCTCACTCTCTAATTCTTCCTCCGGGTCATAACTTGATTAGGCTGGAGAGCCTGATACTTACACCAACCACTTTCATAATAGATTATAATACGAAAAAGTGAGAAGCCATTTTTTTAAAATTGCAAAGTACTTTTTCATATGTGTTACTTCAATGTCTAGGAGTAGAATCATAGAGCTTTATTTAATAAAATAGGTAAATGCTTCATTTTCCTAAATGTGTTTCATTGCCTTTCTGCAACATAGTTTTATTCAAAGCTTGATTTTCATGAATCCACAATACTCAGATTCCTAGCTTCTTATTGATTTAAGAAATATTGTTTTATTATTCTAATGCATAATGTTCCTAAGATTATTAATTTTAAAAAGAAATATTTATTGTTTCAGGGAATTATTTGTTACCTGTTATTATTTCATTAATAATACGAACAAGCAATTGGATTAAGTTTTAGTTTCTGCAATGTGTAAATAAAATGACACTTCATCGATTTACTTTTCATTTGTTAGAGCTAGTTGAATCTTGGTCTATAACTGAGGCTAAAGTTAAAGTTATTTCTTTTACAGAAAATACATGTATGCCTAAAAGCAAGTTTTGCAACTCTAAAAACCCACCAATTAGATTTCTTAGGGGCAATTTTGTTCAAAACAGATACATAATTTCCACAGAGACCAATCCCACATTTTTTGGTCTTCCATTTGATTGGCTCTAGTCCCCCAACCCCCATTCAAATAATAATTCAAAGCTCTCTAGGGTAAGAAGAAAAACAATACTTGCCATTATGGATAAAATTCTTGCCAGTAGAAATCAGGTTTTGGAAGTAGAAACATTAGTAGTTCAAGATTCCCTAGGTTTTTTGTTTGTTCATTTTGTCACTGCAACCCACAAGGGAAAGGGGAAGAGGCCAATCTACCTCTTCTAATAGCTGTTGTTGGTTTTTGAATGTTGCTCTTTTGATAACTCTCACATGCATATAACCTGTTATCAGTCTGTTTTAATTATGATGTATCCTCTCCATGATTTGCCTCTTTGCAGCCTAATATATTTGATAGCTAAAGTGAGCTCTTCTGTTTATAATTGGATGTCTGCTATTGATATGGGTAATGGATCTCTCCTATGAAATGCAAACAGCAAATACATGCTCAGCATGGAGGTAAATTAAGTACCTAGGCTACCTGGGAATCAGCAGGTAGCTCAGCCTCATGACTTAATATAAGGATGTATTTTTTCGGGCATCTCAGCACATCTCTAATTGCAATTATATTTTATGCCCTTCTTGTCAGAATTCTTGGAGGAGAGCTGTATGTATAAATCTTTTAAATACAAATATAAGCAGATGAGCATGAAAGGTTTTTACTGAAGATATAGGTGCCCTTAAAAACATACTATTTGGTCACCTAAAATCCAAATCAGTTAATTTCATTTTTTAAAAAGTAATACTTTTATTAAACTAAAATATCCTTTTAAAAATCATGGGTTTACTGAAATATGTATTTTTACATTTTCACCTGTACTACTATAGTCTGCATGCTGCTTGCTGTGGAAATGGTGAAATAAAATGGTCAGATTGCAAGGCAAGAATCTGCCAATTAACAAATAGAAAAGCATGGCCATGAAATTTATGTTTCATTTAGCCACCAGATTGTTGTGTATTTATGTAAATCTGGCCTCAGAATATTACTTTATAGATCTTGCATTTACAATAGAAGGAACATAGTGTTTCTTCCCAAGGAAACTGCACTACTGTAGAATAAAATAAAATGTTTTCAAAACAATTACAAATGACACTGCTGCCTGATATCTTGTAAACCTTTCCTGTTGTTATCAATAGCATTAATACCCTGGTAAACATAGAATACTAAAAGCAAGTTTTCACACAATACACTGATTTTTTTGGATTTTTTTTTTATGTAAAGATAGGAAGATGGCAGCTATGCACAAAGCTGGTAAAATATTGATTTTATTTCTCAGGTTCTCAGTTCACTTTGAGTTCAAGGTTGACAAGGGCAATAATATCTTGTAATTGTTTATCGGTCATCATCCTTGTCTAGGGCACTGTTTTCCAACAAAACCTTTATTGGATTTACAGGCATTCCTCTTTTTGTTTGCCTTGCTGTCTCACCTTTCACAAGAAGCAAGAAAAAAAAATTAACCTCACTGTCCCTAAGTAGTAGTAAAAAGATTCTTTAAAAATACATGGACATGCATTTGATAATTAGCATAAGCTTTTCAGGCATTTGCTTGGTTTCTTTCAGCTAATCCAGTCACGGATATTGTACAGCAAACCATCAAATCTCTCAAGGCTTATCCCCCCTCCTTCCTTTAGCATTCTGTGAGAAATAAGTTATCCAAAACCAAATAGTTTTTTTTTTCTTTTAAAAAATAAAGTATAAGATAAAAGATAAAGTAACATTTAATTTACTTTAGGTGACTGGGTATAGTAACCTGATTAGAATTGAATGGCCCATAAAATAAAACTCTGCTCATTTTGTATTAAATTTTACAAGAATGTTACTATTAGCAATTTATAAAAAATAAATTCTACTAGTATATAATTGGGCTTAATGTTATCACTGCAGTTCTCCGAGGGCAGGACAAAACATCATTTTGCACTTTGTTCAGAACTTTAGAGCTGAAATTCCATTTAGGAATAATCAATTGAAATAATGCTGCAATGATAAAAATACACAGTTGACTAATCCTTGTGGGGGAGATGGGCAGGATATAAATATGACAAATAAATAAATAAATAAAGTTAAACCATATGTGCCAAATATTACAATGGACTTCCAAATTTTCAGTAGATATTACATTAAATTCCACTATCATTTAATTTTACTTAGTGTGTTTTTTAATTTATTTAAACCTTTTCAATCAGATCAAGATGTTTAAATAATGTTTTATTTAGTTGTGGATCTGTGCCAGCAGTTGCTTGCCTTCATTCCCAAAACATTTTTCTCTCTTGCCTGCCTACAGAGGACTCTTGACTAAGCTTTATTTTCATTGCCTATATTAACTCCACATTTTCTAGGGCTATAGATTGTCTTGGACTGAATTCTAACAATGTACTTCAGGGTCGAGGAAACAGAAGCATAACATCTGGTCTACTGTTCTTTAAAGCAGCTGCATTTCTTTCTGGGATAATGTGGCAGATGCAGAGGGTAGCCACTCAATCCTGGAAAAAAGTGGCTGCTTTAAAAAGTTGTAGCCAGGTGCTGTGTTTGTACTCCAAGGCATCTGTTTGCACTGGTTTATTACATTCCCTAGAAAGACATTTAAAATAAAGATAGGGCATGGGTATAATACTTTAAATCTTTGGATGCATTTTCTCTGTTGGGAAAGATATTAAATGAGGACATAACAGAATTTAGTAGCATCTCATAGGCCAATAATAAACAATGGGGATCTGAATTCCATCCCCCTTCATTTTTTAACAACCCCTTTAATCCCCTAAAATCATGATACTTAAATTCAACAGCAGACTGCCAAAGCCAGGTATGATTTTCCACCATAGAAAAAACAAAATAATAAAATATATTAAACACATTAAGATGATACACATTAAAATCAGAACCTGGGACTTGCAACTTCCTGCCAGCTTCCCCACTGACTTTGATTGTTGTCCCAATTACTGTCGTAAGTCGAGGATTACTTGTACTTCAAAACTAGTACAATGAAAAATTTGTCTTAAAATGACATAAAAGACTGGAATATAACACATATGTTTTAAAGGAAGAAAGGAAATAGGAAAGGGGAGAAATGGATAGTTACATTAAAAACTAAGCAAATTCATATGAGAATTGGGCAAGCAAGAGTGGAACTAAAAATATTTTTTTAAATAAATTAATTATTTTATTTATTTATTTATTTTATTTTATCTTATTTATACCCCGCCTATCCCCTCCCTACTGGAGGACTCTAGGCGGCTTACAACATCAGTACATATCAATTATACATCATATATCATACAAATTTACCACGCGATAGGGAGGAGGACAGGGAACCGGCTCTTCAGCTGCAGGCATCGGACTACATGTCCCAGCATGCCTCGCTTCCGCGCCGGCTGCTGACGTCCAGGAAGCTGTTCTTTCCGGATCTGTCGTCCTCCGCCGTCATCACCGGGATTCTCCAGGTCTTCTTTGGATCGAGGACGACCCTGACAACAATCAGTTTGATTCCCAGAGTGCATAATCACACAGAACCACAACATGAGTATGGGTTCAATGAGATATAAGTGAAACAACTATACACCAAATAAAATGGATATGGGGGAAAAACTCATGGTGGTCTGATTGAAAGGTTCATTCTGATTGGAGGACAGGACATGTATTCCCAATACTCCCTCTCTTCTCTCCTCACCGTCTGTTATCGCAGATGACAAAAATGTTTTTCAATATCCTTTTGGCACAGCTGCTATGGTCCCACTCTTTCAGGGTAGTGGAACCCCAAAACTGTATATGGGAGATGGGCTTCATGGAGGATTTATATTATGCCATGCTGGGTAACATATATCTGTTCTGGGGAATCCTATGCACCAATCTGATTTTCAAACCAGGGATTAAAATTAAAAGTAACACAAAAATTGGAGCTGAAATCAATTAACTGTCAAATTTTGGTGGAAAAAAATGTATTTTTACAGATTTTCTAAATGCAGAGAGAATGGGACCAAGTACAATTCCAGAGACAGTGTTCCATAACTTGTGAGCAATACAGGAGAAGGGCCTCTCTTGCGTGCCAGAAAGCCAGGCTTCTGATGTTCTACTGAGCCAGATTCATAATGAGAGAAGCAGTTCTTTAGATACTCACTCTAAACCATTTAGGGCTTTTAAGGTCAATGCCAACAGCCTACATTCTGCCTGGTAAAATATTTCAACATCATATGATTGCTGTACCTTTCCCCATCCGAGCTGTTTTGTTTTGTACCGGTTGCAAGTTCCAGACAATATTTGATTTCAAGGCTATGCCTGCTGGATGGAGGACATGAGGACAAAAAGGAGGACATGTCCTTTTGCCGGACATCTGGTAACCCTAGCTACCTGTAGATTGCCTCCTACACTATTACCTCCCCTTCAGTTATTCACTGTAGTGTCTTCAGCTTCAGGGGCTCCAAGGGGGCAACTTCCTTTGCAATTGCTCCTTCAGTAGTGACCCCAACCGTGACAATTTCACCACTCCTGGGCAGGACTCATTTGAAGCCCTAGAGCTAGGAAGTGGATGGGCAGACTGCCTCTGCTGGAACATGCACTAAAAGTTTTCCACAAGCAGGTAGCAGGTGGGCTGACAGGCAGCCAGCCAGATAATCCAGTACATTTTCCTTCTCTCCCACCATCTATCTGGACCATGTAATTAATGGACTTCTCATTCTCCATTTATAAGAGGGTGCTACTCCAGGGCAGTGTTCCTTTTAAGCTTCAGGCCCTGACATTAGTCATTGTTTGATTAGATACAATCTCTACATACAGTATGAATGTCAACAAAGGTAATTTATTTCCTTTAAATTAAAAGCAATTTATATGCTTTTAATTATAAACTAACTTGTTTCATTCATTCATATAAAATGTTTTGCATTGATTAGATTGTATATTATTATATTAAAGTGCTGCTTAAGTATTGCTTATGAATTTATTTTGGCTAATTTTAATCTAAAAAGGAAAGAGTACAAGTTACTCTTTAAATCTCATGTCATCCTCTGTATTTTGTTTGTATATGTACCTTGCTCTTTGTTTAAAGCAAAGCTTCAATACTAAATAATATACAAGTGATCTCTTTGCATTTTTATTCTTGTATTGGCTATTTTCTGATATTAAAATATTCAGAAAGCTACTTTATAGAATTCACAATTAAAATGTAGATACTTACAAGATAATTACTAGAACTAGTAATGTTGCACAACTTTTTAACTTCAATTAATTTAATTAGTAGCAAGCTCTACAAGAAAATGGAAAAGACAAAGGGTCTTGATTATCCTGAATATATTTTGGAACAGGTGCTCATACATATATCACAGGAAAGACAGCTCTTTAATGTTACCCTGTCATATAATACCAATTATTTTAAGTGTGTGTGACAAATCATTGAGACACTATAAATGGGAGGTTGTATCTCAGCAGGTTTTACCAGTAATCCTGGTGAACCAGAAAGAAAGTATATGGGCAGAGTAGTATTGCAGGGAACAATATGCTGTGAAAATATTCTCATTTCTTAAGGATACTTCCATTTTAATCAATGGAATTTTGTCATTAACTTTATGCACTTTGACTGCACTCTAACAGTAGAACACAATGCATGTTTATGCAGAACTAAGTGCTTTAATGTTTAGGGCGACATCCCTACATAAAGATCCAAGGGCTTATAGTCATAAAGTATTTGTGTATGAAACATAATTGCTGGGTAAAATGGTCTTGTATCTGTAATCTGTTCCATAGCTATTATTACGGAAGTTTGCTAGCTCTCAATAGCTTTAGTAAATGTATGCTAAGGAAGAAAGAAAAGAAAGAAAAAAATTATGAGGCTTATTAAAACAGTATACACAATTTTGAACAGCAGTAGAATAAGAAATAAAAACATGTAACATACACATTTCATTTGCTTTTTAACAGTGTCTCAGGAAATCAGACAGTAAACTTAGGTAAAAACTGAAAACAAATAAATTTATTAAATAAATAAGAAATATGAAATCCAAATTGAATAAAATAATAAATAAATATGAAATATTTATTATTTTGTTCAATTTGGATGCTGTCTGACTCTGGGTGGCTCACAAAAATAACAAAAACTGCAGAATACAAAAAAATAACTTAATAAATTAAGGTAAAATGAATAAGAAACTAAATGTTTACATCCAAATAATCTGTATGAAACTGACAATATCTTTATTAGTTAGGAAGTATAGACTGCCTCATATCTAAAGAAATTGCCCCTAGACATGAAAAGAAGACATATAGTCTGTAACTATAAACGGTTAAACGGGACAACTTTGTGAAACTGAAATCACACTGCAGACAGAAAGGCATAATATTAGTATCATCGTAGCTACCCCATTCCACCCCCCTTCTCTGTTTTGACACCATGACTCTAGGAACACATTATCTTTTGAATTTCTGTCAATTATTAAAATCATTGAACCTCTGTCCAGAAACGCAGAGGGAACTCTACTAACAGTTCTGCTGCATGAAATAAATGTAATTGATTTCCCAATCGTGGAGCCATCAGAACTCATTATTCCCATAATTCCACTGTAAAATTCTTAATTTGTTTTTCTCTTTGCCGATGATTATTATAATTTTTCCTGAAAATTTTATTTTTAGTCCTCTGCTTCCTGTTTATTCCCCAAAGGGAATAGGGCATTAAGGCCATTTTAAAAAGCAGGGCTGATTTCAATTTTCTTGCTTGTCATAAGCTGTGACCCCTCATTACTAGGAGTGCTGGGAATACAGAAAAGGCCAAGGATATTTTGCTTCATGAAGGAAAGGATGATAGAGCACATCTGCCCCAATCCCTGTACAGAAGCTGACCAATATAGTCATTAAATTTCCTTCAACCAGCAATGGGACAGTATTCTTCTGAAAGCTGCAGATTAGTTTATGGTTATAGAGCAAACCATAATGGATTTATGGGTTTATAACGCCCATAATGGGGGGCGTGGTGGCTCAGTGGGTAAGACGCCAGGTTTGTTGATCAGAAGATTGCAAGTTCGGAGGTTCGAACCCCTAGCCCTGCGTGACGGAATGAGCTCCCGCACTCGCCCCAGCTCTTGCCAACCTAGCAATTCGAAAGCATGCAAATGCAAGTAGATTAATAGGTACCACTTCGGTGGGTAGGTAACAGCGTTCCTCGCGTGTCATGCGGCCACATGACCGTGGAAGCGTCTTCGGACAACGCTGGCTCTTCGGCTAACAAACGGAGATGAGCACTGGCCCCTAGAGTCGGATGCGACTGCACAAATGTGCGGGGGGAACCTTTACCTTTTGTAGAGCAAACGGTGTCCCAGTGCCTTACAATCTTCTCCAGCATTTGCTGCTCCAGGCAGTCCCTTCCCTCGGCTTCTGATAGCTGAGGCACAAAAAGAAAGCTAAGGTGGCAGGATGAATGTGGAGAAGCCCTGTCGATCGACTTCAAGTAAAAAAAGAGTGCTTTATATTTTATATAACCGTGATGGTGCTATCTTAAGATGACTAACATTTTCAGTGTTTAATATTCTCCCACAGATATGTATTCCGATTTTTTGTTGTAATCTTGAAGTACGCATTAACTTTGCTTACCCTTCCTACCTTTAGATAGCACAGGTGCTGAGTCTCAGAGCCAGAACAATTACTGTCTTTCCCATTTAGGACTCTTTCTTTTCAACAGTAGATCGAACAAATGCATTGCTTTAAATCCAGGCTTGTGAAAATACACAGTTAATTGGGTCAAAATAGAATGATGATAAACATAATTTTTAGGCTATGTGTATTCATAAAAAAATTATTCCCTGCAAGAAATAATACAAGACTACACTTGTGCGAAAGATATTTGACGGGCTTATAATATATTTCCTATAAAGTATTCCAAAACACTAACCCAACTGGTAGGCACTTTATATACTTATATAAAGTATAATGGCTGGCGGAGGAAACAAGGACAGATGATCAAAGCAGCATCAGCTGATTCAATTCAAGTTCCACCCCTATTGTACTTGCAAACAAAAGGGGCAGAGCTTGTGTTGTGATGGTGTAACACTGTTTTTGGCATTTTGACAATAGTGATGGATCCTGCAGACATCTCCATAATTTGCACAAAATTTTGCCTTATTAGGAATAATATTAGTTCTTAAAAATATACAAAATATATGCAAAATTGATTTCCCAACATCCTTGATATTTTTTCTGTCTGTTAATGTGTTTTACAGATTTTATGGACATAAGTACCTCTCACGATACCTGGCATAAGCAGAAAAGAAAGACAGTGTTTGGAAGGAGAAAAGGTAAGACAATATACTTTATGATGTTAGTGTATTTCAAGTTCAATTATTTTTAGTAACAATAGACAAATAATAAAGCTATGAAATTGATATTTCACCTTTAAAAATATGGCATTGCTTGGTTTTAAACATTAAATTGCTTGGTTTTAAACATTAAGCTTGATTTTCATTTTAACAATAACTGACAATCATTTGTGAAAAACTCTCGTGTCTTTAAAGAGGTGCTAGAGTAATGAACATTGTCAGGGAATTTGACAGAGCTAGAAGAAGGTTGGCGGTTTCAGTCTAGAAATTTAAGTATTTAAGGGGCAAGTGATTGACTTCTCATGTTGTCAACAACTAACAGAAACTGTTGGAAAAATACCAGTTTAGAAGAGAAGAGGCATTTAGCTGTTTTCTCCATACCATTATCCCAATGTAATTTTTTCCACTCCAGAACAGAACTTTCGTGTTCTTTTTTTCCAGGTATCATGCGGGGGGGGGGGGGGGAGGTGAACATCTGCATATTTTAATCCTGTAGGCATATAACTGGAAGGGAGTAATTTGGATCAGGAAACTCAGATGGAAAAAAATTATATTCCTCTCTTTTTATTTTATTTTTTGTCTGGATTAGGCCCCTTTGCAGTTAGATTGAACTTGCTGGTCTTAATTATGCTGAGCAACATTTATGTAATAACCATGAAGATTTGAAGTTATATGTGGTTTCATGTCCCCTGTTGTAGTCTCAATTAGTTTTCTCAAAACCAGACAAACCCTTATAAGTGCAAAGCTTGTGAACCTTGAAAAGGAGATAAATAGGATTCTGTGAATCCAGTATATTAACTGTCTCACCAACATACTTCTCAAAGGTTTATTTAAAACTGATGCAGAGTTTTAACTCCAAAAGTAATTGTACTAGGAAGGTACAAAAATATGACGTTTTTGCATTCTCTATATTCTAATCATTCATTTCATCTAATCAACCAAACCACAAGTTAGGTTGTTACAGGAAAGTGAAGAAATTATTGATGTGGGACTTTAACTGTTCCTCCTCAGCAATATCAGCTGCACTGTTATTGCTGGAGAGAAAGATTCAGACTCCTTTCTCCAGTTATCATGATGCAGATGAAATTGTTTTGTGTCAGAAAGTAGCTTCTTGGAATGTGCATATGCCCATGTTTGAGTATGTTCATCTATCTATCATCTATCTATCTATCTATCTATCTATCTATCTATCTATCTATCTATCTATCATCTATCTATCTATCTATCTATCTATCTATCTATCTATCTATCTATCTATCTATCTTGCTGATTTCTCTATCACTTCATTAGGCCTTACTGTAAATATATTTAAAAGCAGATTGTGGATGCACTGTGTGGTAGATATTATCCAATGGATGTGGAAGAGCAGATTTTCCATATATGCTCATGCTGTTATCCAAAGGGACCACTTTAATTTACATTATCCAGTCAACTACTTTGCAGCAAAATGATGCTTTTTTAGAAAACTTGGATTACAGTAACCCCCTGATGCTTTGTTAAAATTATAAGATAAGCTTCACAAGGGAATGTTGCTTTCCTTAGAAAACCTTTGATCACTGATGCAAAAATAATTCTGCTAAAAGTTGTATAGAAACTTAGTAGTTTGGTTCCTATATCCTAGACATGGACAGGGGTTACACCACCACTAACATATTCGGGAAGAGCTATATAAAGGACTGAAGTATTTCTTTGCAAATAATAGAGTGAGAGTATTATATTTCAGTCAAAGATTAATTAGATTGGGTACCAATATTGAAGATAGTAATTCCCAAATAAATACGCTTCCTCAAATTGTTGTTGTTTATTCGTTCAGTCGCTTCCAACTCTTCGTGACTTCATGGACCAGCCCACGCCAGAGCTTCCTGTCGGCCGTCACCATCCCCAGCTCCCCCACGATCGAATCCGTCACCTCCAGAATATCATCCATCCATCTTGCCCTTGGTCGGCCCCTCTTCCTTTTGCCTTCCACTTTCCCTAGCATCAGCTTCTTCTCCAGGGTATCCTGTCTTCTCATTATGTGGCCAAAGTACTTCAGTTTTGCCTTTAATATCATTCCCTCAAGTGAGCAGTCTGGCTTTATTTCCTGGAGTATGGACTGGTTTGATCTTCTTGCAGTCCAAGGCACTCTCAGAATTTTCCTCCAACACCACAGTTCCAAAGCATCTATCTTCCTTCGCTCAGCCTTCCTTATGGTCCAGCCATAGGTTACTATGGGGAATACCATTGCTTTAACAATGTGGACCTTTGTTGTCAGTGTGATGTCTCTGCTCTTAACTATGTTATCGAGATTTGTCATTGCTCTCCTCCCAAGAAGTAGACGTCTTCTGATTTCCTGGCTGCAGTTAGCGTCTGCAGTAATCTCTTCTGGCTAACCTTCTTTCTTGGGCTACTTCCAGTTTCTCAGCAGACAGTCATCTTGCCTTCTTGGTTTTCTTTTTCTTTGGGACATTTTTTGTTGCCGTCTCCTGAACAATGTTGCGAACTTCTGTCCACAGTTCTTCCGGGACCCTATCTACTAAATCTAGTCCCTTAAATTTATTCTTCACCTCCACTGCATATTCATTAGGAATGTTAGTGAGCTCATATCTAACTGATCTGTGGGTCTTCCCTATTCTCTTTAGTCTGATTCTAAATTGTGCAATAAGAAGTTTGTGATCTGAACTACAGTCAGCTCCAGGTCTTGTTTTTACCAACTGTATAGATGTCCGCCACCTTTGGCTACAAAGGATGTAGTCAATCTGATTTCAGTGTCAACCATCTGGTGAAGTCCATGTATAAAGTCGTCTTTTAGGTTGCTGGAAGAGAGTGTTTGTTATGCACAGTGAATTGTCTTGGCAAAATTCTATCAGCCTATGTCCCGCTTCATTTTGTTCTCCCAGACCATGCTTGCCTGTAATTCCAGGTGTCATTTGACTACCCACCTTAGCATTCCAGTCTCGTGTAATGAAAATAACATCTCTTTCTGGCGTATTATCCAGTATGTGCTGCAGATCCTCATAAAACTGATCTACTTCTGCTTCTTCAGCATCTGTGGTTGGGGCATTTATTTATTTATTTATTTATTTATTTATTTATCACCGCCCAACTCCCCCAAGGGGGACTCTGGGCAGTTTACAACAGAATTAAAATCATTAATATACATTTATAATAAAGAACATACATAATAAACAATCATTTAAAATATAATGAGTAAAATGGAATCCAAAGGCAAAGTATTCTTAAGTTATAAAAAGGGCTCCTCAGAGCAAATCTAAGGTGCTAGCCATCTCCAGGTATCTCCAATCTCCTTCTGACCCCAAGCATATTGACAAAATATGAGTCAAAATATGAGTCAATATGAGTTTTGAGTCTTTTTCGGAAGTCCAGGAGTGAGGGGGACTGTCTGATCTCCGGGGGCAGAATGTTCCAAAGGGCAGGGGCAACAGCAGAGAAAGCACGCTTCCGAGACCCCGCCAGGTGGAACTCCCTAACCGATGGGGTCCGTAGCATGCCCTCTCTGCATTCCCGGGTGGGACGGGATGAAGTGATGGGGATGATATTTGGATCACTGTGATGTTAAATGGCTTACCCTGAATCCGAATTAAGATCATTCTATCGTTTTTTGGATTGTATCCAAGCCCTGCTTTAGCCACTTTATTATTAATTATGAAGGCTACTCCATTTCTTCTGTGGTCCTCTTGTCGACAGTAGTAGAATCAGATGGCCTGCCATATAGCCCCCGGAGATTCCCGGTTCTGGCCCAGTAGCCTCCACTCCCAGGCCTCCGGAATTCTTAGGGTTAATCAAGAATCCCTTCTCCGAACTATCCAACGCGCATTCCCATACACTCTTGGGCGGTGGTAAGACCCCCCAGTGCACCAGCTTTCGCTCTCGGCACTGGTAGGGTCTAGCACCACCCCACTCACACCCTGTACCTCTCCCCCAACTTCTCTCACTGGTCGGGGAGAGGTATCAACATTCACCACAATCACAACCACAACCTGCCCCACCTGCCTCTCACCCAGGGGGTACTCTTCCACCCTCAATTTCTTGCATTCCCATTCATACCTTACTCCCTCCCATTCTCTCACAATAGTAAGGGGGTAGTACATTCACTCAGGAGGGATCTTAATCGCCACAGACAAGTTGATAGAGATTTAGAGCAGTCGGGAAAAGATGTTAAAAAGTTGTTAAATTCAGATTCCGATAGCTGTCGTCACTATGATCTTAAAAATTAATACAAATCGACTCCAGTCCCCGTTCGAATTCCGGCAAGGTCCATAAACTGCTGGTAAAGGGTACCGGCAAAGGGCTACCGTCCAATATCCACCGGCCCTTCAAAATTGACCAAGGGGTGGATCCAGTCCTAAGAAATCCAGTGTCCCTAAGAGTCATTGCTTGTAAGGGCCGCCGATGTTCTATTTGAGGGCCTCCCGGGCCACCTCCAGTTAAAACGCCGACCAGATCTCCAAGGGCCACTGGAAAGACCACCGCGGTCGTCACTGGCACCAGAGGCCGCTGGTAGGGGCCGTTGAAAGGGCCGCAACCACTGATGTCCTACATGAAAGCCTCCCGGGCCACTTCCGGGCGAACCGCCGGCCGGATCATCGAGGGCCGCTGGAAAAGGCCACTGCCGTTGTTGGTGACGCCGGTGCCAAAGGCCGCTGGTAAGGGCCACCACCACCGGTATTCTATTTAAGAGTCTTTTGGGCCATCCGGGCCGTCCGGGGGGGTCAGGGGACTGAGTCAACAAAGGCCGATAAAACAAAGGCCGATAAAAGCCGGCGACAGACCCGCAGTCACTAAGGGTCACAGCTATCGTTACTGCCGTCACCGCCGCCACCGTTACCGTTGACGCCTTCCTGGGTCGATAAAAGCCCATCGGGTTGTCCGAGGGAGGAAATTGGGCCGATCTTTTGGGCCGCTGGTAAGGGCTGTTACCGCCGCTGGTAGGCTGGAGGGGCTGGGGGGGCTGTTACCGTCGCCGTCGCCTCCTCCGCCAATATCACCGTCACTGCTCTGTCCAGGGGGATTCCGAAGACTTCTCTCACTCTCCTCAAATCTTACACCAATTTAACAAAAAATTGGGGGGAGGTTGAGGCAATTTGAGGCAATTTGAGACTCACCCCTCAGAGCGGTGAACGGCATCCGTCCGCGGTCGCCATCTTGGATCAATCCAATCATTTTGACCATCTTCCGACCTGGAGTCCCATCTTCCGATGGTATACCGACATATCTCTGGTTGTACTGATCCATTTAGTTTTCACGGCAAGAATACTGGGGTAGGTTGCCGTTATCTTCCCCAGGGATTATATTTAGTCTGACCTCTCTGCCATGACCTTCCCGTCTTGGGTGTCCCTTCACAGTTTAGCTCATAGCGTCATTGAGGTGCTCAAGCTCCAGCACCACGACAAGGTAACGATCTCCTTTGCTGGAGTTCCTCAGATTAGACTGCATTAATCTCCCCTATTGATTTCTAGGGTCAGTTGGTTGCTTCAAGCACTACTTACAAATTCTCTCTGCTCAGACTTTTCTTTGAAGGTTTCAGTGCAGGTCTCTGTTGCCCATTTGAAACTCCACCATTACATTATAGTACTGATTCCTGTTTTTTTCAGGCCTTCATTTATTTTCCTAGCAAGTTTTTCTTAGGTTGGAAGTCTTTTTCATCTTTCAGCCACCAGCCCTAGTCCTACTTCAACCAATCATTAACTTTTTTCAGTTCATCTCCTCCTAATCAGTTGTTTAAATGGTCAGCTCTAAGCTTCTCTCCCATAACATCTATAATTCAAACAGACACAACTATCTATGCCTAACACTCAGTGGTTATTCACATTGAATGTAAACATTATAAACCAGAAAGAGATAAAAATTATCTGCCATATTTTAACCTAACTTTCAGAATTGTGTACACATAATTTCGCAACTTCACAGAAGTTTGGATATAAAGGGAAGATACCAAATAATGGAAGAGTGATTTAAGCAACACATCCACCTGCGTTAGTCATAGGAATTTTGTTAACAATTTTCTTAGAAATTTACTTGCTTTTTAAGGTTGGATTTATGAGAAAGTTGATAACAGACTGTCATAAAAATGTGTTTGATTAATCAAATCATGATAATATTTATGGGGGGAATGGTTATAGGTTTTTTAACATCTTGTATGCAGTGTAAGTCATATATATATTGTTCTATATTCATTTTGTACATGACTTATCTCAGTTTAGAAAATGAAATTTTATCATGATTTACCATGTTAGACTTTTTTTATTTCCAAATAATAAGAAACAAGATGCCCTAATTATATAAAATGAATTTTTGCTGGAAAAATATTGTTAAATTAAAGATAAACATTTCTAGTATTAATATTACAGTATATTGCCCCTCAGGGTAAATTTCCTATAGGATACTTCAAAATTAGTGAAGCTTCTATAATTACTAATAGGCACTATTGTACTTAATTTGGAATACCCTCTTCTAGGAACATTAGCATTTGCTCTGCTATAAAAATATATTAGCTACAGCAGTACTTCTCTCTTCTACTGCAAAGCATTATCAATAATGCCTTTCACTTCCTTCACACTTTGTCTGGTCTGTATTAGTTTCTTCAGAAAAATAGCAATCTGTATGAACACTGGTATAATAAAGCATGTCAGTCTTTAACTATCCTCTCTTCAAACTTGTCTCTTGTCTGTTATTGGAAAATTGCTCCTCTCTTACCGTGAATTTTTCTAGGGTTAGCATTTAGATTTAATAGCTAATGTACAGACTTGAATGTTCTAGTGCCCCTGTGAGAGGCACATTGAACGGTAACTATTCATAACTGTCTACTTTCTGGGATGGATAAGTAGTTACTTGGATATGCTGCGTCCTAACAAAACTAATACAATCATTTCTTTACAAAAAATAGAGGAGCAAAAAGTTAGCTTACATCTGTCAGACATAACAGCATAGGGTTTTTTTATTGTTACTGTATACGTGTATGTTTCTACTGTCACAGATTCCTTTTATAATATATATGTGGCTCAGAATCAAATATGACAGCAATGAGCAATGTTTGAATCTCCAGTTGAAGTGAGGCTGTAATCCATCATCTCTTCTCTCTCTCTCTCTCTCTCTCTCTCTCTCTCTCTCTCTCTCTCTCTCTCTCTCTCTTTTAAATAGCTGCCCCTCTACTGAAGGAACTCTGAGCAGTGAACATAACCATATATAACCAAATTATTTAAATCCAATTCAAAGGAAACTGAGTCAAGGCCCTTAAAAGTCACATTGTCAACATACCAAACAAAACCACACCCATGACAGAGCTCCATCAACATCCTGGCCCAAGTACCTGGGAGAAGAGCCAGGTCTTCATAGTCTTCTGAAAAGTTAATCGGGTCAGGGCCATTTATATCTCAGGGGGAAGGCCATTCCACATGAGAGAAAGGCATGCCTCCTGGGGCCCACTAGGTGACACTGCTTCATTGATGGGACCTGCCAGAAACCATCAGAGATAGGTGGTCCTGCAAGTAACCTGATCCCATGTCTTTAAAGGGCTTTAAAGGTGACAACCAGCACCTTGAATTGCACCTGGAAATTCACTGGAAGCCAGTGCAGCTTGCATAGCAGCTGTGTTATGTGGGCGTATCATGGTGTGTCTAAGTCAGCATGTGCCACTGCATTTTGAACCAGATGAAGCTTCCAAATACAGCCCCACATAGAACTCATTGCAATAGTCAAATTGGGAGGTATGATGATCATGAACAGTACTTACGAATCTCAGAATGGGCTAACTTGTGTAATTGTGCAAAGGCCCTCATGGCCATAACCAAGTCCTTGAGCAGGAGTTGTGAGTCCAGGAGAAATCCCAGATTGCACACCAATTCTGCCTTGGAGAGTGTGACCCCATCCAGAGTTAATGATGGAAAATCACTAGATACAGGAGATCCTAAACCCATAGCCACTCAGTCTGTCAGGGTTAAGCTCAAGCCAGTTATTCTTCATCCAGACTACACAGCCTCCAGGTGCTGAGAAAATAATTCTATGGTATCACTTGAATAGCCTGGGGCAGAGATGCATAGCTCAGTACCATCAGCATACTGTTGATAGTTAACACCGGAGCAACAAGTGACCTCATCTAGCAGTTTCATGTAGATATTAAACAGGAACAGGGAGAAAGTTGAGCCCTATGGCACCCCATAAAATAGTGGTTTAGGGCTGGACCTCTCCCCCCAATACCAACTCGAACTGACCTTGGAAGTAGGAAGAGAGCCACCCAAAAACCATGCCCCCACTCTCACACTCTCAGCTGGTCCAGAAGGATACCATGATCAATGGTATCAAAAGCTGCTGAGAGATGAAGGAGGTCCAGGATGTATATACTAACCCCATTCCAGATCCACCAGTGGTCATGAACACGTGTGATCAATGCCATCTTGGTACTATATGCGGGCCTGAACTCCAGCTGCAAGAGGTCCAGATCATCTTTCTCCTGTGTTGACTAGCTGATAATAGTTTATTTATTGATCTTATTTATATCCCACTGTAATCTAATTGAGACTTTCAGTACTTCATGCATGTAGACATATGCAGTTAAAATGTGTGTGGTAAAAATTAACAAATTTAAAATTAAATGTAGTAGAAAAACAACAAAGCAGTACAAAAGTCATTTGTGAAAGGCAGTTAAGTAGGGAGCCATTCTAATTTCAACAAGGAGGCCATTCCAAAGGGTGGTGCTACTGCTGAGACATAGCACTTCCTGGCCTCATTTTCCAAAAGTCTGGAACCACCAGCTGCTTCTCCTAGAAAGACTGTACAAATCAGGCTGATTCTAGCTGAAGAATGCAGTCCTGAAGGCAACCTGATGGCAAGCCATAATGGGCATTGTAACTACATTGTAATGTTTTATGTACATGTTATTCATTGTTACACTTTAAATTGTACCCAGAAACTTATTGGTAGCTAGTACAGGCCAATAATGTAATATGCTGCCAATGCTGAGTGTTAGTGAATGGATGGGCTGCTGCATTCTGGACCATTTGTAGCTTCTGGCTGGTTTTTAAAGGCAACCCCAAGTACAGTGCATTACACTAGTTTAAACAGGTATTGATTTTATTTATTTATTTGTAATTCAAATTTATCACCACCCATCTCCCCCAACAGGGGACTCTGATAAGGACATGAGCAGTATATGGAGGGTTTCTTGCCTAGTGCTAACCCCACTAGATAGACCAGACCAGGAAATCAATTCCACAGGAAGACTAAAACTACCTTTACTGAGATTGGCTATAATAACAGAACCTTGCAAGTCTGATTATACTTCCCTTCCCTCCTTATACTCCACTGAATCAGGAAGGAATCTGCCTGAGCCACTTCTGAATATTAACATGTTTCTCAGGGCGTAAAAAGTGTTTCGGAACCCTTTGCCCAGGTAAAGGTTTTTGCATATTTCCATCAAAGTCATCTTCCTTACTCTCAACACATAGATAGTGCTGCAACTGGCACATCACCCAAAGCTGGGCAAAGAGTCCCTAGCTCTGGCCTTCACCTACTGTTCAAGCAGAAGCCATGGGTCCATTAGGATCCCCAAGTTGTGGACCTCCTTCTTCACTGGTAGTGCCTCCCCATCAGAAGATAACATTGGAGCAGACAGAGAATTCCGATGTACAAACAGTAACCATGTTTTGCTTTGGTTCAACTTTAGCTTGTTCTGCCCAGTCTAGACACTCACACCCTCCAGGCACCAGGACAGTATTTCAACAGCACCTCCAGAATGGCCCAAGGTCATACTATTGAACCTCGAACAATCAAATGACCTTCTTTAGCAGCTTCATGTAGATATTAAAAGTGCAGGGAAAAGGACTGCCCTACCCCTGATTGAAACCAGCTGCTGTGGAAGTTGCAGAATCACTGCAGCACAGTACCTCCAATTCCCGCCCCCACACACACACACACACATACACACAGACAGTCCAGCAGGATACCATGGTTGATTATATAAAAGGCTGCTGATAGATCTAAGAGGACCATCCAGGTCCTGACAAAAATCATCCAAGTGATGACTGTTGTCTCCATCCCACTTCCAGGCCTGAACTCCAACTGGAGAGGTTCCATAATCTTATTGCTCTTGAGTGTTCTGTAGTTGCTCCCACACCATCATCTCAACAATCTTCCTTAAAAAGGGAACTGAGACCAGTTACTGTAACTAACGTCTCTGGATCCAAGGTAGGGGGCACACTCCAACCACTTTCAAGCCTCTACAAAGAGGTGTTGACCACCTCCGAGATCCAGGTAACCATCACCCCCTAGGCTTCCTGCAGAAGCCAGAAGGATTCAGCCCATAAGTGGCAGAGGACATCCTAGAAATCACCATATCCAGTTCATCAGAGGTTATAGGCCAAAAAGAGCCCCAGATAACTTGACAAGACAGCCCCTGGTTATCCCCTGGACTCTAGCCATGTGAAATCAAGAATGGAGTGAATCTGAGCAACTTCACTGGCAGAGTGCTATGCTAACTGGTCACAGCAGCCAGGTGGAGATCTTGATACTGGCTTCTCCTCAATAGGGAATTAGCCATGCTAAAAGAAGGCTGTCAATGCAGTAAGGGAGGAAAAGTAAACACAGTTTGCTTCTCTTATCATGGTTCATACATACTCGGTCAGATCCACTTTTTGTTTTCCTGCAACAACACTCTGGAATTGTTTCTCTTTCTTCATCTGCCAGAGGTGCTCAGTAAACCAGTAAGCCTTCACCGTTTGCCATCAAGGGCTTAAGAATGTTTTCTACAGTCCCTGAACTACCCGCAAAAGCGCTCTGCTATACTGTCATAGCATAGATTTCCCAATGAGCTCTGAGTTGGGTTTGGTTCTAGCATGTTAGTTTTCCACTAGCAATGCTCTAGCCATGGTTCCTGCACAGTTCATTGTTGAAATTCCGTGATAAACTAAGGAGAACTGCAACCTGGGCAAACAGGGAGAGGACACTTTGGAGCCAGACAGTCACCAGGGTCTCAACAAAACATTTACAGACTTGGTGAGTCTTAGCCTCTTGCTCTTTAAGTTAAAAAAAAAGAGAGAGAAGGTCCAAAACAGATGTTATTTACTTATCTATCTACCACTATTTATAAACTTCCCTAATTTAATTGACTTTGAGCTGTGTGCATCAGAAACCAAAATGGAATATCTCAGTAATTAAAACAATCAAAAAAAAATAAATCAAAATCCAAACTCGTAACAAAAATAAGTATTGGTAGAAATACTACTAATAATAAGGGAGGTATTAAATACATGATAGCATCTTTTAAAAAAAAGATTGCGGAAGGAAATCACTGGTGAGAGATGAAGTTTAATTCTTTTTCCCTGCACTCTACTCTCAGAAATATTTGGTATATCCTCCCAAAGCTGCTATTTGCATTGGGAATTTTTTTAAATGCCATTGGAAGACAGTTTTGATCATTTGAACATCTTTCTCTCCCTGTTTCTATTACATGGTTTTGAACCATTTCTGTAGTACAGATCATTAATTATTCTGGTTCTTCTAAAATTCAAAAAATTTGCCTACGTTATAATGAAAGTTGTCTTTTACTGTGAACGTGACTTTTTCAAAAGAGCGATTTAAAGGCAAGGAATGGGAAATGGGAAAATGTTTTTAGAGAAACAAGATTTGTCTTAATAAAAAATTGTGAATACTGAGGCTTAAGGGGTCTTGGACAAAGTGTGCCCTGGTGGGCCACTTCTGAAGTTGCCAGGTTTTCTTGGCAGGGGTGGCAAAAACACAGTCAAAAGCCGGCGGGGAGCTATCATTTTTAATTCCCACAAAGCCCCTGAATGCTCAGTGTAGTAACATAATGAGGCAATATGGGAATCTAAAACAGATTTTCACATATTCAGCTGCCTAATATGGTATACCCGGGGCAAATAACTACTTTGATAACTTCTGGTCTCTATTATGACACTGACAGCTGCCCTTGGTTCACTAACTATGGCAATAAACCATTACCTATTTAAACAGTGGTATGATAACCTATATTTTATGGATGGATACATGCATCGAGGAAAGCTATTCTCATGATTTCAGCATGGTAAAAATATTCACTTCAACAAGCACCCAGTCAATCTTACCACAAAGTGTATATTTTAAAGAGTTATTCTGAAATGCATATTTAGTGGCTTCGTAATCTGTTTTATAACTTCTAATGCAGGAATCTGAAACCATTTGCGGGGAGGGTTGAGACCATGATATGGGCAATTTCACAAAATGATTGTCAATATACCCACTGGCCTAGGGTGACCATGCGTCCCGTTTTGAACGGGACAGTCCCGTTATTTTAGCATTTTTCAACCGTCCCGTCGTTTTGATCAAAATCTCAATTTTGTCCCTTTTTAAAACCCGGTGGGAAGGAGGACAGGAAGACAGGAAGGAGGACTGGAGCCAGACTTGCCATTGGAGGCAGCCTGGAAGAGGCCCTATCAGTGTGGCAACTGGAAGCCCAGTTGCCACGTGCGAGCCCAGCAGCAGACACAGCACCACAGTCCAGGTTCCTGCCTCCTTACCTGATCCTGTGATTGTCTGCCCAGCAGTGGTGAGGCCAAGGAAAGCAGGCACGGGAAGGTTGTGGGAAGAGGGTGCATGTGTGTGTGTGTGCGCGCGTGCGCAGATTACTTGCTCAGAGTAGTTTGGTCTCTTTAATCATCCATGCAAAGAGTGGGTTGAATTAGGTCATCGGGCTTTCCACGAGCCCTGCCCATCCCCCCTCCCTTGAAACCTGGCTGCGCTTCCCTTCTTTCTCTCCGGCCCCGCCACCGCCTTTCCACACCCAGCGCGGAGCAGTCCGCAACTTCTCCCCTCACCGCGCCGCATTTTGCCTTAGGAAGAACTCAACTTTTACTCCAAAAAGCAAGGACGAATCCAGGAGCCGCTGGGTTCGTGCTTAATGCAGCGGGTCAAGAGCGACGACGCCTTCTAACCAACTCAGGATGTTTCGTTTCATGCCCTCTCTCTACACCTCATCCACCCGACCCCAATTATTATTTAAAAGTGCACATTGTAGTTCTATCTCTAACCACAAGAGCTGTAAGCTTTGTACATTTTAATGTGTGTGTTAATTTTGAAAGCAAAAGAATGAGTTTGGAATACAGTATTCACAGATTTGTGTTTATTTCATTAAAAGGTGTAAATAATTCTTTCCTGTGAAAATACCCTCATAGACACAAAGATAGGAACATAACTTGTTTTAGCTGGATTATGACCTTTGCATTGGAATCTCTGGAGTTTAAATAGTTGAATTAAACACCAACTTTAACTTAAATGGGCTCATAAAGCTTCATAATTTATAATTATGTTACAATACCATATATGCTAATTGGGGCAATTTTTCTGGACCTTGCAAAATACAATGAAGCAGAAAGAAAGAAAAAAGACTAAAATTGTCCCCCGTGCAAGTTTTAAAAAAATTGGTAGAATTGTTCGCTCTCTTAGTTTAATAATATGAACATTGTTAGCATACACATCAGAAATAATCACTTGGTCAAATCAGACTTTCTGTGGGATTATTAATAGGTTGACCATATGTCCCGTTTTGAATGGGACAGTCCCGTTATTTTAGCATTTTTCAACCGTCCCGTCGTTTTGATCAAAGTCTCAATTTTGTCCCTTTTTAAAACCCGGTGGGAAGCAGGACAGGAAGACAGGAAGGAGGACTGGAGCCAGACTTGCCATTGGAGGCAGCCCGGAAGGGGCCCTATCAGCGCGGCAACTGGAAGCCCAGTTGCCACGTGCGAGCCCAGCAGCAGACACAGCACCACAGTCCAGGTTCCTGCCTCCTTACCTGATCCTGAGATTGTCTGGCCAGCAGTGGTGAGGCCAGGGAAAGCAGGCACGGGAAGGTTGTGGGAAGAGGGTGCGTGTGTGTGTGTGCACGCGCACAGATTACTTGCTCAGAGTAATTGCGCGCGCACGCACACACACACACACACGCACGAACCCCACACCCTCTTTCTCCAGCCTCCCTGCAACAGGTGCGGGTGCATTTGGTCATGGGGAGGCTGGAGAAAGAGGGTGTGGTGTGTGTGTGTGTGTGTGTGTGTGTGTGTGTGCATCTGATCGGACTTGGCCAAGGGAGGAGAGTTGTCGGGCCGCCAAGCAGGAGAAGCAGGAGCCGGCCACCCTGGGGAGCTTCTGCGGGCAGCAAGGGGCGGAGTGGTCGACAACTCTCCTCCCTCGGCCAAGCCCAATCAGATGCACACACACACTCACAGGACAGACTGCCCTCGGCAGGAGCTGGCCATGCTGGGGGGCTTCAGTGGGTGGTGAGGGGCGGAGTGGTGTGGCTGAAGCAGCCGAGCGCAGCCGGCTCCTCCTGCTTCTGCTCTGAGGCGGTGGCAGCAGCAGCGACTCTCCTCCCTCCCTCGGCCAAGCCCGAGGGGGATGGGGCAGTGGTGGGCCTCCATCCCCTCCATCCCTTGTTCCCCGGCCGATGACGGTGCTGTGTGCACAGTGTGTGTACTCCGGCCTCCCCCAAACACACCAGCTCTGCCGCACCATTTACTGCTAGAAGAAAAAAAAAACTTTAAAAATAAAAAAATTAAAATTAAAATCCGAGCCAATCACGCTGATGGGGGCGGGGTTTGCAGGCAGGAGCCAATCATGTGGGGCGGGGGCAGGGTTTGCAGGTGGGAGCCAATTGCGTGGACTGGGGGGCGGGGTTTGGAGGCTGGCATGGTGGCATAAGACCCTGTCCCGTTTTGCCATCCCAAAAGTCCCGTTTTTGTCTGAAGGAAATATGGTCAGCCTACACTGGCCATACCCAAGGTGGGTATGGCCAGTAACAAAACACTCATATCCCAGAAAACAAAGAAAGCATTGGACTGCAAATTTTTTCGAAGAATGGCTGAATCTACAGGTCTGGATGCACTCAATGGACCATGTTTTTGTTTGGTGATTTGCTTTCCAAATTTTTTTTAATTAATCTAAAAAAAAGTACAGGACGCTTGACCCAGTATATTTTTATCCCTGGGCATTCTGTTAGGAACCCTGACACTAATGATATTTAAATGAAAAGGGTTAAATTGAAGTGATACTATTCCTTCTCAAGCTATTTATGAATCATTTTGTACTATGAGATTGTTGTCATTATGGTTTCATTATTTTAAGATCCACGGCCTCAGATACTGTATATGTCTGACAAAATAGTAATCAAGTGTCCTTGGAAGCTGGGATGCATCCTCAAGCTACATAGTAGATTTTAGTAGTAGTAGATAGTAGTCTAGGGTACTCTGCTAGGGTAGAGGACTCATCTATTTCAGTGTAGAATCTGAGATTCTGACAAGACTTGTTCTCTGTCACTCCAGAATGCAAAACATGGAAGGATAGATTTAAGTTGCAGGAAGGCATTTGCTGATTGAATGTCCCAAATATATCATGTTAAGAACAAAAACAGTGACAAGGAACCTAATTACCTAGAGCAGAGCTTTCCAAACTGTGTGTCGCGACACAAATGTGTGTCGCCACACACAGTCTGGTGTGTCGCCACACAACCCGGAAGCGCTGATCATCATCAGCGCTTCCGGGTTTTCCCGCGGCGACACACCAACGGCGGCACGCAAAAAACGAAAGCGGCAGCAGCGCTTCCGGGTTTTTGCGCGCTGCCGCAAGGGTGGCACTTCCGGGTTTTCCCGCGGCGACACACCAACAGCAGTTGGTGTGTCACCGCGGGAAAACTTTGGAAAGCCCTGACCTAGAGAGATGGTGGGTTTCCCATACTAGATGTGTTCAAGCAGAAGGTAGTCAGAAACTGTTAAGGATGTTTAATTGGGATTCCTACAAATCAAATAAGCAGGCAGTTGGAGAAGATGGGCTAAATATCCTTTCCAACTCTTGTTTCTTTGAAATAGTTAAATGCCCACAATTTCATATGTGAGGAGGATAAATTTTATTTAATTGTTATTGTAGTGGATCTCTATAGGAAAGGGCTGAGCTCCTGAGAGAAAAAGGCTAAGGAAGTTCTTCTCCTGTTATACCAGGTTTTGCATCCGGAATTCATTTCAATATGGTTTGCAACATTGAGCTATCAGCTGTGTTTCTTGCTTTAATACCAACAATGAAAATTTTGAGTGCTACTGCTTCTGCATTTTAGTTAAAATATTTAGTATAAATATATCATAAATATTACAAGACTGCTAAATTAAGAAGTAAAAATCAACACAAAGTTGGAATTATTAGACAAGATGGTCACCTGTGGCCTGATTATTTCTGTGGAAACTCAGCATAGAAAGAAGCTAGAAGCTACAATGTTCTAAGCACAAAAAGCTCAGCCTTCTCAAAGAAAAATATATTAGAGATGCACATCTGGAGCTGGAAAATTAATTCCTCAATTAGATTCATATCCAAAGCAGAAATCATACAATGAAAATTAAATGACTGAAACCTTACTTAAAATGTCGTGTAAGCTGTTACCTTGTTAAGAGACTTCGACACATTTACTAGAGAAAATTCTTAATCTGTTCTGATATTTTTCAATGGTTTAGATACCCTTTTTAATTGCAGAAGTCCATCAAATACCCACTGGATACTGGGAAGTGATTCAAATATTGTATCACAGTTGGATTCATAAACTCTCTCTCTGTGAATTCCTTAACACATGAAATGGAATGTATGCAAGATTACATACATGCAAGTATAAAGTATAGGGTAAAGTAGTCCAGAAAATATAAAATATAGGATAAAAAAGGCTTCAATTCAGGGACTAAAAAGGCAATTTTTAGAAACTAGTTACAGTATATAGTTTATGTCCATAATTTACATGATTTTTTTCTTCAAGGAAGAAATTTTTATTTGCTTATCTAGATTTTGATTGATTGATTGATTGATTGATCACATTTATATGGCCACCCATCTTGCAAAAAGCGACTCTATGTGTTTTGCACAGGCCATCTAGCCACTCCTTCCCTATGGCATTAAAATATTAAAATACAGTCAGTGTGCTGGCAATAAATGAAGGTGAGGGAAAAGAACCTTGAAATCCACAGCAAAGATTAGTAATATCTGAAAGTGGTTTAGGATTCCTAGTGGGATTACTCCCTCTTTTAATAACAAAGTGCAAAGGGAAAGAATATGCACCGCTTACTTGTCTCCATATTTCTTTTGATCTGAAAGAACAATCAGATAAGGGTGAATTCTGAAGACAGTTGCCCCTAGTGATAACCATCATCATCAACAGGAGGCATTCCAGGTACTAGCTTCCATGTTCAGAGAATGGGTATTTTATCTTTTCATATTTAAAAACTACTGCTGGGTTTTCTGTTTATAGCATACATTGGATGATGACTATGTAGAAAAAAAAATGAACCTTGAAGAGGAATAAAGTCTGAACTTCAGAGACTGTCAGAGGGAAAGAATAATTTAAGGTTAAGGTGAGAAATCTCATGTGCACACAAAAAAAAGGCAAAACCTGTGTCCAGTAATGGAATAAGCAAACTAACGTTATGCAGCACACAAAATACCTTATCCAAGGTTTAGCTGACATTTTTTCAAGCTCTTCTTATGTCAAATGTGAAAAAAAAGCAGTTGAACTCTGATATTTATCCACATACAAGATGTGGATTGTCAAAGGTTAGTGTCACTAGAACTGAGAAAACTGAACATAAAAAGATGTTGCCAAGATAACAGAATGTCCTCATCATAGTCCTGTATGCAGGACACTTTCCTTGTTATATATTCACAGTATTAGGCATAATTATTTTCTACCTCCTCAAAGGCACTAGTTAATCGGACATTGGGTTATGGCATGTATTGTCTATGTTACTCAACTTGCTATTTGAATTCAGACATGTATTCCATTAATGGACAAGTCTTAGCAGTCTAAATATATACAGTCCCCACAACATTTATCTGCACAACCAACCATATTTTGGGCAGAATTAGCCTCCATGCCACCATGTTTTGGGCCCAGAAGCAGCTGCACAGCTCCACCATCAAATGTTAGATAACAGTGGAATGGCTTGGGCAGACAAGTGGCAGTACATGTCTTAGTTTGCCTTACGATGAAATGGAAACATGTCAAGGGGGCGTGTAATTCAATTAGACAACATCACAGCATTGAAACATTGAAGTACGCCACAAATGTATTTGTTTTTCTGTCTATTAATACTTATTTTAGCAATATGTGGCAGAAAAACAACTAGAAAAAAAAATCCTGCATAATTATCTAGAGCTTATTCTGGTCCACTAGATATAACTTAAACAAGTAGTTATTTGCAACTTCATTTAAGTCAGTGGTGACATGTTAACAAGATGTTTCTGTTTTGTGTGTGTGTGTGTGTTGCCTAAGACAAATAGAGATTCAATTTTGTTTTCTCAATGTCTTTCCATTGAGATTAGTTTACACAGAGATGTATTTCTGTTTAATAATTAGTAATAATAATATGACTCATAATGCTGTTTCCCGCCGAGTACAGGTAGTCCTTGAGTTACAACCATTCGTTCAGCGACCATTTGAAGTTACAATGGTGATGAACAAAGGGACTTACGACTGGTCCACGGAGTTCCAGGCATTGCAGCGCCCCTCTGGTCTTGTGAACAAAATTTAGGCGCTTGGCAACCAGCTCGCACTTACGACTAGTTGCAGCATCCTGTGGTCATGTGATCGCCATTTGCGACCTTCCCTGCCAGCTTTCCACAAGCAAAGTCAATGGGGAAGCTGGCAGGGAATGTTTCAAGTTGCTCGGGTAAGTCTCTCCCCCCCCCGGCCGTTCTTCACTGGCATGCACTGGGTCCTCCTTCCCCTCTTTACTCCCATGCACGCACGCATGCACCCACCAGGGCTCTCCTTCCCAGGTCTCCCTGCGCTCGCACACACATACACACACCAGCGCCCTCCTTCTCTGGCCTCCCTGTGCTCACACGCACCCCGTGCCCTCCTTCCCAGCCTTCCTGCACTCACACTGCTTGCGCCACACCACAGCACCCCTCCCCCAACTCGCACGCACATCACTAAGAGATGTGGTCACGTAACATCACGCTTTACAACCACATCGCTTAGCGACAACAATCCCAGTCCCAATTGCCGTTGTAACTCAAGGACTAAATTGTTTAATTTGAAATCTTTAAAACGTGCCATTATGAGAACATAATTTCAATAAATAGCATTCTGTAACTGTAACTATTCATATGTATATTTTTAAAAGGTCTACAGTTGTAGAAAATAGCTGATATTTTGAGAGGAAAGATGGAGGTTTTCAGTATTATCATAAAATTGAAAATCTGGAAAGTTTTCCAGTACCTCATGTCCCCAAAGCCACACTCCTATCAACAAATAAAAGTTCAGAGTAATATGTTATGATTCATTTGAAATGCAGTGATTTTTACCTTCTGAACAAACTGAAAAATCTTTAACACACTTGTCCTGGAACTGGTAGGCAACATTGTCAGAAACACATATAAACTGTTACTGAAATTTATTTTCCTGAATACATTTGGCCACATTTAATTAATAAATATTATAGTGACCTATAGTAAAAACTAAATATTTATCAGTGGATAAACATTGCTTTTACAATTGGTTATATATTGCTCTACAAAATCTAATTGTCTCTTACTTTATTTGAAGCATGATACACTTGAGTATCTGTAGTCTGCCATGCAATTCCCATTAAAGGTATAGAATATTTTGATGATGAGAATCTTGACATCTTATGGGAATATGCAGGTGTTCAATTGAGTGTACTATACACAGTCTGTCATCAGTACCCAGCAACATCCCACATTTAATTGCTCATATTTCTCATATCACACCTCTTCTCATAGCTTCATTTATGAATCACTGCAATACTCTCTGAAGGAATGTGCATGTGAACATTTTCTGATTTGCTAGTTCAGAACACACTGTGACATAATATGCTTCTGTGAATTTCCTATATTAGTATCAGTTACACTCTTAAAACATTGTATTATATAAACAGACACACAAAACAGAACTATATGACAATGAACTGGCCTAGTACTTAGATCTCTTCAAGTACTGATATTAAAAGAGAGTTTTTTCAAGTGCTATATTGCTAAATAATGTTTACCAGAAAAGGAACTACAGATGGGAAAGAGTTAAAATTCCCCTTTGTGGCTTCTATGAGCGTGATCATTATTCTCCCCCAGCTGGTGCTATATGCATTTTTTTAAATATTCACACTAATTGCAAAGATGCCTATATCCCATCTGATTAAACCCTCTGTTATCCAGATGTGAGCAATGACCTCTCAAAATCAGCATGCCACCTATGACAGTTTGGTTTGATAGTGGACTATCATAGCCTGTTTTATTACCCTGCCATTGAAAAGTTTGCAGACTCAAGAGTGGAGTAGTACATTTTCCCTTTCTCACTTTACCCTATTTCCCAATATTTTGGAGATAGTCAACAAAGAAAAAAATATTCCTTCTGTTTTCCTTTTTCTTCAAGTATTGTAAAATGGAGTCATACTAAGGATGTTGCTAAAATCAGACTTTCTGCAGTTTAAAAAGATTAAAATTGTCCCTGTACTAATGAGGACACTGAAGAATATTACAGATGTGTCACTTTCCTGCTCAGGTTCCAGATCTTGCAGTTCGTAAGATGCAGAAGACTTGTGATTCAACCAGTGCTGATTATTTGGCCTGCTCCCATAACACCCTATCCAAAGTTATACAGTATGCAAAAACTAGTCAACGGTCCAGAGGTTATTCCAGTTCCTAGTTTCATTATGTTTTCTGTACAAATACTTTCCTCTGAGAAGACAGATAAGTGCATAATAATACCCTGTATAACAAAGATCACTCCTAGATACAATTATCATCTGTTCTGATATAAGTAGCATTCAAGACACTTATAAGTTCTGGCTTCTAAGCACTGAACAATCATACAGCCATTTCTATGGTATATAGTGCTTTAATATAGCATGTCTGACAAATATCTTGGGAAAATTAAACATGCATTTGTAAAGGGAAAGAATGTCCCCTTTCATTTGAAGTCTAGAGCAGGGGTCCCCAACCCCCGGGCCGCAGACCGGGACTGGTCCATGGCCTGTTAGGAACCAGGCTGCCATGCCGGGCTCTGAACCCCACCCCCAGTCCGCGCGATTGGCTCCCACCTGCAAACCCTGCCCCTGGTCTGCGTGATTGGCTCCTGCCTGCAAACCCCACCCCCCCGGTCTGCGCAATTGGCTCCCGCCTGCAAACCCCACCCCACCCGGTCTGTGGAAAAATTGTCTTCCACGAAACCGGTCCCTCGTGCCAAAAAGGTTGGGTACCCTGGGTCTAGAGAACCAAATCCTGGCATACACTTCAGATATTAGTCCCATGTTATTCCATCTCTTTATTTCTAATGTATCAGGGCACTGATCAGAATCTATTCTTCTTGATATTTATTTTTCTGACAACTGAAATAGTTATGCATAATTTTAGTTCCATATGTAAAGTTATCCCATGTTGACAGATTCCATCATTCTTTTGTGACATAGCATTATAAAAACATTTTTTATCGACAGATATTTGTTTATCACAGAGAACTTTAAATTGAAGCCTGTCACTTGAATCGTGCTTAGGCATATTCTCAGATTAATGGGTTTACAGTATGTAGATTCTTTGGACTCCAGAAGAGAGTTCCTTCAAGAAGACCCATCGAGTTTGATCTTGGACTCCCAGGGAAGAAATGGCGAACTGAATATAGCTCTCCTAAAAGCAGAGCTGATGACCATGGCGGAATGAAGAGCTGGCAAGTAGACTGGCTCTTCGTAATCCCTCTCCAGACAAATCTCCTTGACGATTTGAAATCTTCCACAAGTGCTCCATTTTTGAATCACTTTAGGAAATTGCTTGTTAACTGCTTTTCAGCTATTAGGAACCTTTGGATCAACATGTTTTACAGCACTGGGTGAGTTTCCTTCAATCCTTAGTGAAAGAAGTTTTAAATACAAGTTTAAGGACTTTTTTTTTCTTTTTGAATAAACACCAAAAGTGTGATTAGAACTTTGATTTTGGAAAGTTACAAACAGACTAAGGGTCCAGATGGATTTGAATAAGATTTTGGAATTAATTATAAGAATCCTTCCCATGGGGAAATGCTGTTGTTTTGAAATGTCATGTTTTTTTTTAAAAAAAAAAAAACATGATAGGATGAGACTTTGAAGGTTGGATACTAGAGGGAACCAGAAGGAACGAAAGTTTGCAATTAAATGAGAAGAACACTTAAATTTGACTTACTACTGTAATACAGAATGAAGCAAAATATTTTAACATTGGATTTATTGTAGGATATTTTTGAACAATGGACTTAGAAGTTAACTTTAAGTGTGTCTGCCTCTATAGGTAGACTGTGTTTAAAAGATGTTAAGGAAGAGGAACAAGTTCTACCTGACAAGATTGAGACTGATCTGAAAGTGGATTTAAAAATGACAGGCTACAAGAATTATATGGAAAAAGATGCTACACTGGGCATACAAAAGAAACTGGCTGATATCTTAATAATTAGAAGGGATATACAAATAACAAACCAAGAGAGTGATCTGGATAATTTTCTTATATATTGGATTTAACAAAAAGGCTTGTTAAAGCTTTTAAGGATTTTGTGAGAAGGGAGAAAGAAAAAATGAAAAGAAATCATTTGAAGGGACTGAATTATTTGAAGGGACTAAAGATCAAGATTGTTAAAAGTAAAAGGGGCTTCCGGTGGGGGACATGGCCGACTGAACAGCTGTGCCCGCGATCGCTGCGGGCAGATCTGACAGCGCCGGCTTTTTGGGGGGCTCAGGCTTTTTCTGATGCCCTGGAGCACTTTCATGGACATAAAACATAAAATCATCCCATTTGCACTCCAAAACGTTGCCTCATAGCCTGAGGACCACCAGCAGTGTTGGTGCTAATCTGGTAAGAGACGACGGGAGTTGGGGATCATTTCCAGACCTCACTGTATCCTTAAAGGGACATTAGGTCGAGCCACCCCCATTTCTAAATCACCCAATTTATATTTTTTAAGTTTATGTACCCTAAGAGAGACTCTCTACAACAAGAAGAAGCGAATTCTCTTGGTGCTTATTGTTATTTCTGGATTAATTTTAAAATATTTTCTTAAACTTTGGCTTATTTCCCATTTAAAGATTAAGGAGGACTGAGAATAAATAATCATCTCCCCACTATTATTTTTGTATCTAATTTGAAGGATTTAACATTTTCCTACATGTTGAATCTGCCGTTTTGAGTTTTCAGTTTCTTGTTCACTTTCCTTGGGAGCTGCAGCTGCTGGTCAACATAATTTCTCTTTCGTCAATTACTCTCGAAAGCCTTTCATTAACCCAGAGCTTTCCAAACTGTGTGTCGCCACACAAAAGTGTGTCGCCACACACAGCGTGGTGTGTTGCCACACCACCCGGAAGCGGTGCTGCCGCCGCCGTGCACGTGCACGGCACCGCACGCCCCCCCGTGCCGCCGCCGCCATGCGCGCGCGCACTGCCGCTGTGCCACCGCCGCCGCCGCACTGCCGCTGGTGTGTCGCCAGCAGCGGCACTTTGGAAAGCCCTGCATTAACCCATTAGCTCCTATCTTCACTAGCCAAGTATTTAGAGGGCGTCATAATCTACTGCCTGAAACATGGCAGAGTTTAAGGAGATCTTCTCAGAGCTGCGTTCTGAGCTTCGTTGTGATTCCAAACAGATTTTTCATGACACCCTTCAAGCTATTCTGCAAGATGTTCAGGATATTGTAGAAAATATCAGTCTTAGCATGTGTCAGCTGGCTGAGGATGTTCTGAAAGAGGAGGAATTCAACCAAGATAGAGATGCCTTTACTGACAGTGAGATTGGAGTCTTTGAGGAAATTCCAGGCAACAAATATACTTTGGTATTGAAGGAGTTAAGACTGCTTGACTTGCAAGATACCGATGGGTTTGTTTTTCTGAGGGAATGTTTTGGGAAAGAAATGGCTCTGTTCTGTGGGAGGTTTTCTGTTGAGAAATCTGAGTTTTTAAGGGGGGCAGTTGGGCTGTTTGATTTCTCTATGAAAAATGCCCTGTGTGTTTGATGAAGTCAAAGTCATTAATATTAGGCTCTGAGATGATTTCACATTATGCCTAGGTTTCCCAAGGACTGCTGGCCTCAAAAACTGATTTAGCTCTACTAGATGGCAGAATGAATTGTTCAATAATGTTTTTGCTATTATATTGTACCTATAATTAACTATATTATGTTAACTATATTGTAACTATATTATATATTATTAACTATATTATATTAACTGTATTGTAACTATTAAGGTTTTTTTTGTTAGTAAGGATGCACCTCCAATTTTGCCAAACTTTTCTTTTATTTATTTATTTATTTATTTATTTATTTATTTATTTATTTATTTATTAAATTTCTATGTCTGCCCATCTCCCCCTCAAGGAGGGACTCTGGGCAGTTCACAACCACAACATCATTAAAATACAAAAACAATAAAACAATAAAAATGTAAATACAATAAAATCAAGTGGCAGGTGGATCTTACAGTGAAGCTAAACATATTTAAAAAATTTGAGGCGGCTCTAGGAAATCAGCCATCCCCAAGCTTGACCACTTTCCTTCTGGCCCCAGGCGAGATCACAGAGCCAGGTTTTTAATTTTTTCCTGAAGTCTAGGAGTGAAGGGGCCTGTCTTATCTCTGGGGGGAGGATGTTCCATAGGGCAGGTGCCACTGCAGAGAAGCCTCACCTCCGAGACCCTGCTAGATGGAATTCTTTCATAGAGGGGGTCCACAGCATGCCCTCTCTGCAAGATCGGGTGGGACGGGATGATGTAATGGGGATGAGGCGGTCCCTCAGATAACTTGGTCTCGTGCCATGTAGGGCTTTAAAGGTGATAACCAACACCTTGAATTGGACCTGGAAGCAAACTGGTACCCAATGCAACTCACGGAGCACAGGTGTTATGTCTGTCGATCTTGGTGCACCCAAAACTGCCCGCACGGCCACATTCTGCACCAGCTGTAGCTTCTGGATATTCTTCAAGGGTAGCCCCATTTAGAGCATGTTACAGTAATCTATATGGGAGACAACCAGGGCATGAGTGACCATTCGAAGGGCCTCTCGGTCCAGGAAAGGGCGTAACTGGCGCACAACACGAAGTTGAGCAAAGGCCCTCCTGGCCATGACTGCCACCTGCTCTTCGAGCAGGAGTCATGAGTCCAGGAGGACCCCCAAGCTACGCACCGGGTCTGTCTGGGGTAGTGCAACCCCATCCAGAACTAAAGATGACAAATTCCCAGAAACTGAGGGGCCATTAATCCACAGCCACTCCATCTTACCAGGGTTCAGCTGAAGCCTGTTTTTCCCCATCCAGACCCCTACAGCCCCCAGGCACTTGGACAGGGTGGTCACTGCATCACTTACTTCACCCGGGATGTAGATGTATAACTGGGTATCATCTGCAAATTGATGATACCTCAGCCCATGGTGATGGATGATCTCGCCCAGCTGTTTCATGTAGATGTTAAAAAGGAGCGGCAAGAGTACCGAGCCCTGTGGGACCCTGCAAAGAAGGGCCCGTGGGCTGGATCTCTCGCTTCCTATCAACACCGACTGGGACCGGCCCTGGAGGAAGGAGGTGAACCAGCGCAGAACCATGCCGCCCACCCCCAACTCCCTGAGCTGTCCCAGAAGGATACCATGGTCGACGGTATCGAACGCCGCTGAGAGGTCAAGAAGAGTGAGAATGGATGCACTTGCCTCCATCTCGCTCCCACCAAAGATCATCCATAAGTGCGACCAATGCAGTTTCCGTCCCATGACCCGGCCTGAAACCTGACTGAAAGGGTCTAGATAATCTGTTTCATCCAGAATCCTCTGGAGCTGCAGCACCACCACCTTCTCAACCACCTTCCCCAAAAAGGGGAGGTGGGAGACTGGACGAAAATTATCCAGTATAGTGGGGTCCAGCGATGGCTTCTTGAGGAGGGGGTGCACCAGCACTTCCTTGAAAGCTGCCGGAAACACCCCCTCTCTCAAGGATGCATTTACCATCACTTGGACCCAGCCACAAGTCACCTCCCAAGCTGCTTTCACCAGCCAGGAGGGACAAGGATCTAATTGGCAGGTGGTGGCATTTACAGACCGGAGACTGTCCACTTCCTCGGGACAAACAGGGTCAAACTGCTCCCACATAACAAGGTGAGTATGTTCCCTGGGTGTCTCCTCAGACTCTGCCTCACGCTCAGAGTCCAACTTAGAGCGGATCCGAGCGATTTTATCCTGCAGATGCCTAGAAAATTCCTCAGCCCGACCCTGTAGATGAACTTCTGACTCCCCTTTCCTCAAAAGGGATTGGGTAATCTTAAACAGGGTCGCCAGGCGGCATTCCACAGATGCAATAAGAGTGGAGAAATATTGACGTTTCGCCACTCTTACTGCCACAAGGTAGGCCTTAACAGTGGCTCTAGCTTGTGTTCAGTCGGATTCAGTCTTTGTCTTCCTCCAGCGGCACTCTAGGCATCTCTTAATCCTCTTCAGAACCCTTAGCTCTCCTGTGAACCACAGAGAGTATTGGGTTCGCTGGGACAAGAGAGGCCACACAGGCGCGATCTTGTCCAAGGCCCCGGCCACCTCCCTATTCCAGGTAGTAGCCAGGGCCTCCGCTGGACCATTCAGCAAATCCTTGGATATAACCCACAGCTCTCTCTGGAACCCCTCTGGGTCCATCAGTCGCTGGGGCAGACCAATCGAATAGGTCCCGCCTCCCTGTGGAGAGGGGCGGCATAAGAGAATCTCAAAGTAACCAGGGCGTGATCTGACCATGACAAAGGGGAGAGCTGTAATTCTCCCCTCAGATCACACTGCCATTGCTCCAACAAGAAAACTAAATCTGGTGTGAGGCCACTGTCTCGAGTTGGGCCCTGAATGATCTGGAACAGGCCCATGGTCGCCATGGTGACCATGAACTCCTGGGCCGCTTCCGAGGCCCGTCCCAGGGATGGCAGATTGAAGTCGGAAGACGTCACAGATAATAAACATTGGGGACGCCTTCCTCTGAGATGACAATTATAAGACTATTACAAGTCTTCCCTCCTACCTCTTTAGAATGCTCCAAGCCAAAAGAATTTTACCAGTTTCCCAGAATGAGCACACAGAATGTGCCAAAATAAAATCTTGCTGGAAATCACTCTTATGTGATTTCCAATCCTTTTTTATGAATTAACTATATATATGATGATGTGAATAGTTCTAGTAGTGTTTTCTACAGTCTTCCACGTTCTTGTCAGCAGTAACTTTGTGAATTTAGAAATGTTAAAGTACTTAGAGAATAGATGTTTCAACTGTAGAATGCTTTTTTAATTGTTAGTTTTTATGATGTGTTTTTATTGTTTGCTGCCCAGAGTCACTGGGTGACTCTGGGTAACTCTCAGAGTTCTGTGAGATGGGTGGCTATATACTGTAAATGTGATATATAAATATAAATAAATAAATATTACTGAAATGAATAATTGGTAGCATTGCTGTAAATTATTGCAAGATAATATTTCAAAACCAACACACCAAGCATTTCCTTGCCATTTTGAGTGTATATTGCAAGTTTAATGAGTTAAATATATACAGAGTTGTTAATTTTGATTTAATTATTCTGGGAGAGTAATTTAAAATCAAGCATTATTGTGGAATATATGATAGCACTTTGGAATCTGCAAAGCACGATGAGCTACATAAAGAAACAGATAAATGACTTAGTAACGGGGTCTCATTTTACTCTGATGCCTATCCAACATTCAGACCACTTAGAGGATTTACACTTATTTGCTATAAAAGGATTCATAACACTGAGCAAAACTGAACTATATAATGATGGCACTTTATGGAATACAACCAATCAAGTTAAACCATCTACAAAAATTTAAACTGCCTACAGAAATGTTAATTTGACTTCAATATTGTATAGGAGGCTAGACTAAATCATAAATCATGAATAAAAAATGTGCAAGGAAATATCAGAGAATTAAAAGTAGCTATTATCAGTTTTTTCAAATTTATTTAGATGTTATTTTATAAGTGATTAATATTTAATTTTATTTTCCTAGCCATATTATTTTACTTTATAAAATACAATAAAATCATTAATACAAATAAAACTACAATATCAAATTAATTTTAAAAAGCAACTAGAAACTGAAAGGATCATCAAAGACTAAACTACAGGAACTAAAATAACAGTAAGGAATAAATAAATAATTTCATTTTTAAAAGATAAAATGGATCTAACACTACCTATTCATTAGATGCTAAAACAGTAGCAATTGAGCATGGGGGCAATACAGAGAAGACTCTTGTTGCTATCTTCCAAACCTCTCAGATAAGAAATTTTTAAAAGATTGTCTCTGCAGCTGTCCTTAGGAGATGACTGGCTATATAGCAAGATAATGTTTATATATACTGTAACATTGAGGGAAATTTATAGTATAGCCAGATGATGTTCATCAAGTTCTGAGTTCTTACATTTATTTGTTTGTTTGTTTGTTTATTTGCAGGGCTTATATGGCTGCCTATCTCATACAATGACTCTAGGCAGTTCACAATAATCCATAAAACATAGTTTAAAACATACCCTTCCCCCCAGACCCCAGACCAAACATCCTCACAGCTAAACCCCTCATCCTAGCCCAATGCTTGGGGGTCTTCACAGCCCTCTGGAAGGGTAAAAGGGTAAGGGTCCCACTGACCTCTGGTGGGAGGCTGTTCCAAAAGACTGGGATAGCCACAGAGAAGGCATGCCTCCAGGGTCCCATCAGATGGCAACATTTAAGGGAGCAGACCTGGGGAGCACCCACTCTATCTAACCTAGTAGGACAGGCAGATGCCCTCGGGGAGAGGCGGTCCCCCAAGTAACATCACAAGAGCTTCATACCAGCACTTTGAATTGGGCTCAGAAATGAACTGGAGGTCAGCACAGTAAGACACTTAGGATGCATATTTTATATTAAAAGAGATGAGGAGTAAGGTCTTATGAATTGGGGTAACAGGTATGAAATTAAATAGTTTAATGCTGTTAATAAATTGTTGATAGGATTTTTTTGTATTGCTATCAAGTCTCAACTAAATAGCAATATGAAAAAGATTAACCGTCAGTGACAGCATTAGCATCTGAATTCGGCATACTCTGGTGGGATTTGGGAGGCATAGAATAAGTGTATTCATTAGATAGGCTTTATTTGCAATAGGCTGAGAAAGAATGTCATCAAACAATTGTAGAAGAAAATAGTTATACAATACTAGTCATCCTCAAAAGAATTTAAATAATATTTTTTCTGTTTCCATGGTGAAACATGCTTGATAATAAGATTGCACCCTATAAATTCATCAGACTGGTTAAAAGAAAAAAAGAGGGACACAACTTTAGGTTAAAATCAGTGAGGTAGTGATAATCAGAACTAAGTTATTAAAGTTGTATTTGATAGGTGATAACATACTGCATTGCTACAAATTACAGTAATACTAGAACGGAGTTACTATTATGATAGTCATATTTACCTTGATTGTCACATCCTGAATAACTTTTTTATTTAATTACTTACATAAAATTGCCAAAAAGGTGGATGTAGAGTGAATTTGTTAGTAACAGCATGCATAATATTTTGGCAGCATGTGGTAGCCAGAATCTCAAGTAACAAATTTTGAGGCTCCCATTTCAGACATACTGTACTATTATTGCTGTAGAAAAGTTTCATTCTGACCACATTTCAGGTAATGTCCTCAGACAGTGGTAAGCTTGGGAGACAAAACATATCCACATTTTCATCATAGGGGACTGGAATGCTAAAGTAGGAAGTCAAAAAATAACCGGAATAACAGGCAAGTTCGGCCTCGGAGTACAAAATGAAGCAGGGCAAAGGCTAATAGAGTTTTGTCAAGAGAACACGCTGGTCATAGCAAACACTCTTTTCCAACAACACAAGAGACGACTCTACACATGGACATCACCAGATGGTCAATACCGAAATCAGATTGATTATATACTTTGCAGCCAAAGATGGAGAAGCTCTATACAATCAGCAAAAACAAGACCTGGAGCTGACTGTGGCTCAGATCATGAGCTTCTTATCGCAAAATTTAGGCTTAAATTGAAGAACGTAGAGAAAACCACTAGACCACTCACGTATGACCTAAATCATATCCCTTATGAATATACAGTTGAGGTGAGGAATAGATTTAAAGGATTAGATCTGGTAGACAGAGTGCCTGAAGAACTATGGATGGAGGTTCGTAACATTGTACAGGAGGCAGCAACTAAAACCATCCCAAAGAAAAAGAAATGCAAGAAAGCAAAGTGGCTGACTGATGAGGCTTTACAAATAGCTGAGGAAAGAAGGGAAGCAAAAGGCAAGGGAGAAAGGGAAAGATATAACCAGCTGAATGCAGATTTCCAGAGAATAGCAAGGAGAGATAAGAAGGCCTTCTTAAATAAACAATGCAAAGAAATCGAGGAAAACAATAGAATGGGGAAGACTAGAGATCACTTCAAGAAAATCGGAGATATCAAGGGAACGTTTTGTGAAAAGATGGGCATGATAAAGGACAAAAAAGGCAGGGACCTAACAGAAGCAGAAGAGATTAAGAAGAGGTGGCAAGAATACACAGAAGAATTATACAAGAAAGATCTTAATATCCCTGATAAATATGATGGTGTGGTCACTGACCTTGAGCCGGACATCCTAGAGAGTGAAGTCAAGTGGGCCTTAGGAAGCATTACTAACAACAAAGCTAGCGGAGAAGACAGTATCCCAGCTGAGCTATTTAAAATCCTAAAAGATGATGCTGTTAAAGTGCTGCACTCAATATGCCAACAAATTTGGAAAACTCAACAGTGGCCACAGGATTGGAAAAGGTCAGTTTACGTTCCAATTCCAAAGAAGGGCAATGCCAAAGAATGTTCAAACTACCGTACAATTGCGCTCATTTCACATACTAGCAAGGTTATGCTCAAAGTCCTACAAGCTAGGCTTCAGCAGTATGTGAACCGAGAACTACCAGAAGTACAAGCTGGGTTGTAAAGAGGCAGAGGAACTAGAAATCAGATTGCCAACATTCGCTGGATCATGGAAAAAGCAAGAGAGTTCCAGAAAAACATCTACTTCTGCTTCATTGACTACGCTAAAGCCTTTGATTGTGTGGATCACAACAAACTGTGGCAAATTCTTAAAGAGATGGGAGTACCAGACCACCTTACCTGTCTCCTGAGAAACCTGTATGTGGGTCAAGAAGCAACAGTTAGAACCGGACATGGAACAACCAATTGGTTCAAAATTGGGAAAGGAGTACGACAAGGCTGTATATTATCACCCTGTTTATTTAACTTATATGCAGAGTACATCATGAGAAATGCCAGGCTGGATGAATCACAAGCCGGAGTTAAGATTGCCGGGAGAAATATCAACAACCTCAGATATGCAGATGATACCACCCTAATGGCAGAAAGTGAAGAGGAACTAAAGAGCCTCTTGATGAGGGTGAAAGAGGAGAGTGCAAAAGCTGGCTTGAAACTCAACATTAAAAAAACTCAGATCATGGCATCTGGTCCCATCACTTCCTGGCAAATAGAAGGGGAAGAAATGGAAGCAGTGACAGAGTTTATTTTCTTGGGCTCCAAGATCACCGCAGACGGTGACTGCAGCCATGAAATTAAAAGACACTTGCTCCTTGGAAGGAAAGCTATGGCAAACCTAGACAGCATATTAAAAAGCAGAGACATCACCTTGCCGACAAAGGTCCATATAGTTAAAGCTATGGTTTTCCCAGTAGTAATGTATGGCTGTGAGAGTTGGACCGTAAGGAAGGCTGAGCGCCGAAGAATTGATGCTTTCGAACTGTGGTGCTGGAGAAGACTCTTAAGAGTCCCTTGGACTGCAAGGAGGTCAAATCAGTCAATCCTAAAGGAAATCAACCCTGACTGCTCATTGGAAGGACAGATACTGAAGCTGAAGCTCAAATACTTTGGCCACCTAATGCGAAGAGAGGACTCACTGGGGAAGACCCTGATGCTGGGAAGGACTGAGGGCAAAAGGAGAAGGGGACGGCAGAGGATGAGATGGTTAGATAGCATCACCGATGTAACAAACATGAATTTGAGTAAACTCCGGGAGACAGTGGAGGACAGGAAGGCCTGGCGTGCTATGGTCCATGAGGTCACGAAGAGTTGGACACGACTAAACGACTGAACAACAACAACAATTGATTTGTTAAACTAGTATTTGTTGATGTTCTGTTATTAAACCATTTCTGACTGTTCATGTCCTGATGGACATTATTTGTCCAGAATTCTCTGTCAGTAACTGCTTTTGTGAGTGCCTATAAACTCATGTCTGTCATTGGTGATAGTACCTAAACATTTTCTCTTCTGGGACCCCCTTTTTTGGTTGCTTTCAATTTTTCCAAGCATCAGAGTCTTCTCCAGTAATTTTGCATTATGTGTCCAACATATTTTAGCTTTAGTTTCATTATTAGTATTTCCAGTGAGTAGTCTGGTTTTACTTCATCTACTATTGAATTATTTGTTCTTCTTGCAGTCCAAGGTAAACAATTTTCTCCCGCAGTACAGTTTAAAGTCATCAGATTAAGTTGTTCAGCCTTTCTAATGCTCCAGCTTTCACAGCCATATGTAACAAATTAACGCAAAATACTATTGATCCTCAGAAACAATTACTTTTTTGGTTAGGGAATAATTAACATATTTCAGAGAAGTTTCATATCAAAATAAACAGGGTTTTTAGCTTCAGATAGGGTGAGTTACCATTTAAGTGATCTCAACTGAGAAGTGTTGGAGTTAGATTTGCAGCCAAACCACTTGAGTTGCTATTCTTTTGAACTCAACTGGAATATAACACAGCTGTTGCTTTGGTAGCTCTTCACAGTAGGTTTCCAGTGCTGACAAGCTGAACAACTTATTTTCACCCTTAGTGTTCAGACGCTGGTAGTAGCTTCAGTTGTATAACAATTAAATGTGAATATGGTGTCATTTCACTTGTGATACTACAGACACACATTATCACTGCAATTCTAAAGAAAAAAGCAGAAGTGTGACTTTGCCTATGCACTTATTATGGCTTGTCACTGCAGACTTATTAAGAATAGTTTTGTGTTGTTGCTATATGATATAAAGGTTTGCCTCAGAAGTATGTAAAAGGCTATAGTTGGTTCCATGTGAAATGCCAGATGCCTACTTTATTATAACAAGAAAATGACAGTCAATTCCAATCAGAATTTACAGTGAACATTAAAGGCTGGAAGGACTTTGGCTAATCACTATAATGTCTCCAACAAATGAAAATGAAAGTATAAGGAAATTGAGTTAATACAACTTAAAAGTTCACATTCTTACTGGATTATATTAGAAGACCTACAATTTAATTAAATTATGTGAAACGATTGGCCTTACTTGTATTAATATGATACATTTATATAATAGTTTCCTGATGGATGAATATAGGTGGTAGCAGGATTGCTTGGGTTACTCTGCAAGAAAGACCCTTGAGAACTAAATACAGGCTTGTAATATTAACCAATTACTTAGTTTTCTTCTGAATATTTATATTAGTTCTGAAACCAGAGATTTGCATACAGTTTTTCCTTGCCACCTTAACACATTGAAATATTGTCAGTTTTACATCACTAGGTCCTATAGCTGCAACTTTCCCGAACTGCCTGAACTGCCTGATGCCTTTTATATGTGTTATAACTATATTTCTTACATTCCTGGACCACGATGCCCTCCGAACAGTCACTCATGCCCTTGTCATCTCCCACATAGACTATTGCAATGCGCTCTACATGGGGCAGCCCTTGAGGAATATCCGGAAGCTACAGCTGGTACAGAATATGGCCACGCGGGCAATTTTAGGTACACCAAGATCAGCTCCGCGAGCTGCATTGGGTGCCAGTTTCCTTCCGGGTCCAATTCAAGGTGTTGGTTATTACCTTTAAAGCCCTACATGGCATGGGACCAGGATACCTGAGGGACCGTCTTATCCCCATAATATTGACCTGCCCCACCTGATCATTCAGAGAGGGCTTGCTACGGACCCCATCAATAAGGGAATTTCATCTAGTGGGTCCAGGAGGCGGGCCTTCTCTGCAGTGGCGCCCGCCCTTTGGAATATCTTGCCCCCAGAGTTGAGGTGGGTTTCCTCCCTCCCGGCCTTCCGGAAAGATCTGAAAACCTGGTTCTGCTGCCTAGCGTGGGAGGGGAAAGGTAATAGCTCCTCCTGGGGGTGGTTAGTACCATAATGCCCTCCCCATTGTTCAAGATCGATTCGCCAGATTGGATTTTATATTTATTTATATCATATTAATAATTTGTAATTTTATACTTGTATCAATCAGTCAAAGTTTATTGATTAGCCCTTAGGCCATATCAAAATATAAGATTAAACAATAAATGTTAATAAAACTATATAAAATTAATATAAAAGACAAATTGAATAAGAAGTAAATAAAAATACGGTAGTTAAGTATACATATAAGTGAAAATACACATCATATTTCCGTGTCACCCCTACAGTTTACCCCGATCAACCCCACATATGTAGATCTCAAGCATATTGATTTGCTTAAATACAGTGCTGTGTTATATGTTATTTTTGGGTCTTGGCCACACATAAAATATGTTGTTTTGATATGTGATTCCCAGTGGGTCATTCGTTTAATGTATGGGCCAAGGTGCAGATCTCTCACGTTCTTATACAAATTACAATTGAATAATATATGTGCTATATCCTCAATTTCAGACTCTCCACATATACAAATGCGTTCATTATAAAGGATGCTGTTAAATCTCCCAAATCTGACCATTGTATCAAGCTGATCAAATCTAGCTCGGGTGAATACCTCCCTGAGATGTTTTGGCATTTGTATTTTTAAATAGTTGGCAATTTGAAAAGTGCGTTTATATTGGCTCAACCATTTCAGATTGCCAACCTTGCTAAGGGTGGCTATATCTTTTTGCGCTTCTATATCCAATATTCTTTGTATAACACTCTTTTTTACTTGATCTCCAGAAGCGCAAGAGACAGGGAGACCGCAACACCTTATATAATTTGTCAATTGTATAATCAAAGAGGTCTGTAGTTGGGATTTTATCTGTTCTAATAGACACAATCTTGGAAGTCTTATTAATACTTGTGTTTTAATCTTAATTTTTATTGTAAGCCGCCTAGAGTCCCCTGTTTGGCGGAGATGGGTGGTCATATAAATTTAAATAATAAAAAAATAAATTTCCCAGAATATCTGGGAATTTGGGACTCCAATATAACTGTGTCTGGAGGGGACTGGTTTGGGGAGATTGATGGGGAAGATGTAGTCCACCTTTATCTACACACACATTTTCCAGCTGGAGTTCCCAGTTTTCTCTACTTGCAATAGGATCTTTTCAACTACTTTTAACTGGGCATATTCCACTGTCATTTCCTTTTTTTATTGATTATAGTGCTTCTGTCTTTGGCTTATTCTTTCCTCCTTATAGCTCAGGGCTTTCATTCTTTTCTCTCTCCCCCCCTTGCTAAACAGTGAAAGCAAGAAAAGCTGATTTATATTTATTCATAAAATGTTTCTAGTGACCCAATTTCCATTCATTCCTCAGTAGGAGACCATCTGAAGCTTGCTCTGTGGCCTAAAAGAAAGATAGGCAAGAAAATGAAACAAACATATTTGCTGCCATAGCAAACTATATAAAGCTAGAATTATAATAAAGCTATGGATATGATAATCTCTATTGATTACTGTAAGAGTATATGAAAAGTTTTTTCATATTAATTTTCAATCATCTTTGTTACAATTTGATCACGTACATTTCAATTAAAACATATGAAAGATTATGAAAATACATATGGTAGGAAAGAAACCAAGCCATCGAGAGGTTAAGACTGTTAAAATTATAGGTAATGAAAGGATCTTTCTGCACTGTAGTCACAGTAGATGTGTAATGCAGGAAAATCATTTCATTTGCTTGGAATATATTGCTTTTTCTATTTAAAATAATGCATTCTGCATTTCTGTGTGAACACGTAATAGTTCCTTCCCCCCCCCCCACTCTACACTCATTTGTGTTAAGAAAACAATTGATTGTTTTTGAATAATTTACACATCATACAAGATCCAGGCTAATTCTAACTTTCACTTTAGATTTAAATTTATGTTGAAATAAATATTGTGCATTGCACAAACAGTATTTATATCATGCATCAAAACACATAATATCCTACTTTGACATAGCAATTAACACAGAAATTCCATAACTAGCTGTAAATCCAGATTTTTTTCACTGATTCCCACCTTGGCAACTTTATGTGGTGTTTTATTTTCTGAGAAGAATGGTGAGTAAGCAGAAAAGCTAATATCATTCCTTTTCATCTAACATTATAAAGTTTAAATGACATTATTTTAGAGAATAGTGGGAAATGACCTTATTCAGCTCTACAAAACAGTCTGGGGGGCACATTTGTAATGTAGGTTTGCCACTTTTATGTGGGGATGGGGTCATGCTGAAAACTGGATGTGCTCCACATGAGGTTTCATCTTAAGAATATTTTAAGACTAACCCATATTTATAGAAATAGACATGTAAAAGTATGGCCTCTATCAGCCTTACCAGGTAGACCAGACAGGAAACACAACCAGATAAGCTAATTCTACTTTATTGTAACGCTACATTAACAGAATCTTGCAAGTCTGAAAGTACAATTCTCCCCCCATCTCCTTTATAGCCCGAGAAACTAGGGAGGGTCCCTTCTGAGCCTCTTGCCCTGCCCACTATCCAGCTGCGGGCTATGCCGTCTCTTATCCGACCATTCCCTAGGCAGCATCTCTTAGCCCCATCTCCCAAGGTCTTACACACATACCATTACAGCCTCCTATCATTTTTTTTCTCACGGCTTGCTGCAAAAAAGTAAACCTTTTTGTAACTGCTAGTAGAGAATTAATTCTCCTATGAGATGAAATGTTCTGTCCAGTCCTGTTTCTCAGTAGCTTTTAGAGCCTGACTGTACAAAAAGGAAGGGCATTATTTGATTGTTCACTGTTGCCAGAAATGCTAGCAATTGTATTTAAATAATAATAATCTCCAAGCCTGTAGACATTAGGCTTTGATCAAATATTCAGTGCATAACTTCTCTAATAGATACTGATGTAGCCCATATGGTCATGGTTACTGAAAAGTAAACCCCGTGAAGTAACTTGATAATTTCAGTTTGCATTGGTGGAGGGTTGTAACTCTCAGCATCCTATCCTCGATGTTAGATGAACTGATAGGTGGATAGATGTACACTGGCAATTATATCCTAATTCTGTGCCATTTGAATCACATTCAGGTAATGTTTCTTATATCTGTAAAGAGCTGGATTGAAATAATTGCTTAGATTCATATTACAATAATCTTGATGAAATCTGATAAAGTCATTGAGGAAATCAGGTTAACAAATGAATTTTCATAATCTTTGGCTTATCTTTTTTTTATTATTATTATTATTTGAATTTATCCCTGCCCATCTCTACCATGGTAGACTCTGGGCGGTTTTTTTTTGCCATTGGATTTCTGGAATTCTAGAGTTTTACGTATTTTTGCAAAATGCTTTAAGTTTACCAAACAATGTTTTCCATTCCATTTCCCCCCCCCTTTTTTTTTTGTATGCAGAAAGTATAGTATGCAAATAAAGTAGCTTTCCAGAAGCGTGTGAAATAGATGAATAGATTTATTTGTTAATGTTGAAATGTTTTTCTGTAAAATCACTTGCATATATTTGCTTTGAAGGTTGACATATGAAATCCCATAAAGATGGTATATATAGTCCCATAAACTCTTCAATCAAGACTGAGTAGAAGATAAAAGTCTCTTGAAATAGCAAATAGCTCCAAAAGCCCATCAATAGCCTTAATAAGATGACAAAATTTAGGGCAAGTTACAAATCACCAATGCAACAGAGTGTAGATAGAATTATCTAGCCAAAGTTTTTTTTTAAATCTAAATAAATGTGCTTAACACTCATTGGAATGAGAAGCAAGGAAGTGAAAAGGAAAACAAATGTGCATTATACATGGATTTCTGCAGTGCTTTGAAGTACTTTGTTGTACACAAAAAGCAATTGTCTTTTTTTAAGTTTTGCTGTAAAACAGTTTTTTGATTAAACACTGTATATATTGTGTCTTCAATCTCAAGAATTGATTCATAACACATATATTAACATTTTAACTTCCATAATTCTATTAAAATTAATGATGTCACATTGGGTTTAAAACAAAAACGGGGAATAAACAGTGGTGTTTCAGATCTTAAAACAGCATGAAATTGTCTGGCTGAAAGCTTCCAACTGCTAAAAATATTTTGAAGAATGTTATTTGATTCTGCTGCTTCTACTATAGGTTCATATGGCGTTTGCATACAAAGGCTTTCTTTATGGTGGGTCCAACAAAGGTAAAATTATCTTCAACTCCCTTGTCTTCCAATACCATAAATATATTTCCTATACATTCCTGGACTTAATATGCACACTGTTTCCAGGATCAGAGCTACATTAATTCTAATGTAGAAACTGTAATATAGATGTTTTATGATATGTGGCTTATATTAAAGCAATAGGAAATAAGATGTCAGATTTCTCATTAGTAAATTGTTATAATAGCTTACATAAAATGAGACAGCCTATTAATATTTTCCTTAGATTCACATTTAAAAGAAAAATACTGCTATCTCTGTAAGTATCCTTATGATACACACAAAGAAATTCATTATACTAAAGTGATCCGGCATGTCTAAACTAGCTTGAGCTATATGAAATTTTAAAGATATTGCTGAATATCCATTTTTTAATTTTAGTAAAATAATGAAAAGCATATTTTATTTTAACTTACAAACCGTGTAAATGCTAATTGATATGAAACATCTACTTCTGCTTATCTGTTGCAACTTCTTTTGTGGTATTAAAAACCATTTTTCTTGTTATATATTTAACTTACATTGGAAAAGCTATTTAAAATTCCTATCAACACATCTACATTTCTGTTACCTGCTTGCTCATGTCAAAAGAGCCTTACCAATTTTTAAAAAGATCTACTACCAGGTTGCAAAATATGCATCTTATTTTTGCATACAATATAATACAAACTAAATGAATGGGAAATAGCAATATCACAACATATACCAGCTTTTAAAAAGAGGAAGATTTTTACTTAGATAAAATAACTTCCATAGTAGTATGAAAGAACATAGTGCTTGACCATTATTAAGGAAAATACTAAAGCATGCCAAAGAGTTGACCAAGAGGGAAGAAGCAACAGTCCAATTAATCTAACATAATTATTCATTTTTCCCATATGACTGTTTTTCTTTTCTTGTGGACACAGAGTTGTTTGAAAACAATTATATTCACAACTATAGTATTTGTGCCTTTAGGTTCTCACTTGTACGTATACTATATCCCTATTGTATGCTTACGTGTTTTTCATATTTATTACAATTAATATATAATATATGGGTATCACGGTTGGAGACATGTTCAAAATGGGTAGCTAAGAAAGGAAAAAAATCTAGCATTTAAAGAAATCTACAGTACATTTGAAACAGATGATATTACATTTAAAATTGCCCATTTAATGTTTGGAAAAGTCAATAAATACTTTTTTTTTTGCTGTGGTTAAGTTGCATTTGTCTTTTAATATTGTTTTATTCTCACATTTCTACCTTAAGTTTACTGCTTAGCATATACCAATTTTTTTCTTACTATAGACCCATACAATCCCCCCCTCTCTATGTATTGGAAACAAGCATTACTGTGTTCACTGGTCTGAAGTTTTACAGATAAATTAAAAATTAAATACAAACCAGTGTATTATATATCTGTTTACAGATATTGTGTTCAGCCATTTAGAAAAGCAATAAATGTACAAAAATTTTCACTACTCCAAAAGTATTTTTGATTGCTGTGCATGCAATGACTGTGAGGAAGTAAAATGAGCCTTGTTACTGAATGCATTGTCACATTTGCACTTAGCCCAGCCATATAACTGTTGCTATAATAATTCCAACCGATAATTTTCTATTTTGTAAATCTGATTTTGCAGAGAGATATCTTCTTGCTGATTGTTCTTTATATGTCATATTAGGACTTCGTGCAAGGAACTAAAAAAAACCCTATGTTGCACATTCTGTTGTTCTTGAGGAATACTTATGCATACTTCCCACTGCCTAACAGTCATGAAGCAAAGCTTTTCAACTATAGTATGTTTCATCTTTTAAGCAAACCCACATGCCAACATAGCACAAGCACTTTGTCCCATAATGACTTTTTAGCTTCTAAAGCACCTATATGCTATGACTGCAGACTATATTAATATTAATGAAAAAATGGAAGTTTTAAATTTAGTGACTCTTGTTCCTTCCCTGCACCTCTCTTATGTTAAATCCATTAGCAGAGATGCATGTACATTAATAAATTAAAAAAAAGAACAAAATGGGTCTCCATTCAGAAACTTGACCTTTGCAGCATTATGCCTTCATATGACCACAGTGATATTTGAAATTGACTGGCATGCTGTTGTTATCTCAAATGCAACCTTATAAAATTCTTATTTTTCTTATATGAAATGTGCTTAATTATACTGATCTGCTTTTGAAGTCTGGTAAAAATGTGTTGAACATTTTTTAATGAATCTTACACTTACTAATAGAACTCAATAAGGCACTCCTAAGTCCACAATTTTATTTTTCATTCAAAAAGGCAACATTGATTCAATACCTTTTTATATAATCATTTTTTTAAAAAAGTAAGAGATGAAATAATCTCAGTAGAGTTAATTTCCTATAGTTAAATTTCATGATTAGAGTTTACTTTAGGCACTTAAAATTATGAAACCTGCCTTATAATAGCAATATGGCATTAATTCTTAAATTTGATAGATACTCAAATTTATGTCCACTTATGTGTAAAAATAAGACCTGCATACTTGCTCCATTTATATTTCTTTTTCATAATTTAGTAAGTGAAAAGTCTTATAGCATTAAAACAACTACCTGCACCACTTGTTTGCAAAATCTTTACGTCAGTCTGTTGCTATGACATAGAAAGGAAAAATGTGTTCAGTGTTAATTTTATATCAATTTGCTCAATTCATAATTCTTGAATTTATGTGAAAGCCAAATTGATTTAAATGCATTTTGCAAAGTGCAATGTGCAATCTGCACAAAATGTATACATTGGGTGACAGTATATACAAAAATGTAATGTCTTAGAGAAAAATTGTTGCAAAAAGTGTGCACTCCAGCAAATTTGAGTATAAATTATATGTATTAGGGGAAATATACATCAAAATGTGTGGGGATTTTTGTGCAAATTCTTTCTTTGAAAATTTTTAACTAATGCAGAAGTAGGCTAAACAAAATGAATTGAGAAGTAAGCTAAATAAAATGTACCAATCGAAGAGAGAGAAATAAATAAATAAATAAATAAATAAATAAATAAATAAATAAATAAAATGTACAGCTTTGCCCACCCCTACACTATAATAAGTAGAATACAAATCCTCTGGAACCAGAAGTAAAATATCCACAGATAGGTGCCTATATTTCAATTCCGGTAATCATTGTAATGGGTAGTATAATGCATACAAAAAATGATGTTTTATGCAGTACAAGGCCAGTTCCAAGAAAGAATAACTGCAAAAGGTTTTTTTTTTTTTTTTGGGTCACCATTTCGATGCACAGCGTACACATGAAGAATATTTATAATGTGTTTGTGAATTTTCACAAGGTAACTATTATAAAGTTGCTACATTAAAAAAAAATTCCTTCTCTCATGTTGACCAGGTTATTTACACTGCTGTCCAGGTAGGTCAGAATGAGCTCATATTTTTAGTACCACTGTGTAATTTCCACAAGCATTCGATTTTCACAATCTTGGTTGCATAACACTGAATGCATATGTTATAGATGTAAAATTCTGACATGCTGTTTTTCTCATGGTTGATATATAAAAAGATATATTCTCCTATTACCTGACGAGATACAAGATTTTCTTTTTACTTTTTGAAAATAAATTGTATCAGGAGGCTGAGATTTTGAACAGAGGGATAGCATCAAGAGAGGGAGATAAATATTTTCCCTTTGGTTATTTTTCACTGCAAAGGTCCTCAGTTCAACATTTATTTTCTTCACAAGTTCAAAAAAGGAGTTTAGGATTAAAATAGCCACCAAGGATACAGTGACAATCCCCTTTTCCATTCACCCACTGAAATTGCAATCTTAAACAAGCTTCATAAGCTTCATTAAACATAGACATTTGGTCATACTTACGTTTGTGTTTGTTGTAGAATTGTATATTGCCCAATTCCATGGATTCAGGGTGGTTTATAAACAAAGTTACTTCTAGTAAGTGTGCACATATCTTAACTGTATAAGCCCTCTTCTATATGGAGTTGTCAGATCCCTTTCAGTTCTAGTTTAGTTTCTTTGCTAACAGCAATATGAAAATCCTTATTTTAATAAAACTTCACCTAATTTCAATGTTATCTCATTAATTTTTATATGACTCCTAAGCATCAGTATAATTTTTTTCAGATTTGTGCAGAGGCCTGAACAAAATGGGCTACTATGATGTATAGCAGACAGGTGTTGTGCTTGTGTGAGGTCCAAAGTACTTCTAAATCCTTTTGAACTATGCACAGCTATAATTTATATTCATTTTTACCTGAGAGATTATGCTATGTTTGCCTGGCAGTTTGCCAACATAAAATACAGTCACCAAATTGTATGATTATATCTATTCATATGTTATGTACTGTATATATGTACGAAGGACTGTTCCTGTGATGCATATGAACTCCAGATGTTTGTACTGTACATTATAAAGAGATGAATGGAAACATTTGTGTATGAAGAGAACTTATTTATCTAAACAACTGCAATTAAAATCAGTTTCTATTAATTTCCATAAATAGTTGATACATAATCCCTACCACTTGACTGTACATCTTTTTTGCCTACAGTTCAGTATTTCTGCTAATAAGAAAGCACAGTTAAGACATTAAAGTATAATTATAAATGAAAGTGTAGAGAATTGTTCCTTACATGTTAATTAATAAGAATAGAGCTCTTGACAATCTTACTTCAAGTAGCGATTTCCCACTGTTTATGCTGAGCATCCTATCTCCCCTTCACTCATTGAAAGCCTTTAGCTTTGAGAAAGTGACTGCTGCTCTCTGCCTACAGCTCTACCTTCTGTCTTCTGTCAGTAACACCAAAGGAAAGAGGCCCCTTCGTACAACTTGGGGAAAACTCAGTCTCTTGAAGCTTATTCCTTCCTCTTAAGGACTCATTAGGCATTATAGTACAATTAGGGCAATACTTATGTGAGCATATAATGGTAATTGACTAGCTAATAATCTGTATTAATGGAAACAGAAAAAGAATGTCTCCTTTGATAGCTGAGTGATTTCTGTTAATCCAGGATATTTATAGTATTTTTCCTTCTCATCCATCCTCTTTATGCTTTCATTTTTTCCCCTCTTGCTATATAATTCTTAAAATGAGGAGACATGGTTTCTTAGGACCAAAAAATAATACAACATTTATTATTATTATGGCCCAGAAGAATCTACAATGTATGGTTACTTCCATCAGCAAGGATAGTTGTTCTAAACCCTCTTTTTCACTAACTACTTCAAACTATCTGTTCATTTATGTAAGCAAAATAAAATAAAATATCTTAGCTCATTCAGGTTTCACATCTTCTTTCCAGGTTTTCTTTTTAAGAGAAACTACAATATATGCAATGAATGGCTCCCCTTTTTATTCATGCTGTATTGATCATTAATTTCAGAGTAACCAATAATAGTAATGATAGATTACCATAATAGAATTAAACAGCGAACCCCCCTGTTGTACCTATTACCTGCTATACTTCTGATATAAGCAACATACTATAAATGTTCATGATATTAAATAAATTATATTTGTTTATAATTACGTTTTGAAGCCTAAGGTTTCAAGTGTGACATATGCTTTTATTTATAGATAAATAAATAAATTAGCATTGCAATACTATATATTCATACCCGGAAGAAAGCATCATAATTAATTGAGATTGTTTTCTGAATAAACATGGATAGGTTTGTGTTCTGAAGCATTTTCCAAGAAAGTATTGGTATAGTTTTAATTTAATCCTGCATTTAAATTTAAATTTTAAAACTTGGAAGTAAACTATGATCTGTACGAGATATTCATTGATAGCACGGTGTTAATTGTCTTATCAATGAATATCTAATAAATTAAACAAAAAAGATGAATAAAGTTAATACTCTTCTTATTTTTCTTTTATTCAAAATATTTGCTATTTTTTGTGTTCATTTGCAATCATAATTGTCTCTTACAGCCAATGTGTTTTTCTAGAACAATAATTACAGTAATTGCTGAATAAAGGGTTAATACAAAACATAAAGTATGGTGTTTAATGGAGAAATTTAAGAGCAGATAAAAAATATAGCATCCCACATATTTCTCCATAATTGTACAGTCCTCCAGAGATAATGGATATCATTATCAACGGCGCCTGTCCTAGGAAACTTGGCAAGGTTATGATTGTTTGTTACAGCTTTGGTTATATTAACATACACATTAATATTTATAAATATTTGATGTCATGTTAATTTTTCATATAAGATGATTTATGTAATGTTGCTGTGCTCTGTTAGAGGGCATTTACTGTAGGCTTCAGAACGGAACTGGATTGATGCATGTTCTTTAAGGGAACTTGACCATATATTACTATACATATGTACAATGAATCATTCCAGGGAAAAGTGATTCAAAAATAAATTATATAAATTGTAGAAAAGCTCCATTAACATTTTAAATAAAACATAATGAAAAAGACCACACTAAAGTATTTCATATGTCTTATTAAATAGCACGCCTTTTATCAAAGAATTTAGTGAAAATTTGTGTCTAAATAATGTATTACAAATATTTCATGCACATTTCTTCATTTTCGGTACATCTTAAATTATGATAAAACAAGGATAAATTCTATTCTGGTAAACTGTATGTATGAATAGAATAACATCTATCGTTTCAAGTGAATTACTTTTTAATACTAGAATAGTGGAAATCATAACAGCATGAAGAATGTACAATTCTCTTTCAGTGCCTCCATTAACATTACTCCATGAATGGTAGTTCTACTGTAGAGTTAGAACTAAGACAGTTTGTAGAAAGTTTGGGAATTAAGTCAGTGGCAAGAAGACTGTGGTTTTATAGTCACATGTTTATACAAACATATTAGCCATTTATGTCAAGCAGGAAACTTGATGTTTCAAAATTATTTTTTATAATATTATATTAGAGTAATTGCGAGATGCTTCCAGCTTGCAAGCCAGACCCATCCCACCATACCTCCTCATGAAATCTGCTGATGTCCTACTACAAGTCTGTCCTCCCGCTCTTGAGAGTCCCTTGGAAAGAGTAAGGGAAACTAACTCTCCTGGGAACCACCATTTCTAGGTCGCACAGAGGTCCTTAAACCAGCAGTTCCCAAAAGCTTTTGTCATACATTGCCTTTTTGCTTGCAATGCTTCCTGAAGAAATTGTTTCCTCTTTATTGCTCCTCAGCAGCAGCAAAAAGAAAAAGAAGAAGGCTATGTAGCTAGGGCAATTTCTCTGTGCAAGAAAGAGACTTCTTTCTCAAGAATGAAAGAAATGAAAGGAGTCACTCAAGTCCTTGATTAAAATGAGTCATTTGTTAATAAGGATATAGAGAAGAATAGAGATCAGGCTGAGGGAAATTTAAACCTTTGCCCCTGCAGTGCCTTCCCAGTACTACTGAGTTAACTGTGGTGTGTACTTGGTTGTAAGTGTATGTGTATGAGAGAGATAGCCGGACACATATGACTAATGTTAGTACGTAGTTAGCACGTTTTCCTGGAAAAAAGAAGCTCCTTGGGCTAAAAAGTTTTCCCTTTCTGATCTTGAAGACTCTGTAAATTCTTTGCATCCACCTCTGTTATAGGTTCCATGGGGTGCGGGTGGGATGCAAATGACAGTATATGCATCATAAACGCTACTACACAAATGATGCATTTGATGTACTTGTATAGATATCATGATGCACAATGGCAGATTATTTCACTTTTCTAGCTTTTCTAGTTTTCTACTTTTTAAAAAAATGCATTTTTTTAAAACACGGATCTTGTTAAGATTCTGAGCTCTCCTGGAAGAAGGAACAATAGAAAGTGAATGAATAAGTAGACAAAATACAGTGAACTGCATCCTTTTTGGGGTTGTGGGCTACACTCCCTTGAGAACAATTTTGATGGGATCATGTCAGTGGTGGGAGAGACTGGAAAAAGTAGTGGGGAGGCCAGAGTCAACAGGGTCTCAACCACTTTTGTTCTCTTGTTAACACCCTCTGTTGTCACTTTGACATCTCTTTCTGTATCTTTCTGATATATACCTTACTCTCTCATACCTTTTCTCTTAAGGCAGCAGGCTACCATAAAAGGACAAATCACTTTTGCAAGAAGTATTATTTTTTAAGGGCTACATAAAATTAGACCAACATCCACTGGATGCCCATCCCTGCTTTAATAACTCCAAGTAATGGGAATCTTTGTTTCCTTGCTGTTGTAACAGAAACACTATTCCTAATCAACATTGCTAAGGAAAAGCTTTTAACCCGATTCCCTGACAATCAAGGTTGCTCATTTCCTGCTGCTTGTAGAAGGGGTGGGGTTCACTGGTAAGGAAAGCTGCCCCTAAGTGCCTATTGAAAATTTCTGTTTTCCTTCCATATACAGTAAGTAGGACAGCAGCAATCTGTTAATTCTTTGCTTTATATTAACATTTTATATGCCACCATTCAAAACAGAGTTTTATCTGGATGGTTTACAGCACTCTGAAACAAGTTTTACTAATCTAAGTACCTTTTGGATGTATGGATTTAATTATTGGAATTATCCCGCCAGCATTAACATTGCTGAGAGTTTGAAGTATGTCCACTTTCCATCTAATGGACACACTGAAAAGAATAATGAGTAAAAGTGTTCTAGTGGTGGTAGTGGGGAAAGAGAAGCACTCATACTTAATGATAAAAATCAGCTAAGGGACAGTAATCAGTTGGCATCAAAGACAACTGTCTTTCTGCCTTTGTCTTCTGGAAGGATGACAATGTTTTGATCCTGAAGCGTTAAGGCTGTTTTTTTTCTGCTGCTTTACGGTGGTGCAGTTTTTGTTCTTTTTTTGGTTACAGTTATATTGTCATACATTTTCATGGATCTCATTGGAGAGTTCAATTCTTTTGAGTGCTGCTTCTAATACTGCAAATCATTCTTCACAGGACTAGTTTCCTGGGGCATGAAAAATCCAAGACAGTCTGTGACAATGTACACAGCTGCTCAGACACAACAGTATAACAAAAATGATGCATGAACCAATAGGCCTTCCCTGCGGGAAATATCAGTGTGGCAACAGGTACTGAAAAGCCTGGATATGTTCATATAGATTACCAAAGTAGACTAAAATTCAAGTACTCATAGAGAAAAGACTAAATTATATACAAAGTATGTATACACTGGTACTTTTTGGGGGGGCTCCAATATTGGGACTGTGGAACTTCATTTTAAGAAGACTTTAAAATGTGTAAAATTGAGCTATGTACAGTATACTATGTACTTAGTTCAAGAACTTGAAAAGAGTGGGAGAGTCATGAACATTCCCTTCCATCCACATACGTTGTGCATATTTAAATAATATCTGCAGGAGTGGAATTGTTTCTTTTCCTTTTCATTCTGTCTTAGCAGTGTTCACCATGTTCTTGTATGCATGGGGTGATATATTTTCAGTCTTAGTTCTTCCATAGTAAGTCATGATTAAGATGTGCCCATATTCAAATAGCCTCCTGGAAATTGAACATGCTGGTTTGTAGATGACTAAGGGTCTATGAGTTAAAGGGAGAATTTCCTTCTCCCCAGTAACCAATTATGTAAACGTAGTTCACAAGAACTAGTATCTTCAGAATAAGGCTATCAGCAAACAGCTGCAGGAGTTGGCTTCCCAGGAATCCTAAGAGAAAGTCCTTATTTCCTTCTGTTTGACCAAACTGGATATTCAGAATAACCAAATTAATATTCCGAACTGCCTGCCATATTTATTTGACATTCCACTAACAGCTTGGCCCCTATCAAGGAATATTGGAGACATTTCTTTTTTCATCTGGATTATAATCCATTATTGAATACCCTAAATAAGATCCAAATTTTCTGGGAAGGAAGGAAGGAAGGAAGGAAGGAAGGAAGGAAGGAAGGAAGGAAGGAAGGAAGGAAGGAAGGTTGTATGTGTGTGTGTAATGTCAATAGGAAATATCAAGCAACATTCAGATACTTATTTTTGTAATAGTCATTCAATATTATTAGTATCCACAACACTATTATTGTTACTTGAATATAGTATACAGCAGGGTTTCTCAACCAGGGTTCCACGAGAAGTCACTAGGGGTTCCCTGGGAGATCACGATTTATTTAAAAAGTTATTTCAAATTTGGGCAACTTCACATTAAAGAGGTAAGTTTCATTCTTTATTTTTAGTTTAAGATCAATGTTAATGCATATATACAGGTCTACACAAGAAACAAATATAATAATTTTGTAACTTCTGGCCTATATTTGAGTCTGAATGTGCAGGGGTTCCCCGAGGCCTGAAAAAATATTTCAAGGGTTCCTCCAGGGTCAAAAGGTTGGTATACTGTATAGTATATAATATACTCATGGTATACTCCTGATTACAATTTTTACTTTCAACTTCAACATTCCTCAGAATCCAGATCAAGCTTGGCTGAGGAAAGATGAGAAATGCAAAGCCTCCATTATTTTGGCTGTTGAGGATTCTCAGCTTATACATGTAAGACGCAAAGAAATTTCCAAAGATTTATGGGACTATTTGCATGATTTATATGTAAAAACTACTCCAGGCAGCAAGGTTATTTTAACCAAAAAGCTGTACAAGGCTTACTTGCCTGAGAATGGAAATTTGCCAGAGCATCTTCATAAGCTGCAAAACTATTTTGTGGAGCTTCAAGAGCGTGGGATGGAATTTACCCCTCTAATGAAAGCTTATATAACGCTGTCTTTGTTGAATGAGTCTTGGGACACTTTAATTTGCTCCATGGACGGAATCCCTGAAGCTGATCTAATACCATCGTTAGTGTCTACCCGGGCTTCTTGCTGAGTGGGAGAAGAGACAAGAAAAAGCTGCCTCCATTTCTACAATAAAGTCTTCTCATGGCCAGCAGAGGGAGCGGAAGAGTTTTGAATTCCAAGCTTCTGTTTTTTCCAGCTGGCGATGCTTTTCATGTGGATCCCCTGCACATCTGCAGAAGGACTTTGTCCAGTTTAAAAGCAAGAAGAATTCTCAGAAGAAAGAAGAAACTTCTAGAAAGAAAATTCTTCATGCAAAAGTTGTTGAGAACTGTGATGATAAAGACTTGTGGATTCTTGACAGTGGCTCAAATGCCCACATCTGTAACAATAAAAATGCTTTTCTGTCTCTGTCTAAAACTAACAAACAAAGAGTTTCCTTAGCAGATGGATCTGTATCCAAGATCATGGGTGAAGGTGAGATTAATCTTCCATGTTTGGGGGAAACTGTTCAAAATGTTTTGTTTGTGCCTAATTTTCAAAGTAATCTCTTGTCTGTGGGACAGCTGGTTGCCTCAGGTTATGTAATAACTTTTAAGAAAGAGGGTTGTGAAATTAGGAAGGATGGTAAAGTAATTGAAAAATGTTTGCAGAAAGATTCTCTTTACATTGTACAAAAAGCTGAAAAGCAAATAGCAAAAGCTGTGTTTGGAAATAAGCCCATACACGATCAATGCATCCATTTATTACATAGGAGGTTTGCTCATGCTAATTTTAAGTACATATCTCAAATGCCTAGTTATTCTGCTGATTTAAAATTGAAACCTTGTGATAAGTATCTGGATTGTGCAGTTTGCAAGGAGAATAAAACCACAAGGGTTCCTGTGAAGAAGTTTTCTGATAGGTCCACCTCTAGGCCTCTAGAGATTATTCATTCTGATGTTATAGGCCCCTTTTCTCCTAGTCTTGGGGGAGCAAGGTACATTTTGACCTTCATAGATGATTTTTCTAGGTACACATTCATTTATTTGTTGAAACACAAAGATGAGGTCTTTGATAAATTTAAGGATTTTGTATCTTGGGCAAATGGAAAATTCCCAAGGCCAGTGTCTGCCTTGCAATCAGACAGAGGTGGAGAGTATCTATCCTCAAAGTTTAAAAGCTTTTTGTTAGAAAAAGGGATAGAACACATTTTAGCTAACCCTTACACGCCAGAACAGAATTCTGTTGCAGAGCGAAAAGGAAGAACACTGCAGGAAGCAATGATGTGTTTGTTGAAGGATGCCAGTTTACCTTTTAGGTTTTGGGGAGAAGCTGTTTCTACAGCGTGTTATGTTCAGAACAGGCTGTTTAGCAGTGCAATTCAGGATGTGCCATTTCATTTGTTCTATGGTGTGAAGCCTAAAGTAAATCACCTCAGAGTTTTTGGTAGCACAGCTTGGGTGCACATTCCAAAACAGCTGAGGTGCAAGGGGGCTTCCAGAACAAAGAAAGCAATCTTTGTAGGGTATGAACAAAGTCAGAGGAGCTACAGGTTCATACTGGATAATCAACTGATAATTAGTAAAAGTGCTTCTTTTGCTGAGCAGAATTGGGATAAAATAAACTCTAGTTCTTCAGTTGATTTATCCATGAGGGAACAGCAAAGTTTTGCTGATGGTGATTTGCAGGAATCACCTAGTGAAGTTAATGAGCAGGATGTTGACTTGTCTGAGAAGTCAGAGGTTTCTGAGGACAATGGTGGAATTCAGAATGTAAGTCCTGTCCTACCTCGCAGGTCTGAAAGGATTAATAAGGGGGTTCCACCTGATCGTTATCAAGTAGATGTTGTGAAGGCTTTTCTCATTCACACAGAGCCTGAGTCTTTAGAAGAAATTAATGAGATGCCATCTGAAATAGCTAAGTGCTGGCATGAAGCCATGCAGCAGGAATTGGATTCCTTAAAGGAAAATAAAACTTGGAAATTAGTAAGTTTGCCTCCCAATCAGAAGGTTTTAGGTTGTAGGTGGGTGTTCAAACTGAAAAAAGATTCTGATGGTAAAATTCAAAAGTACAAAGCAAGGTTGGTAGCAAAAGGTTTTGCTCAAAGGAAAAATGTGGATTATGACAAAACTTTTGCTCCAGTGACAAAAGCTGAATCTATCAGGTTGCTTTTAAAGGTCGCTGCCATGAAGAAATTGTCTATCACTATGATATTCAAACTGCTTTTCTGTATGGTGATTTGGAGGAAAAATTGTTTATGCAACAACCTCCTGGTTATGAAAAAGAAAAACATCTTGTGTGTGAATTGCAGAAATCCATCTATGGATTAAAGCAGGCAGCGTGTTGTTGGAATATTAAGTTAGATAATATTTTGCAAAAATTTGGGTTTCAGAAGGGAATTGCTGATCCATGTGTGTATGTAAAAAATGATAAGCAAGGTATAATGTACTTGTGCTTGTATGTTGATGATTTGTTGCTGCTCACATCATCTGATGAACAAAAGCGTGCTTTTGAGGTTTGTATGAAAAACAATTTCACATTGAAATGTCTTGGAGCAGTTAACAATTACTTAGGATTAGAAATTCAGAGGGAAAAATATGGCAGTTTTCTCATAAGTCAGAGTAGTAAAATTAAGAAACTGCTGGAGGATTTTAAAATGCAAGACTGTAAGTCTGTCTCCTCCCCCATGCTTCTCGAGTTTCTAAAAGAGGAGGGGGAGAAGGGGGATGGTGAGTTACCTGAAGGAGATAGTTTCAGGTCAGCCATTGGTAGTCTTCTTTACTTTGCAAACAATAGCCGTCTGGACATTTCTAACAGTGTGTCCATTTTGAGCAGGTTTGTGGAAAATCCTACATCTGCTGCAAAGTCTGGATTAAAAAGGCTTTTTCGTTATTTACAAGGCACCAAAGATTTTTGCTTAAGGTTGTCTGCTACAGACACAGAGGAAAAGTTAGAATGCTGGTGTGATTCAGATTGGGCTGGAGATCTCAGTGATAGAAAGTCTACTTCTGGAAGTGTAATTCAATTTGCAAAGTCCACTATTGCATGGTTCTCCAGAAAACAGACAGTAGTAGCCATTAGCACAGCTGAAGCCGAATTTTATGCTTTAGCACAACTGTGCAATGAGGTAATTTGGTTTACACAATTGTTGCAAGACATTGGAGTCATTTTAAGCCAGCCTGTAACAATTCATGAAGACAACCAAGCCTGTATTCATTTGGCTTTATCTGAAGGAACCAGAAACTGCACTAAGCACATTGATGTGCGTTTTCATCTTGTTAAAGATTTTCTAGCCAAGAAAAAGGTTATTTTGAAATACTGTGATACTAAATTAATGTTGGCTGATATCTTCACCAAGCCTCTAGTTGCCAGTAGGCACTGTGAGTTGGTTACTAGAATGGGTCTGCTTCCATATTCTTTCTAGTCATAAAAAAGGGGAGTGTTGCATATATTTTTTATGTCTGTAGAATATGGGCCTAAGTTTTTAAAAAAGCCAAGCCTTGAAGTTTCTTTCTGGGCTCTGAGAGCACATGTTCACCCCGCTTCCTCAAGAATGTTAACTTACTTGGAGCCAGCTAGTCTGGGAGTTCTGACCAATCAGAATTAGCTGTTTGAGCTTTGCCCATATTGGGAATCTGTTGCCTAGGTGTTTGGTCACATGCCAGATCCTGTCCACTTAGGTATGGCCAGGTTGCAATTGTAAAAAGCTTTAAAAGTGTTATCTCTGCTTTTGTTTTGGTCTCTCTACTCTGCTCTGCTATCTCATTGTGTTTCTAAAATGGTAGTAGCTTATGTTAATCAGCCATGTGGCTTACTGGCTGAAACTTTTCTGTTCTTTTGTTTTAAATAAAGCAACGTTTTACTACAAGCTTGTCTCTCAATATTTTTCCATAACTCTGATCACAAATTTTATAAAACAACAAAAGATGATACCACTTTGATGGCTGAAAGTGAGGAGGAGCTGAGGAGCCTTATGACGAAGGTGAAAGAAGAAAGTGCAAAAGCTGGGTTGCAGTTAAACCTCAAAAAACCAAGATTATGGCAACCAGCTTGATTGATAACTGGCAAGTAGAGGGAGGAAACATGGAGGCAGTGACAGACTGTATTTCTAGGCGCAAAGATTACTGCATACACTTACTGCAGCCAGGAAATCATAAGACATTTACTTCTTGGGAGGAGAGCAATGACAAATCTTGATAAAATAGTTAAGAGCAAAAAAAAAATAGTTAAGAGCAGAGACATCACACTGAGAACAAAGGTCCGCATAGTCAAAGCAATGGTATTCCCCATAGTAACCTATGGCTGCGAGAGCTGGACCATAAGGAAGGCTGAGCGAAGGAAGATAGATGCTTTTGAACTGTGGTGTTGGAGGAAAATTCTGAGAGTGCCTTGGACTGCAAGAAGATCAAACCAGTCCATATTCCAGGAAATATAGCCAGACTGATCACTTGAGGGAATGATATTAAAGGCAAAACTGAAGTACTTTGGCCACATGATGAGAAGACAGGATACCCTGGAGAAGATGCTGATGCTAGGGAAAGTGGAAGGCAAAAGGAAGACGGGCCAACAAGGGCAAGATGGATGGATGATATTCTGGAGGTGATAGACTCAACCGTGGGGGAGCTGGGGATGGCGACAGCTGACAGGAAGCTCTGGCGTGGGCTGGTCCATGAAGTCATGAAGAGTTGGAAGCGACTGAACGAATAAACAAGAAAAAACTACTAATGGCATGCAATCTTATCTTTTTATTTATTTATTTATTTTATTTATTATTTACATTTATATGACCGCCCAACTCCCCCAATGGGAGATCTTTCCTCACTTTTAGCTTCACCATATACTCCCCATTTTCCACATAATCTAGTAGTTGATGAAGATCCAAGTCAGTGAAAGTTTGTTTGTCTATAATACAAGACCGTCCCAGCCAACTGGCACATTGCATTGTTGACATTCATTTTCTCTAATAGAAGAGCCTATTCCTGTGAGCAGCATAATCTTTATAACTTTCTTCTTCCTTGATCAGTGTGATTACAGAAATTGCTACCGCTGTACCTTGAAAATACTGTTTCACAGAGTATATTGCTTTTTCAACTGGATCATTTGGATAAAAGAGGGAAAAATAAAAATAAGGCTGCATTTGTTTTGGGCTTCTTTGAATAATGTGTTTCTTTGCATAAAGCAGAGATAGGTTTGAATTAAAGCTGGTAAGAATGCAGTCCTTCTATCAGCAAGACCGCCCTATTACAATATTGCTGTGCAAAGAAAGAACTCAGCCAACTGCTATTAACTCAATAAAATATTTAAATACCAGAAAGAACTTTTGGAAGATAATATATTTTTGGAAAATACACCTCCAAAATTCCACTTACATTCATCAATTTGAATTATCATTGCTAAATGCATATATTTTAGAAAATGATATTTCATTAAAATATTTGAATATTCAAGCCAATTTCATCTATCTGATCCCTTTTGTTTATGATTTTCTTACTAACAATATATTTATACATTTATATCCCACAATCAAGTTCAGTTGAATTCAACGAAAATATTTTACAAAATACAAAATATAGACAAAACACCAAAGTACTCTAAAACACACACAATTAAATGAAACAATCCTTAAAAAAAATAATGGAGACCAAAAAGAGAAAAGAAAATCGAAAAATTAAAACAAACAAGCAAAAGAAAAAATGTCTATCTTATATACTTGGCACAAGACCAGGTTATTTGCAGAATTGCTTATCTCCAGTTATATTGTCCCATTCCACACACTCTTCCAGACTGGGTATCCTCCAGATCCCTTCTCAGTACTAGGATGGACTTCAGAAGCATACTGTGATGGATTTCGGCAGTGCCGCTGGTTCTCAGGAAGGAGGGAGCATATTCCAAGGAGATAAGCGGACGCACAGTCCAGGGAGCGATGGTGGGAAAATGAAGAGGTTCAGGATAGCCCCGCCCTAGAGTCTCCCAGGTTATTTCCCCCATACTTCTCAGGTAAGCTACCATGGGTCCGCAGAAGCACTGGCTGAGCCGCTGCCGGCTGTTGGGCGTTCTGCACAACCTGCTGCAAAGCTGCATCACTACTGCTTGCAAATTATTGACTTGTGCATCCACCTGCTGCTGGTGCTGCAGTAAGGCTGCTGCCAAACGTGTGGAGTAACCGGTGGCCCCTGGGGATCCGAAGCCATTCTGTAAAACTTCCTCCCTCTTCGATGGGAGTTGTGAGTCTGACAATATTGATGTCAGCCCAAGAACAACGTAGAGTCAGTCCATTCAAACTCTTTATTTAGTTCTTTATTTGCTTATACCATACAGACAGAATCTTGCCAGACTAAAGCTGCTCTAACTAACCTAAGGGGAAATAACCTAGGAGACTCTAGGGCCGGGCTATCTCTTTGTTTTCCCACCATCACTCCCAGGACTGTGCGTCCGCTTATCTCCTTGGAATGTGCTCCCTCCTTCCTGAGAACCAGCAGCACTGCTGAAATCCATCACACATCCCTTTTCAGCTGAGGAACGGTGAGCCCCTGATATTAGATTGGGCTCGATCCTGCTAGCCTTTCATAAGGCATTAAAACAGTAGGGATTTTCCCCCAAACATTTGGGCTAGGATGTTAGATGTGCCCATCTTGGGATATGGTGTGATGTAGTTTGATGGCTGGATCGTATGTCTGTTTATTTGATTTTTTATTAATTGATTAAAATAATAATAAGTGAGCATCAACAGGTATAGTAACATAAACATCTGTAGTGTGATAGAAAACTTTGATCTTGTTTTAAACCTATAGATAGAGCCAAACTTATCAATAAACTCCTATCTAACTATTCCACATTAAAGTCTCCATTTATTTTTATTTAATCAGTTTCTTAGTTGCATTTTCTGATTATAATTCAGGAATGGGGATTTCCACTGAGTAGGCCAGATGTAGTCTCTGAGATCCATCAGTCTGGAAAACCTCTCCTCCTCTTCAAACTTTCTCCTCTCTTATTCCCTAAAGCCTTCCCCTTTAATATAAGAAAAAATGGCCCCTTTCGTTTTGTACAGAGAAACATTAAAGGATCAGATATGACAGGCAAGGGAGCAGTTAGGAGGTAGCCTGGGAAGCAGTCCAACCAATCCTCATTCCTTAACCAATTCCTTCCATCATAGTTTTCTGAATGAGGTTTACAGCATAAACATTGACATTTGAAACCAATATTAACAAAATGATATTAAGCAGAAATAATTTAAATGAAATTGGATACAAGAAAAATCCAGTTTCAAAGTAACTGCTAGCAAGAATTGTCATAAAACTTTGCAATTAAAAGCCAAGAGAACTACATGATTGGTAAAAAACCACTCTGAGTGTAATAAACAAACTAGAGGGAAATGAAAGCATGCAAGCACTTATTCTACAGCTACCATTCTTGGGCTGCAAAAACTGGGTGTTTTTGTCTCTTTGCTGCTGTCTAGATTTTTTTCAACCTAGATCTGGTTGAAAATGTCTGATGATTACATTGTGATTTGTTCCAAGTTCAAATCCCCCAACTATTTTTGCTGTAAATTATAAATAGACTTTCAGGAGTTAGAAAGCAGTTGAGCACAGTTGTTGGGAACAGGAAAGTGAACCATATTTGCATTAGCTAGTGTAAGCCTTGCATCTAATGAAGTTACTTATAGCTCACAAAATCTTATGTCTTTTAATAAAATAAAATGTGTTGGTCTAAAAAGATACTCTACACACTTTCTGATTGTAGGCGTTTCTGACATCTTTCTCGCAGTACCTTCCCAATGCAAAATGGTAAGTATACTGTGGAGACAAAGGGATTGTGTTGATTTTTTATTGCTTCAGAATGAGGGCACAATTTTATTATGCCAGAGAGATTCATGATTGCCAAGTTTTGGCTGCTTTCCATTCTCAATATTATATTAGTAGTGAAAATTGTTTAAATAATAGGTTATGGGACACTAGATATTTCTTTTAGCAGCTTTCTTACACCAATTATCATGCCATGTTTACTATATCATCTAGATTTATAGATGGAATAGTCTACCTTATTTGTTCATAGAATAATAAAATATTTGATATTCACATGAAATAAGATTTAGGTTTGAGAGTTATAGGACTTAAACTAATAGGAACCAAATATTCATTTATTTTTGGTAAAATTGTTATATGGATCTGTTCTTTATATGAATGCAAATTATATTTCCTAGCTCACCTACTCCAACAAAACAGCAAGTATGTATTTATTCCAAATGTAATAGTACTGCCTTGTTGGCATCACTGCTGCTGCTTCTCTGATTCAGTTATCTTTCTCAAATAGGCTTTTTGCTTCTATTAGCTCTCACTCTTTCAAGCATTTCAGTTATCCGTTAGAGCTAAAATCTCAAAACAAAAGCTGGGCCTGCATTTAGCAGAGCTTGTAGAGATCTTTATTTCAGGGCTACAACTTGTGTGGGCCAAGGGTGCCATGGCCTTTTTTGTGGCCCTCCAAGCCCTCCCAGAATGGATGAGCCAAATGTTGGGTCCTTTTGTGCAGCTTTTGGAATTTCAAGGGGAGGTTAAGAGGCAAAATAGGTCCCCTAAGACTTGCAGATTCTTAAAACTCCTGAACCACCATTCAAAATGGGACCAATCAGTTTTGGAGTACAGCTCTCAACATACCACACAAAGTCCTCAAGTTGATTAAGTAATCATTATTTATTATTATTGTATATATAAAATATATGGGGCGTGGTGGCTCAGCGGGTAAGACGCCAGGCTTGTTGATCAGAAGATTGCAAGTTCGGAGGTTCGAATCCCTAGCCGTGCGTGATGGAGTGAGCTCCCGCACTCACCCCAGCTCTTGCCAACCTAGCAATTCGAAAGCATGCAAATGCAAGTAGATCAATAGGTACCACTTTGGTGGGTAGGTAACAGCGTTCTGCGCGCGTCATGTGGCCACATGACCGTGGAAGCGTCTTCAGACAACGCTGGCTCTTCAGCTAACAAACGGAGATGAGCACCGGCCCCTAGAGTCGGACACGACTGCACAAACTGTGCAGGGGGGACCTTTACCTTTACCTATATATAAAATATATATATATCACACTATTTTAATATGTATGATTCACTTAAAGCATTTAAAAACAATACATTTTAAATATTTAACATTTAAAAAGCAGAGTAAAAAAACACAGAAAGTCACAGAATATTTAATAGAAGAGAAAAGCATTTAAAATTTAAAATATTTAAATATATTAAATATTATATTTAATTTTATTAATATAATTAATATATATATTATATAATATAATATAATAATATAATTAAATAATTATATTTAAATATATTAAATATTATATTATTAAATATAATAAAATATTTAAAAGCAGAGAAAAGCCAGAGATTGCATTTTCTAAAATGTATTAAAAAAGGAAGCTCTATTGGCAGAATGGACAGGTTTCCATTCTGGCTTTCCAAGGTAAAGGTGTTCCAAAGCTTAGGTACAGCCACTGAACAGACCCTTTCCATTTTCTCAATCTTTGCCATAGTTGAAACAGAAAAGGCCCTTTACATTAGGACAGTTTGTAAAGAAGTGGTGCTGAAGTATCATAGACTGAAGACTTCATTGCTTTAAATCATAAAAAGTTTGCTTTGGTTTAAGTTTTAATATATTAGACTTCATCCAGATTATTACTGCTCTCGGAACATCAACAGCTTTCCTAGTGGTAGATAAAAAAAGAAATAGAGCTGTTTATCATGTATACGTATACTGATATAAAACACCTTAGTTCTCTACTCAGTGATTTCATGATGGACAATGCTGAACCTTGACAGGGGTCCCGAACCTTTTTGGCGCCATGGACCAGTTTCAACAGACGATTTTTCCGCGGACCGGGGGACAGGGTTTCCGGGATTTCTCCAGACCAGGGGGGCGGGGTTTCCAGGATTTTCACAGACTGGGGGCGGGGTTTGAGGGCAGGAGCCAATCCCTCGCACCAGGGGCAGGGTTTGCAGGCAGGAGCCAATCACAAGCACCGGGGTGGGGTTTGCGGGCGGGAGCCCCACGGCCCAGTTCCTAACAGGCCGTGGACCACTATTTATTTATTATTTGATTTTAAAGCTGCGTGAGAGACTCTGGGCAGCTTACAATATTTCAAATACATACATGCCTGGACAAAACAACAGTAACATTAAAAAGGCTTAACAGACACTACACAAACATATGTCGTATAGCAAACAGTCTGGGAAAGTTACAGGTGTCAAATGCCTTCCAACCTACATAGTTGTAATGTTGCTACCATTTGTCTGCCTCTTCTTCCTGAGGCCAATGGCAAATTCCTTATATAATCTTACACTATATAACTTCAGTATTGCTTCAGCCTTATTCATGGTCTGCAGTACAGGTAGTCCTCGCTTAATGACCACAATTGGGACCAGAATTTCGGTTGCTAAGCAAAGCAGTCATTAAGTGAATCCGACCCAATTTTATGACCTTTTTTTGTGGCAGGCATTAAACAAATAATTGCAGGCATTAAGCGAACCACATTGTTAAGTGAATCACGTGGTTCCCCATTGTTTTTGCTTGCCAGAAGCCGGCCGGGAAGGTTAAAATGGTGATCATGTGACCATGGGATGTGAACTGGTTGCCAAGCATCCAAATTGCAATCACGTGACTGCGGGGGACATTGCAATGGTCATAAGTGGGAGGACTGGTCGTAAGTTGTTTTTTCAGCACCGTTGTAAGTCCAGACCATGACTAAACGAATGGTTGTTAAGCGAGGACTACCTGTATGCAGGGAGGTTTTTCTGGTTTCCTGTTGCTTTTGCACAGTGCTTTTGAGAATCATAATGTTCAATATAGAGACTCCTATTCACCAAGATCTCTGAGATCAGGTTCAGGGGCTTTCCCCCACTCTTTAGTTAGTGCTATCCACTCATTCTTGAATTGACACAGAACAATTTAGCATTTTCTACCCACATTGCCAATTGCTATCCTGCCTCTATTGTGTCTGTTGCCAAAATACACTGCTAAATGGCGTTATGAGTTGTGAGTGTGCTGCTCATTATAGGCAAGATGATTGGTTTTCTTCTCTGGATTTGTGGTGAGTTTCCTTAACCCTGGGGAAGGAAGCCAGTGGGGAAGACATCTGCCAATAGGGGAATGCAACACAAATGGGCTCAAGGCTCCTCCACGCTGGTTTGTCTCCTTTGGCCCCAAATCTGATTTGGGCATCTCCCACATTAACATACCATGAAATAAAGCAACATTTGGGAACAGGCCAGAAATATACCCAGAGAAGAGAGAGGCAGGTAGATCTGGTCTTTACTGTGCAACTAGTTAGATCCTGTAGAACAGAGCTTTCCAAACTGTGCGTCGGGACATGTTAGTGTGTCGGCTGCAGTGTCCGGGTGTGTCGCAGCTGCTGCTGCCTCTGAGCCCTGCCAGGATTCCACGCAGGTCCTAGTGCCTGCCTTGTGCCTGGCTGCCTCCAAACCTGCTGTGATTCCGCACAGGTCCTAGTGCCTGCCTTGTGCCCTGTTGTAAGAGTGTGTTGCAAAATGATGCATGTCTAAAAAGTGTGTCACCAACATGAAAAGTTTGGAAAGCTCTGCTGTAGAATGCTCGAACTGAAACTCCAGTAGCTGAGAAACAAGGTTTTTTACTTTCCACAGAGGAAGTAAGTTATTTAAACTGACAAATATACAGGAACTAGCAAATAAGCAACGAAGCCCAGTTCAACATCACTCATCATTTTCCAGACATCGCAGTGAAGAGGGCTGCTGCACTTTAAAGATCCCCACTGATGCTACTTGTCCCCTTTTCTTCCCCAGATACAATAGTTGAAGTCTGATCTCTTCTCCTTTACCTGGAGAGAAATTGACTCCAACAATGATGGGTGGGATAGAGAAAACAGCGATAAAAACGGTTCAGAAAATCCTATCATAATAGAAAGGACAACTTTCTAGAGAGCCAGTTTGGTCTAGTGGTTAAGGTGCTGGGCTACAAACCAGGATCCTGTGAGTTCTAGTCCCGCCTTAGGCATGAAAGCCGGCTGGGTGACCTTGGGCCAGTCACTCTCTCTCAGCCCAACTCACCTCACAGGGTTGTTGTTAAATTTTATTTGTTTAATTTTTATCCCGCCTTTATTATTTTTATAAATAACTCAAGGCAGCAAACATACCTAATACTCCTTCCTCCTCCTATTTTCCCCACAACAACAACCCTGTGAGGTGAGTTGGGCTGAGAGAGAGTGACTGGCCCAAGGTCACCCAGCCGGCTTTCATGCCTAAGGCAGGACTAGAACTCACAGACTCCTGGTTTGTAGCCCAGCACCTTAACCACTAGACCAAACTGGCCAGCTATATAGTGGTGACTATAACGTATTTGTGTTATGGGGTAGTTTCATCTGCCATTCACCTATTTCTTTGCCATTCCTATTCTCAGTTACATCTGTTTCTTGTTTCTCTAAGCTGACAAATATGCTCAGGAGTCAAAAGCTTTATCAACATGATCAGAATAATGTATCAATGTGTACCTAATAGGTCACCCATGGGGAATTGTTGTGCCATTATCTTAACAAAAAGAACTTGATCTGATTATCCTAGTCCATCAGTATATTTTCTGCAAAACAAATGATGTAATTCAATAAGGAGCTGTCTTCCATTAGAATAAAATCCATTATATCCTTACAATTTACCATTAAAATGAGAAATAGTATTTAGAGCAAGGTCCAACTTGTGCTGACTGCTTTCATGTGAATTTTACTGCTTTACAATTAAATCCATGTAGAGAAGTTTTATGTTTAAAAAAAATTAGAAAGGCAGTTTGTATGAAATAAGAGTTGAAATAAGAGATGTTCATAGTCAGACAAACAGATTTATTAAATTTTACAGGCATAGGGGAATGAAAAGGCATTTTGGATTAAATATAAGGGTTTTCTTCCGGATTCATAGTATATCTATATAATACATTTAAAATACATCTTGGAGTATCTCACTGATCATATGCCCACTAATTTAGCATTTCATAGAGTCCCATTAGAGTTGCACATCTCCAATTAACATGAAAGGGCTTCAATTTTTCTGATTTTTTTCTTGTTTTTAAACTTTAGATGTAGAAGAGACACGTCCTTTCCTTTGTATCTTCTAAAGCATTACATGCTGGACATAAGGAAGCAAACTGCATAATGTATGTGCATTGTTACAAGCTAATAATTCAAAAAATATATAAGGCAAACATCTCTAAGGAGGCATAAAGCCTCTCATACGCCAGATTCATGTATTTTATATAGTGACTTTGTATTATCACCCAGCTAGGTGGCAGAATCTAGCTTACCTTGGCTGGTTTTGAAAGGCAAGATCAGACCTGGTTAGTACTTGGATAGGAGACAACCATGAAATCCACAGGCTAAAGGTTAGTCTTATGGTTAAAAAATATCCTCAAAAAAGACACTGGCCAATGAGTTATATAGTGTTGCCGGAAAACTGCATAAATGCCTCCATGAAGTCGCCAGAAGTTGAGCTCAACTAAAAAAAGTCTGTATCTTTGCTGTCAGCACAACTTTCTTCACAGTGTTCCAGAATAACATCTACATGCCAGGTAAACTGCAGACTTTCTGAATCCACAATAGCTTGTCAGGATTTGAATCCACATCATTCACAGAAACAAATGTATGCTCTTGCCCGCATATGCAGGTAGATTACCCCAAACTCCTCCCTTTCTGATACACAGAAAAAGGCCCTTGTATTCTGAAACAAAAAGAGATGTTGAGAACTGAGGCTGGGAAGAACAGCCTCAGAAATGATCTAACTAGAATCCTGGAAGAGATTCATCTGGAAGAGGGATCCAGGAATAATGATGAGACATGGGGAAATCTGTTCTAGGCAACAATTACCTCAGGAAAGATAAATAAAAATATATTGCTATTATATTGTGTGAGATTATTTTTCATTTCTTTTTCTGTTTGGTGTTATGTTTAATTTATCGTCTCTGATATTTATTGTATCTATGCAAGCTTAGTTATTATATGCTTCGGTGCCTCTTTGAGCAGCAGATCCCTTACACCTTGGGATCTCTTCTGAGCTTTTATATCTCCTTCATAGCTTTTACGGAAGATTCCTTTAAGGTATTGTTGGTGATTTTAGCAGCACTGTATTTCCCCCCCAAGTTAATTGTTTTATTGCATTATAAGATGTGAATAATACATTGTAGAATCTAGATACAGGTACAGATAATAGCTAAGTACAGTGGCATTTATACAGTAGAAACTAGAAATTGTTAACACTATGATGATTTAGGTACGTTAAGTGTTTAGAGATGAGGGAAAAAATTATATCAATGTTAAATATAATTTCTAAAATGTTAATGAAGATAAGGTTGCTTGAATTGTACAATTAATGCTAAGTATGACATTGTTAAACAGTTGCAAAAAAGTTTAATTTGGTTAAACGTTTGTCGTAGATATATGCTGTTAGTTTTGCCATTGCTGTGTAATCTCCAAGTTAAAGTTCCCAATCAGATATTGTTAGTGTTGTATCTTTCTTCCCAGCACTGTATTTTTATTTCATGCACCACTGAATGTTTTACATATGACTACCAAAGTTAAAAATGAATATTTACATTCTCTTTTTTCTTTTTCCTGATAAAGTTGATTTTAAATTATACCTTGTGAAATTGATCTAGCTCCCAAAAGAGAAAGAGCTGATTCCCGGGCCTAGTCACATGGCTAAAAGCTACAAGGTGGTGGTGCTATGGAATGTATTTCATTTTTATCCTTTTTCTTTCAATTTGTCAGTAAGGCTCATAGGTTGTGCGAGTCCTGTATGCTGGGGTTAGTGGGGAGGATTCCAGGGAAAGGCACACCCCTAAAAGATATCTGGTGGCAACAGTTCACCCTACTGGCTCAGCTCTGCTGCTACAATCTTGTAATTTCATATTAATATATCTTGTCTCATTAGGATCATACGACTATCTAATTGTTAGCTTGAGATTGACAACTCTTTGATTTTCTTTGTCATGTATTGAGGATTCAATTTGTGCTATTCTAACTAGAAATTTGCAGTTGGCAATTGATTTTAACACCTCAGGAATGTAAAATGTAAAAAAAGACAAACATTCCATTGCAATGTTCAAAGTGGATTTCCTTTACTGAGTACCTGAGTAAAACCCACTTATCAGATTATATGAGAACAGGGTGCTATTTTCAAATAAACATGAGCCCAGAATTTCTTTTTAAATGAATAATTTGAATAAAAAATGTATAAGGTAAAGGTTTTACCCTGCACAGTCGTGTCCGACTCTAGGGGCCGGTGCTCATCTCTGTTTCTTAGCCGAAGAGCCAGCGTTGTCCGAAGACACTTCCGCGGTCATGTGGCCGCATGATGCGCGCGGAACGCTGTTACCTTCCCACCGAAGTGGTACCTATTGATCTACTTGCATTTGCATGCTTTTGAATGGCTAGGTTGGCAAGAGCTGGGGCGAGTGTGTAAAATGTACATACAGAATATATAAATTAAATGCTCTCCCAGGAATTTAAATGCTGATATAGGACCAAAAGATTCTGATCCCTTTTCCCTTTCAAGATGTGCATATGACTGAAATTCTAAAAACAAATTTGCTAAACGAGAAATGTATATTTATGTATTCACTATACATTTCAGGTTGTATGCATCATAGTGCAATTCTTATACTGCAGTTCAGAAAGCACATACTTCAGAGCAGTCCTAAAGATTCCAAAAGGATGTCTTTGGAACTGCTGTTAAGCCAGTAGTGAGTTCACTGTTGGCTCACCTTGTTTGCAGTGATATCTTGCAGGAAATCAATAGGCAGACCCATGTATGAAAATGTCAATCCATAAAGATGAGAAGAAATGGGAGAACAAATAATAGGGGAAGAGTTGTTTCCCACCTAGCAAATTCTTTATGCTTCCTGTGCCTTATGAAACACTGCTAAATAATTCAGCTGACCCTCTGGATGGGCAATATTCAGTTAAGGACTTTTAGTTCTGGAGGAGCATTAAGGTACATTATCTCATGAGCTGACATGAACTTTATATCCTTGAAACTAGGACAGGCCATGTCTATCTAATACAGCAAAGTGCTTTTTCACATGCCATAATTTCTCAAGATTTCTCAAGAATTAAGTGCCTCTTTTTAATTCATAATCTACACAATATGAAAATGATAAGCAATAATCTGTGATATACTAAACTTTTAAAGCATGATTTAGAGATTTCTCTAACTTGGTTGCTGTGCTCCACTGACTTGATAACACATCTTTTAAGTTTAACAGTTTTAAGTTACATACTCTATTCTATCAAATACAATTTACAAGAAATATCTACAATATAGAGGAGACATATTACAGCTCTTGTAGAATACTGAATTTATGTTAGATTCAGTCTGTCCTCCAGTATTGTAGAAACCACTGCATAAGAGATGTCCATTTCCCCAGCAAGTCCAGAACTTGGAATTATTTCCTCTTAGCAATTCATTATAGGAATACTGTTGTGTAAACTCACAAGAATATATTAAAAATAAACATATACTGTGTGTCACGCCAATCTGTGCTATCATCCCTGCATCGAATAATGGTAGTCAGGGGCTTCAGAAATGTGTGCATGGAAAATGAAAATGCTTAAGACTTGAGCACAATCTTTTAAAATGTATATAACAAGAAATTGAATTTAAGATGACTCACAAATTGATCCATCTTTTGGGATTTAGGACACATCCTTGATTGGACCCAAAGACCTATGCAACTAATTTAATTTGAAAGTTTCGATATATTTCTTCTTATATCCTAGCCCTTACTCCCATGTGGCAAAGTTCTTCTGAAGTGGAGGAAAATTCCCAAAGTAATTCACTATTGAAAAGGAAAAGAGAGCCATCTTCTTAATGTGACCAAATCCAAAGAATCCAAAGGTGGCTCCTGAGTCCCAGCTACTATTTTAAATGAGACTTACAGTAGTACGTTTGCTTAGGATTCTGGCTTGAATTCACTGAACTTCCATTAGTGTTTATGCTTATAATCAACTCCTACGGAATGCATGATAACTTTCCACTGTGCTATTTTTGCCTTCTTAATATGCTAAAGACTCAAGGATATCCTGGTATCTTATAGCAATTTTTATTTGAAAACTGTTATTGCCATTTTTATTGCAGTTGTTATTATTGAAAGCCCGTTTGATATGATACAGAGTTTGCAGTAATTCAGATTTGTACGTTACAGGCATATAACAGCATTCAATCTCTTAGGCGAGTATTTTTGCTCCCAGTTAAATGTGTAGCATATGTCACATATGATTCTGTTATTTTTAGGGTCAGCAAAAGCATGTCTAAAGGAAACACTATCATGAGTCAAGAAGGCCTTGCAGATTCTTACTGCCTGCTTCCTGCATGCCCTGTATTATTGTCGCTCAACGTACACAGATGCAGTCCAATAATTAATAGTAAACGGAGTGAACTTTTTAATGGTCCCCTACTCGAGATCTTGTGTTAAAAAAAAGAAAGAAAAGTTCCCATGAGTGAAGTATAAGTTAGCTTTTTTCAAGAAAAAGAAAAGGAATGAATTACAGTTTTTTCTTGTCCTTTAAATGAATAGCATAGTTTGGGTGAAATTATCAGGCAATTGCATGCCTTTTATGCAGATAATGCTATTTGATGAAAGCGGTGTTTTGATCTGCTAAGGATAATACAGATCCAGGGTTGGATTCATTGGTAAGAGTAAAGCTGTCTTCTGTGATAACTTCATCTCAGCATGAGGTCAGACGGGGAAAACTGGGATGGGGGATTAAAAAATGACACAGTCGGAGCAGTATTCAGTTCCCTGCTGTGCTCCTGGCTGCACACTATAGCTTATGTTTCTGATCTGTTATGGTATTGTCTGCTTTTCTCTCCCAGCGCAGAAAGAGATTGCTTAAAAGTTTTCTTTTCTTTTTTTCTGCTAGAGGGATTAGTTCAGTGCAGCTTTTTTAATTAAAGAAACTGTATCTTTTTCAAGGCAATTTAAGGCTGCAGTAGAAGGCCATCAGCATTCATAACTTAGTACTATTAACTATAACAAAGAGTAGCTGTACCTATTAAATTTTAAAATAGGAGCCAATCTGTGGAATTTTAGGGTTAATAATGGCTACTTACACAAAATAAGTAGCACTGAATGAATTATTGTCCAGAGCTAGCAACTTCAAATATTGCACATTCTATTTAGCTAAGCTTACTTTATTAAACCCCTAGGGCAACAGAGTGTTTTAATTGCATAAATAAGTGAAAATAGTTTGGAATGCTTTTCTCCTTTGCTGAAAACTTTCAAGGAGTATCTCCCAATTTAAACACTGTGAGTAGATGTGCCAGGAACACTTAAATGGTTTTGTACTAAGAAAAAATAAATTTGCACTTTGATTTCACCAAGGTTAATAGGTAGAAACCTCAAATATTTCAGATAAGGCACCTATGATGATCACTTTTCTAAGGTGCTTGGATTGCAACATGTGTATCTTCTCCTAAATCCTTGTCAGGTCAGTTAGAAACAGTTCTCCCGGCAATCACTGAACAGAATATATTGCCTTTAGATGGATAACAAAGCAGAAGGATAAGTCCTATCTATTTTACAACAGCACCTTTTTATTTGGAAAAACAATATGTTATTAAAGGTCACCAGTTGCTAGAACAATACTTCATGCCCAACAAAAACAAAATAACAATGTCTACTTTTCTCTCAATTTTTATCTTTTGGCTTGGCAATCAAACTGGTATGTGTGTTGCTGTAAATCCTTGTTACAGTATATTGTATTGGCTTTGAGAGCAAAAATTTTATTTAAAACTGGTGGCTAATAATGCTGCTTGTTATATTTTTTTCACCCAAAAATATTCATACAATAGGGAAAGAAGATTACAAAGAAACCTTTGTGGTGACTTTGAAGAATGCAAATGAAAATACAGTATCATAAATATTAATATAAATTAGTAGTTACTATTATAAATAACAGTATAAATTGAACTTGAGAGAGCCAGTTTGGTCTAGTGGTTAAGGTGTTGGGCTAGAAACCAGGAGTCTGTGAGTTCTAGTCCCGCCTTAGGCATGAAAGCTGACTGGGTGACCTTGGGCCAGTCACACTCTCTCAGCCCAACTCACCTCACAAGGGTTGTTGCTGTGGGGAGAATAGGAGGAAGGAGTATTAGGTATGTTCGCCACCTTGAGTTATTTATAAAAATAATAAAGGCGGGATAAAAATTAAATAAATAAATAACTAATATACTTACTTGATATTAATAACTAATCTATGAAGAATGGTAACACTTCATATTAGTGGTTTATAATGTTTGTATTAATCCTTGCAGCAACTCTGTGGCACTGCATTCCCATGTTCTACATAAGAGGTTGAGTCTGAGCAAGAACAATTTGCCCAAAGAACTGTGTTACCTCACCATGTGCACTAAATCAGTAGATGAGTAATGGGTTTTGCTCCCTTGACCTACTTTGTGTTCCCATCATGGAAATTCTGAGCAGGGGTCTGATTATAAGATATATGACAATAGGTCTTCAGAAGGTTATTTCATTTTTAACTGTGTAAGAGGTTAAGAAAAGGGACCTTCGCTCTATGTTTACCAGTTGTTCACAATTATGTTTTCTCTTGAATGGTGATACAGAATGAAAAGGAAGATGTGATCTAAAGATTGCATACACCTATATTTCTAAGGCTACAGTAAATGTATTGAGGACTTTACTGAAAATCATGCTTTCACCTTTAAAACATAAACACGTGTGTCTTATCTGAGATGCACATGAACATGCAGTCTCTCTCTATATATATGTAAAAATAATATCATATGTAAGGACTTCCTTAATTTTTTATCCACAATAAATAGTTTATCAATAAACATTTACCTAGGAGTATATTCATTGAATATAATGGGGCATACTGTATTTGCCAAATCTGAAATACATAAACTCCTTTAAGATTTTAAGACTGGGCAACATTGTTTTTGAACAGGAGCAGGACCTTTTCAGATGTGACCCCACAGCTATGAAAATTGTTTTATTCTAAGTTTGGAAGCAAGTGAAAACATCTTGGTTCCACTAAGAATTTTGTAGTTGGATAACTTCTACTTGTAGCTTTTATATTATTTATTTACATTGCTTAAATAGGATTTGTGTTGCATTCCATTATTTTTAATAAATTGCTTCATGAATATTTTTTTATTAAAGGATAAACTAGAAGTATATAATGGATAAATCAGTAAATAATTGAGATTATTAAAGTTATAGCTCTGCAGAAACAGCTATGTTATTTTAAAAAGCTAGCATGTTTTCCAAGTCTATTATAGTGTACACAAGTATGAAAACAGGAGAAATATTTTGATTATTTTCTTCTTCCATGCTGTGTGTGGACTATGTCAGATTGGTTCTTTTATGAATCCATAAAGAGGGTCAATTGTTGGGTGAAACTAAAGTACCTCTTTCTCCAAAGGTCAACCTTATTCAGAGTACTTGTGTATCAGTGGAACACAAAGTAATGTAGCAGAAAAACATGACCCCATTTAAAGGTTGATTTGTATGATAACTAGTACATTCAATGGCTCTAGAATCAATGTATATGAAGTCTAGTTTGCCTTAATTAAGGTAATTAAGACATATTCCTCATTGCAGACAGCCATTTAATTTTAGGGTTTTGTCAGTGTCCAGATTAGAATACTTGTTTTCTAATATTACCCCAATTATTGTGTGACCTAACTACATTCTTTGAAGTATGTCTGGCAGCTTAAGCTTAGTAATATTTTAATGTAATATTTTTGTTGTGTAAATTTTTTATGTTCCTTCACTAATAACACAATAAGCTAGACATTCCAGTACACTGAAACTTACTGGTGTAATTCTGCTTTATTTGACCTCAACCCATTTATTAATGTGTCTGTTTTACTAATTAGAGACTAACTCTCCACTTCTAGCTGAACCATTCTATTTTAAACAGATTCATTGATTTAATTGGCTTAAATCTTAGTACTAAATAACATCACAGATTAGTCTGATTTTTTAGCTGGTGGATTATCAACTGGGATTTATATTGTGTAATCATATTTTTCCATTAAAATTCTGCTGCCTTCTCTAAAGAAACATTACATTTATTTTATGATGGTATTCTTAGGATTCATTAGTCAGACAATGAACCTGCAGAGTCAAAAACCAATACAGGTAGACTATGCAAGATCTTTAGGCAGGCAGAGAGACTTGTCTCATAGGGATGTTCCTGTAATTAGGCATAAATAAATACCTATACTGCCTCTTTCCTTTTCTTTGGTAAAAGTTAGCAACAGTAATGTATAATTAGAAAGGGAAAGAGTATATTTTGAAAGTGTGTGTGGAGGCTGAAACCCCACAGATCTAGAGGAATACTCTCAGACCTTTGCAAACATGCCCCAAAGGCAGAGGTTAGAAGGGAGGTAGAAAAATGACCAAGCTTAGCTGTAATTGTCCAAAGTAAGTCCTAAATAGGAGCTCAGGTTGATCCAACTCAGGCAGTGTTTCTCAACCTCAGCAGGTTTAAGATGTGTGGACTTCAACTCCCAGCATTGCTGGCTGGGGAATTCTGGGAGTTGAAGTCCACACATCTTAAACCTGCCAAGGTTGAGAAACACTGGACTCAGGAATAAAGAAACATGAACCTAATTGTACCAAGAACAAATGGGATTGTAACTCACATTATAGTCAGCCAATAAGATTGATGGAGCATCTAAAACAAGACTCTCACCCCTCCCTTTTCACTTCTTTTTTAATATTATGCTGTATCCTTATCAACAGTAATGCACAGCTCTTTAGCTGGCACCCAGGACTTCTCTGATCTTACAGTCTTTAACCACAACTTGACACAGACCCCCAAAGCAAACTTAGTGGTTAGAAACAATTTCCTCCAATCTGAGTTGTCTTATAATGCCATTTTACATATAATGATTTCTTTACAAGCATTTGAGTGCCTACAAGCATTTGAGCGGGGGGGGGGGGGGGGAGAGAGAGAGAGAGAGAGAGACAACAACGAGGATCAAGGCACTTTCAAACAGATAGACGAAGTAGAAGGAGATGCACATCAAAAAGAAGGGGTACATTAGGGCAACTTTACAAGTCTGGAGAGGACATGCCAGTGCCTGGCATTTTTCTTCTCATTCTCATTTCATGAGTAGCTTCCAGCAGGCAAAGCCAAGGTGTCTTCTATCCAGGTCCAATCTTGCGGTTTGCTTTCAATGACTTCTTGAAGTCAAAGGAACTGGGAGATGCTCCTTGCCATTTTAGTGCCAAAATATGTGTGTGGAAAGTCTTTCATCTGGCGCTACAGAAGTTTACTTGCAGCCGGGGCAGTGGTGGTGGGAAGAGAAAGGAAGCAGCCTACCAAATTAATATACAGACTGGACTGCCGAGAATATAATTTTTAAAAGCTGTGTTTTAAGTTTAGACACGTCCATTGGCGGACAAAACAGGACATTAGCCAGATCAGATTTGCGAGAGACGTGACTTAACAACCTTCAGATTCCAAGCATAATTACATTCCGGTAAGCGTCATCCTCCACTATTAAACATTTCCTACGATCCTCCAAACATTCCTTGAAGTGAGTCCCGAGAGATTTCGGGAAGAAGTTAGAGGTGGGCTGTCCGCGCCGGTATCGGAATAACTTCCATACTTCTCTCTTGCGGGGAACGTGGGCAGGGAGTGGGGCTTCCCTGATAGCTCTCTATAGACCGGTCGATAAAACCCCGGGAATATTCGGAGGAGATGCGAAGGAAACCGAGGGCGCCTCTGCTTCACGGAGGGTGGTAGCCCTCAGCTTCCCTCGAAGCTCAGCAGCGTCCCTGGCACTGCCGTGTCAAGAGTTGGCCGCCGTTTCTTTTTTGCACCGAGAACACGCACTCTTTTTTGCCGCCTCTCCCCTACGTCTCCTCCTGAACTATTTCTGGGGATCCAGAAATTTCTCGGCAGATTTTCTCAGCTTCAAACGTTTCCCCGCGTTAGTGGTTTTCTCAGGAGGGCTTCGAGATTCCAAGACACTGGGCGGTCCGGAAGAACTTGCTAATTTTCTTTGAGGAACCTCGAAGTTCCTTTTCCCCCAACTGGGAGGCTCTCCCCCTCCTCCTCCTCCTGATCCACCCCTCTCCTTTAAGGGTCTCCATTTCATCCCCGGCGTGGGATGCAGCCTCAGACCTAGTTCACCTCCCATGGCCGGCACTCCTAGTTTGAATACCCTTTTGAACTAAACGAGGTGGCAAGCCTGCAACTTTCGTGCTCGGGTGATTAGAGATTAGCGTTTAGCCTACTGGCGAAGGGGTGGTGGTGGTGAGGACTGTATGTTTTGCTCTTGTATTTTGTGTGTGCGCGCGCGTATGTATGTATGTATGTATGTATGTATGTATGCATGCTTGAAAACCTTATACTTTTTCCTATCCATTACTCTTTTCCTTCTGGGAAAAAGATAATATGTGGTCAGAGTGATGTTTTCTTTAGTCACTCAGCCGGCAAAGTGAGTGACGGACTTGAGTCTGCCGCCGCCGCCGCCAGTCATGACCCAGCAACACAAAGTAAACTATTAAAAACAGCTTATTTTCTCTCTTCGTTTGCCCGGCTGGACTTCCACCATGCCTCAGCAGCAGTAGCTTTTTCCCCCATCACCGTCCCCCTTCCTTTTATTTCTAACGTCGAATCTGAAGAAGAGTTCTGTGAATCTCGGAAGCTAGTTCCCTGCTCTGAAGAATATACACGCTCTCGCGAAAGTTTCTGGCGCGCTCTTTCTTAATGTTCTTCGAAGCGGGGAAAGGCCGGGGATGGGGATGGAGATGGGGACAAAGCAGGCGGCGCCAAAATAAGGAACGCGGGAAGGTCGCTGTCCGACCCTTCAAAGGCATTACAGTGAGGTGGAACAAATTTAACTCTATTTGCTCAGGCTTGTTAGCCTTTGTTCCCAAATTAATGGGGTTAGTTAGTATTACAGCCTGCGAGAGAACGGAGATGCGTGCGTGAAAGATGCTTTGTTTTCCAAGACGAAGTGCGTGGAGAGGTATAGCGGCTAATCAGAAGGGCTGAAGATGAGAAGAAAAATAGCGCATTTTGTTTTTCTTGGGACGGGGAGGCAGACGCAACTTGAGAAGCGGCGACCAGCTAAATTTCAGCTGACTTTGAATGTAGTTCATCCTCAGTGCGGCTGCCCCGTTCACTGGGCCGCAGTCTTCTCAATCTCAGAAGAAAGTTCTTTCTAACCACCTTGTTAGGAAAGGGCCGGCGTGGGGAGCAACCTTGTCAGGGCATACCCACCAGGTCAAGTCACCCACGAATGGAGCAACAGTCCTGTTGACTTCCCCTCCAAGCAGTGACCCAGGCAATGGCCGCATCAGGAAGGGATTGGCCGTTGCTTCTATCCAGGATATTGTTAGATTTTCCAATCTTTCCAAACCCAGCCCGGAATTCCCCCGCGGTCTCCCATTCGAGCCCTAACCAGGGCCAACGTTGCTTACTTTCCGAGCCCAGACAAGGCGGCTAGGCGCTGCAAGCAGCAAACCCCGTACAGTAAAGGAAGCCAAGTTCATGACAGGGATACTACAGTTCGCTAAAGGAAGAATTCCAGCTCGTCCGAAAGCATTTTTTCAAACGGAGAGTAGGTGCGAACAGCGCCGGGCAATAGGGACAGAGGAAGAAGCTACGCTCCCCTTTGCTACACCTCTGCCCTCGCAAGTAAACGTACGTTAATCTCCCTCTTAGTTGGGACTAAGTCTCTCTGAACCCGTGGCCCTTATTTCTGAATAGACTTATATGGAGTCGCTTTGTTAAGTCCCGGCGTCATTAGAGCGGAGCGCGAAGCGCACGGAGGACTTGCTGCCTTAATTACAGCCCACTTCTTTGCTTCATCATCAATCTCTCGGCACTCGTTTGCTCTCCCACCCTCGCTATAATAACTCAGCTGACCTAACATGCCCACCCTATGTAAGAGCCCAGGCGACGGGAATTAAAATTCAAACGTTAAACTAAAAACGAAGTATTGACGAACAATAGCAGAGCTCCTTCCCTCGCCCTGAGGAGCGCGGAGTCAATTGCAAACCTTTAGCCCGCTTATTCCCTTTCTACCTTTAAGGAAGTGCAAGTCAAATTACGGGAGGAGGAGGGGAGAGGGGGGGGGGGACCTCACAAAGAAGCACCAGCCTCGTGCCCTAATAGGAAGCGGTGCATCCAAACCCTCTCTTTTTTGCTCGTCGGCGATTGTGGGCGAATATATAATGAAGCGGTCTAAGTTCATTAGTGTTTGCAATCAGCGGCACGCAGACACCCTCATCAGGGCAGAAAGCTGCGAAGAGCCATTCATCAGCGTGAAGTGTTGTTCATGGATGACCCCTAAATCATGGCACTAGTAGTAGATGCACTGATTGGACACAGCATGGGAGACTCAGCACTTTGTATTAACCAACAGAGGCGGCGGGTATGAGAACGGGGGACGACGCGAAAGTGGTTCAGTCCAAATGACAGGAGGCGGCAGCGAAAGAGGTGACGCGGTGCACAAAACTTAGGCGGGGAGAGCAGCTGCGAGCTTGCCAAATGCCGGAGCAGAGGAGCCGGGAATTATAAATGGCCAAGTCCATTCTTCGCTGCCCGGGCTGGGGAGATGGATCTCCCCGCGCTTTATGGTAGGCGCCTCTTTCCTGCGTGTGCGCCTCTCTCGCTCCCTAATAAGGGAGACGGGCTGAAGCGACCGCCGCTGCCGAGCCCTCTCCCCCTTCGGGGTGCCCCCCCAGTCCTAAGCTTAGATTCGCCCGGCTGCTGCCGCCGTTGCTCCTCCCCCCTCCCGGCTTCTGTGGCACTTTAGCGGGGGGCTGTGTTCTTCCCTTCCACCTCCCTTCTCTGGAGGACGGGCGAAAACAATAACAGTGACAACAACGGTAAACTCCCGAGTCGGAGGAAGGGGCGCAGCTCAGAGCTGCGGAGCGTGAACTTCTGAGGAGGCTTCGCTCCCCTCGCTGCCCCCACGCCGCCAGCGCTCGGCAGGACCGGGGACGGAACTTGTAGCGCTTCTCTCCTCCTCCTCCTCCTCCTCCTCCTCCTCCCGCCTTCCCGCGACGTCCCCAGTTCGGTCGGCCAAGCGGGCGGTGCTGCTGTTCGCCGCGGCGCTGCTGGGCTGGCTGAGGAGAGGAGGAGGGAAGAGTCCAAGCCGAGGCGCCCTGGGTAAGTGGCTCGCGCTCTTTGTCGGTCCTAGCGCCCGCGGGCCCCTCTGGGAGCCGGAGGAGTTGCGGCGAATAGCCGGCGGGTTCCGGGGACTCCCGGGCGGCTCTTTCTCCTCTTCCCCCGTTCTCTGGCCTAAAAATCCCGTCTGCTTGGTGGAGCTCCAACCCCGACCTGCCTCAGGTGGGGCTTCCTTCTCCCTGGAGTTGCCTGGAAACTTTTCGCGCTCTCTCTCTCTCTCTCACTCTTTTGGTCTTTCGTACTGACGCTCTTTGCCGGCGGCTGCAGAGAGGATTCGGTCCTTGTCCGAGAGGAAAAGAGAAGTGAGGACGGAGTTGGAGGGGTTGGCTGGGGGGAGCCGGGAAGGAGCCCTCTGCTTCGTCCTCTTGGTGTCAGATATGCCCGCGTAGTAGTGCTCGGCGAAAGGGTTTGCCAGGACTTCTAAGTATAGATCTGGTCTGAAATGGAAAAGGAAGACGCCGACGAAAAGGCAACCAGAGGTGTTGGAGGGGTCGCCAATTCAACTTGATCTCCTCAACTCCTAGAGTGAGGCAGCGGTATTGACCCGACCGGGCGACCCATCTGTTGAAATCCACGTTGTTTTTGTTGTTCCATCGGTCTTCCACGTCTTAGTCGGAGGATTTGGCCCTTTAGGATTCAGCAGGTTGCACTTCGCTGATGAATTGAGCTCCTCCAGTCACCGCAAGGTGTACGCACGCGTTGCTTAACAGAAGCATTTTCCTTCTAAGTCAGTTCAAGTCTAGCTTTCTGAGCTTTTGGACTGAGTGGTCCGGATAATGACAAAACGATTGTGGCTGCTATAGTATTGTTATCCTGTTCGCCCCCACCCCTCAGTTTATTCGTTCGGACGTTCGGGTATGAAGAAGGTTGAAGGTCTGTAAAAGCCTGTTTTGCTTTAACTTGTGTAGAGTTATGTATGGTGTGTATTTTATGGTGTGGTTTCTCTCTGTTCTTACCTTAAGAATTTTATAAAGGTGTGGCAAACCTTTATAAGCAGTACAGAATCACTGGGTACGCTATTCATTTTCCAAGTTAAACATTCTTAGTTCTTACCTAGTTTGTCTTTACTTTCCTGGACACACACACAAGTGTATTCTTACCTATTGGTGAGAAAACGCCAGTAAATAAATAAATAAATAATTTCTGCAGTGTTTACTTCCATCAAACGTAGGTAAATTGTCTAAACTGATAACTTTTTAATTATGCAGCATTAGAAACCTTACAATTTTGCAATAAAATCATAACAAATTAAAGGATAATATATCTATATATAGATATGGATATATATCTAATAATACATGACTGTTCGGTTCGGGTGGTTGCTGTTTGCAGAATTCCAATGATGTAATCATATTGTGATTTGCAGTAAATTACATTAGTTTACAATGTTATGTATATAAACCTCAGTAAATAAGTTTGGCTAACTTCTGAGCTTTGCAGTGTCAAAATGTTTGCCTTCCTAGCCAAAAAAGCTATTATTCTAATATGAACTTGAATATTCTGTTGATTTAAAAATTAAATGATAAGAATTAAATGTAGTTAAAGGTGTTTATTTAAACTTTGTAGTTTAAAACCTTTCTAATGTCATTGTATATGTTTAGTTAGACTTATTGGCAAAGCCATTAGGCCGCAGTAGGAATTCTTAAAGATGTGCACACAATCTACCTCAGTGCCTAGGTAACCTTATGTTACTCTGTTTGCCTGTAATAGGGGACTGCTTACTCTGTTCAGCTTCTCATGTCCACGTGCAAGAAACCGAATTGACTGGATTAAACTCTGTGGTGTCTACTGGAATGTTGTATGTTACTTGCCTTAAGTTGAAATAAGTACCTTTCTGTTAGACTGAGTGTAACTTTTGTAAATTAGAAAACAGGAACATTCTTTAATGTGTTCTGTATAATATATAGGGAACAGTAAAGTAAGGAAAAGTTATATGTAAGGAAATATTGAAAAAAGTACTGATTCTGAACCTTAAGCTGTTTATTTTGGAAGAATTTTCCTTCAGAAGTTTTTCTAAAGTACGTGCTTGAGCATAATACATTGAATAAGGAAATGATGTATATATCGTGCAAAAAGTATAATGGATAGATTAGGACTAATACTGCAAGAGTACTCATAATCCAGTTAGTAAGGTATTAGCATTTCATTTTAATTACTTTATCAAATCAGAGTTATTGTGGTTTAAAGATTAGAAAAAAAATATTTCAAACTAATATATCCAGCCATACTAATTTTTTTAAAAAAATTACAAGTATGAATTAAAAGAGTACTAAGATTTTTAAAAGCTTATTGGCTGCCATATTTAGCACCACCTCAAAATAGTAAACATAAAGTTAAATGATGTTATAATGCAAGGTTGTATGAAAAAAAATCAGTGTATTTTATCCTAAGCATAAAGCAAGATCCCTGTTTTGCCATTGCATCAGTCAAGTCTCAGAAGCAGTATAATGCATGGTTTTGGGAAGGCCTTACATATGATACTGCTTTGAAATGTATACCTCACAAAGAAAACAAATATTTAGCTTAGCTTTAGGAAAAACAATACTATTTAACTATCACTAATGATTCCTTGAAAACAAATTGGTTAACATATTGTTACCACAGTTATTCTCTATCCAATAGAATTAGATGAAAACAGTATTCTATTTTTAAGGTTGTGGCAGAAAAATACTGAGGTCTTTGCACACATGTAATTGAATGTTGAGAATTTTTATGACACACATTAAATATAGTTTTTTATCACTAGTAGAGTAATCTTTTCACACAGATATGATTAATATTTGCACAAAAAATTTCATAAATCTTGAAATTTTCGTTTTGTTCTCAAAGTTTATTTTAACAGATATAGCTATATTAAGGTTTTTAACATTTGAGGTGGAGAAGAGTAGACTTCTCCTTAAGCTAAATTATACTATCTTTCATAAAAGATAGCTTTACTGTATCTTTAGTGTGATATGCTGATTTTTGTTTCCAAAGAATTGAATTATCCTAGTTCTAAGAGTATGGCTTTTAGTCTTTCATTTAAAAGTGGCAATTTAATATTCAATATAATACAGAATTTTTAGTGTTATATATAATTCAGTGTTACATAGTGACATATTCTATTTTTGTTAATTTTTCAGTAATTAACTCTTAAAAGTCATATTGAGATTGTCAGCTGTTTTTAAGAAGCTGAAACTTGCTTAAATCTGGACAGCATATTAGCATAGAAAGAGCCTGCCATTTTTTTTCTAGTTGAAAAACTATTTACTTATATCTCTTAAAATATGATTTTCTTATACTTTTCTCACCCAATTTTCTTATTCTTTTTTTTTAATAATAGAGATTGAAGTTTCTGAATAATAGTAGTAGTTTGGATGGTGCATCCATTTTACATAGAGTGTTTTACAACATACTAGTCTGCAGCCATACCTGCTTTTATGTTGCATTAACTTGTTCATGATTAATAGCAAAATTGCTACATATTGAAGTCACTTGTTTGAAAACAAGTGTTAAAAGATTTTTGGATTTTTCAGAGTGCTAGGTCATGCAACTCTGATCTTATTGTAGCCTTAATGAAGCTTCATAGAAAAACTAGAAAAAAACCTAGTTTTTTTTAGAAAGAACAGTTTGTTTAATCTATATTTATGTTGATCCCTGATTCAGAATCAGAATGATATATTAACCCAAAACATTATCAATTTAAGAAACTGATGATAAGCTAATTATACAGTTACACTTATCATTACAAAATAAACATTTCCAAAAATAACATGAAAACAGTAGTATCAGTTAAAGTCACCTGTTATTCATAATTTAACTATTTTAACACTTCATTGCATGTTGCTAGACATAGTGCTAGCATTGAAAAATAAGGTATAGAGACATAGTTTTTTGTTCTTTTCTAGAAACAGTAAGGATAGTAGATCTTCTCGTTCCTGCTGTGAAATTTGCATATTTTTCCTTTCTCTGTGTTCTTGTTTCAGCTCTGTCAGTACTTGGTTACAAACAAACTTGTTATGAGTATGGTAACCATATACAATTCACTTAAAATATTCTTTTCCAGGAAAGATTAAAATCCATAAGAATTTTAAAATCAGAGGATACAATAACGTAATTCGAAAAAAGCAGGTATTTCAATGTTCCTAAATGTGGATCTTTTTAGTCATGTGATACAGGATTTTTATACAGTTATTTATCTTTTGAATTATATATGTTGAGGTATATTTTTTAGATTATGAGTTTCAGAATGTTTTATTTTGGAAAAGTAACACATATTTTGGAAAGAGCACTTTACTTCATATAGTCCATAAAATATTCAAACAGTAAAGTGGATCCTGAGTTCTTTAGAACTCAGTATTTCTATGGAAAATATGTTCAATAAATGTGTAGTATTGCTTTGTCTTTTCATATTGAATATATTGATAATGTATAGAATCTTGCCCAAAAGATTAAATAGACTGGGTATGAAAATATTTAGAATATCTCTATTAGATAGATGTTCTGTTAATTTTATATAGTTTCTACTAAAAAAACATTGAAGTTATTGAAATATTTAAAAAAGAATGGTATAAAAGTATAAATTGATTTTTGGCCAGAAACAGTTAAGTTGGTAACAAAAGTTTAGCTTCTTATTTTCTGTGTTAATATCAAGACATGGGCAGGGGGAGACGAATCTTGATACTCATGCATTTATTATGACTCAAACTCAGCAGAAGACAGGTTGATAGTGTTACTCCAAATGTTATTTGTTTCATTTCTTTAGGTATGCTAATTTATTCCATTAATTAGTGGCAATATACTATTAGATTATAAAGCTGAAAAAGTGATTAATTTAAGAATTGATAAATAAAAACAACCACATATTAATATTCATAAAAGAACTTAAAACTGAGTATGTTTGCATTACCTGAATTAATTGTATAAGGCATACTTCCATTGATTCCTGCATTTTATATGTTTACAAGGAAACATATTTGAAGAATGAGGTTAAAAATACAGGGAAAAAATCAATATGAACAAATTTTCTTTTAAAATTAAAATTTGTGACTGAATAACCCAGAATTTATGCAATAAATCAACATGTGTTTTTATTTCTTTTTTCTTCTATAATTATAGTGGTAAAATTTAAGTGCAGTGCAAACATGTATTGTGATTTATCTCACTGAATTTCTACTGTGAAGATATATCATTTTTTTGGGAAGATACTGATTTAACTCATATTGATATAAATTGAGAATACATATCAATAGGTCACTGGTGTGTAATCTTCATTTGAAGAAATGATACCACTAGTACTGTGGTGTTTCAAAGATTGTAGTTTTTGATTTGTGTGATTATAAGTATTATTTAAAATGCCCACAGTATTACTATAACTATTATTTTGTGTTCATAAGTCTCTTTAAAAATATTAATAAGGAGCACACTAGACTATCACATAAAGAATAGGCTACTTAAAAGAAACTGAAAACTCAGTTTTACTGATTCCTCAAAGGACTATAAAATACTTAATATAGCATTAAGATTGTAATCTGGTACATACTTTTCTGGTACATACTTTTCTGGGGGATAAGTATCTTTGAATTAAATGGGCATTACTTCTGAGTAGACATACATAGGAATGCTCTGTTAAATGATGAAACATCCCAGATGCGTGCCTGTCCTCCCTCATTACAGCCATTTTGCCAAGCTGTGGAAACAGTTTTATTCAGGTGAGCTTTTGAAGTTTAATGATGGCTGAGCTATTGCTATTTCTTATGTTTTTATACATTTTGGAAGGGTAATTTTACTTTGTACTGGTGTTGTTTATTGTATAAGTTATTTTATGCTTTTGTACATCTGGAATATGCAATGCAAAAATACAGTAAATAAACACGTCCTGTTTAAAGTGATGAAAAGTTCTGTGAATCAAGCGCTATGAGGAATGGCTATATTAAAATACTTAATCAATTAAAGAATATAATGGATTTAATTAGGTGAAGAATGCATTCTAAGGCCAAACACTTTAAGCAAACTTTGCTTACTATAAGTCACATTGAATTTAATAGATTTTACTTCTGTATAAATGTTCGGATTCTTGCAGGACGTTCTTTCAAGATTGTTGGGTTTTCCATATAATGGCTGCAATACAATTTAGGACCCATTGATTGTAACAGGATATAGTGGAACTGTAACTATGGGACTTGAGAGTCAGTTTCTCAGGATAGAGAAACTGTCAGGTATGTCAACAATTAACAGTCACTCAAGGCTGAGAAGAACAGGGCAAACAATCCATTAAACCACAGGGAAGGTAGAAGAAACAAATGCTGTAATTGATATATAGTTGATAGTAATATGGAATTTGCACCTTCATGCTGACTGAGGGTGATCAACTGTTTTAGTAAGTTTTGCCTAATTCTTATGTAACCATATTGGGTTGTGTGCTAAACAGTCTTAAATTGAGTGAGAGCCAGACCCCAGTCAGACAGTATCAGACAGTAAGCGATGAACTTGACAGCAACCATACATGCCAGTTATACTGATTACAGCCATATATGTATTCAATGGGGGTATAAGTTACAAGTGGGTTGTAACATATTACTGTTGTTGCTGTGAAAGCAGTATGAGTTTTAAAATAATCTTATTTTAAAAATAAGAGCTCTTATGTAAATGAAAAGACCAGTTTTATTTCAAATCTGTTCTACGAAGTGATGTAAAGAAACAAAGATTTCAAATCAAGTGCTATTTTTTTAAAAAAAATTCAAAAGAAATACATGCAATTCATTTGTGTGTGTGTGTGTGAATTGTTTGTTCCTTGGGCAGTAAAATTGAAGGAGTATGTAATATAGTGTTTTATAGAATGTACAATGAACCAAGAAGAGTTTGGTTCAGTTTAGATGTAGAGTCACTGGTGGCCTTAGCCACTAAATCACATCTACCACACCATATTTATAATTTAATAACCCTGGCTTTTAAAATAAGACTGATAAAAGAATTACTGGTGGGAATCAGCCTATAGTCACTAGTTGGACATGAAAATATAGACAGTCATAATGGATAGCAGATGCGTAACAGTTTAAGTGTCCAATACAAGTCATTAGGGCAATGTTGCATAACATTGTGAATTTTAAAATCATAATGATATGAGGGATTTTTTTACACAAATTATTGAACAGAATATGTTTAATAGTCTTATTCCTATGTGTTTTTAAAATATTAATAAGTCTTAATTTCACTTAGAAAGTAGCAGAAATATGTGGTGCTCTATAAATACAATTGGTTGAATTTTATTGTTGGAAGACTAAAAATCTTGATTGATTTTGTAACTGTTGCTAAACTGTAAAGATATGTGCTTCAGTACAATCAGAATATCTTCCTCAATTTATAATCCAGTAAAGGTAAGCACTGATAACAATATGGCACTAATTCCTCAAAAGCAAACGTTTATTTTAATTGCTTATATTTCCAAATATATTGAGATTCATATTAAATTGCAACTTACTAAACAGTTAACTTATTAACAGTTAACCCTAAAAACTGGAATTTAGACATATTTATTCAGCAAAGTATTGTTACACCTTACAGTTACTAAAATACAGATTCTTCTACCAGTGGTCTTCCCTTGTCCATGATGTATTGTCAACTAAACATTCAGAATGAAAATAAAAATCCAGTAGAATTGTTCTGATTTTCCTTAATAGTTTTTAAATAGATACCAAGAATATAATTTTAGAAATAATTTGATATAGAAATGAAATTGCTGCATTGTAGTTAGTTTGATATGGTTAGTTCTGTTATAATTTATACTACTTTGATTTTTTTTACAAAGCATTAAATAGCTCATAATACAAGCTTGCTATACTCATGCAATGCAATCAGAAATTAAACAAATACTTCTAAAATAATTAAAATATAATAGAAAGTCTTTTACTTAACAAAACTGAAATAGAAAGCCAATTGCTTCTCTTTAGACCATATTTTTTATGATTTGCTAGTATTGCCTAAAATTTAATTAAGGTAAGGGTTAGCATTTGATTCAGTGTTCTATGACATACTAGAAATTCAACATAGTGAGGCACATGTTCTGTTCTAATTTTGGGTGGGGTGATGGAGGAGGAGGACCAATTTGAAGTTCTTTTCTTTAACAGGCAACCAACCACACACTGTACAACACACAGTTGCTCTTGGTTGGTTCATAAGGCAAGTAAGGAACCCTATGATTTTAGAAAGTGGAAGCATCATAAACTGCTGCTCCCCCAGTTTGAATATTTTGTACTATGAAATGCTGAAAAACAAGGCTAAATTTTTACAGGACAGATTATAGTAGGACTTCAGGTGAGACTTTGGCTTTGGTTTTCTTTTATCTGTAATAGCTTAATAAAAAGATGTTAGTGTAGTGAGAGTGAGTTGTGTAATGTTCCTCCACTTCATGTTTAGCTTGATTTAATACTGATTCGATAATAGGATACAGGTTCACAGAAGTCAGATCCGTGTTTATACAGTATTTTGTAAATTTGAATACTTTTGAAGCAGCTATATAAGTTCTTAAGCTAAGTGACAAAATCTGATTTTCTCATGCATATACAGTTAATATATGAAGACATATATTATAGACATGAGTACTATATGCTCATTAATGATATGTTTCTTTTTTTCTATTTTTAAGAAGCTTTGGGTTCCAGAAAATGGTGTTACAGTTTTGATGGTTAATGGAAGCTAAAAATGTAATGTAATTCATCTTTTGAGGAGGTATTATTTTTCATTTAATAGGGCTTAATTAAAATACATGTGGAATTTTATTGATGTTTATTCAGAACTAAGGCTTTCTATGCTCAGTAATAATGTTCCTTATAGAATTAAACCTATTTGAACTTGCTGCCACCGCTGCTGAATACTTTTTTCAAGCGTAGATAATAAATTCTAACCACTTCTGTGAATTCCAAGTTTTATTATACTCTAATATAATAAGTTATGATGTAAATAATTTCCAAATATTTAAAATTTTAATGAATTTTTGATGTATTAAAACAGAAAAGTTAGAAGTTTTTGTGGTAATATAAATGAGAGTTGCCAAGGTCTCTTTGAAAATGCTAACAGTTCACAGTACTGTAAATTAGAGGATGAAGTATTTCATCTATTTGTAATATTGTCTGAAATAGAAGACCTTTAAATAATGGAATCATTGCATCTAGTATATGATGGATAATTACTGTTATATTTTATACATGTTATCAACAAACTTGCATTTGCATATGGAAAAATATTATGTTTGAATATGGCAGCATCAATGTTCTTTAGCGTGTGAGTGAAATATTGTATCTTAATACATACACACACACATACTCATAAAAGTACATATATCCTTGAAATATAATGACTTATAACCACACTTATATGGCTTTGTTGTTGCTGAATATATTTTAATAGTGACCTTCATAGTGGCTTAAAATGTTTCAGAGAATATATGTTCTGCAGGAAGTCATGTGCATGATGCATTACTTTAATTAGAGGAAAGTTGAGTAGAGAAGATAGAGATTTTAGAAGTATTTTGTGTTGTATTTTATTTTCATCTTTTGCAGAGAAATTTTGATACTCATTTAAGCAGCAGGTAAATGTCTTGATCCTATCACTGCATTGTAAAAAAAAATCTGTCACAGCTTAGTAACAATTATGGGCAGAATAAATCTACAATTATTTCTTTATTAAGAATAAGCATTTTGGTGATTTTTTGCCTTTAGGGCTGGATTGATTTAGTCAGGTTTTTATGTCCTTAGTTATTACTTGTGCTTAACTGAGATGCAATTAAACTTTTAAATATTTCTTCTACTTGCTTTAAATGTAAACTGGGATATTTTGACAATAAAATAACCTAATTAAGAATTATATATTGTGCCTTTTATTATGATATAGTATAATGATAAGAGTACAATGTTATGCAGAATTGTTCAGGGTTTAATACATTTGTTTCCCAATAAGAATTATTTTTTTAAAAAAGTATTTCTTGTAGCATGTATATGAGAAGCATGATTAAGGATAGTTTTCTATCCTTGAAGTATAAAGAAAAGAAGAAGTTTACGTACCTTTGATACAGAGTTTAGAGTTGTTTTCACCCTTGATCTTGGAACACCTATGCCGCAGAGAGTCTTTGTGGATGAGTTGGCATAACTGTACTCAGTAACTGATAGTGAATGCACTATTTATGATATTAATACCTGTTGCTATAGTTATTATTTCCATGAGAATAATATACTAGAAAATATATTACTGAACAGTAGCTTCATAAATGGAAAGATGTGCCAGAGGACTGGGGGTCAATTTCTGTCATTAAGAGTTTGAGTCACAGGAATATATGCCTTTTTTTGCAAAAATGCACTCACTAACATTGCACTTTTAAGATATATGTGATTTACAGAAACATTTCTGTTCCTTATAATGATAGTATGGGGAAAATAAGTGTGCAGTTCCTTTAAAGCAAATGATACCAAAGTGATACATAGTGAAGGAGATTTCAAAAAGGAAATTGGGATGACAAGTAGCTAAAACATATTGAGTGCTGTAACTCTGTTGTAGTATCTTGGCAGAATCCTGAATGGGCAGTGCACTTTTGTGTATTGCTATGCTGAAAGTATGTTGAAGGAATTTAGCAAAGTATGCTATAATGAAGAAATACCACACTTTAGTTACCAAGTCACTAGGGCTGTCCTGCCATTATACAGAAAGAAGAGATTGTGTCAAGTTGCTGATTTAAGCAAATGTCTTTATCTACATCTGCCAGAGTATTGATCTGTTTAGTATTATGGAAGATGAAGTCTCCAGAGGCCAAGTTATTGGTAACACTGGTTTCATTTTAGAAAAAGTGATATTTTACTGATTGATTGATTCCAAGATTATATAGGTAAAAGAAAATACAATAATAACATACATATCTGCTAAATACAAAGAGTAAACATTCAGATAAATACATTGCCTTTATAAAATAACCCAATCTGTTCAATATAACGGATTCTTAGCTGAACTGCCTTATCTATAAACTTAGCAGTTCAATATGTTAGAGCGTAGGAGGAAATAGGACAATCTGCAGTTCAAGTATTTTTTGGTTTGGGAGTAGTTTAGTTCTTAGCCAACCAGTTTAAATATCTTTTTTTTTTTGCCAATAACTCCATGTCTGTCTGGGCACTGATATCTAGGACTCTGTTTAAAATTTTCCTTTGCCTGGGAGGCAGTTGAGAGTAAATATTGGGTGGAAAACCCATGCTGTAAAATAACTTCGGTAAGTCAACTTACCCAAGAGGTGGGCTGAGCCATGCTTATCTGTTCAGCTGAACGTATTTTGGATTTTAGAAACAAGTGAAAACCTAGCTATTCACCTAAGCTTGACTGTGGACATTTGCTGTGTTCATATGGTTATGCTTTTATAACTTTATTGTTGAGTTTCCATTTCCATCCATTTTAATCACTTTTTACAAACATTTAATACCATTATGGTTCAAACGAATTTTTAAATGGCTGACTTAATGATAAACCCAGAAATATATAAGCTTCTGTTAAAACAACAAACACCTTAACATACAGCTCAAGGAATTCAGTGTCTAGAATATGTACCATAGAATCCCATATTACTGGTGGCCACTTGTGTCATCACCCAAGCAGAAGAAGGGTGTTAGGCATGTTGTGTATAAAGAGTTAATGTCCTATCCGGGGGGGGGGGGGATTTGTCTTTAAAAAGGCAGTTGTGAAGAATCTCTGAGCAGTGGATGTTAGCAAACTGTATTAACATAGTTGTTTTTAGAGGCAAACTTAAATATTCATTTAAAGATACTGGTGTTCATCTTGCTGAAAATATTGAAATAAATGTTTCCTTCTTAATATTCTAGTAGATTGATATAGAGGAGGAGTGTATTTTATGCACTGATTAAGTAGAAAGGTGAAATATAAATCAAATGAAATGATTTTGAGGAACAGAATTAATTGGGAGTTTAAAGATTTAAGAAGTTCCTTGAGCAGTACTTAGAAACAAATGGTATCTTGTTCCAGAACTAGAGATGTTTCTTTTGATCAATCCCAGCCAGCAATTTGGCTGCTCTAATTTTGTACTGAGTTTCTAGGTCTTCAAACGCGGCTTTACAGTATATATAGTTCCCAAATATGTCCAGGCTATGCTAGTAGATAAAAGTGCCTCATGCTATGGAAGACATTTCAGCCTTTAAACCCTACTTGGGACTGGAATGTGCCATTTCCCCTAGCTAAAGTGATGCACTGGGCTTTTTGTAGCATGCCAAGGACATCATTCCAAAAACCATCAGGGCCAAGCCCCCCCGTTTTTGCTTTTGTTTTTTGTTTAAAAATCATAAGGAGTAAGCTGGTACCTTCAGCCTTTTCAAGCAATTGTTTTAAAAAAACAAAAAATAAAACGCTACTTTTTTTAAACCCCAGGCATTCAGAGGGGACCTTCTGGGACCTGCAAAGGGAGTATTGGCAGGATGCTTGGGGCCCACTGGCCATTCATTTTGCAACTGTGCCTCACAAGATGGGTACTATTTTTATTGCCTATAAAAGGTTTTAGAACTATCAGTCAAAATATAATTCAGAAATTATAGTTCCTAATTATTATCTAATGTTATACATTGTCCTCTTTTATGTGAACATACTTATTTAAATTTTATACATTTTTCTATCATCAGTAAAACAAGTCACATTTTAAAAAAAATTTGTGGAAATCCAGTGAGTTATTTTAGGTGCCTTAAAATTTCTGGCAGAATTTTCAACTTTGGAAACTGAAAGCCCAATCATGTGTTTGCAAGGTTCATGTCAGACTAACAAGCATGTTTTAAGTACAATGACATTTAAAATGACCTGAGCCAAGCAGCAGTGTCAGTATGAGATCTGTAGCTGCCCTCATTTTTTTGAGGTTATCTTTCTGGCTGTTTTCTTTATAAATCAGGATACAGTAAGAATGCACCGATGCAGTTTCCATTTCCATCTTCATTTTCCTATAATATTTTGCACATTTATTGTGCAAAAAAATTAGAATATAAATAAAACCTGTTCCTGAACACAGAAAATAATTCTAAACAATAGGATGCACGGCCCATATTTATAAACAATCTATTTATTGCAATTTTAATTAAATTGTTTATATTACTGTACAATATTCAGAATTTTAAGAAATCAATGCTTATTTTCAAATCTTAAATTTGGCTCTGTTAGTTCTGAAGGTTTTATCACTTCTAAATTGCTGGCAATATTTCTAGCTACTTTTTGAAAAAATAATATGAATGGCTTATCTGTAGAAGAATAGAAATATGAAATCAGTAGATTAATTTTTTGCAGCAGTGTTCAAAATGTATTTGCCATAGGGCAACTGAGTTCTACAAGCTATGCATTAAGTATGTTAGAAAAGAACGTGTGTGTGTGTGTGTATGTTAGTATATTTAATGTAACTACTTCAAATCAAATTGAAAATACACTATCATGAAATGAACTAACATAATGCATTAATAATTTCTCCAGTTGTGTAAGAACCTGATACAATATTTGGCTGCTTAGTAGCTAGTGAGATGCATTAATACATAGCTTTCCAAACTCTGTGTTGCAAAACTTTAGTGTGTCGCAACACAACCCAGAAGCGGCGGCGGGGGTGTGCACAGCAGCGGTGGTATGCATGGCGCCGCTTCCGCGTTTTAGCGGAAAACATGAGGCTGCCGCCGCGCACCCTCCCGTGCCCCTGCCGCCACTGGTGTGTCGCCAACGGCGGCAGTTTGGATAGCACTGCATTAATATCACATAGTCATGTTCCAACAAATATTCAGAGGTATATGCTGTCTTTGATGTTGGAGATAGAGTTTAAATAGATATCAATAAATGCTTTTAACTAAAAAAAATTAATTCATATTTTTAAAATTTAGATTATTTTTAAAACTTCCCTTAAAATGTTTTGTAAAAAAACCCCCTAAACATTCCTCAAACCTAACTTCTGGTTTTATTGTGTTTGCTTATACAGAGGTGAGAATTTAACAGACCTGATATAAATGACTATTCCTTAGAAGTGCACAGTAAAGAAGATGAATGAATACAGACTTTGAGACGATAGAGCAATACAATTTAAAAGCTAGTGATGGTGATGGTTGTTCTAGCCTGCCATTATAAAAATATTCTCTAGACATTAACAGCAATTCATTGGACGGTTTCATATTGTAATTACCTTGTATCTATGTATGTGCTTGCTTGGTGCTAAGTTGTCTGAAAACACGTTTCAAACAATAAAAAAGTAATTGCTTTATATGTACCTCCTAAAAGATGAAATCTGCATCTCTCTGAGTACTTGAATATTTACATAACCAGAAAGGCAGGGTGTAAATTCAACAAATAAACAAACTGAAGAATGTGCATTCAGGTTATATCAAATAAGAAGAATATAGTTTTTTAAAAAAAGATGATTAAATCTTCCTGTTTAGTGAATAAGTTGTGATTTCAGGCATTAAATACTTTTGCAAATTGTTAATTTTCCCAAATGAATAAATTTGATTTAAATTGAATCCACTCTAATAATACATCTGGAGTAACAAACCTTAACAATCTTATCCTCCAGCAGTTTGTCCAATTTCCTTTCGAAGATATCCAAGTTGAACATTTATGCCTTCTCATAGTGCTTCGCCCTAATTATTTTGGTTGCCCTTTTCAAACTTTACTGTGTTTGTTTATTTAGCCATTCTGCTTCTAGTATGCCTTGGAATGCTTAAGGCAACAAAGAAATACAGAAGTACAAAAACGATTTACAAACAAAAAAGTAAAGCAAAGACACTTTATAATACACAGAACTTAAATAATTAACTTTAGTCTTGCAGAATATACGTGTTTTAACTACTCTTCAGAAAATGGAGAGAATGAGGGCCAAATGCTCTTCTTGAAAGGGTAAATTCTGTAGCTTGGTTAGGACATATCTTTAGCCAGAATGGGGCATGGTTAACTGAACGTACACACACTGTCCACGTCTTTGAAATCTAAAATCTAAAAAAAGAGAACAAGTTATGATCTGAGAAGGATAAAATGTTCCAAATACGATCACATTGTAGTTCCTTTCTGGAGTAACCCATGATCTAAAACCAGCTAAATAAATTGTATCAGACAGGTTTTATGGGATCCAAGTATCTTGCAAACATAAGGTAAAGGTAAAGGTAAAGGTTCCCCCCGCACATTTGTGTAGTCGTGTCCGATTCTAGGGGCCGGTGCTCATCTCCGTTTATTAGCCAAAGAGCCAGCGTTGTCCGAAGACGCTTCCACGGTTGTGTGGCCGCATGATGCGCGTGGAACGCTGTTACCTACCCACCGAAGTGGTACCTATTCATCTACTTGCATCTGCATGCTTTCGAATTGCTAGGTTGGCAAGAGCTGGAGCTAGTACGGGAGCTCACTCCGCATGCAGGGCTAGGGATTCGAACCTCCGAACTTGCGATCAACAAGCCTGGCGTCTTACCTGCTGAGCCACCACGCCCCCTCTTGCAAACATACTATGTCTCATAATTTTAGTAACTTTAGGGAATCCTTGTTAGTAGTTTAAGCATTCCATCCTGCTGTAATCCACACTAGGATGGATAAGCTACCTACAGAATCCTGACTTAGTTGCTGTTTATTATGTTCAGTCAACCTGCTGTTTAGAAAACCTGAAGGACATGTCTCATATATAACTTGGGCACTATTAGTATCAGTTTGATTTAGCACATGGGCAGGTTTGTTTTTATTTGTTTTTTAACACCAATTATTTTGTGTCTTAGGGTAAAATTAATGATTGGATCAGGGCATGGTGTTATTTCATCTGAGATGTTTAGTCTGACCACATTGGTTTGCTTATTAAATCCAAAGGGCAAGTTTAGATTTGTATAAAGATATGATATTGGCAGGATTTTTTAAAAAGTAGTTTCCTAATAATCCCTAGTCTGAAACACTTACTGTTATATGTGAACCCAGTTGTTGGTGAAATGACTTATGGCTAACGCCAAGGTCATTCACCATTAAATAGCTATTAAAACTACATTCTATAACTCATCCTCTTATAAACAATAGCTAAAATAGCTCTTATAAACAATAGTTTATTGCTTGAAATGTTATGTGAACCTATCCAATGGTGACTTACTCCACAGTTTATGGTATATCCTACACTGAGTTATTGCTTTCAAAGAGGAAGGGATCTTGGGGAACTATTCTGTTCCCCAAGACCCCTTCCTGGTCAATCACTGTTAGTTTATGTTAAGCTAAGATATTTTTTTCTCAGTGCATCAACATGGACTTTTCACTGCTTAACTGCAAATCATTTATAAACAAAACTTTACAAAAAAGGGGCAGCATACTTTTTAATTGTATTACGAGAATGCACTGCATCCTGTTCTTTAACTTGTCTTTGTATCCTATGATTGTAAGATTATTCAGGAATCTTTGGAGAAGAACTTTGTTTACTTGGATGTCAAAAGGTTTTAGATAACATATACTGGCTCATGCCTATTTTCTCAAATAAGGCTAATAGGTAAAGTGCTATTTTGCAAAAACCATGTAATTTGCAAAAGTACTTTAGGTTATGAAAAGCATTTGTAATGTTACTGCAGCCAAACTATAAACTAGCATTGTTATAGGGTACATATAATCCTGCTCTAAAAACTCAGGAATTGATCATGGGGATTGGAGGTTGTTTCAGGTGATTAAATAAGAATATCAAATTTAGCACTTGAGAGGAGAACCAGGAAAGTAACTGACTGTGAGGCTGGTGTGGCACAAGTGCTGTCAATTTTTTCTTGGCTTCCTCAGTTCAATTCCATTTGACTGTTACCCTGATAGTGATCATCTTATGCTCACTGTAAAATTAGGCATTTAATAACTGGGTCATTTAAGGAACATTTCACATTACTTTACCTTAATTCAGATGAAGTTCTACAGCTTTGGCACTGTTTCTACTGGGCTGGGCTGCTTCTGCTGTTTTACATGATTTTCAGTTCCTAATATCTAGCTTTCAGGAGATCCTGGCTAAAGCTACAGATAAAAAATTCAAGGCTAAGAATAATTCCAAGCCTTACTACAAATTCATTGAAACCAGGGCTAGATTAGTTGAAAGCCTTAAAGTGTTATAAAGGCACCAGCACCTTGCCATAAATGGCTGTCTTAAGAGGAAATGTTAGAAGCACCCGTTAAAAACAACACCAAAAAGCTGCAGGTCCTGAAAGATAACTGGAAAAAGGTGGTCCTGGTAGTAAAATAAATTAAATTTTTGTAGTCCTTGCTTTCCTAAAAGGCCCTGCTGAGTCCCACTATATCATTTTCTCTGAGGTCTATTTGAGTATATTTGCACTGCGTTTAGTGAGGACAATGTTATGTCTTTCCTTTTCTCTGAAGTTATTACAAACTGGGTCCTCGTGTCTTCCTGTGAGGCTACTAAACTTATTTTACAGATAGATAACATCAAAGCCACTGGTGGAGACTCATCTCTTTTTTTTTTATAAGAATTTTATTAAGTTTCAAGTGAAGATAAAAGCTACAGAAAAACAAAGAACTACAAAGAAAAAAAGAGAAAAAACTAAAGAAGTGTAGAAACACAAGAGAAAATTTTTCAAAATTGCAAAAAGAGGTGACTTCCGACTTTTATCAGCAAGGATATACAACAATATTCCATAATAAATCCCTTACTCTATATTAAACCAAAATCACATTATTTCTATAAATCATTCCATTGGCACATTATAAAAATCACTGAATACAGTTGCTCCCTTCCCTTATATTAAGAGAATGAATGAAAGCGAGGAGGAGCTGAGGAGCCTTATGACGAAGGTGAAAGAACAAAGTGAAAAAGCTGGGTTGCAGTTAAACCTAAACCTATGGCAACCAGCTTGATTGATCACTGGCAAATAGAGGGAGAAAAAGTGGAGGCAATGACAGACTTTGTATTTCTAGGCGCAAAGATTACTGCAAACGCTGACTGCAGCCAGGAAATCAGAAGACGTCTATTTCTTGGGAGGAGAGCAATGGCAAATCTTGATAAAATAGTTAAGAGCGGAGACATCACACTGACAACAATGGTCCGCATAGTTAAAGCAATGGTATTTCCTGTAGTAACCTATGGCTGCGAGAGCTGGACCATAAGGAAGGCTGAGCGAAGGAAGATAGATGCTTTTGAACTGCGGTGTTGGAGGAAAATTCTGAGAGTGCCTTGGACTGCAAGAAGATCAAACCATTCCATACTCCAGGAAATAAAGCCAGACTGCTCACTTGAGGGAATGATATTAAAGGCAAAACTGAAGTACTTTGGCCACATAATGAGAAGACAGGATACCCTGGAGAAGAAGCTGATGCTAGGGAAAGTGGAAGGCAAAAGGAAGAGGGGCCGACCAGGGACAAGATGGATGGATGATATTCTGGAGGTGACGGACTCGACTGTGGGGGAGCTGGGGATGGTGACGGCCGACAGGAAGCTCTGGCGTGGGCTGGTCCATGAAGTGTATATATATGTGTACACACACACACACACACACACACCCCTAATCAACTTCCCCCGAAGATAATTTATTTATTTCCTTCCTACTACTATTCTATACATTCCTGTCTACTATAATAAAGATCAAACTAAAAAACAAAAACATATAAATTGTCTGCCATTGTACTTGATCATACAACAATTTTAATAATCTTAATCATATTAAACCCAAAACCAGACATTTATTATTTTTTATTATACCTTAATAATCTTAATCCAAATTGTTAAAGATAAATGAAATCAGCCAAACCCTAAAAGCAATCCAGATAAATATTCTTAAACCCTTACCCCACTTCAAAATAAACCAGAGCATTTACATATCCCCATAATGCGCACAGAGCTTTTTTCTTTAAAAAATTGAACAGCCCAACTGCCTCCCTCAAAAATTCTGACTTCTCTTCAGGAGACCTCCCATACATAATAACCCCTTCTTTTCCATGGTGTTCAATCAGAAGATCAATTTCACTTGTGGCTTGCAACTCGATCTCTCCCTTTAATTTCTTCAACTCGACTGTCTGATCTTCATCCAGCATTTCAACAGAAGTCCCAATCTCATTCTTAGAAGAGACATTTCTGTTGCTGTTAAATTCCTGTTTCATCCACGACATCCCCAACCAGATGACACATTTTAGACCTCATATTTTCCACAATGTCCTGAATGCCTTGCATAAAAAGTTGGTAGGAATCAGAAAGAATCTGTTTAAAATCTTGTTGGAAGTCAGAGAAAGTCTGTTTAAAATCCTCCATGTCTCAAGCAATAGATTATGCCCCCCCCTAGGAGCTTAACCAGTGAAAGTTGAAGGTATGAAAGGATTCTGGAATGTGTTTACATAAGCGAAAGTAAGATAACAGACAGTTCCCCAGGGAAAGTAGAAGCAGAAAACTGAAAGTTCAAAACAGCCGATTCAACATGTAAGAAAATGCTAATATCTTCAAATTTAGTACAAAAATAGTAACAGGGAGACAATTATTTACTCTCAATCCTCATTAATATTTGGATGGAAAACAAAATCCAAAACTTAAAAAGAATTTTTTAAAAAATTGATCCCAAAAATAATGATAAGTACCAAGAGAACCAGCTTCTCCTTGCTGTAGAAAGCCTCTCTTAGGGTACGCGTACTTAAAAGAAATATAAATTGGGTGATTTAGAAATGGGGTGGCTTGTCTTAGCGTCCCTTTAAGGCTACAGCACGGCTTGGAAATGGTGATGTCCCAGCCTCCCAGCTAGCTCTTACCAGTCAAGCGTGAACACTGTTTGTGATCTTCTGGCTGCAAGCAGCCGTCTGGAGGACAGATGGGGTGATTCCAGCTGTTTTCCTTTTTCTGGAAAAACACTCCTGGGTTTCAGGAAGAACCTGCCTGAGCCCAAAAAAACTGCCTCATTGTCAGTTCTGCCCACTGAGCCCGCAGGCACAGATGTTCAGTCCGCCATGTCCCCACCGGAAGTCATAGTTGGTGGAGACTCATCTAAACTGAATGTTGAAGGTGAACATGGATTGGTGAACACCAATAATGGCAACAAATGCAGGTTGTTCATTTTAGATACCAGCAGACTAGAACACACTAATTATCATTGCATTATATATAAAAGGACAAAAGAGTACCGCAAACAAACTGTTATCCAGTAAGTTTGCTAAGCATTCTAAGTAAGCTGTATGCCTGGCACCTTTTTAAAAAATCAATGGATTGGATGTTGCAAGATAATATTTTGACAGTGGCACAAGCTGGTTTCAGGGAAAGGATGATCAACCTTCAATCAATGCCCAGTTCTCCATTATTTAGCTGACAGATACATCTTCTGTCCTCTGGATAATTTTTATATTGCTTTCATTGATCTCAAAACAGCTTTTGATTCAATACCCAGAGTAGGCTTTGGGAGAAATTAGCTGCTTTCTCCATTGAATGATATTTCCTAATTTTGAACTTAAATTGCATGAAAGCAGGTTTGTTGCACCTCCAGGGTATTCTCTTTTTTCACCTTTAATTACTTTTAAAAAGTGAAACAAGGATGCCTTTTTTAAAAAAGTTTTATATCAATTATTTGGTGCAAGCCTTTTCAGAACCAGAATTTTACCCTAGATTGGCTAGTAGAGCTGTTTTTGTTATTTTGTAGGTAGATGCTAATATTTTTTATACATCTAAAGTGGCCTTGGGATGTACGTATCTTTAGGCACATTCCCTCTACTACAGAGAGGAAACCCTAGTTGCCAATAACAACAACGAAGTATATTTGCAGGACAAGCCAGGGTATATAAACGGAGAGCAAGTTCCACTCCCTTTTCGCACTGAAGGTGTTGCCTAGCCTGGCAATGAAACGTCTGCAAGAAAACAAGGCTCAGAGAGCACCATGGACTCCACAAAGTATATTTTCCAAAAGCACTGTAATTTACCATCCTAAAAAAAAATTATATCTATATCAGTTACTCCAAGATCTTTATATATGTTGAGGGTCTCTCTTCAAGTCCCAGATGTTTGGAACAAACAATTAAGAAATGTTATCACCTTCATCAGTTGTTTTGCAAATAGCACTTTGTATTATGTAAACTGTATTATGTAAACTGAAACAGTAACAACTATATGCCAGTGGCAGTAAAAATCTACAGGGCAAAGTCATTTGGTCTGTGATGTTTAGGTCTGTAAATATGCTAATTTGACTAATCTTCAGTTATCTAGTCTAAATATTTTAGGGTTTTAGTGTGTGTATCCAGTTTAATATCTATAGAGGCTCACATGTGACCTCATTGCTTAAAAATTTGTTGTAAATTAATATTCCTTTGGAGATCCTTCCCCCTTTGATTTTACAAGATAATTTTACATCCTCACAGTTGGTAGGTATTAATTTAAAGCTAAAATTTGCAAATCATCTGCCCAATATCTGACTATTTGGTCTTGAGAATGTCTTGTGAACTGAAAAAGTGAATTTTTGGAGCAGATCTGCAGAATGATTTAAGTTCTAATTCCACTCTCTATATGGTGGGTATGGAAAACCATTTTGAGCTGCCCCTTATCTTGCTAACATTCTGTGTCCAACTCATAGGAGAGCCCTTGTTTTAGCCAGATTTGATGTTTTGTTCTCATCACTGATGGAAGAAGATTTAACAACAATCCTTTTCAAGAGCACCTCTGCCCCTGCTGTACTGGGTAAGTTAAATCATGTATTTTTATACAACCTGCCATGATGATTTAATAATGCCTTTATAATCAATAATCATAATCATTCAGAAAAGGAAATTATTCTCTTTCTAGCTGATAGGTCAATTGCAGTTCCTTAAAGGTTGTAAATTTCTGTTCAGTTGCATTGCCATCTGTGCAATTTTATATTTTATATAAAATTTTATATATTTTCTGTGTCACTCCATTTTAGTTTTGGGCGTGTTGGTGTGTATGTTGGTGAACGTATTGTGGTCTCTGACTATAAATTTTTTTAAAAATTATGAAATTGTATTGTTATAATAGCTTTACAGTAACAACTCCTTGAATTGGGGCCAACTCTTGGTGATAATTTGAGTAAACTCCGGGAGACAGTGGAGGACAGGAAGGCCTGGCGTGCTATGGTCCATGAGGTCACGAAGAGTCAGACACGACTAAACGACTGAACAACAACTTGGTGATAAATGGGCACTATCTTACAGCTTTTTGGCATCAATACACATGTCTTTTTCTAAGCTTTTTTAAAAAAATTCCAATTTGTCCTACAGCCTTGGATTTCCTAGTGGTCTTCCATCTTAATATAATCAGTTCCAGAGTCCTTAGCTTTTTTTTTTAGATCAGCCAAGGTCAGCAAGGTCCTGCCACCTGCTATGGATATAATAGCTATTTTGGCTATATTCATTGTCATTTTGCTTCCAAGGCACAGTTCAAAGCACTGAATGGATTTTAAGAAGCTTGGGAAAGACATTTTTTTTCTTTCCTTTCACCATAGAAGGTACATAATGAATAACAATAGCAATAATAATATGTACCTTTATTGTAATGAAACATGAGAGAGGACCTGGTAATAGATATTTTTCTTTTAAGTAATAAGTAGAAGTTGGTTTTTAATTAGTGAATATTTTTGTTTTAAATAATTTTAACTGATTTACCTTTATTATTTTATACTGAGAGCCAGTTTAGTGTAATGGTTAAAGGCACCTGGCTTGAAACTGGGAGACCATGAATTCTAATTCTGCCTTAGGTTGACTTTGGGCCCAGTCATTCTCTCAACCTTAGGAAGAAGGTAATGGCAAACCATTTCTGAAAAACGTTGTCAAGAAGTGTTGTCCATGTTGTCACCAGGAGTCAAGACTGACTCAAAGACAAAAAAAAAAACTATTATGAGTGCTACTTTTAAAAAATTATTAGTATACACAACACCATGAAATCACATCTGCCAGTTCTTTAGCTGGTGTTGACCTTCATTTGCATCAAGTTCTTCCTAACAACCCTAGGATGTCATAATATATTGCCATAGTATATGTGCAGATCCAAGCAGTGTGGCCTTGTGTAATTGACAGATAGAAATGCGCAGATTTTTTAAGTGCCATCTAAGGCTTTTTGATATGGCACCCAGTGTGCCGATAACCACTGGGATGACCACTGCTAGTTTATGCCTTAATCTTTCAACTTCGATTTTTGGATCTTGATACTTTGTGATCTTCTCCAATTCTTTGTCTTCTTTTCTACTATCCCCTGGTATTGCCACATCAATTATCTGCACTTTCTTCTTTTCAAGCACAGTTAAATCTGGTGTGTTATGCACCAAGACTTTATCAGTTTGTATTCGGAAGTCCCACCATATTTTAACCTCATTTTTTACTACTCTTTCAATTATATGTTCCCACCAATTTTTCATTACTGGCAAATGATAATTTTTATAGATGTTCCAGTGAATCATTTTGGCGACTGTGTTCTGTCGTCATTTATAGTCAGCTTGTGTGATCTTCTTGCATGAGCTGAGTCAGAGCTTTCCAAACTGTGTCGCAACACAAAAGTGTGTTGCCTGCGGGGCCCAGATGTGTCGTGTCAAAACCCGGAAGCGCTGATGGCGTGCCATCAGCGCTTCCGGGTTTTCCCGCGGCGACACACCAACGGCAGCACGTGAAAATCCGAAAGTGCTGCAGCCACGGCGGCGCGCAAAAACTGAAAGCGGCAGCAGCGCTTCTGGGTTTTTGCGCGCTGCCGCAACGGCGGCACTTCCGGGTTTTCCCGCGGCGACACACCACCGGCGGCATGCAAAAACGGCGGTTGGTGTGTCACCGCGGGAAAACGTTGGAAAGCCCTGAGCTGAGTATATGATCTACTGTTTCTTCTGCTTCTTTGTACAATCTCCTCCTCCGCGTTTTCCTGCTATTTTCGCGGGGTCTGCTTTTTGGATCCTGAAACACCACTTTGCCCGATTTCTTTGTACAATCTGCACTGTGAACCATTTTTCAATTCTGGCCTTGATTGCTTTAGTTCGAATAGCTTGCTCTTGAGCAGCCAAAATCAACCCTTCAGTTTCTTTTTTTAATGTTCAAGTTGTAAGCCATTGCCAGGTTTTATCTTTATTCACTTTTCCCTCAAACTTTTGTAGAAATTGACCATGTAATACTTTTCCTTGCCAGCATACTGTTTGTATTTTTATTCACTGGCGATCACTCGTAGCCGAGTAAGATTGTCTTCCAAAGGTAAAATTTTAACGGTGAATCCGTAAGTGGCTATAAAGGCCAATTCTGGATCCGCACAACCTCCCACAATGAGGGCATAGGTTTCCGGGTGGGAGACGGTCATGATGAGGGTTTGCCTGACGTGCCTTCCTTTTAGCTCTTTTCTCCTTTTCGCCCTGTACTCGTGCTTCTTCAAAGTCCATAGCACCATTAATAAAGGCTGACCTCCAATTGAAACGCTCATGAGTTAGGGCTTCCCAGTTCTCAATGCTGATATTACATTTTTTTAAATTAGCTTTGAGAGTATCTTTGAATCTCTTTTGCTGTCCACCAATATTCCGTTTTCCATTCTTAAGTTGGGAGTAAAGTAGCTGCTTTGGAAGACGATGGTCAGGCATTCGAATAACATGACCGGTCCAGCGAAGTTGATGTTGGATGATCATTGTTTCAATGCTGGTGGTTTTCGCTTCTTCTAATACGCTAACATTAGTCCGCCTATCTTCCCAAGTAATTTGCAGAATTTTTCGGAGGCAGCGTTGATGGAATCTTTCAAGAAGTTGGAGGTGGCGTTTGTAGAGGGTCCATGTTTCACAGGCGTACAGAAGGGTTGGTAGTACAATGGCTTTGTAAACAAGCATTTTGGTCTCCCTGCGAATGTCCCGATCCTCAAACACTCTACGCTTCATTCGGGAGAAAGCTACACTCGCAGAGCTCAGGCGATGCTGAATTTCAGCGTCGATGTCGGCTTTTGTTGATAGATGGCTGCCGAGATAAGAAAAGTGGTCGACATTTTCTAGTGACACACCTTTAAGCTGGATTGATGGCGCTGCAGAGGGATTGGTTCGAACTTGCTGGTAAAGCACTTTGGTTTTTTTAATGTTAATCGAGAGGCCGAGCTTTTCATATGCTTCTGCAAAGATGTTTAGGATAGTTTGAAGATCTTCCTCGGAGTGTGCACAGACTACGTTATCATCAGCATATTGAAGTTCTATAACAGAAGTTGCAATTACCTTATTTTTTGCTTTCAGCCTACTAAGATTAAAAAGCTTTCCATCTGTTCGATATATAATTTCTACACCAGTAGGAAGTTTCTCTTCAACAAGGTGCATAATCATAGCGATGAAGATAGCGAATAAGGTTGGAGCAATAACACATCCCTGTTTAACGCCGGATTCCACTTTAAATGGATCGCTTTGAGAGCCATTGTTATTCAGGATTGTTGCCATCATGTCGTCATGGAGTAACCGCAAGATGTTCACAAATTTATCAGGGCATCCGATTTTCAGAAGGATGGTCCAGAGAGCAGTACGATTTACAGTATCAAAAGCTTTAGTCAGATCAATAAACGCCATGTACAGAGGGCGGTTTTGCTCCTTGCATTTTTCTTGAAGCTGTCGTGCAGTGAAGATCATATCCACTGTTCCCCTGGAAGGCCGGAAGCCATTTTGCGTTTCAGGGAGGATGTCTTCTGATACAGATAGGAGACGGTTTGCAATGATCTTTGCCAGGATTTTACTGACTTTGCAATGATCTTTGCCAGGATTTTACTGACTTCCTCCAAACTAGGGGGTACTGCAAGCTCATTTCTTATTTGTTTTTGTGGGATTTGCAAGAAGACTTCGTCAGCCACAGTAGAGTGACGATTAAGGAGATTGTAGTAATGCTCTTTCCAGCACAGTGCAATAGACTCTTTGTCCTTTAGAAGTTTAGCACCATCTACTGAGCGTAAGGGATTTGTACCATGGTTTGTTGGTCCATAGATGGCCTTTATGGCATTAAAAAAGCCCCGTGCATCGTGAGCATCTGCAAAATGTTGGGTTTCTTGGGCTTTTTTTATCCACCATATGTTCTTAAGTTCTCTAGTTCGTCTTTGGACTTCTGCCTTTGCACTGGCGTAGATTTTTTTCTTAACGGCACAGTTAATATCTTTTTGCCATATCTGGAAGGCTTTCCTTTTCTTGTCAATAATATGTTCAATCTCACTATCGTTCTCATCAAACCAGTCCTGATGTCTCTTAGTCTGGTATCCGATAGTTTGTTCACAGGCTGAAATGATAGAAGTCTTCAATTTAATCCAGTGTTCCTCAACATTTTCAGGAAGTTCCATAGGCAGATGTTCCTTGAGAGTTGATTGAAAGCAAGCTCGTTTAATAGGATCTTGAAGGGCCAGTGTATTCATTTTACGCCTTGGTTTTCTTCCTTGGAGCCTACGATGAGGGACAATCTTTATGGCCATCGTGGATCGAATTAATCGATGGTCTGTCCAGCAGTCATCGGCGCTCGTCATGGCTCTGGTGAGAAGTACATCACGGCGATCTCTAGCACGGACAATTACATAATCTAAAAGATGCCAGTGCTTCGACCGTGGGTGCTTCCATGATGTTTTAAATTTATTTTTCTGGCGAAAGAGTGTGTTAGTAATGACAAGGTTATGCTCTGCACATTTAGTCAGAAGTAAGATTCCATTCGTGTTGCTGTTGTCAACTCCTTCTTTCCCAATGATCCCTGGCCACAAATCAAAATCACGCCCAACTCTTGCATTGAAATCGCCCAGGAGGATAATTTTATCCTCCTTTGGTATCTCTGATACTCGCTGGATCGTTATTACATTATTTCAATATTCATGCTTTGTTTCCTGCACATTCAGTAAGTTCCAATTTTTAACTTGCATCAATGCTTGTTCTTAGCTGTCGTTTACATAATCAGCCAATGCATGCTTTTCTTCTTCAACAATTTGTTTGACTTGAAGTAAACCTCTGCCTTGATTTCTGCAGAGCAGGTATAATCTATCAATATCACTACGAGGATGTAATGCATAGTGAATAGTCATCAATTTTCTGTTTCTCGGTCCAAACTGTCCAATTCAGCTTGTGTCCAATTAATAATTCCAGCAGTGTATCGTATCACAGGTATGGCCCGCGTAGTGATGGCTTTGATGGTGTTTCCACCGTTCAATTTTGTCTTTGGAAATTTTTTCACTTTTTGGATGTATTCTTTACTAATCACATTTTTAACTTGTCTGTGCTTGATGTTATCCAACTGTAAAATGCCCAGATACTTGTAGGTTTCATCCTGATGGCTCCTGATGATTTGGCCATTCAGCATTTCAATTCCATTACTGCATGATTTTACCCTGATTTATTGCTACTGTAGCACATTTCTCAAGGCCAAATTCCATTGCTATATCTATGCTAAAAATCATTACAGTATTTGTCAATGGCTGGATTTTGATTTCTGATTTTCCATAAAGCTTCAGATCATCCATATTAAGCAAATGCGAGATTTTATTAGCATTTTTGTTGTTTGATAGCCAAGATTTGTTTTCTTCAAGATCACTGAAAGTGGGATCATAGCAATGACAAATAAGGGTGATAACGAGTCACCCTGGAAGATGCCTCTCCTGATGTTGACAAGCCCAATTTTTTCATTTCCAACCACCAATTCTGCCTTCCACTGCTTCATTATTTTTTCTATAAACATTCTAATATTTTAACTGAAACCAGTTGTTTCCAAACATTTGATGATCCAACTGTGCGGTAATGAATCAAACGCCTTTTTATAAGCAATCCAGTTTTTGTTGTTTATTCATTCAGTCGCTTCCGACTCTTCGTGACTTCATGGACCAGCCCACGCCAGAGCTTTCTGTCGGCCGTCACCATCCCCAGCTCCCCCATGGTTGAGTCTGTCACCTCCAGAATATCATCCATCCATCTTGCCCTTGGTCGGCCCCTCTTCCTTTTGCCTTCCACTTTCCCTAGCATCAGCTTCTTCTCCAGGGTATCCTGTCTTCTCATTATGTGGCCAAAGTACTTCAGTTTTGCCTTTAATATCATTCCCTCAAGTGAGCAGTCTGGCTTTATTTCCTGGAGGATGGACTGGTTTGATCTTCTTGCAGTCCAAGGCACTCTCAGAATTTTCCTCCAACACCACAGTTCAAAAGCATCTATCTTCCTTCGCTCAGACTTCCTTATGGTCCAGCTCTCACAGCCATAGGTTACTACAGGGAATACCATTGCTTTAACTATGCGGACCTTTGTTGTCATGTCTCTGCTCTTAACTATTTTATCAAGATTTGTCATTGCTCTCCTCCCAAGAAGTAGACGTCTTCTGATTTCCTGGCTGCAGTCAGCATCTGCAGTAATCTTTGCGCCTAGAAATACAAAGTCTGTCACTGCCTCCACTTTTCTCCCTCTATTTGCCAGTTATCAATCAAGCTGGTTGCCATAATCTTGGTTTTTTTTGAGGTTTAACTGCAACCCAGCTTTTGCACTTTCTTCTTTCACCATCATAAGGCTCCTCAACTCCTCCTCGCTTTCAGCCATCAAAGTGGTATCATCTGCATATCTAAGATTGTTAATGTTTCTTCCAGCGATTTTAACTCCAGCCTTGGATTCCTCAAGCCCAGCACGTCGCATGATGTGTTCTGCGTACAGGTTGAATAGGTAGGGTGAGAGTATACAGCCCTGCCGTACTCCTTTCCCAATCTTAAACCAGTCCGTTGTTCCGTGCTCTGTTCTTACCGTTGCTACTTGGTCGTTATACAGATTCCTCGGGAGGCAGACAAGATGACTTGGTATCCCCATACCACCAAGAACTTGCCACAATTTGTTATGATCCACACAGTCAAAGGCTTTAGAATAGTCAATAAAACAAAAATAGATGTTTTTCTGAAACTCCCTGGCTTTCTCCATTATCCAGCGGATATTGGCAATTTGGTCTCTAGTTCCTCTGCCTTTTCTAAACCCAGCTTGTACATCTGGCAATTCTCGCTCCATGAATTGCTGGAGTCTACCTTGCAAGATCTTGAGCATTACCTTACTGGCATGTGAAATAAGTGCCACTGTTCGATAGTTTGAACATTCTTTAGTGCTTCCCTTTTTTGGTATGGGGATATAAGTTGATTTTTTCCAATCTGATGGCCATTCTTGTGTTTTCCAAATTTGCTGGCATATGGCATGCATCACCTTGACAGCATCATCTTGCAAGATTTTAAACAGTTCAGCTGGGATACCGTCGTCTCCTGCTGCCTTGTTATTAGCAATGCTTCTTAAGGCCCACTCAACCTCACTCTTCAGGATGTCTGGCTTTAACTCACTGACCACACCGTCAAAGCTATCTCCAATATTATTATCCTTCCTATACAGATCTTCCGTATATTCTTGCCACCTTTTCTTGATCTCTTCTGCTTCTGTTAGGTCCTTACTATCTTTGTTTTTGATCATACCCATTTTTGCCTGGAATTTACCTCCGATGTTTCTAATTTTCTGGAAGAGGTCTCTTGTCCTTCCTATTCTATTGTCTTCTTCCACTTCCGCACATTGCTTGTTTAAAAATAATTCCTTATCTCTTCTGGCTAACCTCTGGAATTTTGCATTTAATTGGGCATATCTCCCCCTATCTCTGTTGCCTTTTGCTTTCCTTCTTTCTTGGGCTACTTCCAGTGTCTCAGCAGACAGCCATCTTGCCTTCTTGGTTTTCTTTTTCTTTGGGACGTTTTTTGTTGCCGCCTCCTGAACAGTGTTGCGAACTTCTGTCCATAGTTCCTCCGGGACCCTATCTACTAAATCTAGTCCCTTAAATCTATTCTTCACCTCCACTGTATATTCCTTAGGAATATTAGTGAGCTCATATCTAACTGATCTGTGGGTCTTCCCTATTCTCTTTAGTCTGATTCTAAATTTTGCAATAAGAAGTTCGTGATCTGAACTACAGTCAGCTCCAGGTCTTGTTTTTACCGACTGTATAGAGGTCCGCCACCTTTGGCTGCAAAGGATGTAGTCAATCTGATTTCGATGTCGACCATCTGGTGAAGTCCATGTATAAAGTCGTCTTTTAGGTTGTTGGAAGAGAGTGTTTGTTATGCACAGTGAGTTGTCTTGGCAAAATTCTATCAGCCTATGTCCTGCTTCATTTTGTTCTCCCAGACCATGCTCGCCTGTAATTCCAGGTGTCGTCTGACTACCCACCTTAGCATTCCAGTCTCCTGTAATGAAAATCACATCTCTTTTTGGTGTATTATCCAGTAGGTGCTGCAGATCCTCATAGAACTGATCTACTTCTGCTTCTTCAGCATCTGTTGTTGGGGCGTATATTTGGATCACTGTGATGTTAAATGGCTTACCCTGAATTCGAATTGAGATCATTCTATCGTTTTTTGGATTGTATCCAAGTACAATGTACTTGTACTTGTAATCCAAGTACATGTACTTGTAATCCAAGTACATGGCAATCCAGACCATGTATAAATTGGTTTTTTGGCTTTTGAAACTCTCTAAAACCATTTTATCAGAAGTTGATCTTTTGTAACTCTGCTTCTCCTTTTATTTCCTTTCTGTTCTACTGGAAGGATGTTACTTTCTTCTAAATAATCTTGGATGTTGTCTGCTATTATGCCTGTGAGTTAATTTAAACATTGTAGGCAAGCATGTTATTGGGCTATACTTTCCTGGTGTTATCCCTTTCGCTGGGTCTTTTTGAATCAGATACGTTTTGCCAGTTATTAACCAGTCGCTGATGTCTCCTTTATGCAATACTTCATTAAGCTGTTTAGCTACAATTGGATGTAAGCTAGTCAGATATTTGAGCCAAAAGCCATGCAGTTGATCATTTCCAGGAGATGTCCAGTTTTTAATCCTTTTCACTTGATTTTTAACCATTCTGCTGTTGTTATTAGTTCTTCCATTTGATTTTTACTAAATTCATCTTCAAATTCTTTTATCTATCCAGCATTTTTATTATAGTCTTTTTGAGTTTCCCATAGATCATTCCAAAACTGGATTGTTTCCTTTGTGTATGGTTTTCCATTTTCAGAATTTCTATTGCCATTTATACTTTGGTAGAATCACCTCTGGTCTTACTGAAATAGCTGATTTTGCTTAAATTGAATGATTGTGGCTCGTAGTGTTCAATTTTCCCAGCTATTGCTGTTATTTGTTGCTTTATGATCTCCAAAGCTTGTTCAATTTTTCTGGTACTAAGTCATTATTTTTTTTAATTAGGCTTGTCTTGATCCTTTCATTCTTCAATTTTTGCTCTTTCATGTTCTTTAAATTATTCACATCTGATCTTAATTTCTTTATCTTGGCCTCCAGTCTGATCTTCCACTTTGGGATTGAATATGATTTTGCTTTTGGTTTTCTAATTTTGGTACCCAGTTCTTCTGTAACCACCACAGCTGTACTGTAAGCAAGCTGATTGGTCTGTACGATAGATGTTATTTTGATCCTTGCAAGCGCCTTATTCACATCCTTCATTATAGGTGCCAGGTCTTTTTTGGGCACTACTTTCAGTGCTAGCAGTCTTTGTCTTTCAGCAGTAATTGTGCATATGCCATAATTTTCTCTCTTAATTCTTCTTGGGGGGGGGGGTGTCAGTTCATAGGTTCTTTCAGTGCTGACCTGTACTGGTTCTGTTGTTGTTACTTCTTCTAAGTTAGCATTACTGTAGTTCATATCAGCTGTTTCCTCTATATTTCTAATTGTTGTTATCTGAGTTTCTTCTACTATGCTACTATTGTTTTTGGGTTGTCTGTTTTCACAATTTTTCTGAATCTCTTCCAGTTCTGCATCCCTGAATATTTTATTTCTGGTAATGAATCTCCTTTGATCTGCTAATCATTATTATTTGAGTCTGGATGAATTCCTTTCCACAGTTCAAATATTTGCTTTAAGTAGCCCCGCTTTGTTGGTTCTGACTTATAATAGCAGACCATAATGGCACAGTTTTCAAACACAGTATACTTTTGTCTGTGGTTGCTGTTCTTCCAGTAATCCTACAGGTCTAAGCCCTGTTTGTCCAGCCATAGCTCCTGAGTCCCGTTGCCCACTTGTCAGCAGATGCCCAGGAACCCCCTACATCTAACACGGTCCTTGTTGACCCGGGTGATGATTGATCCAGTATAGGATTCTTTTACTGTTTTCTCACCCTAGTGCAAGGGTCGGAAATGGCGGCTCGCGAGCCAGATGCGGCTCTTTGGCCCCTTGAGTGTGGCTCTTCCGCAGCTGAACTCACCCCTGCCCCTTCCACGCGATTGGCCCCCGCCCCCTGGCTCTCGCACTGAGCGAGGCCCGGCGCGGAAGGGAGGCACTGCTGGCCCGGGATGCGGCGCTGTCGGAGGCGGCTCAGGAGCGGCTGCAGGGGCTGCTGCGGCTGGAGATGGTGCTGCTCCCCGGCATGCAAGCGAGGGCCCGGGACGTGAGCGGCAGGGCAGCGCAGGGCGAAAAGCCGCCTGCTCTCCCCTTGGCCGCCTCTGCCACCTGCAGGCTGCCTGCCTGTTTGGGGGGGGCCGTGCACACTCCAAACGGCGCCCCAAAGACGGCTTTGGAGCACTGGGATAAGCTGCCTGCTTTGAGCTGGGCAGGAAACAGTCCCTTAAAGGGATAGCAGTCTTTTACGTTGCCGGCGCTGCTCCCAAACGCTGGGGCTTCTGTGCTTCGGAGAAGGTGGGGGGGCGAAGAAAGTCACCCCAAAGCGTCCCGGGGCTCCCCCCTTGCCGCCTCTGCCACCTGCAGGCTGCCTGCCTGGTTGGGGAGGGCATGCACACTCCAAACGGCGCCCCAAAGACGGCTTTGGAGCACTGGGATAAGCTGCCTGCTTTGAGCTGGGCGTGAAACAGTCCCTTAAAGGGATAGCAGTCTTTTACGTTGCTCCCAAACGCCGGGGCTTCTGTGCTTCGGAGAAGGGGGGCGAAGAAAGTCACCCCAAAGCGTCCCGGGGCTCCCCCCTTGCCGCCTCTGCCATCTGCAGGCTGCCTGCCTGGTTGGGGGGGCCGTGCACACTCCAAACGGCGCCCCAAAGACGGCTTTGGAGCACTGGGATAAGCTGCCTGCTTTGAGCTGGGCAGGAAACAGTCCCTTAAAGGGATAGCAGTCTTTTACGTTGCCGGCGCTGCTCCCAAACGCTGGGGCTTCTGTGCTTCGGAGAAGGTGGGGGGGGCGAAGAAAGTCACCCCAAAGCGTCCCGGGGCTCCCCCCTTGCCGCCTCTGCCACCTGCAGGCTGCCTGCCTGGTTGGGGGGGGCGTGCACACTCCAAACGGCGCCCCAAAGACGGCTTTGGAGCACTGGGATAAGCTGCCTGCAGCGGGCAGTGCTCCAAAGGTCTTTGGGGCGCCGTTTGGAGTGTGCACGGCCCCCCCAACCAGGCAGGCAGCCTGCAGGTGGCAGAGGCGGCAAGGGGGGAGCCCCGGGACGCTTTGGGGTGACTTTCTTTGCCCCCCCCTTCTCCGAAGCACAGAAGCCCCGGCGTTTGGGAGCAACGTAAAAGACTGCTATCCCTTTAAGGGACTGTTTCACACCCAGCTCAAAGCAGGCAGCTTATCCCAGGGCTCCAAAGCCGTCTTTGGGGCGCCGTTTGGAGTGTGCACGCCCCCCCAAACAGGCAGGCAGCCTGCAGGTGGCAGAGGCGGCAAGAGGGGAGCCCCGGGATGCTTTGGGGTGACTTTCTTCGCCCCCCCCTTCTCCGAAGCACAGAAGCCCCACCGTTTGAGAGCAGCGCCGGCAACGTAAAAGACTGCTATCCCTTTAAGGGACTGTTTCATGCCCAGCTCAAAGGAGGCAGCTTATCCCAGTGCTCCAAAGCCGTCTTTGGGGCGCCGTTTGGAGTGTGCACGCCCCCCCCCCCCAAACAGGCAGGTAGCCTGCAGGTGGCAGAGGCGGCAAGAGGGGAGCCCCGGGATGCTTTGGGGTGACTTTCTTCGCCCCCCACCTTCTCCGAAGCACAGAAGCCCCAGCGTTTGGGAGCAGCGCCGGCAACGTAAAAGACTGCTATCCCTTTAAAGGGATAGCAGTCTTTTACTTTGCCGGCGCTGCTCCCAAACCCCGCCCCCTTCCACGCGATTGGCTCCTGCCCGTAAACCCCGCCCCCTTCCACGCGATTGGCCCCCGCCCGCAAACCCCGCCCCCTGGCTCTCGAGCATTTCAAAATGTGCACGAGCATGCCAAAATGGCTCCCGGCATAAAAAGTTTGCCGACCCCTGCCCTAGTGAATGAGTTGATGGATACACTTAGTCTGGCTCGTCTGCTTAGACCTGTCTGGAATGGGTGACCCTTCTGGTAGAATACACAACCGCTAGTATAACTCTCTCATCACAAGCCCCTCCCCCACAACAATGGGGTATCCATTATTATTATTATTATTATTATTATTATTATTATTATTATTCCCACCCCCCTTTCTCTTTTTTTTGCTGAGATATATATATATATATATATATATATATATATATTGCTGAAAACACATCACACAATTATAGAAGATATTGAATTCCTTGTATAATTATTGAAGTTATAAGAGAATTGTCCTTTTACCATTATATTTGAAAGTAAATATGGAATAAATGGTTTGCTGTTCTTAAACACCCCCCTTCCAGATGTTCAGTGTCAGTTTCTAAATATTTACAATTATCTACATGTTATAGAAAACTCATAAGAGATGTTAGTAGCTATAACATAGATATATATGCATATTATGTTTGGTTAGTCTACAACTAACAAGAACGTGCTATAACTCTATATTGTAAATGGATTCCTTTGTAAAAGAATAACATACAGTAACATATCAAGAGACGCATTTTTGCCTAAATCCAGTGTTCTCTATATATTGTTAAATATGACCAGATATTACTATACTGAACTTAAAAGTACAGGTAGTCCTCACTTATCAACTGGTCGCTTAAAGGCTGTTTGAAGTTACGACGGTACACCAAAAGTAGATTTCCGACTGGGGTCCGAAGTTATGACCCTCATGAGGCCTCTGTGATCACACGACCTGGATTCGGCCATCCCAGAAGCAGCGGCCATTTTGGATCACATGACTGCCTTTGGTACCAGGAAGTCATCCGGGGTTACAATGCTGGATTTCCAAGGCCCATGTGATCATGTGCAGGCTTCCCCCAGGTCATGTGATCATGTGACATCCAGGGCCTTTGCAGCAGGCCCGGTCACATGATTGTAGGACTTCCTGGGCCTTTGCAGTAGGCCCGGTCACATGATTGCAGGACTTCCTGGGCCTTTGCAATAGGCCCGATCATGTGGTCACACAACTTCCTGTGATTTAGCAGCTGGCGTGCCTTTTATTCCATTGTTGCTGTGGAGGACCAGCAGAGGGAAGCTTGTGTGTGTCTTACTGTACAAGAAAGGTAAGTACTTTTTCCATAAAGATCTGTATTGACTTATTATTTCATTGACTTTGGTGGAAAACATACACTATCACACTCCTCCCCCACAGTACTGCAGAATAACTCCTTATTCACTTAACAACCGCACCGTTCACTTAACAACCGAAGGAAACCACAAGCCCCAATCTTGATTCGCTTATTGACTGCTGTGACTTGCTTAACAACCGTGGTAAAAAAGGACATAAAAACGAGTCTGTACTCACCCGTTATGACTTACAACCGAAAATCTGGACTCAATTGTGGTTGTTAAGTGAGGACTACCTGTATTCAAATATTGTGCAGTATTCTAAAATTTAGGTTTTGGAATACATAAAGTCCATGCTTAATGTTTCTATTCAAACTGTAATACTGTTTGTGTGTGGTTTGTGTATGTGCCTTCGAGTCAGTGTTGACTCCTGGCAGCTGCCTGGATTAATCCCTGCAGTTTTCTTGGCAAGATTTCAGAAGTGGTTTGCCATTGCCTGTGAAAAAGTGACTGGCCCAAGGTCACTCAGCTGGCTTCCTGTCGAAGGCAGGACTAGAACTCACACTCTTCCCGTTTTTAGACCAGTGCCTTAATCACTACAGCAAACTGGCTGTCTGTAATACTGTTTACTTAACCTAAAATAGACTTTAATAGATAAAACTTTTCATAAGGCGCATTTTCAATTTTCTATTATTTCTTTATACAAATGGACAGATTTTATTATTTTATTTTATTTTATTTTATTTTATATTTTATTATTTTATTATATTTTATTTTATTTTATTTTATTTTATTTTATTTTATTTTATTTTATTTTATTATTTATTTTATTATTTTATTTTATTTTGTTTTATTATTTTATTTTATTTTACTTCACTATTTATTTTATTTTTTATTTTATTTTATTTTATTTTATTTATTTTTATTTATTTTTATTTTTATTTTTATTTTTATTTTTATTCTTATTTATTTTTATTTTTATTTTTTTTAAAAAAGAGTACATTTCAGAATGTATCTTAAGGAAAGCTAAATGCAGCATCATTGACTTTTCTGTTTATTAGTAATGTAAAGGTACATTTATGCTGTAATAAAAACTTCCATCTTTTTTCCACTAGTTCTTGCTAACAGCACTGATCCTACCCATTGGGGCCAAGAATATTTAATCCTGTAATGCTGACATATATAGCGCAGAGCCATGTCAGCTACAGCTGTTTCCAAACATCGGTAACAAAATTATAGATAGGTTTTGAAGCTTCCATGGTGGAAATGTATACATCTGAGGATTCAACTTGCTGACAGTGTTTATGTAATTTAATCTTACCATCTGGAAGAGAGTAAACATTTTTTAGAAAATTAAAGTTAAGAAAATAAACCCCTTGTGGTTTTAAATTTAGTTAACTTCATTAAAATGTAAAATTACAAGTTCATTGTGCTGTGCATGGAAGATTATTATTCAAAAACCATTATTCAAAAAACGTATCAACCATGAGTTGACACCAACTCATCTGTAAAAAAAAAACACTTTGAAATTATTTGTTACAATTTTTTGTATAATTTTTTTACAGCAAGAACTTACTAAACTTTATGCTTTTATGTAAAATGTGGTTGATATTATTTCTGTGTTAGTCTATGTTCCTTCAAGTATCATGAATACTTAGGTTCCAAAAATTTCTATATGATTTCATTGTAACTTTATGTACACAATATCAGTCTAGTTTTTAGAATAGAGCAAGATACAAAATACAACATCTGTAGTTCATATTTCATATTCAGAAATAAAGTTCCTCTTTATAATATTGTTGTTGAAATGTATAAAATAGTATAGTAAAACAGCAGTTGATTGTTAAATTTAATAGGTATATTTTTCCAAATAGCATTAATAAAAATAACTTTTAACTGGTAAAAATAAATCATAAAGTAAGGAAATCGGGCATACATAATAAAATTAGAGATTGTGAGTTACTGAATCAGATGTCAGCTTTGATGCTTAGTAGAAGAAGCCCTAACTGGATACGATTCATCTCTATTAAACAGTGTATGTTCCTTTGAAACAGATGATTTAGAAACATGGGAGTGTGTATGAAACATTTATTACTGAGTAAAGTTGCTGTATTCTTTTCTGGGCTCACATACTGTAGCTATTTTGGACACTGCTTCTGGCTGCTTCTTACTACATGTTTGTGGAGTTATTTAGGAACAGCTTCTAAAGCAGATGTGTACCTCTAAAGTAGATGTGTATCGTCTAAAGCAGATGTGTACCTCTAGTAAAGATACACCTGCTTTACAATGCTTCTGCATTCAAAGGATTTGCACAGCCTTAATCTCTGTATGTTTGAAATGAAAATGAATTGGTGAAGATAACTGTTGATGTGATAGTTGTGCACAAAAATAATGTTTCATATTTCTTATCACTATGGTGTAGTAGTAGTGGGGGGAACAGTTTGATATTTTCAGTATTTCAGCTTTTTGTCCCCAGGAGTAGGCAAAGAGATGACAGAAAATATTCTTTAATATTGTGGCTTGATCCTTTGTTAAATTCCTAAATATAGCTATACCAGAATGCATAGAGGGTGATCTGTACTTCTGCAATTACATTTAATTCATGCTACAGAATTTCATTAATAATGGAACATGACTAGCATATAGTACATTGGAGTTGGGTGGCTAATAAATTCAAATAATTTTTTTTTAGAAAAAAATGGGTAAGAGCTGTTGATTCAGCACAGTCCTATCCAAAATCTGATATTTCTTTGATGAAATGTATTTACACTTTAGTGTGGTAAGTGTTAAATGCCACACCAATGTTAGCATTCATTCAACTTTATGTCACATAATTCAAGAAAACACGTTACTGGTTTTTTGTCAGGAATATATCCAATGTACGGTTTCTGCACTGGTTCCTAAGTTCTCTTTTGCAAAGAGAAGAGTTACTTTTGACTCTGGGAGGGACTCTTAATTGTCAAATTTCACACAAGGACTTATCAGCAAATGACAACTTTCCAAACAATCCTTTATTCAGCCATTGGTTTGACTTGGTAGAAGACACTCTAGATTGCCCACTACAGAGCAAACAACTAAAACCCTTTCTTTCTTTCTATGCCCCAGAATGTAAGTTTTAGATTTAGACTTGGTAGTTACTAGGTAATTTTCTTGGTGGCCTTGAATGGCTGAGATAAGTTTACACATTGCTTCTCTCTAACCTGGGAATTTGTGATTTCTACCTTCACCAGCTTCAGGCCTTATACTACTTTCTCTGAATCTCAATGTATCAGGTGCCTATCTCTCTTCTTCTGATTATGAGTGGCTGGAGGGCATTGGGTTTCTCCTTCAATTTCCATATCTTCAGCTGGAGCTTATGAGATCTCCCCTCTTCCAAAACTCTTTATCATCCCTCTGACCAAGGACATCAGAAAGGCAGGTGAAATTGCAAATTGTAATTGAGATCTGATGTATAATTGAGATCTGATGTAGAGAGCCAGTTTGGTCTAGTGGTTAAGGTGCTGGGCTAGAAACCAGGAGTCTGTGAGTTCTAGTCCCGCCTTAGGCATGAAAGCTGGCTGGGTGACTTGGGCCAGTCACTCTCTCTCAGCCCAACTCACCTCACAGGGTTGTTGTTGTGGGGAAAAGAGGAGGAGGAAGGAGTATTAGGTATGTTCGCCACCTTGAGTTGTTTATAAAAAATAATAAAGGGATAGAAAATAAATAAAATAAAAATAAAATAAAATAAATAGAACTTTATCTTTAGTAGTTGAAATAAAATTTTCCAAAATTGTGCATTAAATCTGTCAGAAATTAGATAAAGTGGGCCAACTATGGGCGGCATATAAATTAAACAAACAAACAAACAAACAAACAAACTATGGTGCTAGGAAACTTATTGAATGAACATATAAACTGTTTTGTGGCAGTGGGGAGGCTACAACAGGGAATGAAATGGCTGTCTTTTGCACATAGAAGGTCATTTACAAAGTCCAAGAAACATATCCCCCTGTAGGCCCTTTGAGGTTGTCAAGATCAGGAAACAGACTTCAACAAGAAGACTAGAACAGAACTTTATTGAGATGGGCTATATTAATAGAAACTTGCAAATCTGATTGTGCTTTTCCTCCCCTCCCTCTCATACTCCAGTGAGTCGGGGAGAGCCAGCCTGAGTCTCTTCCTAATGCTGCCTCTTTTCCCAGGGCTTAAGGAATGCTGTTGCCCTTTTGTGTTTTTGTAAGAGCTTCTGAATATATTCCCCAAGGCCATTTACCCCAGGGCCATCTATACCCCCAAATACCTTTTGCTGGTCAGAAGGTTGTCACTAGTGGGGCAGAAAGGAACATAAATTTTGACATTTATCCTATTGTCAAAAGTCTGGGAAAGGAGATGTTTCAATTTAAGTGCTCCAAAGTACCCGTCTGGCTAGCTGTTGTGGCCTAGCTTCAGCACTTTTCTAAAGGAAGGAGAGGTATAAGATTGGTTGTTCTGGTACAGTTATCCCTGTTTCTAAGAAAAGAGGGAGGTAGAAGACAAAGGGCCCCTATGTAGGGGCTCTGTCTGAATCCTTACATATGGGTCCTACTTATACTGTGCTCTGATTCTCAGTTAAAGAAGCAGACACTCTTCTGGTACCAATTTTTGGAGGAGTCCAAAAATTCATGGGAAATGAATGAAGATTGGAGGAGTATTGGTAAGAAATATTACAGCTATTGATAAAGCATCAGCCTGCTGGTTCAGTGAGTTAAGAATGTAGGTTTAAGAAGTTAAAACTAAAAAACTCCAAACACTTTTGCCCATCTTACGTGAGTTTGTGAGAAGTTTGTAAGTAATCCAAATTCTTGTGGTCAGTTTGGATCTCTAGAGTAGTCAGTGCCTTGGAGGAGATGACACCGGTGCTAAAAGGGTTCCTTAATGGCCAGCAGTTCCTTACGAAAAATATTGTTTTTTCAGGTAGGTGGCTATAAGATAATTTCCTTATATAGAAAACAACTAGTCAAAAAGTGCTCAAGTTCCTTAAAAATGTTATCCCTGATTGAACATCAACATTTTGGCAGTTGCCTTAAACTTAAAATATTTCTTCCAGTAAAGTTTTGCATACAGCCTCCTTTAACAAGATTTATTGAGATGAAAAAGTTAGGGTTATAGGAATTTCTAAATTATTTCAGTTTAGAATAATTCTAATCTCACAATAAGGGGCGTGGTGGCTCAGTGGGTAAGACGCCAGGCTTGTCGATCAGAAGATTGCAAGTTCGGAGGTTCGAATCCCTAGCCCTGCGTGACGGAGTGAGCTCCCGCACTAGCTCCAGCTCTTGCCAACCTAGCAATTCGAAAGCATGCAAATGCAAGTAGATTAATAGGTACCACTTCAGTGGGTAGGTAACAGCGTTCCGTGCGTGTCATGCAGCCACATGACCATGGAAGCGTCTTCGGACAACGCTGGCTCTTCAGCTAACAAACGGAGATGAGCACTGGCCCCTAGAGTCGGACACGACTGCACAAATGTGCGGGGGGAACCTTTACCTTTACTTAATCTCACAATAACCAGACACTTTCTTAATTTTTTTCTAAACACTTTCCTATGAACTGGTAAGGAGGCAGTTCTCTTCACTGATAACAGAGGAGCCTGCAGGTGGCTGTTTACAAAACTGTTTCCTGAGTGATTCTGTAAATCATTGCTTCTAATATATATGCTGCATATGGTAAAAATGTTTTAAAAAGCAAAGCCTTCAAAAACACTTCGGCAATTAAGAAACTACTATAAAATAATTTGGAAATTTTTCAGGATAAGAAATAGACTTTAATTGAATTTTATAGTTTTTTTAACTTGATTATCATTCAGCAAATAGGTATTTGCTATTCTTAACACATTTCTTTGTACCTAGAAAATACTGCAGATTTTTACCTAGTGATATGAAGTTATGTGATTCCTCATGGATATTCATTATCTTGAAAGTTATAAAACTGAGTATGAGGAATTCCTTCGTTTCTCAATAAATGAGAAAAAAACTTATTAATGGCATTGAAACTGTATGTTCAAATTGTAGCCAATTGTAACCAAAGTGTTTGCCACCTGGTTATTGCCTCCACAGTTGTGGAATATCTACAGTGCTCAAATTCATGTAATTCTGAAATTCATATGAATACAAAGAACAAATGTTTACCATTAAGCTATATTAATAAGATGACATACTTTTAATTTCAGATCAAATCAAATATTTATTATGGTTATAGACAGCATAAGGAAGGTGGGGTACAGTCATTAAAATGTATAAAGGATACATCAAGAATAAAAATAAAAATCTAAAAAATGAAAAGCTAGAAGATATAAAATATGAATTAAAAACTAAAAGTATATATAAAAAGGAAAAATCTAAAAGGAGGAATAGGAGCATTAGATAGGTGTAGGGGAGCATAAAAGGTTAGTATTCCCCTATCGGGGAGATGGGCGGGGATAAATTTAAATTAGATAGATAGATAGATAGATAGATAGATAGATAGATAGATAGATAGATGGCTCTATCAAGTTACAAAGCACTCTACGTCTAGTGGTTAAGGCATCAGGCTAGAAACCAGGAGACTGTGAGTTCTAGTCCCACCTTAGGCATTAAAGCCGTCTGGGTGACTTTGGGCCAGTCACTCACTCTCAGCCCAACTCACCTCACAGGATGGTGGTTGTGGGGAAAATAGGAGGAAGGAGTATTAGGTACGTTCCCCACCTTGAGTTATTTACAAAACGAATAAAGGGATAAAAAAAATCTAAATGAAATAAATAATGTAGCAAACTAGGTGCTCATTAAATCTAGTTTATAGCACAGGTCATCATCTGATGAATTTTGAGGGCTGCTGCACAAAACCTGGCAACATTATATGTTGTACCAATCAAAGAGAATATTTGTAGCTCAGGGTTGAACTGTGGAGTCCTTGGTGCACTCTGAGCCTTGTTGTTCAGGGGTCATAGCCTGTTCTAGTTGTTCCTTGAGGCTGTCTATTGTGTGTTGATATTTGTTTAATCTGAGGTGGGCGTCCATGATCATTAGCCATATCATTTTTTGCCCACTTTGTTGCGCTATCTTCCATCCAGCTGTGCAGTGATTGGAGGTTTATATCTGACACTGGCAGGCAGGGCATGCTGTCGTAGGCATTCATGCAGAAAGAACAGCTGTTCTTTGGTGGAGGTTTGCCTACCTGCGAATTTCTCCCATTTGTGTGCTATCTGGAGGGTTTGACGCCCGTATGTGGTACCAGTCGAAGAGAATATTTGTAGCTCGGGGTTCAACTGTGGAGTCCCTGGTGCTTTCTGAGCCTTGTTGTTTTCTTGCAGACGTTTCATTGCCAGGTTAGGAAACATCTTCAGTGCGAAAAGGGAGTGGGACTTGCTCTCTGTTTATATGCTCCCAATCGGTGGTAATAGGAGAGGAGAGATCTGACCCTCGGCCCCTCTTGTGTGGGGTGCCGCAGGGTTCGGTTCTCTCTCCTCCTATTTAACATCTACATGCAGCCGCTGGGCAAGATCATCCATCACCACGGGATGAGGTATCATCAGTACGCTGATGATACCCAGTTGTACATCTCCGTCCCGGATGAAGTAAGTGTTGCAGTCGACACCCTTTCTCAGTGTCTGGAGGCTGTAGGGGCCTGGATGGGGCACAATAGGCTTCAGCTGAACCCTGGTAAGACGGAGTGGCTGTGGATTGATGGCCTCTTGATTTCCAGGAAGTTGTCATCTTTAACTCTGGATGGGGTGGCACTGCCCCATTCAGATTCAGTGCGAAACTTGGGGGTCCTCCTGGACTCACGACTCCTGCTCAAGGAGCAGGTGGCAGTCGTGGCCAGGAGGGCCTTTGCACAGGTTTGGGTTGTGCATCAGTTGCGCCCCTTCCTGGATCAGGAGGCCCTCCGAACAGTCACTCATGCCCTTGTCATCTCCCATATAGATTACTGCAACGCGCTCTACGTGGGGCTACCCTTGAAGAGGATCCGGAAGCTTCAGCTGGTCCAGAATGCGGCTGCATGGGTAGTTCTGGGTGCTATAAGATCAGCACATGTAACACCGCTACTCCGTGAGCTGCATTGGGTCCCAGTTTTCTTCCGGATCCAATTCAAGGTGTTGGTTATTACCTTTAAAGCCCTACATGGCATGGGACCAGGGTATCTGAGGGACGTCTCATCCCGATTATATCTACCTGCCCCACCCGATCATGCAGGGAGGGCATGCTCCGGATCCCATCACTAAAAGAATTCCATCTAGCGGGGTCCAGGAGGCGTGCCTTCTCTGCGATAGCACCCGCCCTATGGAATATCTTTCCCCCTGAGGCGAGATGGGCACCCTCGCTCCTGGCCTTCAGGAAGTCGTTAAAGACCTGGTTCTGCCGCCTTGCCTGGAACGAAGGGCATAATAGTTCCTCCTGGGGGTGGTTAGCGTAATAATATCCTCCTTTTAAGAACATACAGTACCATCTTTTTGGATTTTTTTTTTTATTTTTATGGTAGTTTTAAATGTATAACTTTTTAACTTTTATATTGTGATTGTAAACCGCCCAGAGTCTACCACGGTAGAGATGGGTGGGGATAAATCCAAATAAATAAATAAATAAATAAAATTAAATAAATAAATAAATAAATAAATAAACCCCTGAACAAATCAACATACTGACTACTACCATCAAGACCACATCACTGAGACAAACAGAAAAAAGGAAAGCTAAACTCCAAACTAAACTACTTAAGTTAAACCCCAGAAACTAAGAAGTACCGGAACTGGAATGGGTGGTCAACATGTCCAGCCACCCATTATCCACTGCAGAACACAATATCCTACAGAGAGGCCTCAATTACAACACAGAGGATGCAAATAAATTAGAATTCTTTGCAGCTTTAGAAGCAGCATTGAAAACTACAGGACTTAGTACAGAAACCCAAGAGAACGTAAGACAGATAATCATACCACAAATCAGAAGGACATGGAAACAGAAGCACTGAAAGCAGAGGACAGAGCAGCCCTCAAAAACCTAAAGATGGACCAAACTATCATCATCCTCCCAGCAGACAAAGCTGCACCACTGTCATTATGGACAGATTGCAATATATACAAAAAGCCAAAGACTGACTTGAGGACAAAGAAACCTACGCCCCAGTAAACACCAATCCCATACAGAAACTGGACAACCAGGTCAAAAGAATCCTCGACGACCTAACCAAGAAAGGTCAAATCAGAAAAGAAGAACAGAGGCGGATGAAAATCAGTTGACCCATCCCACGCTTCTACAGATGCCCAAAAATACACAAGCCCGACATACCAATTGTATTGTTACCAGGGACCCCCACATACAACATAGCTAAAGAACGTACAAGAAAACTTGGGCATATCACAGAGGAGAGCGAATACTCTATCAACTCTCCACTACAGTGCCTCCAGAAAATCAAAGACCTAAAAATAGATGACAAAATTATGGTGTCATTTGATGTCAATGCACTCTTTACATCCATAGACCAAGCAGTAGTGATTGAATCCATGGCAGCAGTTCTACGCAACACACCTGACCTAACTAGATACACCAAGATCAAAATACCCAGAATCATGGACCTCATCAACCTCTGCCTCACCACTTATTTTCAGTTTGATGGACAAATATACCAACAAATCAAAGGAACACCTATGGGATCACCACTCTCAGGAATCATAGCAGAGATTGTAATGCAATGTTCAGAAAGGATAGCACTCCCATGCATACAACCCAAAGTATGGATCTGGTATGTAGATGACACCTTCGTCATAATAAAAAAGGAACAACTGGAGGAAACGCATGAAACCATCAACAACATCTTCAATGGAATAAAATTTCAACTGGGAAACTGTGAGCATCTTAAACCAAGCCAAATCCAAAAATGCTAGAGAATTCCTGGAAGCTTGGCACTCAGACAAAGCAGCCATCAACAGACACATAGAGGTAAACAACATTTACATACCATTCATAAGAGACAATAGAAAAGCCAAAAGACCAGAACACCACCTTGCCAGCAATCAACACCCAGATATGCAAAGATTAACACCAGGATTAGCACCAGAGGAACAATCAAACAGCACAATATACCCTAATCAAGGAAATATTAACTCTGTCAATCAACCAAGCAGCAAACAACAGCCCAGCTAAAAGCCAGCTTGTTCCTCTGCAAGTATGTTTTCTTGTTCCAGCGAGGCCTAGAATTTCCATTGTAGGTATCTTGCGCAAAATTTGCTAATTGTGTTGAGGAGACTGATTGGTCTATAATTAGCAGGACCATTTATTTATTTATATTTCAAATTTCATCACTGCTCATCTCCCTCAGAAGAGGGACTCTGGGCAGTTTACAATAAAACTAAAACTAAATACTGTCTGAACCACCTACTACTTGGTTTTTTTTACTATACTATTTATTGTATTTATATTTTTATTGTGTTTTTTATTGTATTTTAATGATGATGTGTGGCTGTGAACCGCCCAGAGTCCCTCCTTGAGGGGGAGATGGGCGGTCATAGAAATTTAATAAAATAAAATAATAAAATAAAATAAAATAAATAATGAAATAAAATAAAATAAAATAAAATAAAATAAAATAATAAATAAAATAAAATAAAATAAAATAAAATAAAATAAAATAAAATAATAAATAAAATAAAATAAAATAAAATAAAATAAAATAAATAAAAAATACATACATACATATTAAAATACAATAAAAACAGTACCTCTTAAATATAAATATAAAATCCAGGATGGCAATATTTTCCCCTTTTTTATATTTAGGGACAACGATCGTAAGCCCTCAGTCCTTGGGGACGGGCCATAGGTGTCAGTGCAGGTAAAGAGTGGGGCCAGAGTGTGGGGACCCAGAAGTCCAGGTCATTTTAATGACCTCTAGATGGATTAGGGGTCAGAGTTGGGCAACAATGTTCTTGATCTCTGACATTGTCACTGGTGCCCACATTGGCAGGTTTTCAGTTTTCAGTTCAGTTCAGCTAGGGGGGCGTCCACTTTCATCAGAGGTGTCCATGTAGAGTTCCTGAAAGTATGACTCCCAGGTCCCTGGGGGGATGTGAAGGTCCACCATGGATGGACCATGGCTTTGGGAGCTCGATGTGTTATGCCAGAATGAGGCTGAGTCTTTGGATTTGACTTTTAATTTTTTTTAAAACTCTTTATTCATTAAAATATTCTACAAAAACATACATACATAAAAATCAACATACAAAATAACAAATTTAAATACATAAAATACTACAAATCTTATAGTTATTGTTATATATTGTTATTACATATTGTTATTTATACACTTAAATTCCAAAAAAAATTCAATATATAAGAAGTAATATATATAAAAGGTTTCCGACTATCCTAGCTAAAGATATACGATTAACATCTTAATATATCTCTTATCTTTATTTTCCCTTACCTTACTATTTATTTATATATGTTCAATTCCTTAGAATACAAAACCCATTGTCATCGCTTCATTTTTCTCAATAGTATACAGATAATCTAATATTGGTTGCCACATTTCTTTAAATTTTGAAATATTTTTATCTTTTAATAAAATTGTTAATTTCGCCATTTGTGCTAACTCCTTAAGTTTCATCATCCATTGTTGGTATGTTTTCTTTTTTCCAATATTGTGCATATACTATTCTAGCCGCAGTAATCATATATAATAACAAGTTACCATACTTTTCTTCTTGATCGTCTTCCAAAATGCCTAATAGAAAGAATTCTGTTTTTTTCCAATATTTTTCTTGAAGATTTTCTGAATCATTTCATGTATCTGTGTCCAAAATTTTTTTGCTTTTCTACAAGTCCACCATAGATGACAAAACGTTCCTTCCATTTGAAGACATTTCCAACATACATTTGAAACATTATTATACATTTTTGCTAGTTTTTGTGGAGTTAGATACCATCTGTACATCATCTTGTAAAAATTCTCCTTTAAGTTATAACATAGAGTAAATTTTAAACCTTTTGTCCACATATTTTCCCATTTTTCTAATAAAATATTATATCCAAAATTCCCTGGGGCCCTGACAATGTGGGTGAGCCTGTTTCAAAGTTAATTTGAATGTGGAATGTTATGAATGTACTTGGCTGCTGTTTTATGCTATTTGTGTTGTTTTAAAATTTTGTTTTTTATTCTGTTTTTATTTAATTTTTAATTGTTAGCTGCCCAGATTCATGAATATGAGATAGGCAGCGATATAAATTTATTAAATAAATAAAACAGCATTTGTTTCATTCATAAATATATGGCAGTTACCTCAGCATCCAATCTTTGCCTGTTTCTATGAGTTGTTTCATGGTACATGTTTTGAATAAAATGTTAATGGGATTTTCACACTGGGAACATTTTATCTGAATGAAAATATTTTTTTAAATTAAATTTTGTGGATTAAATTTATGCTGCGTTTTCAAGGAGAGTGGTCATTCATGCAGCTGCTTTTGTATTATATACAGCAGCATGCCTACAGATATCTAATGATAGTGTTATAGGCATCTGGCTGCTATTGCCTGAAGTAGTATGACATGATTAGTAACGAAAAATGAACAACTATATATGAAAGTATATGTATCCTTCAAGTTAAGCATGACTCCTGGTGACTTCATGAACCTGTCCTTGTACTTCTGCAGAGAAAGCTCAGTACAGATGAGATTTGGTATTGCTGCCTTCTGGATTTTTTTTAATTAAATCTCTCACTCTAGTTACATTCATAGTATTACCTTGTGGACTCTTAATCCAAATACTAGCTATGTGTTTCTCTAAGCGTTTCAGTATCAGCCAAGGTAACTAATTTAACTAAATATTATGCAATTAAATTAAACATTTTTTAAAGTTAAAAATATAATTTCTTTAAAATCAGCATAAAATATTCTGGTTTTAGAGACTGATACTCTAGTTATACAGTTACACAGTATAGTAATGACTAGAAATGGTTCAATCTACACATACAGAGATCTTACCATTTTCAAACTCTGATTTAAAAAGTGGTTGAGATTTCTTTAATCATGGCCTAAATGGAAGATTGAATGTTGTTCTGTCATGTAACTATTGGGCTATGGAAATCTTTTTAGGAAGTGCTTTGGTTGCGTCTAGAATTGCTCCTCAAAACCACAAAGCAACTGCAACCACTTAAAGGTTTGGTGTGGGTGTTTCAAAACCTTTTGGTAGGTTCTTGGCCTGCCCACAAGATGTGCCTAACAGGAAGGGAAGTCTCAGACCTGTGCCTATTTTTGAAGCAAATGGCTACTCTGAGTAGCAGATGCAAGAGGTGATTTGTCCTTGAGTGAATGAATGAATGAATGAATGAATGAATGAATGAATGAATGAATGAATGAATGAATATATATATATATATATATATATATATATATATTCATTCATTCATTCATTCATTCATTCATTCATTCATTCATTCAATTTCTCACCGCCCAACTCCCTCAAGGGACTCTTTGCATATTTGCAAATATTTGCACAATTGCTAGCTTTATGGATGAAATGAAGGAAGATATCCAGCAACTTTTGTAACTATAGTGGCAGTAACAGATAATTTAGAATATTTATATGACTGCTCAGCTCAAACAGTGTAACTGGATAGCATCCAGAACCATTAAATAAAAATAATACATACCACTAAAGCAAACTAAAACAATTAGATGGTGATCAGGACTAAAATATATTGTATCTCGCCAATTGTGAACTCTACTCATCCTAACTCAAGTGTGAAGTCAAGGGCAACTGTATATTGTGGCAGGGGAGCATTCCAAAAGGTAGGAGTTGCCACTGAGAAGGTGTGCCTGTTGGGTAAATATCTGCACTGCTGCATTTTGGACCAGTTGAAGTTTCTGGATGGTCTTCAACAGTAGTCCATATAGAGCACATTGCAATAATCCAATGGTAATGAAGATGTGAGTGACTGCAAGTAGGGTCCCCCAAGCCAGGAATGGGAGCAATTGCTGCACAAGATGAAATTGTATAAAAGCTCTCCTGGCCATAATTGCTACCTGTTCTTCAAGCAGGTGCTGTGACTCTAGGGGGGTCCCCAAATTGTGTACTGAATCCAACCAGTATAGTGTAACCCCATTCCAAAATGAAATTTCTCCAGTTTCAGAACCTGTGGGACCCATAACCTCAGCTACCCGGTCTTGGTAGGATTGAGCTAAAGCCTGTTCAACATCCAGACTTTCACAGCCTCTAGACTCTGGACAAAATCCTGACAGTTTTAGTTGGGTGACCAACTTAAATACTGATATATACTGTGAATGTCACTGATATACTTAGTGAATGTTAAATTGAGGCTAGGGATCAAGGATACAAGGAATTCCAATGAAAGAGATGGACCTGTCAAGATTGTGGCTAAAAGCATCCTTTAGGGAGCAGGGGAGGGGGTGCAGATTTCATAGCTATTTCATTCTAAGAATTTGTTGTCATAGCTTTTGTATCAATTATGAATTGACATGATTTGTTGAAAGATGCTGGGCAGATAATGTAATACAGAATTTTGAAATTAAACTAATTAAATAGGATCTTACAGAGCTTACACATATTTCCTTGGTGGACTTTCAAAAGCCTGGTATTGTCTCCAATCAACACAAAAGTACCTCAGGCCTTAAATTAATATGTGAGAGCTGCTTTTTATTTATATCTACCCACATATATACTGACTTCTCGAATTAAACTAGTCTCTTAGCTGGTCAGTGGTGCATGACTTGGTCTATCAGAATAAATTTTAAAATTGTATTCTCTCAACTGGAGTTGACAAAAACCATGAAGGCATATCTGATTCTGTGCTGTCAATGTATACAGTATTTAAAAATGGAACATGGACAGAAAATGGAGTAATGCTTTGTCAATTACCCTTAGTGTGATGGGTAATCTGAAATCTAGAACTCTGTAATGCAACATGACTAATAGAAAACAAACTAGTAAGTAATTACTCATGTCCTGAATATAGAATTCCATGATAAAGACCAATGTTTATTTGACATTAATGAAGGTCATGTTGTGTTCTAGGATGTAGTTCCAATTCTTTGTTAAAATATTGGTAAAAAAAAGCCATGTATTACATTATTTAAACTCTTGTGAGATATGTGACCTTTCATGTTATAGGTTGGTGAGCTTGTTGTAGAATTCTTTACTTTTAAACTAGAATTAAATTTATCTGTTCTCTCTAAAGCTAACTTTGAACTTCTGTTTTAGCAGAAACTTTATCCACTGATACACATTAAATACAGTGATGCTTATAAGTTTGTGAACCCTTTTGAATTTTCAATATTTCTGCATAAATATGACCTAAAAAGATAACTGTTTTCCACACATCCTAAAACTGGATAAAGAGAATCCAATTAAACAAATGAGTCAGAGACATTATACTTGTTCATTTCTTTATTGAGGAAAATTATCCAAAGCTACATATTTGTGTGTGGCAAAAGTATGTGGACTTTTGCTTTCAGTGACTGGTGTGCCCCTCCAGGCAGCAATAACTGAAACTAAACATTTCCAATAACAGTTGATCAGTCCTGCACATCGGCTTGGAGGAATTTTAGCCTGTTCCTCTTTACAGAACAGCTTCAACTCAGGGATGTTGGTGGACTTCCTCACATGAAGTGCCTGTTTCAGATCCTTCCACAACATTTCTGTAGGATTAAGGCCAGGACTTTGACTTGGCCATTCCAAAATTTTAACTTACTTCTGCTTTGGTTGTATGAATTGTGTGTTTTGAGTTGCCTTGCTGCATGACCCACTTACCTTTGAGCTTTAGTTCATGGACAGACACGCTGACATCTTCCTGTAAAATTTACTGGTACAATTCAGAATTCATAGTTCCATCAATGATGGCAAGCCGTCCTGGTCCAGAGGCAGCAAAGCAGGCCCAAACCACGATACTGCCGCCACCATGTTTCACAGATGGGATAAGGTACTTATGCTGGAATGCAGCGTTTGCCTTTTGCCAAGCATAACACTTTTCATTCAAGCTCAAAAGTTCTGTTTTGGTCTCATCCGTCCATGGAACATTCTTCCAGTAGCCTTCTGGCTTCTCCACATGGTCTTTCACAAACTGTAGATGGGCAGTAATATTCTTTTTGGAGAGTAGTGGCTTTCTCCTTGCAACCCTGCCATGTACACCATTGTTCAGTGTTTTCCTGAGGGTGGTCTTAATGAACATTGACATTCGCCAATGCAAGAGAGGCCTTTAGTTCATTAGATGTTACCCTGGAGTTCTTTGAGACCTCCCAGAGTATTATCCGCCTTACTCTTAGTGTGATCTTGCTTGATCAACCACTCCTTTGGAGGGTAACAATGGTGTTGAATTGCCTCCATTTGTATAGGATCTGCCTAACCATGGACTGGTGGAGTCAAAACTCTTTGGAAATAGGTTTGGAATCTTTTCAAGCCTGGTGAGCATCAACAACTGTTTTTTGAAGTTCCTCAGAAATCTCCTTTGTTTGAGCCATGACAAACTTCCACATGTGTTGTGAAGAACTTCCATAATTCTTTGTTTTTTAATAAGGCAGACTCACACTTGATTATCATCCCATTAATGAAAACCTAACTCTTAATTTCCCTTTCAAATGAACTGATAATCCTAGAGGTTCACATACTTTTGCCACACACACAAATGTAGCTTTGGATCATTTTCCTCAATAAAGAAACGATAAAATATAATGTTTTTGACTCACTTGTTTAATTGGGTTCTCTTTATCTAGTTTTAGGATGTGTGGAAAACAAATATCTTTTTAGGTCATATTTATGCAGAAATACTGAAAATTCAAAAGGGTTCACAAACTTAGAAGCACCACTGTATGTATGTGAGCAAGAGACCAGTGGACATTTGAAATGTTACATTACGATACTAAATCATCATATATTGCATGATCTGTAATCTATGAACAATAGACTGTAGTTGCCTGGCCAGTATTTGAAAAGTGATTATTTCATTACATAGTAGGTTTGTGTAAGCCTTTATATTGTGAACGGAAAATACTCTTTTTTGGTATTTTTTTCAGTTGCCTTACATAGCAAAGGACCAGTGTTAGAAGAATGTGTGACTTTTTTTCTTTAATTTGCATCAGCTAACAAAAAATTGAGTTTGAGCTTTAAGTATAGATGACAAAACAAGCTATGGTAATTTAAATTCTCCACTTAACAGCATTTATAGAGGCAGTAGAAAAACAGTTAATTTTTCTGAAAACACAGATTAAAACCAAAAAGTCCAGTTACAGCTTGAAGAAGTGAGAAACTGTAAACACTTTTGCTTTAATCTTTGATGAAAGATTTGATTGATGATCTTATTCGGTGCTTTGAAAAATAGCCCATGTTGATTTATACTGAATTGGAGACTTCCTGATTTGAACTGGGCCTAATCACAGACAAGATTTAACTTTCCTATTGTTAAGCATGGGTATACCACAGCTAGTGTAATTTATTCTATTTTCAACGGAATAGAATGAAAGCTGCACAGTGTCCGAGAAGCAGAGAATTTGGAGCATTTCAGATTTTGAAATGATGACATTTACACACAGAATTGTTCCTTTTGTTGTGATGAACCTTGACAGATTAAAAAATAAATGACAGTTTTCAAACAAACATCCCAGTTGTCTAAGAACCTTTTGAATCTGAGGTAATCTGGTTCTCTGGGTATTCAATTATGATTTAGCTTTCATGAATTGTGATCCATATTTTAAACTACCAAGTAAACATCTTATTTACGAACATAAGATAGGACATAATTCCATTCAATTGTTTATATTTTTGAAAATGAAAAGAAAACAAACCATTATATAAAATCTATAATAAAAATATAAAAAACTAATAAATAAGGAAGTTTAGTACTATAGTCTTAAAATGAGAAGATTCACTTTAAAAGATTGTCTCCCAAAATGACATTTGAGTGGAAGGTAGGACTGATCTAAAATAAATAAAAAGAGACCAAACATGCATAAACCTGGCTTTGTAATTCATGTTTCTCAATTTTCTAATACTGTGGGTTAGTTTTTCAGAGAGACAGACAAGTTCCATGTTTATTACTTCTAATTCTGCCAGGTAAGATTTGCCACTGTGTTCCAAGAGGATTCAATTACTATTCATGCTGCTCCAAGGATCATATTGATTAATGTCTGGTATGTTAAAGACTCATTTCCATTAACAAATAAAGAATGAAAAAGCAATGTACCATGGAGCTGAATGTTTTGATCAGTTGCTAACAGTAAGTTCTTTCTAAAAACTCTTTAAGAGCTAGACAAGTAAACTGCAATTGCAGAAATGTATCAGGTTTCTCACAACCTTTCAACACTTAACTGGAGTAGAAGACGAAATTCCCTGTAATTTTCTTAGTGTTAAATGCCATTTGCATACTAATTTTAATGATGTTTTGGAGCTGACAAGAAGTTCTTTTTATTGGCTGCTGATTCTGGAGCCTTCTCACTAAGAGCCAGATAGAGAGAGAGAGAGAGAGTGAGATTTTAAACTTGAATGTTAGCTAAACTGAAGGTACTAAAATGATCATACAACTGTTCCAAAATTTGAGAGAGGAGTTGTAAATTGATGGGTAGGTAGTGTTATCTTTGTTAGATGGCAATATGAGGATGGACATAATGGTTTCTATCTAGGAAAGACAATCTAATTTATGGTATTTATGCTTTGTCCCTGATTATGTGCTTTATATTGAACACATGATAGAGGCTGAACTTGGGTATTGCTAGTCCTCTTTCCTTTGGCTTCTATTTAACCATATTAGAGAATCTAGACTGTTTGTCTTTAATATTTATATAAGAGTTTGCCAGCATTTAAGTTAATATTTGAATGGATAATAGGTATTGATTGAAATAGAAAATAAGACTTAGAATTCTTATTTTATTATGGGTATAAACACTAGGAGTTATATTTTTAATGTGCTTCATTAAAGTAGATATTGTTAAGCTTTTTTGTTATTGGTATTCTAAAACATTTGAAAGAGGAAAATTTGAGTAGTAATCCTGAGAACTCCTGAGGTTTCACTGTCATAAATATAATCAGATTTGTTTTATTTGTCATCAAGTCTGATGTATAAAAATTTGGAGATTAGATAATCTGTACAGATAGTTCTGTGTTATTTGAATAAAAAACATCCTCAGTAGGATGGTCAGCAATTTGAATTTTATTCAGAGCATAATAAATCAGCATCCTGATAGATTCCTCGGAAAAAAATGATATTTTTTCATAATTAGAAGAGCAATATTTCTTGCATTACAACAGTTTTCTGCATAAAACTGATTTCAGTAGGTGTTTAGGAAGGGACCCTCTCTTTTTATGGTTGCTATCTTGTAGGAATACAGTGTTGGGCTAAGTCTAATAGGAGCTTTTCACAGCAGTTTACGATCTGTTAAAGCTCAAGGATACTTTCTTTAACTGGCACATCTAAGTATGAAAAGGAACAGTTTAAAGATATAAATATTTGTAGAAGTCATACACATTTTTCACACCCGTCCATAGCCACCAGTTTCTCATAGCAGTTAATATTAGCAAAACATAACTCTAAACGCAGTTAAAACATGGGACTCAACACAAGTTTCTAATAAAGTCCAGCTCCCTCACTCTCTATAGAGTAGTAGTGCTCTTTATTAATAAAATAGTGACCTGGCAAACAGTGGTAGAGCAAAGTAATAAAACTGAAAGATGAAGATGTGAATAAAACAAAAAATGAGTAGAAATATGAACAGAGATAAGACTAGATGAGTGATTTTATACTGAAGAGATGGTCATTAAGTTGTCTCATTTCTTGGAGAAAAGAATTAGACAGCTATATTTCCTTGAGGTAGCTAGCTTACAGCTTATTTACCATAAGTGATTAAAATATCAAACATATTATGGTCAGATAAAAGTAAAGGGGGGGAAAAACAAAAAAATTAATAGAATTACAGACTAAGCAGAAATAAATCAGACAGCAGACATTGCCAATATTCAACCTAAAGCCAACTTCCATCAATCATAATCAAAATTTGGTAACTTTCATGGAGGTTATGTGCTAACAAAAATAGAGCATTATCCTCATCAGACCAACCAAAGTGGGAAGTTAACAGAGGCCTTAATAATTCACAGCACTATGATGTATAAAAAGGCCAGCACAATAGAATATGCAAAACCGTCTTGATTGCTGCATCTAGGAAAATGCACAGTTAATTTTGTGGCAGCACATTGTTGAACCTTTACTTCAAGACCATTGATGGCAAAGCATTGAGTCTACACAGGCCCTGAAATCATCAAAAATTGAGCTGATATGCCATAATAATTCGAGTTCAAGGCTATGGGGTACACTAATAATGTTTAGTTGAATGTTTTGGAGCAGAAGAAATTTGTCCAGATTGTAAATTTAGCAGTATTGTTTGTGTAGAGAGTATTGTTTCACCCAGCTTTTTTACTTGTGCTTTAGTACTGGTTAATTACGTTATTCTTCCCTGAAACATAGTAAGTTTAAAAGACCAGCTTGTATGAGATTCATGCCTTCTACAGTTAATCACTGCAATTTAAAAGTTTTTATGTTAGGTATGCTGTCTGGATATAAGCATTGAAAAAGCACTACTTATATCCCTTTGTATTCCCACATTTCAAAGTATTGATTGCTTTCATTATTTGTTATTGTTAAGGGTAATATATTACTTTAATAAGATATCTCAGTTGTGAATTCTGTATTATTGGGCAAAGTACTCCTTCTGTATGTTCAATATTCTTATTGATGACCTTCAGAATCAGGCATAGGTCTTTAATCTGAGTAATTAAAAAAGTGAATACATTATTCTCCTGTGTTGGAATCTCATAGACTCTAATATTTGATCTGTTGTGATTTTCCAAATTTTCAAGCTTTGATTGTAGATCTATAATAGTTTCTGTGATATATTCAAAGGCTTTTATTTTTTTCTCTCTCAAGAGAAATAGAGTCATCCAGTGCAGAGGCCGCCATATCTTCTGTCATTTTTGTGAAGACTTTATACAGTTTTCCTGTCGTCTTGAAGTTCTTTTTAAAGCTGTTAGAAAGAAGCTTTGAGTAATTGTCTAGTGAGTTATCATCCTTAGCTGTCCTGTTTTTTAAGGCTTTAGGGGCAGAGGGAATCATATTTGCAGGAGACGCTAGCAGTAGAAGGTGAAAATCTGTCTTTTGATAAAAACAACAAAAATCAAGTTTTATCTTTAGGTTGATCCAGGCTATGTTTCATTATTCTGTATTGTGAAAATATGTAAAGTGAAAAATGAAAAAAATATGCTGTGCTTCAATAGGGAAAGTGTGGATAGAAGGAGAGCTCAATCAAGGTTTATGTGCTTATCTTGGTTGAATGCTAGTCATATGATTCCTCCCCTTCCAATACTGTTTAGATTGCTTCTCTAATCTGTCATCTATTTAACCCTAAATTATCCATGGCTGTTTCCCAAAACTACATGCCTTGTTTATATTTGCACATCATGCTAAGCCATAAAATGGTTTGCTTACTTTTACCTAGCATGGGTTAATTCACTCACTCTGGCTGAATTTGCATTGTGCTAAATTATGGTATGTTTTAACTCTGGTTTGTTGAATAAGCTATAATAGTGCTTTATTCAGAAAATAAAATAAAATAAGATTTGATTAAATTGTTGCATTATATGCAGAAGCCATGGATCTGTGCTATACCCTTTCCCTTTCCAGTACCGCCACAGGGAGGAAATCTAAAGAGGCTATACATGAGCATAAGACAATTTATAAATCATGATTAGGGTCAGGCATAATACTAAACTGATCTTAATTGAAAAAGAAAGAATGGAAGCTTTTGAATTCTTTTGAGACTGTGCCAAAAGAGGATGGGAAGGTAACTAACCCAAGACTTAATTACATACTGCAAAATCTTATTCCAGCATTGCATCCAGATAAGCATTACTAATTCAGATTGATTAGTGGGAGCATACAAAATAAATAAGAAGGTAACATCTTTTTCAATTTCCTATGATCACACGTAGGAGTAAGAAAGAATACTGTATGTAGAAAGGAAGTATTTATTAAGGTTTGCTGTTTATTATCCCTAAAGGGATTTGTTCAAAAGGAAAAGCTTTGACTTGTGAATATTCTATATGGAAAACTTGATATGAATGAGAAAAAACATCTGAAACTGGGAAACCAATGCAGCTCACACAGCTGTGACGTTACATGGGTGGACATCTGTGTGCTGCTGTGTTCTGGACCAGTTGAAGCGTCCAAATACTTTTCAAGGGCAGCCTTATGTAGAACAATTGCATAATCCAAATGGGAAGTGACTAAGGTGTGACTGGGTGTGAGCAGAGCCTCCCAATCAAGGAATGGGTGCAGCTGGTGCACAAGATGAATTAATGCGAAGATCCACTTAGCCACAGCTACCAGCTGCTCCTTGAGCAGGAGTCATGAGTCCAGGAGGACCCCCAGATTGCCCACCAACTCTGTCTGGGGGAGTGCTGACCCATCTAGAGTTGATGTAACAGCTCCAGAAGCATTTTGGCTATGGTTGAGTTGCAACCTGTTGATCTCTATCTAAACTCTCATTGCCTCCAGGCACTGGGTAAACTCAACTCCTTGATGGCATCACTTGTACAGCCCAGGATGGAGATGTATAACTTGAGTACTACCAGCATATTTATGATGCTCATCCATGCCAACAGATGACCTTATCTATCAGGTTCATGTAGATGTTAAATAGTGGAAAGAAAGTTGAGTCCTATGGTATTCCACACAGCAGAGTCTAGGGCTAGATCTCTTCTCTCACCAGTACCAACTGAAATTGACCTTGGAGGAAGAAGAACCACTGCAAAATTGTGCCTCCCACTCCCAACTCCCTAAGACAGTTCAAAAGGGTACTATGAGGGATGGAATTGAAAGCCACTGGGAGAACCAGAACAGCAAGGATAGATGCACCACCCCAAAGCCCTCCAAAGGTCATCAACAACTGCTACCAATGCTGATTCGAGACTATAACTCAACCTGACCCACCCTCTCAACAACTTTCCATAGAAAGGGAAGGTTGGAGACTGGATGAAGATTGTCCAATCCTATTGAATTCAAGCATGGCCTTCACTGTCTTTTTCAAAGCATATGAAACCATCCCTTCCCACAAAGAAGCATTCACCACAGCTTAGATCCAACCACATATCACCTAGTGGGAGGCCTTGAGGAAAGGATGTGGATCTAAAACATAGGTGGCAGAACTTACAGCCTCAAGGACCCTGTCTGTCCTGTCCCAGCCCAATCACACAATACACCAGGGAGGCAGTTGTAAAACTTTACTGAGAAACTTGCGAGGTAAACTTCTGAGGTAAACTTTGCTGAGAAACTTGTGAGGTACTGTAAACTTGTGAGGTAATGAACAGGCGGCAAGGGAGTGTGAGTGCGAGCGCACACACTCTACAAAAACAAGCCCCAAAAGTCCCACGAGCTTGCCTTAAGGGAGTTTCACGTTCAAAACACGATTAGTCAAGTGAGTTCAAGAGTCAGGTCACGAGGTTTTCCGATCAGGAATCCAGGCACACACAGTCCGGTAAGCATACGGTTGTCCCCAATGAATGGTCTGGGCTTGCGGCTCCCTTTTTATAGAGGCAGACCCAGGTGGAGTTTATTTAGGAGGGTGGGGCTACTTTCTCATGCATAGCCTCGCTGACCCCCGCTGTTCCGCTCTCCGCTCTCCTTTCTTGAGCACTGGGAGGGGGCGGCAGCTCTGAGTCTTCATCCTCACTAATAAGCAGCACCTGTGCCTGCTGCTCGCTGACCAGTCCTGCCTCCTCTGACTGCTCAGGCGACCGTTTATCTAGAGCTGTCTGCTCGCCCTCCATCTCTGCGTCATAGGCTGGCCACCTGTCCTCATCTGACTCTGACTCTGACTCTTACTCCGAGCCCGAGCCCCCCATGACACTGTCCATTTCCTCAGGACCAAACACTTAAAACTGTCTCCAAATAAGCAAACAGGAATGTGCCTCAGTCAGTCAGGTAGTAGTAAAGTTTATTGTTGTAACCACAGGTCATAACATAAGAATGCAATAAAATACAATGAAATATAATAACATTAAAACAATAAAATGAAATTATAAAATAAAATAATAAAAGAAGCATTAAATATAAAAGAAAAAGGTTACAGCAAAAGAGAGCCAGAGCTACAACTAAGAACTTAAATATTTCTTCCTAAGTTTAAGTGAGAGCGGAGCAAAAGTAGCAACTTGGTTGCTAACAGTTGGAAACACGTCTGCAAGAAGATAAATCAGTTTTTCAACATCAGAGCCCTTGAGTTCATCTGTCATTAATAATTTGGCCCTGATTATAAATTATAAATGGGGCAGTGGAGGACATAATGGATAACATCCTCCACTTGACCAACACCAAAAGGACAGAGGCATTGTTCGACAGGGAGCTTACAAAACCTCCCTTCGAGATATGTGGAGGGCATGGTCTGCAGGTGAAGGCATGTTAAAGCCCTTCTCAGTGACGCACTGGTTATGTTAACCAGGTACTGGGAGAGGCTTCTATGTTTTTTATAATGATGGTACCAGGATGAAAATTTGGATGATAGTACCGCAGTTGTGTCTTTATTAGCATCCCTTTCAAAAAGCCAATCTCTAATATTTTCTCTATTCCAAGTTCTGAGTTCTCCCAAAGATGGTAGGGAATACATTTGTAAAATGGGTGACAAAAGTTTAGTCCACTGATTTCCAGCTGTGTAATGGAGAAAACAGAGTTTGGTGAGATGAGATTCTTGAAGGCTTTCTAATTTCTTATAGTGGCCCAACAATGCAAGGTGTATTCTAACAGCGATGGAAGGTAGTCCTACCTCCATCCTTAAATAGGCAGCAGGGGTGCCCTGGGGGAGGCCTAAGATCTTCCTTATAAAGTTGTTTTGGACTATTTCCAATTGGGCAATGACCTTCTCATTAAATCTCATCCCAACCTCAGTCAGTCCATAGGACCTACCCAGCCAGAATTGGATCTGAAGGGATCTGAACAACTATATTCAACAGATGATTAGAACAGAGACCCTGCAAGAGTTCGGCAGGCCCTTCCTTATTGATGGGGTCCTAATAATTCAGAGCAGGGCTGGTGGCTGGCTATTTGTAGATGGAATAAGAGCAGAAAAATAAGCCCGTTTTGCTGTTCTTATCACCATAAGGGTAAACCTTAAAAAAAGGTCTTACTGGTACTTAGTCAGATTCACTCTTCGTTTTCCTCAAGAGTTGCTCTAGGCATCTCTTGTACTGTTTCATCTCATAGGATAACTCAGAAAACCAGTGGGCCCTCTGGAATCCATGAACACAGAGTGTCCTTACAGGCATGATTGAATCCAAGGCCATTCCAGGCTGCAATTAAGGTGTCGGTCCTCCTCAGGACAAGTCAGCAAGACAAGTTGGACATTTCCTGGAAGGACTATGTCTCACAGAGTTTGTGAGTTTATTACATCTCAAATGATGTAATAAAGTCCCTTATCCTTTTATCAAGACATCTTGATAAAGCTTTGGCTAAATAATTTGTATTAGTCCTTGTGAGAGGCCACCTGGCTCATGCCAGCAGTCATTTATCTGAACAACTCAGATACTGACTCCTCAAAACAAATTTCTCCTGTCTTCACCATTTATATAAACAGTCATTCCCTTGCAGTATCCTCCTTTCCCTTTCTGATTGTTCCCCAAGGATGAAGAATAGATAAGCTCAACAAGAACTTGAATTTCTTTCCTAAATCTTCTAAGACCATGTGGTACAATTTTATTTTTTTTCTTTTCAGTATCATGGTTAGTAGAGAGAGATTGTCAGTGGCCTCGGTAAGTTTTAGAAGTTGTTCTGTCACATTTCTGATTCTTGCTGAAAGAAGCTAATGATTCATGAGCTAATAGTCCAGTCATTCCACATTTGTTTTGATTCTATATAGTACTGATGAATCACACTACCACAACTCTTGCAGAGCAGTTATTCTTAAAATAATAGAATTACGTACTCTCTGCCTTTGTTCTTCTTGTTTCATATTCTGTATAGTCTTTTTTTTTCTACCTGTAAAGTCTCAGACCCTTTCCCCCCCAGGTGCTGAAAAACCATTTCTAAGTTTCAGTGGTGCAGAATACCTTCTACGTCTCTTGTCTTTGGTTATTACTCTCATCCACTGGGTTAGCTGCTCCTGTCAGTTCCTCTTGTAATGCCTTGGTGTTTTTTTTTTTTTTATCTGAGTAATCTCCATTTCCTTTATTGACTGCTTCAGTCCTTTGACCTTTCCTTCAAGGGCTGCTACAAGCTTGAACTTCTCCAATTGTGTATTATATTGGTGTCCCAGGAACATAAACAAGCGGCAAACATTAAGTCTCGTATCCATTTAGCTTAATTTTTGTTTCAAGAAACCTTTTTTTTGGGGGGGGGGTTTCTCAGCTCTCAGGTTACCCAAATACTCAAATTTATTTGAGACTTTTTCTTAATCTCACCAGATACCACTGACAGATTCCCATTTGTTTTCTCGGTGACCTTCGTTTTTAGAACCTGGCTGCCGTTTTCATGTTTATTTATCTATCAGATTTATATAGCTGCCCATCTCACAAATGTGACTCTGGGTGGTGTACAATAAAAAGAATGATAAAGCATATCTTGAATATTTCAAAACAGTACAACATACTTAATTCCATAGTCTCTGCTTACTCAGTAGGAAGCTCTCAGTCACCTAGCATCAGGGGACAAATCTTAGCAGCTAGTCATATGACCTTTTCACACTTGAACATTGAAATGCTATTTTTCATATTTAATATGAAAGTATTTCATATTGCTTTAGACATAGTGTTTGTGAGTGTGCGTTTCTTTTCTCTGTGTTAATAATGGAGATAAAGTGTAAAAAAATTAAAAGTTCTGATTTTTCAAGTGTTTCAATAAAATAGGTTTACTGGAATTAATACAATATTTTGTTATATAGGTTTTTCAGGATTTTGCCTTTTCTGCATATCCTGCTCTGTAAAACATACTGTATAAATAATTTATAATAAACAAACAATCTTATGCTTGCCTTATCTGCTCTTCCTTGAATTTAAGGCTTTGAAGTTTAGTAAATAATTTATTATACTTATTAGAGTAGATGAATCAAGCAGTATCCTTGATCCTAGATGTTTTCTGCCATTGTTTCTGAGGAATACTTTAACATGATCTCTCTGATATACAGGATGATAGAGAAAATGACATGATATATTATAGAATATGATTTACATAATAGGAATGCATTTTTTCTCACTGTGATGAATAACAAACTAATTTGAGATGGAGAATTTTTGGCCATTAAAAAAAGTCAGTGTGCCATTTTAAAACAATGTTTAAATCAATTTTGAAACTATCATAGACTGTAATGAATAAATTTGACATTAGGAAGCTGGAAGTAAAATTATTGAAGGCATCTTACTAAATCCAGTTCTTGCTCGCATAAATTCATACAAAGTGTGCTAATTTTTAAACTCTCAAAATGGCTGTGATACTGAAAATAAAGTGTGGTTTGATGTGGAAATAGAGTGAAAAAATCATAAAAATAAGTCATTTGATCTTTGGAATAAATGGGGTAGCTTTTTATTCCTAACACACTCACACAGAAGCAAATCTTACATTACTGAGCTAGGCTTAAATGTGCTATTTAAAAGTGGTAACTACTTGGATACCTCAGCTTCTCTACTCAAGGATGGTCTCAATAAAAAATATTTGTTTTACCATAGTCAGTCTTGGGGTTGGCTGGTCTCTTAGATCTGCCTTGACCAGCCTTACTGGCCCATGGGATAAGTAAGATCTACCATTGCTTGGACCGGACTGTATTAGATATTTTATTGATTATTATTGTTATTTATGGTTTTTATTGATTTTAAACTTCTTGTGAACCGCCCAGGGCCCCTCCTTGTGGGGGAGATGGGCGGGATATAAATGTGACAAAAAATAAATAAAATAAAATAAATAAATAGACTAGATTGTATGGAAATCAGTTCTGTGTCTAATATATTCTGTAGCTTGAATCATGTCAACTGGATTTCTATTTTCTTAATGGAAACGTTTCGCTCCTTATCCAAGGGGCTTCTTCAGTCTGAGCAAAGTTGGTAAGGGAATCCTAAATATGTTCCTAGGTAGCTGTGTGACCTTACACCTGGGGCTAGATCATGGTTATATTGAGATGTAATTTTTAAGTCCTTTTATCATCTAATGGAGGGTCGTTAAAAACACCATGCTGCTGTTGAGCTTCTGGCCTGTGGATATCCAAATTGGGCCTTCACCAAATCTAAATCTACCAGACCTAAAACAGCGACAGATAGGGCTGAGACTCAGAGTAAACGAAAGAACCTGGTCATTCCCTACATGGCTGGCGTGTCTGAAAAGATAAAACGGATATTTGGCAAACACCACATACCTGTATATTTCAAACCCACCAACACACTGAGACAGAGGCTTGTACACCCCAAAGATCAAACTCCAAAACATAAGAAAAGCAATGTAGTTTATGCAATCCAGTGCAGTGAGGAGTGCTCTGAACTCTACATTGGAGAAACCAAACAACCTATGTACAGGAGGATGGCACAACACAGGAGAAATAACACCACAGGACCAGAGTCAGCAGTTTATCTTCATCTAAAAGAAAAAGGACACTCATTTGAGGACATTAATGTTCACATTTTAGACAGAGAAGATAGGTGGTTTGAGAGAGGGGTCAAGGAATCCATTTATGCCAACTTGGAAAATCCTTCCTTGAATAGAGGTGGGGGCCTCAGGCACAAACTCTCCCCCATCTTCCTCCCCGTGTTGTCTTCTGTGCCTAGGAAGATTAAGACCATTTCAGAAGCTCAACAGCAGCATGGTGTTTTTAACGACCCTCCATTAGATGATAAAAGGACTTAAAAATTACATCTCAATATAACCATGATCTAGCCCCAGGTGTAAGGTCACACAGCTACCTAGGAACATATTTAGGATTCCCTTACCAACTTTGCTCAGACTGAAGAAGCCCCTTGGATAAGGAGCGAAACGTTTCCATTAAGAAAATAGAAATCCAGTTGACATGATTCAAGCTACAGAAAATTCCACCTGGATGACTGAGAACCTTCATAGACATGTCTAATATATGAACATAATTCTAGGCCATAAATTGTCAAGTAGAATTCAGGACTCTCTAATCTTAATTATTCTTTTCTTCTAATGTAATGAATGTATCCAAGAAATGAGCTTGGGCCTTTACATAGAAACGTATCCTCCAAATTTGTTTTGGCCCAAGAACAAGGTACAGCGTAAGGTTCTTCCTTCTTCTTGCTTCCTTTTGGTCCTGGAGTCACCCAAGGTTGCTATTTAATCTACACACTTCAATAAATCATTACATGAGCATTGTATTTATGTGTCAGTGTCTATAATCTCAGGCTGCTCTCAAGATTTAAAAAGGAGAAAAGCGGAAATGTTTATGTTTTAGGGTTATGTTGTAGAATATCTGCTCACTCAGACTTAGTTCTGGTACTTAGCATTTTTTCTCTTGCTTGTCTTTTGATAATTTATTTCTTCATTTTAGTTTTTCAACTATACTGTGTCAGCCTAATATAAAAATGTGGTATCAAAATAGAATAAATATAGATACTTATATGGGCACATGCATTTCACTGTGAAGCAGGTGGTATGTATTCTGAATATGGAAGAAATTAGTATGTGTCCTTTGCTGTGTTCAGATGAATTTCTGATCAGACTGTGGACTGTTGTTACCCTGAACCTGTTCAAGGGCAGAGAATCTATTAGGATGATCTGCTCCAGGATCTTCTTGGTAGGATCCACTTGGTTTCCAGATGGTTCTTGGGAAATGCGTATTATACTGTATGCTAAAGTTTTCTTTGACCTATCTTCTGGGCAGAGTACCCTACTAGGGAGGCCTGACAAATGGAGAACAGTTTATTTATGTGTATATGTCCTCACATAGTAACTCATGCCTTGTTCATCTAACAATTAGAACCCTGCAATTTGTTCTGTATGGGGTTGCTTTGAAGAGGACTCAGAAGCTGCAGTTAGGTGCAAAATGCAGTAGCCAGATTGCTACTTGGGGAAATCTATTATTGCAGAATTACTCCTAGATGTCCATCTAATTATTATCAGTAGTAATAGTATTGGTATTAGTATTAATTTTAAATTATGTGAGTTCTTATGCTGTTTTTGACCTTAGAGATGGTTGACTTTTAAGTGTGCTCTTGTACGCTGCACATAATCAATATATTGTGCCAGTCTATAAATGTTGTTAAATGAATAAAGAAAATGACAGTTTTATTTTAATCACTGTGTATCTGCTCCCTTTCACAAGCCTACTGCCACCTCGCTTGGGACGGGATGAGTAATAGCTCTTCCTGGGGATGGCTTGCACCGTAAAGTTTGGTTCGCAAACATCACATACAGCCTCTTGGATTTTATATTTTTATATTTTTAATAATTGTATAATAATAATAATAATTGTATAAAGTATTTTATATGTTTTTAATTGCTGACTTGATTGTAAACCGCCCAGAGTCCCCTTGTGGGGGGAGATGGGCGGTGATATAAGCTAGAAATAATAAATAATAAATAAATAAATACTGAGATTCTTGGCCTGAAAACTCAGGTAATCAATGGTATAGTAAGATTAAGAATTAAAAAGATTCTGTGGAAGGTTTTTGAGCATATGGTTTTTGAGCATATGGTAGTGTGATGGAATGTTGGTTCAACTCAGAGAAGGGGCAGGAGAATGCTGAGCTGTTAAAAAAAGTATTTTAGTAGAATATTTAGTAGAATATTAAATTAGAAAGCATGAGAAAGAAACTCAAAATAACTCAGCTTGATTGTATTAGGTATACATTGAAGTAGAGAGGGGTTTTGACAGACTTTGAAGATTATGTTAAATACCCTAACCACTTTAAAGTACATTTTAAGATTCTTAGTGACTCTTGCTTCCTGATCTTGCCTACTTTGAATAACTGACAGGTGAGGATTCAGCTGCAGAGAACTCTAGAGGAATCAGGCTATTTGGACTATTTTTAGTTAGGATTTGGTAGGTCTGGACTTGGGACACAGACAGCAGTCTGGTGAATGACCTTCATCAGGACCTTGATTGGAATACACCCCTGTTGGGTCTGTTTGACATTTCAGCTGTTTTCTATGCCATCAACCATGTATTTTATTGGACTGCCTACAAGAGTTGAGGATTAGGGCACTGCTTTGCAGTGGTTTCATTCTTCCCTCAATGAGCAATTCCAATCAGTGGTATTGGGGGAGGAGACATCATCCTAAAAGCAACTCTCTTGTGAGACATACTTTAAAAAATATTTCTTGTTTTTTTTCATTTTAAATGTCAATTTTAATGTTTTAAATGTGTGTTCTAAATTCTACAGATTATTAGAAAGTCATTGTGCAATGCTTTTAGTTTTTGATAAGATTTGTATGCCAAGAAATAATTTATGTTTAAGAATGTTCAGTTTTGCTGAAGGCTTTATGAAATAAATTGCTTTTCTATAACTCCAGATAATATATTTATATAATTACCAGTGTCATTTTAATACAAAGTCATAATGATTAAAAATTAATCATCTCCATGTTTGTTCATTCATTATGTTGGTAATGTAATGTATTGGCAGAACCAGTAGTCAATATGCAAGAGTCAAACTTACTTCTACCAAGAGGGCTCCTTAGACTTTACTGTATTTACAGATGGGGCAGTATAGTCAGATGTTAAAAGTTCTTCTTAATTTTTTGGTGAGAAATAATTCATCTTAATTCATATTATAACCTAATATGAAGAAAGACTAGAAAAAGCAAATGTTATAGAAAATATATCTTCCTTTGTAATATATGATAATCCTTATAAATGTACATTTACAAGAACAGTAATACTTGATTTGAGTCAAAACTTTGCCCTGAGTGTATACTTTAAAGCTCATTTTACTGCTCTCTGTACTTTTTCTAATAACATTTATTTCATTAGTTTACACTATACACTGACTTTAGCAAGGAACAAAACTATCTCTGAAGAAATCTCAAAGACCCTTCCATTATACATTAGATACCATATTAAGCTTCACAATTTGCATTAAAAATTGTGAATAAAATCTAATGGCATGATTCTGTTGACAGAACTGCTTATATGAATGGAAATGGTAAATGAATAATTCTTCCTTCCCCCTGTAATTCTTTCTGCACTTTCAAATGTTTCTTAGGAGGATCTTCCTAAGTCTTTGAAAACCAGCTTTGAGGTAATGCTACATTGGGGAAGAAAGAAAGAAATCTATTGACATGACATTGGTTTTGTTCAGAGATAAAAAGGGTTTCTGAAATGTTTCTAGATCAGAGATTGGTCATGGAATAGAATAACTCCACATCGTCCTTTATTCAAACTCTTCCGTAAAACTTTATATACCTGTATAAAAAATTCCCAATTTTATAAATTGTTTTTGATTTTGTTTCTCCCCCCCCCCTTTCCTTCTCCATTTTTTTATTTTTCTATTTTTTGGTTTATTTGTTTAAATAAAGGCATCTTTTTTTAAAAAAAAAAGTTAATCGGATTCACTCCCCTTATCTCACTTTTTAAAGATGATTTTATTTTCAAAAAAACGGAAGCTGGCATGCTGCAGGCCACTAGTGTCTAGCATTATCTTTATTTACAAAAATATTTTTGGGTTCCTGTAGCAGTTTCATAGACATTCTTATAAAAGAGAAATGTTGAATGGATGCAGCACTGGTCTTTGTTTGGAAATGAAACAACCTGCCAGAAAAATGAAGAAGCTAAGTAGTGGAAGACCTCATCCTTGGGACTAACGGCAATGTGAGAAAGAACCTCGCCAACAAAACCCCAAAATATCAGTTTGTCAGGTTGTTCATTATGAATGAGAATGAGAATTAGTTGGAAAGCCTTATAGCTATTTGGAAAGGACTTCTCCAAAATAATACATATTAATATGGGGAGGATCATCTGTAACATGTGGGCTGCAAGCAAACCCTTAGCTCCATGTTATGGCTTCCAAAGCCCCATAGTTTAATGCCACCATAATTGGGCAAATTACAATTACTGGCAGTGGTAATGTTATTGGCTAAAATAAATTAGGTGCTTTCTTCACCTTTTTTCTTCCTCAGTAAACTTATCGTTGTCAGTCTCCACCCTGCTTTGTTGGAATACTCCCCCCCCATTTTGTGCAGAGTTGAGTAAGCAGGCCAGATACTGAAACGCAATGCCAAAAGGAGAATTAGGGTTTCTTTTTCAATGTGCTATTGCTTTCTTACTTTCTAATTTTTGAATGCCTATTCACTTAGCGCCAATGCAAGAGTTTATTCTGGCAAGGCAGTTGGGCATAAAACTAAAATCGATTCAGCAGAGTTAGAAAGAGAAATAGATTGGGCCATGTCTATGAGAATTTTCATCCCCAGTGTAAGAGAGGGTGTGGCAAGGGGGAGATGGGAGAGGGAAAGTGAAATGGAGAGTGGTAAAGGTAACTGAAAACAGTCACTATCTTTTAAACTTTTCCGGGAGAACATTTTACCTGAGGTTGAAGTAAAAAATCATTCTATTTTCCATTCTTTGTTAAGACATTGACTGGCTTTGCTGAACACTCCACTTGAGGGGTTAGCAGAAATCATCTTACAGTTCTTTATACCATGGCATGACTTTGGCCAGTCAATCTCCTATGTGCTGGTTGGTAATAAATAATATTTTGGGTATGTTATTGAAACATTTTGTGTTCACAAGCTTTCTAAGACAGAATACATTTTCTAAAATTCCATAGTTTTGGTTCTTTTTCTGAATGTGCTGATAGATTAACAGTGAAGACAGATGCTGGTATTTCTGCTTGTTCCTTATTTTCTTATCTATGTGTGTAAGTAAAAACCTTGGAAATCTGTTTGCTAAATCATGTGGTAAATAGTCTTGCTGATGACTGCAGAGTTGCTCTGGGGCTGCCGTTGTTAAGTACTTATTACAGGAATCCAACCGGGTAAATTAAGAAACCTGTGTTTTTGCTTGTTATTTCAAGACTTTTATGCTTGGCTTCTGAAAAGCCCCTTACAGGACCTCATGACCTAAAAAAAGGCTTGCTGTTTTGTAGTCAGGGATTGCCTTGTGAAATCTGAATCACTGACCTGGCAACAATGAAAATTATTACCTCCAAGGGAGAGTTTAGCTTTTGTTATTCTTTAATGCAGTGTTTGAATGTCTAATATTAAAAATGTATGTGTAAAATAACTATACAGCATTGAGGGTAGTTTTATAAAAGCACATTAATAGATACAGTTAAGTGATTCCCCCCCCACCCCTTTGTAGTAGCTGTTAAGGGATTTATATTACATTTTACTGTAAATAGTTAAGAGTTTTCTGATTTTCAGTACAAATAAATTTCTTTTATACATGCTTTAATCAAAATATAAACGTATGGAGGTTTAGACATTGTGAAATTTGCTGAAATAAGATTATATGTAACAGTAATGCTGGGAACCTATTGAATCATGGAAATTCAGAGAGGAAGCAAATTTATACAGTGACAAACATATAGGAACTTCAGCCAAAATTCTGGATTTACATTGCAAATGTATTTTTGGATTTTTAATTTTTTTTTTACTCTGTAAAGTAAATAAAGCAGGAAAAACAGAGGGTTGCAATAAAGCAAAAGTATCACTTAAGCTGTTTCAAAATTAAAATAAGGATAGAAAATAGAGAGCGAGAACAATGTGTTTTAATTTATCAGTAAGATTCCCTCACCCCCTGTACATTTTTTCTTAATTCATGGTGGGAAGAAGGTTTTAATTTAAAGCAGAGAACACTTCAGGTTTTTTCCTCTTATTGTTGTACTTTCAGTCTCTTCTTCCCTGATGTATCTAGGAAATAGTTGGGAATAATAATTTTTTAATGTGAATCCATTCAACATTTTACACCACTGTTTTCATTCCAGTATTAAGCAAATGCTGTGATTCAGTCTTTTTTTTCCTCTTTGTGCCAACTGCCTTAATTTATATCTGTAATTTTTCTTTCCCTGTATTTTAATGAAAAATAAATGTAATGTTTGCCATATACACCTTTTCCCCCTCTTTTTAAATATCTTTTCAATTCAATTCTTTTTCATTTTTTCAGTTATCCTGTTGAAAAAATATGTTGAATTATGAAATATAACTGCAGGGTAAAATACACAAGATGCAAACAAATTCAATGATAAATACTAATATGAATAATCACTAGAGATCACAACCCATGCTGTAATTTTATCTTTAACAAACTGATACGTACTAAGGTCAAATGTGGACTTTTATCCACCTCAGTGAGGTAATCCACTTTCAGAAAGACACAATACATCTCCCATAATGCAAGAAACATGTATGTGAAATGAGTATATTATGGAAAACTAAAACATCAAGAAAAATAGTAAAAATATTGCCCTCTGTTTTGAAATATAATTATCATTGCTTTTAAAATTTATCAGATACAGTATATCAGGTTAGTTTGCTGCCAATAAGGATAGAAAATTTCTAGTGCACTCTAAATACTTCTAGATGACCTGCTGCTGTAAGATGCTGTTAACCCACCCAGTAGGTGGAGAGAGTATCAAGGGCCTCTTCTCTATGCTCAGGAAGCTACTACTGATGACAGATTGATATTAATAATACAATAATCTTTGCATTTTGTGCTCTTTTGTATGATATAAGATTATCCCATTAAAGGACTGATTGAAACTGCATGTGTATAGGATAAACAGTTTCTCACTCAAAACACAGATTCTCCACTGCTGAGGTGTTAAAGATAAGATGTAAGCATTTTAGGAATATGGGTATGGATACTATTGTAACTGGATTTTTCTTTTTGCTGCCATTGTGAAATAATGGTTGATAACATACGTAGTAGTTTCTGAATATATGCTCGTATACAGTTTTGTTAGAATATTGTTACAGTTATACGTTTCTATTACAAAAATTGAAACATAATGAAGACACATAATGTTTTAAAGTACACAAGATTTTAAATTATGAACCCCATTTTTTGGATAAAATTGAATGACAAGTAGAATAAAATGTTGTATGATGTCATTTGGATAGTTCCAAGTATATTTCAGATTTTGATTCAAAATTCTCTTTAACTTAATAGAATACTAATGCACTATGTGCAGATTGATTTAAGCTTATCTGACATAATGAGAGCTGCTACTTTTGGAAAAAAATATGAGGCCATATGTTTCTTAGGTATTAAAAATATTGTTCACATGTTATAGGAATAATATGAGTGTGAAAGATACTGAAAAGAAATCACTGGTAAGTTATATGCAGCTGTACTACTCGGGTGCATTTGTGGTTAAATCAAAACAGTGACATATATTCTAAATGCAATCTATATTTCAGTAGGTAGAAAGCACAGATTCCTTACATATTCCCCATCTTTTTCACTTGAACTCTTGACAAACCATAACAATATATTCTATGCTTTTCAATTACATATACAGTTAAAATAAGAAAAATCTAATATAGAGAAGTGCAAAATTATTTTTTCTCCTTAAAGTTCAAAAAGAAGCCAGAAAGTCAGCTGTGAGAAAAATCAATAAAATATTTGAAAGCCAAAAACAATGAATTACAATGCCTTTTTAAATGCAGAAATTCTTAAGTGCATAGTATCATATCTGTTTCAATTTTTTTCAGCAGCAAATGTTTTTTTTAAAAAAATGGCCTCTAAATAGGAATAGGGTATAGAAAGAATTTTGTAATGAATGTAATAATTTTATATTTCTCTTTTGAAGGTATCTCTTTCATCTCTTCTTCTTTCAGTTACTCTAGAATTTGTTATTGATTCATAATCCTCAAAATTCACCTTGACTTGGTTCTTTCTGCATCTATTGTAAGCTTTTTTGAGTAGATCTAGCATACTCAGTATTAACTTCATAATTATGGATTTCTTCTGACATAAAGAAGAATATATTTAGATACTATTTTCTAGCTCATGAGAAGTATTTTTATTAGAATTAATAAATTTCTCATACTGTTTTATTATTTTATTTATTTATTTATTAGTTAAATTTATATAACCACCGAACTCCCCCAACGGGGGACTCTGGGCGGTTTACAATAAAATTATACTCAAACCACAGTACTCCTATGCCTTACATCAGTTATATCTACTTTGCATGCCTTACTATATCCACTATCAAATTAGCCTCTCAAAATGGGAAATATGCTAAGCTAAGATGTCACCTAACTTCTAATTTTTCTAACCTTAGGTTTGTCTATCAAATGTTTTTTTTTTAAGAAGGCTATATTTTATATTTTTGGTAAGGTCCATGAAAATTTTACATATTCTCACACACTTCTAATTACATGCAGTTTTGTATTTGTTAATACACATTTTCCTTAATATGACATTTTAATGCATATTATAACATAAACACATACTCCAAAACTATTGATGTTTTCAGAATCTCAGTTTTTAAATTTTAGTCCATTAAGAACAGTCAAGGATATTAGGATAGAATGAAGGGACTACTATGTATTATTCCATTCAATTTATTTATGTGAACTGCTGTTAGTGGCATAAATGCAGTTTTTCAAATACACACAAACACACACACACGAAGTGTATTGAATGAAATGGCCGCAGTAGAATTTAAAGAAGCTGTTAAATAAACATTGTCAGTTATCATGAACATGGGGATGAATAGTTCTAAAGAATCACACCTATCAGTTTCCTTTGAAGAAATACCCTGATCGTTAAAAAGAATGGAATTCAAGTAACTAGACTTACGATGCAGCCATGTTGTAAACCATATTTGCATGCCAAGGTGGGAAATGAATCCAGTTTCTACTTTTTACATAAACACAGCAATTATATTGTGCTACTATCTCTTGCTTTTGGCACAGTTGACAGCATATAGTAAGACTACTGTATGTATCTTGTTTAATAATCCAGTTAAATTACAGCATGAATCTCTCTAATTTTCTTAATTTCTCTCAGCACTTATTCATTATGCAAAAATTCTGGTATAACATATTTTCCTTAAAATACTTTATTAATAAATGTATAGTGTAATGTTGTAGAGTCTACAAAAAAATTTCCTTTTGAGCTCCAGGAATATACTTCCTGGAAACTAGATATAGGATTGAAATCTTGTTTGTGTTCATATGTTCATATTTAATATGGCCTTGGAAAATGAAATGAGAAGATCTTGAGAGTTTCAAGATAAATTATTTATGGCATTTTCTTACTAGTAGCATTAGTACTCTTTGCATTTAAGTCAGAAAAAGTTATATGAATTTTAATAAGATAAAGCTTATCTATATTTTACATTTTTTTCTCAAAAGCAGATACTGATAATCCCACCTTTTTATTTATTTCTTTATTCTGTTCCCATTTCCTCTTTATTAGTAAAATAGAATGTTAAATTATTATGTAGGAAAAAAATTGGTCTAGAAAGAATATGGAAGTACATATTTTTTTATAAAATGTAAACATACCTTTTATACTTTTTTCATGACCATCCTTACAGAAGGAAGGAAGGAAGGAAGGAAGGAAGGAAGGAAGGAAGGAAGGAAGGAAGGAAGGAAGGAAGGAAGGAAGGAAGGAAGGAAGGAAGGAAGGAAGGAAGGAAGGAAGTTATTTTTCAAATTTCTATCATCACCCATCTCCCCCCTAAGGAGGGACTCTTTACTCTTTCTGCTGATCCTACATTGGCATTTCACTATATGGTAAAAATTAATCAAGAATCAAATTGTGAGGGCCATGCTTCTACATAGCCACTCTGGTTTGGTTACACAGTGGTGTTACTAAAGGTTGAGGTAAGCAATCTTGATCTCATTGTGGGGGCAGGAGTTGCTTAGGTAATTCAGCAAAACTTTGTGTTTGTGCACACTCTTGTTGCATATATTTTTATGATCTTAAAAGAATATGAAGGCTAGTTTTAAAAACCAAGCCTAAAAGTTTTTTTTCCTGTGGGCTCCAGGAGAGCACATGTTAGCTCCCCCCTCAGGAATGTTAATTGCTGGTGCCTCAAAGTCTATTTGTTTAGCCATTCAGAGATTTACCTGATGGTTCTTCCCAAATAAAGTGATAAGTTGCCTAGGTGAATGGTCATATGTCAAGCCCTGTCAAATCAGGTACTGCCAAGTAGTCGTAAAAGCTTTAAATTGTAAATCTGCCTTTTGTCTTTGTTACCTTGTTGTTATCTCTCTGTTTTGTCTTCTCTGCAATGTGAGTACGGGGCTATGTTAATTAAGCCATGTGCTTTTCTTCGGCTGAAGAAAGCAAGCTAACTTACTGTTCTTTGTTTTTAAAATAAAAAGCAACATTTTTTACTGCAAGCTTTCAGTTCGCTTGTCTCTTAATATTTCTATAACTCTGATCTCACAAATTTTTATAAACTACAAAAACTCTTCTTATTGGTAGTCTCATTATTTGCTTCACAGAGAAACACAAAGCATCACTTGAGTTGTCTTTGCAAACTGAGGGTATGCTTCCTCAGTCTCTCCCTCCTTCAGAGTGATCAAGATGGCTTTAAGGTTGGGCCTGTTAATTAGTTATTTATTTTGTACCAACTTTCTGAAAGCTTAAGCTAGAGTACTTTTAACAAGTTCTTTGTTAAAACAGATAATCACAGCATTTGAAGAGGTATGTATAGTGAAAATGAATTGTATAGCCTAGGAACTTAATTAAGAGGGAATTTATAAAATGGATCCAAATATATACAAGATGAAGGAGAAAAATACATTCTTAGCCAGTTAATGAAGAAACCTAACAATATGCCTGTCTCTATTTTAGTTACAGCTACTTCTCAGCAAACCAGTTAGTTAGAGTATTTTGAGAAATAGCCCTAATCTATTGTTTCCTAGCAAGTGTGCTGCTTCTCTTTATGGAAGAAGTATATAGCCACTGTGAGTACTGGTCATTTTATAGCTACAGTCCTCTTTAATTTTTCTAATTCCCTTCTAAACCTTTGGCCATTTAATATCAGAAGCATATCTAAAAGTGCAGCCCTGTAGTCTCTTATAGTTGCGGGAACCACTTATATGACTGATATTTCAACCTGTTTCCTCTCTAAAATTCTAATTTTTAATCTCTGTAGCACTGTGTACAAAACCAAGATGTTCCATATCAGAGTTGGTCAGAATTCCCAGGTTGGCTATGTGAGCAGTACATGTGGAAAAAAAAGAAAACATCATAAGATAGGACAGCAACAAAATACTGTTAGTAGGTATCACACATAAATGACATTTTGGATGAATGACTAAGAAGGTTCATGACCCACATCAAACCTTGGGATATTGTTTAACTTTCTCATACTTAAATCTAGCCTTAGTTGTAAAATCCTGTGATTTTCTCATTCTCTGCCCTATTCAGTCCAGATAGAATGTAATGTTTACCTCTAATGAAATGTGTTCAGTGTCACTTCATACAGTCTTCTGTTTCTTTCATGCTAGTGATAATTTTAAGAAAACGTGTTGTATTGTTTTGAAATCAAATATACTATTTTCTGATAGAAATAGAGAGATATAGAGCAAAACTAACAGTAAGCCAAATACCTATTATCCTGTAAAATTCCCTGGCTGGATACAGACTTCCAAGAGATTATGACTTATTTAAAATTTAGTCAATGAAGCTGACAGTTCATAAAACACACTTATAATACACTGAATTTACTGGCTTAGAAAATGTCCAAATACTTTGATTTGTAAAATGCAGCTCGCTCTCAAGAAAAGTCTGGATTATTAATCTGTATTGGTAATTAAAAAATAATGCAGGTATTGATTATTTGTAAATGTTACATCTTTTGGAATAGGAGTTAATTATGACAATATCATTATCTCAGTCTGGCTTTTTGAATTTATTTGTTTGACATTCACCCTAATCATATAACTACAATGTTGTCAGTGTTGTGTTTCTGAACTGTGTTGCACATTAAATTATGATTCTTCTAACACAAAGAGACAATAATATCTGTAAATGCAATAATGTAATTCTTTATAAAATAATTTTCAATCAAGACTGTACCTCTTGAAAAACCTAAACTTTATAGCTCATTTACAGTTCTTTTATAATTCCCTTATAGAGTAGAAAGGAGTTGATTGTTTTCCATTTAAATTATTGTTTTCATTTATTCATTTTTAATTTGTTCATTTTGATTCTTATCATACTTCCCCTTCTTGATTGAGTCATTTAGAGATCTTTGTAACAGCAAAAAGCTTCCATTAACCTCTGCCAGTTATTTTATACATATTATACATATAAGCCATCAAAATATAAACAGTTCCTAAGAACTGCTCCAGGGATTCTGCTTGTGCATTTTTGCCAGATTAATTATAATGTGAGCAGGCATGAATGTTGATCAAATATAAAAAATGAATGGTATAAATTAAGTAAAAGATTTTTATAACCAAGATGTTACTGGAAAATGTCTTCAGAAACTATTGGAAATGTTACTTCATATGAATTCTTAATTAAGAAAACAAACTATTAGAACAAATTGGAAAGGAGACAATGAAATAGTAATTATACTTTCAAGCTTTTGACCAATAATCAAGCTTTTTGATAATTATGTTTCCTATGTTAACAAGATACATAGTAGTTGAAAAAAAATCTTTATAGCTTTTTAAAACCAAAAGCTTGAAATTAAGGAAGTTTGCTTAGAAAGGTGGTACTCTTAGGGTAAAATTCTATGATTTCTGGCAGAGGTCCTAGATATTACAATCAATTGTTTCTTTTTCTTCTAATCAGAGAGAGGCTGCCTTTTGACCAATTGTACAAGGTTTTACTAGTTGTACAATATGAGCACTTTCAGAATTTCAGAACTGTATCGGATCAAAGTCTCTTTGTTTCCTGGACATAACCCTAGAACTTTACTGAATCACTCTTTCTCAACCCAACCCATCTCACAGGGTTGTAATTATGGGAAAAATTGGAAAAGATAATGCTATGTAACTTCCTTGAGCTTCTGGAGAAGAGGCAGGATATAAAATCTAAGAAATAAGTAAGTTATAAATTGAGAGGGAATGGTAGTTTCAACTCCCAAAGGTCTACTTATGTTCTCAGTTTCTTTCTTAGCTTCTCTTTTTGAAAAGTCAACAACCTTTTTCATTTAATTAGAATTACCTGTATTCTGAGTGAGAAATGAAATCACAAATTTGAAAATGAACAAATGAGCTGGAAGGCAATTTCAAAGCTAGGAAAAATGCAGTAATGACTATATCAGAACAAAAATTCTGTTTTTTGGACCCAAATAATTTTAGTATCATATGCTTGATTTTTATTTTTACCCCTTCAGCAGTATTCTTCCTTCCACCTACATGAAATGATAACTGGATTAGTTAGATCAGTTATGCTGTCCTGGAAAACCTTGAGGCTAATTTGGAAATGCATCCAATGTATCTCTTGTATAAATTAAATTTTTGATTGTTTTGATGAGGTATAATTGCTTAAACATGACAGTTAATTTATGTTTTGTATTCCTACATGGAAGCTTTAGAGAAAGTATGTTATCTTGATACTGAAATGTCTAAATGTACTGGAGGCATTTACTTCAAATTTAACTACAGTCTCGATATTTTATAGAGTGCCAATATTCTTTGAGGAGTTAACAGTATTCCAAATTTTGAAAATAGGTTTTGCAACTAATGGCCATAGCCTAACAAATGAGTGGGATTTTGGTCAGATTATGAATTATGAATTCCATTTTTACTTAAAGAAATAAGCATCCATATAATATTGCTAAATATATAAATTATTGTCTTTTTAAAGATCTAGATGGCTTGGGGGTATTATATGCACCAGAGGAAGGAAATATTGTGGTTAGCTATCAATGGACATTATTCTTCTGGATGTTTCATTTATCCTAATGCTGATTATAACAATTACCCTTAAGAGATATACAGTACTTTGGTACTTAGTTTAAAGGTTACAGTACTTGAGCAGTTAAATGGATTTCTCATATAATATCAAACCTGTATACATACTCATGTTTGTCAGTGGTTTATTCAAGAGATTGATCTGAGCTATGATATTTAAATTAAAAAGTTTATTTTGCAGTAATTTCTTTACAAATTGAGGTAGTTTTGCACAAAATAGTTTGTTTATGAAGATACCTGGACTAGTTATTTTTCTTCCCTTGTTACACATCTCATTTGCAATTAAGACTTGATCTTGCATTCAGGTAAACATTGTTTCTCCTTGTGTATATTCCTTTTTCCTTGATTTGTATGCCCTAATAAAAATGGATGGGTCTAGGATTTGTGGTAATGGTTGATTTCTTCACCTTTTCATTGCCTTAAGTGTTTCAGTTTAATTTGCTATGCCAGTTTGTCCATAATGGATACTTTATATTTTTATTTATTTATTTATTTATTTATTTATTTATTTATTTATTTATTTATTTAAGTTGTATGACCGCCCATCTCCCCCCCATGGGGAACTCTGGGCGGTTCACAATAAACAAGTTAAAATAAAATCTAAAATATCTAAAATCACAGTTATACAAAAATACATATTCTAAAATCCAGGTGGTGATGGAATAATTAAAAGGACAATTATAAAATTAGGGGATTAACCACCCCCATGAGGAACTATCCCTTCCTCCTTCCCACGCCAGGCGGCAGAACCAGGTCTTCAGCTCTTTTCTAAAGGTCGGGAGGGAGGAGATCTGTCTTAACTCTGGGGGCAAGGTGTTCCATAGAGTGGGCGCTACCACAGAGAAGGCCCGCCTCCTAGACCCCATCAGATGGCATTCTCTAATTGATGGGGTTCGTAGCAGGCCCTCTCTGAATGACCGAGTGGGGCGGGTCGATAACATGGGAATCAGACGGTCCCTCAGGTATTCTGGCCCGATGCCATGTAGGGCTTTAAAGGTGATAACCAACACCTTGAATTGTACCCGGAAGCAAACCGGCACCCAATGCAGCTCGTGGAGCAACGGTGTTACATGTGCAGATCTCGACGCACCCAGAATTGCCCGCGTGGCCGCATTCTGCACCAGCTGTAGCTTCCGGATAGTCTTCAAGGGTAGCCCCATGTAGAGCGCATTGCAATAATCTACATGGGAGATGACGAGAGCATGAGTGACTGTACGGAGGGCGTCGCGATCCAGGAATGAGCGTAACTGGCGCACTAACCAAAGCTGTGCGAAAGCCCTCCTAGCCACGACTGCCACCTACTCTTCGAGCAGGAGTCGTGAGTCTAGAAGGACCCCCAAATTACGCACCGGTTCCGAACGGGGCAGTGCTACCCCATCGAGAACCAAAGATGATAATTTCCCAGAAGACGCTAAGCCATCAATCCACAGCCACTTGGTCTTACCAGGGTTCAATTGAAGCCTGTTGTTCCCCATCCAGGCCCTCACAGACCCCAGGCACTGGGACAGGGTGGACACTGCATCACTTACCTCACCAGGGATGGAGATATACAATTGAGTATCATCCGCATACTGATGATACCTCATCCCATGGTGTCGGATGACCTCGCCCAGCGGTTTCATGTAGATGTTAAATAGGAGAGGAGAGAGAACCGACCCCTGCGGCACCCCACATAGGAGCGGTCGCGGGCCGGATCTCCTCTCCTATCAGCACTGACTGGGAGCGGCCCTGGAGGAAGGAGGTGAACCAGCGCAAAACTACGCCGCCCACCCCCAACTCCCTAAGCCACCCCAAAAGGATATCATGGTCGATGGTATCGAAAGCCGCTGAGAGATCTAAGAGAGCCAGGATGGATGCACTACCTCCATCCCGCTCCCGCCAGAGGTCATCCGTAAGCGCGACCAATGCAGTCTCCATCCCATGTCCCGGCCTGAAACCTGACTGGAAAGGGTCTACATAATCCGCTTCATCCAGGGTCCTTTGAAGTTGCAACGCCACCACTTTCTCAACCACCTTTCCCAAAAAGGGAAGGTGGGAGACTGGACGAAAGTTGTCCAGGATGGTAGGGTCCAGGGATGGCTTCTTGGGGAGGGGGTGCACCAATGCCTCCTTGAAGGCTGTCGGAACCACCGCCTCCAACAAGGATGTATTAATCATAGCCTGGACCCATCCACCTGTCACCTCCCTGGCCAATTTTACCAGCCAGGAAGGGCAGGGATCTAAATAACATGTGGTGGAATTGACAATCCGAAGGATCCTGTCCACTTCCTTAGGTCCAACAGGATCAAATCGTTCCCAGATAACAGGGCAAGACCACTCTCCTGGCATCTCCCCAGACTGCATTCCACGCATGGAGTCCAACTTAGACCGAATCCGAGCGATTTTATCCTGCAGATGCTCAGAAAATTCTTCCGCACGGCCCTGCAGGTGGGTGGTCACTGCCACCCTACCTAAGAGAGATCGAGTAATCTTAAACAGGGCCGTCGGACGGCATTCTGCGGAGGCAATAAGAGCGGAGAAATAATCATGTTTCGCCGCTCTTACCGCCACAAGGTAGGCCTTAATAGCGGCTCTAGATTGTGTTCGGTCGAGTTCCGTCTTCGTCTTTCTCCAGCGGCGCTCTAGATGTCTCTTCACCCTCTTCAAGACCCTCAACTCCTCCGTAAACCATGGGGAGTGACGGGTCGAATGGGGCTGGAGAGGTCGCATCGGCGCGATCCTGTCCAAGGCACCGGCCGCCTCCTTATTCCAGGTTGCGGCCAATGCCTCCGCTGGACCGTGCAGCAGATCTTCGGGTATTACCCCCAGCTCCCTCTGAAACCTCAATGGGTCCATAAGTTGCCGGGGGTGGACCAATCGAATAGGTCCTGCCTCCCTGCGGAGTGGGGCAGCATAAGAGAATCCTAGGGATATCACGACGTGATCTGACCATGACAACGGGGATAGTTCTAACTTTCCCCTCAGATTACTTTGCCATTGCTCTGACAAGAAAACCAAATCCGGAGTGAGTCCACTGTCTCGAGTCGGGTCCTGAATAATCTGAGACAGACCCATGGCTGCCATGGTAGCCATGAACTCCCGAGCCGCTTCTGAGGCACGCCCCAGGGACGGCAGGTTAAAATCCCCCAGGACCATAAGCCTGGGGAACTCCACCGCCAACCCCGAGACGGCCTCCAGCAGCCCAGGCAGGGAGGTTGCTACGCAGCAGGGAGGCTGGTACAGTAGCAATACTCCCAACTGTTCCCGGGCACCCAACTTGAAAAACAGGGTCTCACATCCAGATACTTGTGGAGCAAGGCCCCTGAAAGCCACCAAGGATTCTCTGATAATAACTGCCACCCCTCCTCCCCTACCCCGGTCTCTCGGCTTATTTCTTATTGTGAGAAAGATATTGTTCCTATGCTATATTCAACACTAAAGTACAGAAGATGCATTTGAAATACTGCTATTGTAGATAACATAGTGTGTTTGGCTAAATCCCAGAGCCATTCATAATGTTTCTTTAAAGTTCTTCACTCTGGAATAATTAAAAACTGCTGTCCGATCAAAAGTACTGCTGTGATAAAATTCAAACATAATAATGATAGATATTAAAGACAAGGTTTCTTAGATCCAACTTCATTTAGGAGGAACCTATTTCTTTTAAAGAATGATAATGATAAAATTGGCATTTTTGTTGAAAAATAAAGCAGTTGGCTGAGCTTTATTTTTGCTAATGCCAAATGCAAGCTTCTTTTGAAAGCATGTTAGTGCACATCTTTGCTTTTACCACCACTTTTAAAATTACTTAAGCATAGACACATAATCTTTCCTGAAAATTGACTCCTGCATATTTGTCTTCATTTACTCCTGCTGGAATTGATTCTGTACAGTTGATAAGAAATGTCAGACAACAATGTGTCTTGTTAGGCAGGCCATCTGCTTGTTTCATTGTTTTAACATTATGCTTATTGTATTTCAGAAACTATTTGGTTTTGAAGTGCCAGGTAATACCTGTTTTTAGACTAGTAAATTAGTGCATAATATGCACAATTTCAAAACTATCATGCTTTTTAATAGTGAAATTTATGTAGCACACGTATTTAGCATGTTCTAGTACTGATATTTATATGCGTATATTTTATAAATTTAAAAATAACCTCTTACAATCTTGTGCATATTTTTCTGAATTAAAATTAAAAAGATGAATTTATTTCCAATTTATATGATTGTGTTGCTTCTCTGATAGCAATAATAACAGTGATAATAATATTCCTCAAAGGCTAATGAACAGCAGACTCAATTCAAGGGAAAAAGAGAGTTTTTATTAGAATCAGTGATTGGAAACACTCAAGGGAGAAGGAAATAATCCACCATCTAGCTCCCAAATATTTCAAATATGTGTGAAATGTTCTGGGTATATTCATTACTGCAGATGGAAGCTCTTTTTCATTCATTTCACTGTGGTTAAATAAGCATGGATGGGACAAAATGCAGATAATTTATTCTTACTTTCCAAATCATCTGTGGAAATTCTTTTAGGGCAAGCAAATGTTTTCGGAGGGCAAAGACAGATGAGGTTGTCCTCTGTTCACCTCCCCCCCCTTTTTTTTTTACCTTCAAAGCAATCTCAGGATATGTTTCTGTGTTCTGCTTCTGAAGGGTTTTTTTCTCTCTCTTTAGGTTCACTTTTATGTTACCTTGTGTAACTGTCTGGCATAATGCACTCAGTTTGTTGCAGGCCAGCCCCAGCAGTTCACTAGCTGCTTTGCATAGAAAAGACACCTTCAACAAAGGTATAAGTGTTTTATCCCAGCTCCCAGAAAACCATAGGGGATTGGAATGATGGGAAAATGGTAAACCCCTAAACTTACTATTATTGTTTTGTAAGTCTAGGGGGAAAACTAGCTACTCAATAAAAGAAAATTCATTTTTTTTAAAAAAAGCTGCTTGTTGTGCCTGCATTTATCTGTATATCTTGTATATATATATTTAACTTTGTATGTGTGCACGTGTATGTATAAATGTCTTCGTGTCTTCTTCCTCCTGTCTTTATTCTATGATGAACTATGCCTAAAACAATTTATAATAATGTTAGAAAAAACTAACAAAACAAAATATTTAGCAGCATTCCAATATAGTAACAGTTGTGTTTCAGAACATTTAATCAGTATATGAATTTGCATGTCAGTACGTCAATCAAAAAAGTATGTCAATCAAAAAAGGGGGCGTGGTGGCTCAGCGGGTAAGACGCCAGGCTTGTCAATCGGAAGATCGCAAGTTCGGAGGTTCGAATCCCTAGTCCTGCGTGCGGAGTGAGCTCCCGCACTAGCTCCAGCTCTTGCCAACCTAGCAATTTGAAAGCATGCAAATGCAAGTAGATGAATAGGTACCACTTCGGTGGGTAGGTAACAGCGTTACGCGCGTGTCATGCAGCCACATGACCGTGAAAGCGTCTTCGGACAACGCTGGCTCTTCGGCTAACAAACGGAGATGAGCACCGGCCCCTAGAGTCGGACACGACTGCACAAATGTGTGGGGGGAACCTTTACCTTTACCTTACGTCAATCAAAATATCTCATAATTTAATATTGAAGTGATATTTGGTAATTTATTTACTGTTTGATAACAGGAATATTATACTTGGCAGTTCACTCATAATTTCAGAAAATGGTATATTATAAGAATATGTAGCAAGGTGTTATATCTAATTTTTCACAATCAGTAGGACTTAATTCTTTCTAAAACAAATAAGCACAGCAGAAGTTAGAGAAAACATCAGCAAATCAATAAAATATCTCATAGCCATACATTTAAAATTAAATATCCACCATATTAAGTTTGTTACTTAAGCAAAAGGCTGACATTCCTTGCTTTCTTTCCTTCCCTGCCCATCTTGAACAAAAAAAACCCAACCACCACCATATGCCATGATGACTTCAGGAAGAGTAAGTCTTCATATTCTGCAGCAGCAAAACTGTTGTCTACCCTTAGCTTCTACCTATTATTAACTGTGTCCTCTACCCCATGTCGGTTCCTGGAATAGTGAAAACTGAAGGGTCAGATATACTTTGAGACCATTAATTTATGAAAAACTATTTAGGAGAAAGTCTGTTATTTCTTGTGAAACTGTTTTATTATTTTTTGACTGTTATGCCGTTTCCCATAAATCATCTTTCTTGCTGGTCAGTTTTTTCTTCTTTGATAGATCATAGTTCTAAACTGAATTAAGAAGAAGAGCCACAAAAAAATAAGTACCAACCAAAAAGGTTGTTCAGAAAAACAGCTGTTTTTCCCCCACTGTTCTACCTTTAACCTCCCCCCCCACAAGTCTTGCTATGCTGCCTCATCATGGCTGGCGGGGAGGTGTTGTTCCTGGGAGGGATGAGAAAAGAATGTTGGGAGTGTTTCCAAGAGAGTATATTCCCAGCAGGGTCACCCAAGTCGTGAAGGGCATCCCAACTGCCAGCTAAAGCAAGCAGGCACCTATATTGGGCAGCAGCAATATAGGAAGATGCCAGAAGCAGATGATCACTTTAGTGATATCAATTCATATTGCGTGGGAGAAGGCAATGGCAAACCACTCCTGCATTTTTATCAAGAAAACCACATGATAGAATATATAAAATGATTGATGATATAGTGCCGGATGATGGGCCCCTCAGGTCAGATGGCACTCATGGATAGAAAACCAGAGGAATTGTGGAATGAACTTAAAAAGGTTGTTAAGAATGAATGTGATAAGAGACTGCCAAAAATGAAAAAACAAAAACAAAGCAAGCTGGATGTGTGGAAATGCTAAGAAGAGAAGACAAAGCCAAGAAATGAACTTAACATAGAATTTTAGAGAGCTGTTAGAGGAGACCAGAAACAGTATTACAACAACATCTATGAAGACATTGAAGATGGAAACAGACATGGAAAAACAAGGGAAGTCTTTCAAAAGATCTCTGAACTCAGAAGGAGGTTCCAACCCTTGAATTGGTATGCTAAAAGATGGCAATGGACAAATAGTAACTTATTCAAAGGAGATTAAATGAAGATGGAAGGATATGCTGAGATACTGTACACCAGAGATGTCAACATCCAAGATACCTTAGAAGACCTTCCATACTTAAAAGAACTTCTAGTAGTAGAAAATGAAGTTAGATCAGCAGTCCAGTCATTACCAAGTTGGAAGGCTGAAGGAACTGACGGAATACCGCAGAAATATGGCAAGCAACAGAAGAAGAATCAGTAAAGGTTCTAACCACACTATGCCAGTGAACCTGGAAAACAACACAGTGGCCAACAGATTGGAAGAGGTCAATCTACATTTGAATACAAAAAAAAGGAAACTTAACAGAACATGCAAACTATCGTACAATACCCTTAATTTCACATCTTAGCTAAATAATGCTTAGGATCATCCCAACGCAGTTTAGAGTTTTACATGGAAAAAGAGGTGCCATATGTTCAGGCTTAGAAAAGGCCGAGGAACATGAGACATTATTTCTGATGCATGTTGGATACTCCACTTATTTATTCAACCTATATGCTGAATATATATTAAAGGAAGCTGGATTGGAAGAATATGAGCGTGATTTTAAAAATGGAGGAAGTAACATAAATAACCTGGGCTATGCTGACACTACCCTGATAGCCAAGGAGGATCTGCATGGTCTAGTAGTAAAAGTCAAGGAACACAGTTTAAATAATGGGACTAAGATTAAATATAAATACCAAACAAATGGCAACAGCTACAACACCAACAACTTGTTAGAATTGACAACGAACAGTCACTTTCAACTCTTTAACGACCACATAGATACATTTTTTCTGTGATGATCTATCCTTAACTTGTTCTTTCAAGTTTCCCAATGGTGCACTTATTGCCACTGTAACTGAGTCCATCCACCTTGCTGCTGGTGGTCCTCTTCTTTTTTCTTCCACCTTTCCCAGCATAATGTGTCCAAAGTAGGATAATTTGAGCCTGGTCATTTGTGCCTCAAGTGAGAATTCTGGGTTGATAAGGCACTTGACATATATTTAATTGTTTTTTGATCCAAGACATTAATACATTTTTAGGTAGCTTTAAAATATGGAATGCCAGTTACTGCTAATATGTGATGACATGTGATATTTTCAAATAGCAAAGATCCAGGAATCCAGACAATTTAAAACCTAAAGATTTCACTACCTGTACTGAGGTTCTCACCTCTGTTCTCTTTGTTAGAAGTATTAACTTATATAATGTTCAAAATGTTATTTCTAGTTCTAGACACTTTTAATGTCTTTAAGTGTCTGTTGCTTTTGGACTAAACTAAGCTGTGAAGCAACTAGTGTTTTATCCCTTCCCCAAAGTGTCTCCTTCTGGAGAATTGTTAACATGTATCAGAGAAGTGAAGCAGATAATCTCATATTTTTCTGATTATTTCTGATCTGAGATTTAATAAGTAGCCTAGTAAAAAAATAATAATTTCCCTTTGAATCCAGTGGATCCAACTGCAAATCAGAATAAAAACATTAAAGTATCCTAGAATAAGAGTAGAATATTGCTTGTTCACTTAAATAATTTTTGTAAGCATTGTTGTACTTTATATTCCCATCATCACTGCTGTTGACACAGAATCTGTGTATGTGTGTGTGTGTGTGTATTTTTATTAGACATTAAAAAGATATATAAACAGCAATAAAAAGAAACAAGGGATAAAAAAGTAATCAAGGGACTACCAAGGAGAAAACAACACCTCCACCAACACAAGCAGGACAAGCCATGGTATATAAACAGAGAGCAAGTCCCACTCCCTTTTCGCACTGAAGATGTTGCCTAGCCTGGCAATGAAATGTCTGCAAGAAAACAACAAGGCTCAGAGAGCACCAAGGACTCCACAGTATAAATCACTAAGTAGAATTATGGACTATAATAAATTCAATCCATATATTATCTTAGATATCTTATAAAACTGAAATATAGGTTTAATAGATAGAGAAACCCAAATTATGGATGTAGCTCAAATCCAAGAATTAACTCTAGGCTAGGAATGTTTTCTGGTTTGAGTTGAATTCTATGTTATATGAAACAGAATCTCTTTGATAGCTGCATTCAGGCTGTGGAAATCTTTATTCCAGAAAACTTGTATCTTGTCTGATGGATATCTGGCATTTGATGAACATTATTTTAATATACTCCTTTCATGTGTAGAGCACATGGTGACTTGCCTACTTGATGTGGAAGTTGTGGACATCACATACCTTATGATAAGCTACTAGATAGTGCTGGAGAGGAGGCAGTGGTTCTAGTCCATGTTGGCAGCAGTGACATTTCAACATACTGTATGAGTATGAAATTGAAGTCTACATTGCCAAGACAGAATTTTGAGAAATTCACCTATTTTATATGCAGGCCAGCTGCTCAGGAAACCTCAGGTTTAAGGTATGGATGACAAAATGCAAATTGGTTAGGCAAAGAGAAATGTTTTGGGACAAACTGAACCTGTATGAGATAGTTTTATTTGTAACCAAAAGACCCAAAGAGCAAAGTATAAATATTATTTAACACTTGGCATTAGAAAAAACAGTTTAACAAATATAATAATTGATAAATATTACATAAAACATTTAAAACAAGCTTATTGATATAGTTAAAAATGTGGCTGTTGCTGCAATTTTAGGGTTTTTATCTGCAAGTAAAATTTTGATATATTTGGAAATACGTCTTTCTGGCAATGATTCTAAAATAGGCCAGATAATATCCTGCTGAAAACTCTGATAAAATTCATAATGGAATAAAATATGATCCATCATTTCATGGTCAGTATCGTTACAATACTTTGACAGATAAGGATCTTTTGAAATCTACTGTATAGCATTAATCTGGCTTTTGATTATTTTTTTAAATTACTGATTATTATTCTGTATTTACTTAAATGTAAGCTGCCATGAACCTAATAGAAATAATAATAATAATAATAATAATAATAATAATAATTCAATTCTGTTTCACATAGCTGGATTGAGAAATGTCTCAAAATTTTTGAAATCAGCAGAAACATTTGGCAGCTTATGAATACTTCAATGAAGTTTTGGTGAACAAAGTTGATGGCTAATGGGGAAGAGTTAGGAGAAGTCAAAATCAAACGTGGGATTTTCCAAGGTGACTCTTTGTCACCTTTACTCTTTATACTATCAATGGCTCCACTGACAACAATTTTGAACAAGACAAATTGTGGATATGAATTGGCCAAAAAAGGTGTAAAAATTTCACATTTACTCTATATTGATGATTTAAAATTATTTGGAACAATGAAGGCTGAACTAGATTCCTTATTAAAAAGCACAGAAGAATTCAGTAAAGATATTGGAATGCAATTTGGCATTGACAAGTGTGCAACCATAGCCATAAAGGCAGGCAAATTTTTTGAAGATGATGGAATACAACTTAACAATTAAGATTTGATAAAGGCAGTGGCACCAGAGGAAGGCTACAAATATTTGGGAGTTTGGATTGGAAAGAATTATGAAGTACTGGGACTTGCAGATCGAAGTTGACCACCTATGGAAAAAGAAGTCTGTTGTTATACCAATCGTGATTGGAGCCCTTGGAGCAATACCTAAAGGACTCCCTCAGTATCTGGAAATATTGAATTTTTGAGACCTGAACACCTAATTTTACAAAAAAACTATCCAGCTGGGAACTGCCTACGGTATATTCTTAGACGCTACCTTAGTAATTCTTAGGTCCTTGATTGGGACTTAAATTATTAAGTTTCCAGCAGTCTTAGACTGTGAATCTAACTGTAGATTACCCACTCGTCGTCGTCGTCATCATCATCATCATCATCATCATCACACTGGGTTAGGTCTTGCTCCTTATATCAAGGTTGATATAAATTCTAACAAACTAGAAGGCATTGGAAAACAAGTTTACTCTGTAGAATCAGAGTGGGTAACCTATCTGGATACAAATTAGATCTAGGGATATGCTCACCAACCTGATCAAAATGCTGAAGGTGATCTTGAGATGGTGAAAGAAGTCAGGGAGCCATGCAATTGAGAGCTTTGTATAATAATGGGGGATATAAGAAACCAAATTTCTACATATCATAAATGTAACAAAGAAATCAAATTTCTAGATACTACAAATGACTATATCTTAGAATAGTTGATCTTGGAACTGATCAGAGAGGACCCTAGATTTAATCCTAGTTCGGTACTGTTGGGAACTAATTGTAAAAGTGACTGTATAGTTTTATCTTATAAATACCTGTAACACACCTGACCTAACTAGATACACCAAGATCAAAATACCCAGAATCATGGACCTCATCAACCTCTGCCTCACCACCTACTTTCATTTTGATGGACAAATATACCAAGAAATCAAAGGAACACCCATGGGATCACCACTCTCAGGACTCATAGCAGAGATTGTAATGCAACGTCTAGAAAAGATAGCACTCCCACGCATACAACCCAAAGTATGGATCCGGTATGTAGATGACACCTTTGTCATAATAAAAAAGGATCAACTGGAAGAAACACATGAAACCATCAACAACATCTTCAAAGGAATAAAATTCACAAGGGAAGAAGAAAACAACAACACGCTACCCTTCTTGGACATCCTCATCAGTAGAGGAAATGAGGGCATTCTAGAAACACAAGTCTACTGGAAATCTACCCACACCAAGTGCTCCACTACCAAAGCAATAACCCAACTTCCCACAAGTGGAGCTGTGTAAGAACACTATTCAGATGAGCACAAACACTGCAGCAACCCAGAACACCAGAAAAAGGAAACAGACCACTTATATAGCATCTTCCAGCAAAATGGATACCCACACAACTTTATCAAAAAGTGCCTGACCACTCAACTCACCACAGCGAAATCAACAGAAGCTATGAAAAGGATTACACTGCCATACATAACAAACATCTCAGAAACTACTAATAGACTGTTACAACCACACGGCATCACTGTAGCACACAAACCAACCAAAACCGTTCAGAACATCGTAAGTAACCCAAAAGACCCAGTAGCCCAAGAAGAAAAAACGGGGGTTATCTACAACATACAGTGTAAAGACTGTAACAGCCACTATGTAGGACAGACCGGCAGAAGACTAGCAGAACGCATCCACGAACACCAACTAGCAGTCAGAAGACATGATGAAAACTCCTTAATCTCACAACACATGGACAAACTTAACCATACTTTCAACTGGGAAACTGTGAGCATCTTAAACCAGGCCAAGTCCAAAAATGCTAGAGAATTCCTGGAAGCTTGGCACTCAGACAAAGCAGCCATCAACAGACACATAGAGGTAAACAACATTTACATACCATTCATAAGAGACAATAGAAAAGCCAGAAGACCAGAACACCTCCTTGCCAGCAATCATCACCCAGATATGCAAAGATTAACACCAAGATTAGCACCAGAGGAACAATCAAACAGCACAATATACCCTAATCAAGGAACTATTAACTCAGTCAATCAACCAAGTAGCAAACAACAGCCCAATCAAGGAACTCCTAAGGAGAGAACAACACCCCCACCAACATAAGCAGGACAAGCCATGGTATATAAACAGAGAGCAAGTCCCACTCCCTTTTCGCACTGAAGATGTTGCCTAGCCTGGCAATGAAACGTCTGCAAGAAAACAACAAGGCTCAGAGAGCACCAAGGACTCCACAGTGTTATTTTTTATTTTATGTGAACAGAAAGTGCTAGCAACATCCAATGGAAACATTAAACTACAGAAAAGGACATTTCTCAAAAAAGTGAGGGGACTCTAGAAAAAAAAGACTGCCGTGAAAGATTAGGAAAGCCAAAATTCTCTATACTGTCTGAAATTATTTAAAACCACTATAACTAAAATTCAGGTAGAATGTATTCCGCAATGTAAGAAAAGTTCAGGCCCAACCATTCTGGTCGTCTTGGATCTCTTGACGGCTTTCATTACCATCAACCATGGTATATCCTTTTGGACTGGCTCCAGGGGAGTGGGAGGCACTATTTTGCAGTGGTTCTTCTTCCTCTGTGACCAGATCCAGTCAGTGTCGGTGGGGTGGGAAGAGGTCTAGCCCTAGGCCCCTGCAGTGCAGGGTGCCTCAGGGTTTGGGTCTCTCACCACTCTTTCATATCTACATGAAACCACTTGGTGAGGTCGTTCGACAGAATGGAAATTGGACATCTCTATCCCGGGCTGGGCAGGTGATGTTGCAGTACTGACCCGGTGCCTGGAGACACTGAGGGTCTGGATAGGGAGGAACCAGTTCCAACTCAAACCTGGCAAGATGGAGTGGCTTTGGGTTTTTGACCCCCAGGATCCGATGATGTCATTTTTTTACTCTAAATGGGGTGGCATTCCCCTGGACTCAGGTGAAGCACAATTTGGGGGGGGAAGTCCTCCTAGATTCATGACTCTTGCTCGAGGATCAAGTGGCAGCCATGGCTAGGAGGGCCTTTCTACAGATGTATCTTGTGTGCCAATTGTGCCCATTCCTGGACTGGGAAGCCTTGCTCATGGTCACTCACACCTGGTCTTTTCTTGGTTGGACTACTGAAATGCGTTTTACATGGGGCTGCCTTTGAAGACCACCCAAAAGTTACAACTGGTCTAGAATAAGGTAGCATGCCCAGTGTTGGGCACCCCTAGGTTCACCCATGTTGCACCTCTGTTGCATGAGCTGCACTTGCTCCCAGTTTTCTTCCAGGTACAATTCAAGGTGCTAGCTATTCCCTTTAAATCCCTACATGGCACGGGGTCAAGTTATCCGTGGGACTCTTTCTCCCTGATGGTATCTGCCCATTCCACCAGATTGGATAGAGTAGGTATGTTTCAGGTTCCTTCCTTTAAATGTTGCCATCTAATGGGACCCAGGGGGCATGTATTTTCCATGGCATGTCTTTTTCTTTCAGAAAGCTATAAAGAGCTCTCTCTTCCTCCAAGCACTGGGGTACAGTGAAGTTGGAGCTGGAAGATAGTGGTATTTGATGCATCAAAGGAGATGCTCAAGAGAATGTGGAGATTATTGAGAAGCTGGATGAATTCTTGAAATCTCTCTACTTCAGAATATATAGGACAGATACTTGAGCCTTGATTGACTTTTCAGGGAAGGATTCAGAACAATTAAAGCAAATTGAGATAACAGTAAAAAAGATACTGAGGGCATATTGAAAATCTACATAGTGACAAATCACTAGGTCCTTATGGTATCTGCCTGAGAGATTTTAAAGACCTCTAAAAGTGAAATTGCTGACCTCCTAGCAAAAATATATAACTCGCCCCTCAAATTTGGCCCAGTGCCAAAGGACTGGAAGGTAGCCAGTGATACCATTTTTAAAAAAGGAACCCAGGGGAGGTTTGAGAAGTAATAGGCCAGTCAGTTTAACATCTGTTCCAGGCAAACTGATTGAAATGATAATCAAAGGAAAAATCAGCACAAGCCTTCTGGAAGGATAATCAGTATGGATTCCAAAATGGTAAATGCTGCCTAACCATCTATCTAGACTTTTTTTGACTGCCAAGAAGCATGTGGATGGAGATGGTCCTGTTAACACTGTACATTTGGATTTTCAAAAAGCCTTACAAGGCTTCTCATCAAAGACTTTTGAATAAGCTTAACAGTCATGGGTTAAGAGGGCCTGTCCCTTTATGGATTGCCAATTGTTTAAAAACCAGAAAGCAAAGAATTGGCAGTTTTCTAAATGATAGTAATAAGAAGAGTCCCCCAAGGCTCTTTATGGGAATCAATGTTTTTTCAATATTAACTTGACTTTGGGGTAAGCAGTTATCTTGACAGGTTTGCAGTTGACACAGAACTATGCAGAGTGGTAAAAAAAGAGAAGTTATTATGATGAAGAACTCCAGAAAGGATGTCTTCAAACTGGGTGAATGGTTAACCAAATGGCAAATGTGCTTCAATTAAGTAAGTGTAAAGTCATGTACATTTGGATAAAACCCCTGCTAATCTGTATACAAACTGATGGAGTATAAGCTGTTTCCTCCCCCCCCCCCCCACAACTTTATTGTGGTCTTTGACCAACGTGTGTATACAGTATATACACATACATACATAAAATACATAAAATATACATTAAAATGGCAGTTAAAAGACGTTAAAAGAGTTAGAAGGAAAGGAAAGGAGAAGATTTTAGAGGTATCAAAGGAATGCAGTTTTATTGGACAACATTTGTTGCCTCATTCTTGTAGCAGTGAGGCAAAATTTGGCTACATTATGGGTAGTGGTGGTCTTATGATCTACTAGAAGATAGGGGACGTACCACTGGTCATCTTTGCCTGGGAATTCCTTTATGAGGGGCTGAATTTATACATTGCACAGATTCAAATAGAAATTGCAGTGCAACAGGACATGCTGAACGTCCTTTATGATGTGGGAGTCATGGGGCAAAGTCATTCATGGGAGAAACTTTTTTGGTATTTAGTATCAATAACTGCTGAAGGAAATGTGCTGAATCTAGCCAGAGCAAACGTTCTGCATTGTCTATTGTTTATTAAGGATTGGCAATAATCAGCTGGCTTGGTGGTAAAATACTGCTAAGCTGATACCATGTTGCCATCCTGTTTCAAGGATCTTGTACTTCAATGATACTTTTGCTTGGTTGCCTTGTTATAGAAGCCATAGGCTGCCAGGTTTTCCCTAATGGATACCTTCCAGGTGAATTGGAAGTTATCCCTGTTAACCAGGAATGTCAGGCCTGTTGGGTTAAATAGTAGTTTTAGTCAGTAATTAAAGATAACAATCCAGATCCTGGCTTCTATCCTTGTAATTCCTAATTCTTCAGGTAGTCCTCAGTTAACGACAGCAATTGGGACCGAAATTGCCATCACTAAGTGACATGGTTGTAAAGCGCAATGTCACTTGACCACGCTGCTTAGCGACAGCAATTCTGGAACTCCGGGTTGCCATTGTTAAGCAAATCACTATGGGTCGTTAAGCAAGGATGTCACACAGTAAAAAGGCAGAATTTCATTGTCTATATTTCTCAAGAAGGAAGACAAATGGGGCCAGAAAAGAAGACAAAACAAAACCAACACATACAAACAAAACTAAAACAGCATAAAATGGTCCTTTGTACACCCAGAGAAGTGTTCCTAAACAGCCTTAACTGAAGAGTGAAGGGAAACCTGAATTTCAGTAGCTTGAACATAAAGTATTTTCTGTAGTTGAAAAATTGGCTGATACAGTATATACGGTAACCAACAGAACTGCTGTGAGTCTGAGCAAAAACTGCAAAAAAATGCTGTTTCTACACAGGTATATACAATTTTGGACTTGAGGCCCAGAGATAAAAATGAAGTCTAAATATGTGTGTGTGTGTGTGTCCAATTAAGGAAAATTGTGAATCTTGAAATCTGGAGATTAATTGCTAGTAAGTTGAACAAATGATATAAGTCTGTTTGTTGTCGTTCAATTCTAGTTTTTAGGTACATAGAATACTGGGATGGTCTTGTTGATGTCAAGCTGAGCTTGACTTTATTCTCACATAAAATGGAAGTAATGGCATGTTTTAAACAGTCTCCTGCTACTGGGATATAAAGGAATGGGGGTTCAAATATTTATTTATTTTATTTATTTTATTTATCTTATTTATACCCCGCCTATCCCCTCCCTAAATGGAGGGCTCTAGGCGGCTTACAATCAGTACATATATATTTCAATTATACATCATCTTATAGTACCCGCGCAATTAGGGAGGGGGGTGAGGGAACCGGCTCTTCAATCGCAGGTCGGACTACATGTCCCAGGAACCTTTGCTTCCGAGCCGGCTGCTGACGTCCAGGAAGTTGATGTTTTTTTTTTTTTTTTTCCGGGATCCGTCGTCCTCTGCCGTCCTCCATCGCATCCACGGGAACCAGCTTTTCTTCTCGGTTCGAGGGCGACCCTCCGAAAAGGACGCCAGCAAATTGGCCCACGTGAGTGGTCCCCATTCATCTACTTGCTAGGCTTTCGATCAGCTGGGTGGGCTGGAGCTGGGGCTAGTGACGGGCGCTCACCCCGCCACGCGGATTCGAACTGCCGACGTTATGGTCGGCAGACTACCGGCTCAGCGGTTTAACCCGCTGAGCCACCGCGCCCCAATATACCACAATTTCTATGTAGAATCAAAAATAGCAAAAAAGAGCTCTGTGTCTGTACTGAAACACTTAGGCAGGTATCCGTGGAGTTTATTATTTTAACTTGTGGTAATGCATAAAGCAAAACAATCTCTGTGATTGCACTTTAGATTTTGAAGTTCCTATTGCCTTTCCTTTGAGAAACAGTGATACCTTTGGCTTTTCAAGCCTTACAGTTTCTGAGCTGAATTGGACAATCAACAACAACACCCACAAGAAACAGTGAAGAAGCAGCAACTGCTTCATATGCCTCTGATTTTATAATGAAGAGAACAATTTCAAACTTAAGATGAGTCTTCTACTTCATGTTGAGAAGAGGATCTTGCTGATCCTTTTATGATGAGGGTTCTGATCAGCAATGTCTGTGGTTGGTTGTTAGGGATATGTCTGAATCTTCAAATCCAGAAGCTGAACAGCTTGACCAGTCTGCACCTCAGCCAGTGTATCTGAGAAACACAGTTGTAGGCTGGGGCAGTTGATTTAGGGCCTGAGACAGACTAGTCCTGAGCCTAGCGACCTGACATAAATTGCTAAGAGAATAGCAAAGGAAGTCAAGTCATTTACAAGAAAAAAATAAGTATCAGCCAACTAGTCAGAGATATATAAAAGAGATGTCTTTTGTTTCTGCCTCTTTGTGGCAAATAATGTTCTAATGTTCTAATTGTAACTATTTGTTCAATGCTACTATTGGACTACCTAGAACCTTGAACTGGTAAATTATTATTCTTGCATCTTCCTGAATTTTAGATTTGTCCCCAGATTCCCTTACAAAAATAGCTCTTGTGCCTGTTTTCTACACAGAAAGCTTTGAGTTTGTAGTGTGTTTGTGCTACTGAGTTTGTGTTACTGAGCTGAAATATTTACAGCTGCAATAAATACTTTGAGTTTGTTATTAGAAGTTGCCTGTCTGTGTGTAACTGACAGAGGTCAAATGTTATGTGCATTTCCTAAAGCAGAGCTTTCCAAACTTTTCATGTTGGTGACACACTTTTTAGACATGCATCATTTCGCGACACACTCTTACAGCAGGGCACAAGGCAGGCACTAGGACCTGTGCGGAATCACAGCAGGTTTGGAGGCAGCAAGGCACAAGGCAGGCACTAGGACCTGTGTGGAAGCCAGGAGGCAGCAGCAGCCGCGACACACACACACACTGCAGCCGACACACTAACGTGTCCCGACACACAGTTTGGAAAGCTCTGTCCTAAAGTGTTGATGCTTGTGTTTTGTTTGTTTAGGTTTTTTATTTACATTTTACTGTTTTTGTTATGTAGTTGGGAATAATTTTTGTATGAATAGAATACTGATGCTGTTTCACCAGTTTGCTTATTAAAGACACTCAGAGAACTCAGAAAACCCTGTTTAATTAAATCAGAGAGCCAGTTTGGTCTAGTGGTTAAAGGAACAGGCTAGAAACCAGGAGTCTGTGAGTTCTAGTCCCGCCTTAGGCATGAAAGCTGCTGGGTGACTTTGGGCCAGTCACACACACTCAGCCCAACTCACCTCACAGGGTTGTTGTTGTGGGGAAAATAGGAGGAGGGAGGAGTATTAGGTATGTTCACTGCTTTGAGTTATTTATAAAAATAATAAAGGTGGGATAGAAAATAAATAAAATAAAAATAAAATAATTAACAATGTTAGGTTACATTAAGGTGCTCTCCTTTATGTCAGTGGTCTAGAGAGAGTGTTGTTAAGAGGCATATGTTCAATATAATCAGGGATAATAACCCATATTTACTTCCATTAGCAAACTCATCATAACAAATCTGTTAAACCTCCTCAAGATATTACTGCTGAAGCATCCAAGGCCAGAGAAGTGGCCCTTCTAATTACCCGTAAATGATCATTCACATAAGAGGACTTATATAGCGATCCTACTATGTGAGTGGATTTATAATAGTTAAAGGTTTAAAAATAACCGTAGGTCTAGTCCACCTTCAACCATGGAAGCTCACCTGGTGACTAAGTGAGTCATGCTCTCTCAGCTCAATGTATCTTACATGGTTATTGTTCTAGGGAAAAATGCAGCTCCTGGAGGAAAGGAAGGTTATCGGTCCGTATATCCATCTACTGACTCAGCAGCTCCATTTTTTAACTGATTATCTGGATAATTTGAGTCTTACCAATCGAAGAGAATATTTGTAGCTCAGGGTTGAACTGAGGAGTCTTTGGTGCTCTCTGAGCCTTGTTGTTTTCATGCAGACGTTTCATTGACATTAAGACATGGACAGACTTAACCATACTTTCAACTGGGAAACTGTGAGCATATTAGACCAGGCCAAATCCAAAAATGCTAGAGAATTCCTAGAAGCTTGGCACTCAGACAAAGCAGCCATCAACAGACACATAGAGGTTAACAACATTTACATACCATTCATAAGAGACAATAGAATAGCCAGAAGACCAGAACACCCCTGGGCCAGCAATCAACAACTAGATATGCATAGATTAACAGCAAGATTAGCAGCAGAGGAGCAATCAAACAACACAATAGACCTTAATCAAGGAACTATTAACTCAGTCAATCACCCAAACAGCACACAACAGCCCAATCAAGGAACTACCAAGGAGAGTACAAGACCCCCACCAACACAGGCAGGACAAACCAGGGTATATAAACAGACAGCAAGTTCCACTCCCTTTTCGCACTGAAGATGTTGCCTAGCCTGGCAATGAAACGTCTGCATGAAAACAACAAGGCTCAGAGAGCACCAAAGACTCCTCAATTTGAGTCTTTTAAAATCTTGGTAATCATTATATGATGAGATTTAAAGTTCTTAATCCTAGATACAATATTTTTTCTAAACCAGAAATTTGCAGATTAACAATTATTTTACCTAAAGATGATTAATTCATTGTGCACCTTAACTCTTGCCATACAAGAATATACGGTAGTGATAGTGAATACCCAGAATTCTGTCCTTTAAATAAGGCAGGACCTCCCACACTCACACATGATTATCCCATTGATTGAAACACCTCACTCTAATTTCCTCTTCAAATGAACTGACAATCCTAGAGGGTCACAAACTTTTGCCAGACACAAATATGTAGCTTTGGATCATTTTCCTCAATAAAGAAAATAACAAGTATAATATTTTGACTCAATTGTTTAATTAGGTTCTCTTTATCTAGTTTTAGGACTTGTGTGGAAAACAGATCACATTTTCAGTCATATTTATGCAGAAATATTGAAAATTCAAAAGGGTCCATAAACTTTTAAGTACAGTGTATATCCTTCTCCCCAAGATACTGCTCATATTCCTGAATTGACCTGCTTTTTATATTTTCAAGATTACAAAAAAAACCTATCAGGTTCTAAAATAGAACCAATTTCCCTTTCTATCATGCATCTTCTATTTTGTCTTTAAAAGTGCAATGGCAGCATGGGAAATCCCAAGTTGGTATTCACAAAGTGATGTTTTATGTAATAATTCAATGATCCAGAACTGGAGAGAGTGATGTATTATGGGACATTTTTCAAGAATGGTTAGGATTTTCATTTCTGAAAGGTGTAAGCTTAAAAAAATTAAAGGAAGACCTTAATCAGCCTTTTCAAGCAGTTGGTACTCATAGAATCAGATTTCAAAATATCAAAATAAAAGCATTAAGTTCTTGTAATCTAAAAAATGCCCATGAAATCCTATGTGAAAATATGAGATCTTTGAAGGTTTGGTCATATCAGGAGGTTTGGTCATTTGTAACTCATCATCATAGAGTCTTCTCCAGGTGTCCTATCCAATTGAGTAAAATTTTGTGGGTACTAAAAAAAATGGATGTTTTTAGTAGCCTTATACCTGACATGGAACACCTCCTGAGGCTCACGTCTAACTACAGGTAGTCCTCGCTTAATGACCAGTGACCATTTGAAGTTATGACGGTGCTGAATGAATGGTACTTATGCCCACTCCTCGAAGTTATGGTCATTGCAATTCCTCCATGGTTATGTGATCAAAATTTGGGCGCTTGGCAGCCCACCCGTATTTACAACCACAGGATGCACTTCAACTACCCCCACCCACCTATTCTCCCATCTCTGCCCTTTCGGCCACTGTGCATTCTGCCCTGCGTTCTGCTGCTCCTGCCGTCCCCCCAGCTGAGCTTCACTGTCTTTTTCCTCCCACTGCCCTTTCCGAGGCCTTCTTGAGGCTGCGTGCAGCCTTCTCGTGAGGCTTAAGAAAGGTTGCATTTTCCTTGTGCGGCCAGCAGCTGCCTCATGAAGGGCCTAGCTGGCAGGAGGTCACGAGATCCTTGCTTAATGACCCATGGTAATTGCTTAACGACAGCAATGGGGACTGCCGTGATTGCCATCGCTAAGCAATTTGGTCATGTGACATTGTGCTTTACGACTGCAATTGCTTAGTGATCTAAATTCCGGTCCCAATTACTGTCGTTAATTGAGGACTACCTGTATTTTGTTGAGACCAGTTCTATATAATATATCACTAAAAACTTCATTGGGTTTAATAAGTTAGAATTATGTTCTTTAAAATAATTATTTACAATTTTACACACACACACATACATATACACACAGAGAAAGACAGTGACATATTGTTTATAATTATCAGTGTTGTAAACTGCTGGGAGTCTTGTTAGACTTTTGTGATATAGAAGAATAGTAAAACAAAGAATAATTAATTCGTTAGATTGGAAATAAGGTACAATAAATATATTTGGCTAATTTTTTCTCACTAATAATTGATCTCAAAATTATAAAGTCTTTTGGCTGACATTCTATACTGACTTTTGGTGGAGTAAGCTTAATTGAACTGAATTTGTTCTGAATAGACAATAGTACTTAAAATTATTTGGAAGAAGTGCTTTGGACCTATCACAAGCGCAGCCTCTCTTGTTTTTTCAGATTTACATAGTTTAAGATTTTCATTAATTTTAATGTGTAGGTTCCTTATAGCGATGGCCTCTTTTTTTCAAGTTCAAAAAGAAGTCTGAAAAAAGTTAACTACTTAATAGTGGAACTCTCACTTGAGGTCAAAACATTTCCTCTAAATCATTTTTGTAATATGCACAGCCCTAGCAGATAAGCATATAATTGGGTAGTCAATGAAGCAAAAGTTATTGAAAAATAATACATCATTATTTTGTTAGGTTATCATAAGTTTTAGGAAAAAATAATAGGAAGCAGTGTGAATATCTCCTATTATTCCAGGCTTCTTTGTTTTTCTAATACAAATTTAAGACTGAATGACAACAGTATTTTTCCCCAAACAAGCTTAATAGAGATTGCTCACAAAATTTAGCTCTGAGAACCAGAATATTTATTTTAATCTATCTAATGTAAATCAAAGTCTTAATATGAAGCCAGGCCGATTTATTGGAGACATGTTGATCATGTTGGAGAAAAATTTCTGAGTTTCCTCAGTAGTCTTCTCCTTTCTCAGCCACCTAAGTGACAAGGTTTAGGTCCGTCCTAAAGAAGATACAGAAGATAAAGAAGATGAAGAAGAAGAAGGGGGCGTGGTGGCTCAGTGGGTAAGACGCCAGGCTTGTCGATCGGAAGATCACAAGTTCAGAGGTTCGAATCCCTAGCTCTGCGTGCGGAGTGAGCTCCCGCACTAGCTCCAGCTCTTGCCAACCTAGCAATTCGAAAGCATGCAAATGCAAGTAGATTAATAGGTACCACTTTGGTGGGTAGGTAACAGCATTCCACGCGCGTCATGCGGCCACATGACCGTGGAAGTGTCTTCGGACAACGCTGGCTCTTCAGCTAACAAATGGAGATGAGCACCGGCCCCTAGAGTCGGACACGACTGCACAAAATGTGCGGGGGGAACCTTTACCTTTTTAAAGAAGATACAATTTGTGATGTCTCCACAATCTTTAGTAGAGTCTGGTCAAGCCCACAAAGAATATGTTTGGCACCATTTCCTTCAGCAATGCCTCGAACACACACACAAACACACACAAACACAAGCTTTTATAGTCATTTTCACACAAATAGTTATAGGTGGTACAATTGCATTAGCTAATATATGAATTGTTCCATAAATTGGCTATTGTCTAATTTGGAAGTTCCCCACTTATAGTTTATCTTGCACATGCATTACAAAGTATCCGTGATGCCATTGCAACGTACAGTGAATAACAGTGGAGATTTCCAGGTAGCTACAGCTTTCGTGTTAGTAAAACTAGTGGTTTACTGAGGCCTTTTCCTGGAAGAGAGGAATTTGGGTATGCTACTATATATGACATTTAAGCTCTGGTGGTTGCCCTAATTTCATACGCAGAACAGTTACTTTGACGACATCCTTGCACATGCTAACTACCAGGGTCAAGCATAGTAACATTATGGCAGCTGTCTTGCTCTTTTATTCCATATGCCCCTTACAAATGGCATGTGTATATATATATATATTTCTCAGTGAATATAGTCTTACTGGTTTTAAATATTTGAAACAGTTTTTAAAGGACTGGATGCTGGTACTGTGTTTGTAATCACTGAAATCTTTCATCAGCCTCTGCCTTTATTTTCTGTACAATACACTAAATAAACTAACTGCTGTTAAGAAGCTATTAGAACATTCATATCCAGCTCTTAGGAGTATCACACAATTAAACTGGTGTCAAGGTAGAAATTTTAGTAGCTAGGAATGTGGAAGAGACTGACCTTGTTCTCTCCATGTTGGCTTTACGCTGAATGAAACAGATGGGATTCTGAATTATTCACATCACTGAAAGCTTATAACTCTTAGCATTGGTGACAGCAGTGGAACACGCAGACACGTTTTAATTTTTTTCTCCAAATGTCTGCTAAGACTTGAAAGATTTTCTTTCCTAAATTTGTTCAGCTTTCTCTCTGAGACATTCCCACTTTGTTTGCATTATATCTGAGCTGGTCCAAAAGGTCAAATTAAGATTAAACATTTCTCCATGATTCACTAGCATGTGACATAATGATTTGTAGAATGGGTGATACTACAAAGAAGTCAATTCAGAATTTCAGACAGCGTAAGATTTTACTATATTCTGATGAAATTTGTTTTCTAGATGGACTATAGATCTGTATTTCTAGTTACATTTTATTAATACGACCTGTTTACTTTTTCTATAAAACTAAGTAAACTGGAGATGATATCATTAGGTTATAGTAGAGCTTTCCAAACTTTTCATGTTGGTTACACACTTTTTAGACATGCATCATTTTGAGACACACTCTTACAGCAGGGCACAAGGCAGGCACTAGGACCTGCGCGGAATCACAGCAGGTTTGGAGGCAGCCAGGCACAAGGCAGGCACTAGGACCTGCGCGGAATCCTGGCAGGGCTTGGAGGCAGCAGCCGCCGCGACACACCCAGACACTGCAGCCGACACACTAACATGTCCTGACACACAGTTTGGAAAGATCTGGGTTATAGTAATAATCTATAAAAGTTCAAGACCAGAGCTTTAGGTTATGTTCTGACCCTGTTTTTTCTTGGTATAAGGCCCTTCTTGACTGGTAAACTTCTATTTGGATGGAAACAAAGGAAGATATGGATGGTCTATAATTCCTTTGTATTGTATTGCATTTTCTATTATTATTTTCTATTAGTAGTAGTAGTATTTTCGACCGTGGGTGCTTCCATGATGTTTTAAATTTATTTTTCTGGCGAAAGAGTGTGTTAGTAATGACAAGGTTATGCTCTGCACATTTAGTCAGAAGTAAGATTCCATTCATGTTGCTGTTGTCAACTCCTTTCCCAATGATCCCTGGCCACAAATCAAAGTCACGCCCAACTCTTGCATTGAAATCGCCCAGGAGGATAATTTTATTCTCCTTTGGTATCTCTGATAAGATGGTGTCCAGCTGATGATAACGTAGTCTGTGCACACTCCGAGGAAGATCTTCAAACTATCCTAAACATCTTTGCAGAAGCATATGAAAAGCTCGGCCTCTCGATTAACATTAAAAAAACCAAAGTGCTTTACCAGCAAGTTCGAACCAATCCCTCCGCAGCGCCATCAATCCAGCTTAAAGGTGTGTCACTAGAAAATGTCGACCACTTTTCTTATCTCGGCAGCCATCTATCTACAAAAGCCGACATTGACGCTGAAATTCAGCATCGCCTGAGCTCTGCGAGTGTAGCTTTCTCCCGAATGAAGCGTAGAGTGTTTGAGGATCGGGACATTCGCAGTGTAGCGGGAAAACTCACTATCCTCGCGAGAAGTAGTGAGCATTTCGTAATCCCACAAGGCCATAGCTTTCACTGCGGCCTATGAGGAGGGAGATTGAGCTATAAATGGTGCGAGCAAAGATAGGAAGAACACAAGGAAGAATGACACAGCCTGCGGCGATGAGGCCCACAAGGCCAACAATCACCTTAAGCCCTGGCAGTTTGGGAAGGCCCCAGCCATCAAGCCAATCCTGAAAGTTGAACCCTTTCCACTCCTGTGGAGGGTTATAAGTGAGCTGTTGTAGCTCAGTGGTTCGCTGGTGGATGACCTGGCCAGTCTCCCCAATCTGCAGACAACAGTTGGTGAGGTTAAACTTACCACAGACTCCACCCTTCTTAGCAAGCAGGTGGTCTAGGGTGAGGCGGTTCTGATACACGGCTGTGCAGACCTTATCAGTGGTACACACCGGGACTCTGCTCTTTTGGACACTTCAAGCCCCCTCCCGTTGTGTGCTAGCCGGATTATCTTATTATAAGTTGTCCACCCTGTGGATTCAATTCGCCCCTCATACTGCAGCTCGGGCGAATTGCCGGATTGTTCACTGGGTTGTGTTGAGGGGGTTATAGCACCCAGCATACCCTCCTCCCGTATGGTCACAAAGGGCTCCCCAGCGAACTACATTTAGATTGTAATTGTCCCACCACAGACAGGGCTGCAAAAACAGGTGTCCAATGGGGGAGGGTAGCCTCCTGGTGCAGAGATACTTGTCATTATTGCAATAGGTATCCTGCCAAGCCTTGCTACCACAGTTCCTGAAAGCCACCTTGGCCATTGCCTGTCAGACGTCAAATTCCAGCACCCACCCAAACTTATTGAAGCCTCGAAAAGACCCGCACACATGGTAGCCCAGGCAAAAGAGCGAGGGTGGTCGGGGTGTGGCCACCAACTGCAAGGGTCGTCAGGGGAGGGAGAGTCCGCTGGTCTGGGCGGGCTTATGGCACATAAATACTTGCTGTTACACTTATATGTGTCTCGCCAGGCCTGGCTAACACAGGAGGTGTAAGCTATTTTATCCATGGCCTCACAAACGTCAAACTCCAAGTTCCAGCCAGCAGAGGTTTTAGGGCTTACTGTGTGGTTTAGGTAATACAAGGTCAGGCGGACCCCACTGGAGGACACCATTCCCAGGCCCGCCCACACGGAGACGTTGTACCTAACCTCATTCTGAGGGTTGTAGCAGGTTATGTCTCCTTTCTTGCCTTTACACAGTAAACACCTTTCCCTGTGTGGCACAGGACCCTTGAGGCTTGCAGTCCGGTGGGCGTTGGGTATGGTATAACAGGGTATGGCGCTTAACGTTTCCCACCTGGGCCCACTTAACGCACTGCGAACAATTAACTGGACTTTGTGTAGCAGGACGGGTGACTCGTCGCCTTCGGGGCGGAGCTAGGAGGGGAACTGGTGCAGGTGCCTGGGAGTCCCAGCACCCACCTGGGGAGCTATCTCCTGGAGGAGGAGTTTCAGGCTGGGCCTTGGGGGGCGGGGTTACGGTTACCCAATCGCAAGTTGTCTCTCCTGGCCCATCGCCACCCTCACCTCCATTCCCCCCTTTCGCAAGCAGAATGCTGAATAGGTAAAGGAAGTTAATGACAATACTAATTAGCAGGAGAAGCACAACCAACCCAGATGGAAGGCATGAGGCCCACATGGATGCAAGCAGTGGCTCTCAACCTTTGGTGTGCATCCATCCCGTGGGCCCCCCTTTTTGCAACCAAATAAAAGAGGAGCCTCGTAGCCCGTGCGACGGGTGTTGGCCTCTGGAGCAACACCTGCAAGGGGTGAGATGCCTTGTCTTCATCTCCCGTTCGTAGAGGGACAGCTTCCGGAGTGTCACCAGAAGGGGAGACCTTTCATGTGGTTTTATGCAAGGGTACCCTCAGGGGTGGGCGGGGTCCCTCTCCACTCGCCAGGCTGATGGCGTAGGTTATGCTAAGCTAATCCTTACATTTCTCCCTTTGTATAAACAAGCGAAATACTATTCGCTAGTGGCCAGCCCACCAAAGGGGTGCACTCATAAGGAACACACCTGAGTAGTAACACTCAGTAGTAATACTCAGTAATCACTGGGTTCAAGCAATGTGTGGTAATAACAGTTATCCCATCAATGGAAGACATTTGGAATCAAAGAGAAAAGAAGATTTCCCAGACCAAGTAAAACCAGAAAAACAATGCAGCTCTAATCAGTGAAAATATCACTGAACCAGTCCAAATAGCTTATAGTCAAATAATGCATGTAAGCGTGTTACAGAAGCAAAAACAAATAGCTCAGGGTATGCAAAATCCTTAGTCTCCCAGTATAAGATTCCATTCCCCCACGCATGCACTCACCACATCAGCAACTTCTGATGTGTGAGATAGAACATGCATAAAAATAAAAATCCAAAAACATGCCTAGAGGGCTAGAAAATAAAAATTAGCATTGACATAATGTAATGTAAGGAGTAGACTGCTTTTGCAATAAAAATTTTAAAAAACGGAGAAAAAACAAAACCTCCAGATAGACTATGCCAATCCATGGAGGCTCCATTATTGCCAAAATCTTCAGAAATAAAAAAACTCTTCTTCCCTTTTTTTTTGTTCACACGCCACACAGTTCAACAAACTGAAAACATACACACACAACCACACACTCATAAGTTAAGACTCAGATAAAATTCTAGTAAAGGGGTCCAAAGTTTAGCTGATTTATTATCAACCCCTTGTGCATTGGAAAATCCTTGCCTTTTCCTCTGTCTCCTCGCCCATCTTCCGGAAAATTCCCAGTTCTATCTACATGCTTCCAGGGAGCCAACACAGGTGAGAGGAATTTCTGTGTGCATTTTCCCTGTTACTTCTCAGTATTCTAGTTTTGCTCATTAGAGGCAGAGCTCTAGTGGGCTTTTTTCCACCCCCCTCCTCTTCCCCCACAAGGGCAGAAGGCAGAGCCTAGATAGTTACGCACACACACAGGAAACCAGCATTCAAACTGTACAAAACAGAGGCTTTTATTGAAACATGACAGGGGAGATTTGGGCAAGGGGGAGGGAAAAAGACAAACTCTCACAATTTCACAACCTTTGCTTTACAACTGAAACACACCCTTTCAGGCACACACACACATTATGGAGGCTTAGCTGACAGCAGTTGGGTGGCCCCCCGTATTCTTACGGTAAGATTTCTTGCTGAATGTTAGCCTGTTTATGCATTTTTCCTTCTTTGTCAGTGAATGCAGCCATAAGGGCTTGGAGTTTTTACAGTTCTCTCTAGACCTTAGGGGCACTTTTGGCTAACAAGGACCAGTGTTAATATCACTTTGTGAGTGGGGGGGGGCGTAGGGACGCCATCCTCCTCCCCCTCTCCTTCTTCTGGAGGTGGTAGGGAGGTGCGGCTAAGAGCAGCTTGTTAGGAACAAAAATGCCACTTGTTCCAGTGAATCTGCTCGGCCATTGAGATTAAGTAATTAAAGAATGCTTGGAGATAATCAGAGTCCAATGTCCCATGGTGGGTAGAATGGCCAGACATCGGAGCAAAAGGCTCCAAGGCGTGACTTGCAGGGGTCATGCCGCCTTGGGTTTTAAAAGCTTCCAGTTTCTGAAAACACATTTAAAAGGGGGTTTTGGGGTTTTCCTGTTCTTTCCATCCTCACCGGCCCTGCGTCTCCACTGGCCGCAGCAGCCGCCTGTGGCCGGCAGCGGAAGCCCATGAGGAGCTCACAGGAACAGCGATAACAGTGATAAATAAATAAATAAATAAACAAGAATGAATGGGGGGGGGGAGGAGTGCAGTCGAGGGACCGCACAATTGAAAGTTGTTCTCTTCTGAATCTTATTTTCTCTTAGATCCAGGACCTCCAGCAAGCGCTGGACTTATTTGGTAACCAAATTTAAGGTCCTTATCTAGAACCTCCAGCACGCGCTGGACTCGTTCACCAGATAAATTTAAGGTCCTGTCTCCTAATAACCCCCCAGCACACGCTGGCTAATTTTAAAGATTATTGCTCTCCCACAAACAGCCTCCCAGCACACGCTGGCAGCCTTTAAAGGCTATTTATCCTACAGAACAACTATCTTGAAAGGGGTTTCCACCGAAGGGGGCTGAAATGTGTTGGATTAAATCGAGCCACACATCGATGTAGGGGGCCTGATCGGGATGGCCTCCCATGGGATGGCAAATGCACCCTTGGCCAGCCACCCGACTTGAAATGTCAGCCATTCTCCCTTACAATAAATCCTCAATTTCTGTCTGCTCCACTTAATGCCGTAGTCCTGACTGACATACGCAGACTTAAAATGCTTCATCATGCATCCTAAGGGGATAGAGGGCACACTACCTCCTCCACCCATATTCCTCCCAGGGCACCAGACAAGACAATGAGGGAGGGGGGTTTGAGAGGAAGGTAAGGGGTCCTTCGCTCTTGGGATAACACAGAGGGACTGGTCACATTCTCAAGCCTGACCCCAGGAGCCGGACACTCACGGTCTCCACTGGGAACTGCAGACTTCACTCACTTCTCACTGGCCCAAGGTGCCGGACACTCAACGGTCACCGTTGGGAAACGCAGCGAACATTCACACAGCAATCACAACACACAACCTCCCCTCCTTTTCTCTTTTTACCCCTCGGTCCCGCCGATATTCCGGCTCACCGGCTTTTCCCGGCTCAATAGGGATTTTTTCGAGGAACCGCAGCCGGCCAACCCTGGCCCCTGTTCGCCCCGGGGGTGATCAACCCCTCCCGTCTTCTCGAGCCATACTCCTCTGGAGCTCCCTTCCCCAATACTCGCCTGCAGGGCTTGTTTCCTCATCTTCCAGCGCTGGGGTTCTGCCTGGTCTCAGTTCCTCACAAGTGGTTCTTGAAGGCGTCAGCCGACGCTACAGGGAGCTGGTGTCACTGGGAAGTCCCTCGGAACAAAAAGTGTCCGATGGCGCCTGGGAAATTCCCCTTGACTTACCGAATCCCTGTGAGCGTGGTGACCCTCCAGAGGGGCCTCAGGGCCCCGTCGTGTCCCATCTGGGGTGCCAGAAATGTAGCGGGAAAACTCACCTTCCCAAATGACGGGACACGAGACCAAGCGAAGTTAGAGAACACAGGTTTATTGCTAGCAAGGTTCAGAGTAATAACTTGGCAAATTCTGAACACCGGGTCACACCCGGGGCTTATCTTTTATAGGGTTTGTAATCCAGACAATCAGGATATGACAAGATCTTACGTGTCACAAGCTCAGCTTGTTTCAAACAGATTGTTCCAGACATAGAATCATCTTACGTGTCACAAGCGCAGCTTGTTTATAATTAGCACATCAAAACAGGATAACAAAAGGGGAACTTATCGTAAACCATCTGTGAGTTTAGGGAAGTATAGGGAACTTACAATGTCTGCACCTTTGTGTTACAAGGGTTAGTATCCGTGCAAGAACATTGAGCAAGACTTCTATCTCTGTCTTATGTTTGCAACAGAGAAATGTTAATTAAGCTTCTAATATCAAAAAGAGACTTTTGGGCCTACCTGCTTCAGCAGGGAGACCAAAATGCTTGTTTACAAAGCCATTGTACTACCAACCCTTCTGTACGCCTGTGAAACATGGACCCTCTACAAACGGCACCTCCAACTTCTTGAAAGATTCCATCAACGCTGCCTCCGAAAAATTCTGCAAATTACTTGGGAAGATAGGCGGACTAATGTTAGCGTATTAGAAGAAGCGAAAACCACCAGCATTGAAACAATGATCATCCAACATCAACTTCGCTGGACCGGTCATGTTGTTCGAATGCCTGACCATCGTCTTCCAAAGCAGCTACTTTACTCCCAACTTAAGAATATTGGTGGACAGCAAAAGAGATTCAAAGACACTCTCAAAGCTAATTTTAAAAAAAATGTAATATCAGCATTGAGAACTGGGAAGCCCTAACTCATGAGCGTTTCAATTGGAGGACAGCCTTTATTAATGACGCCATGGACTTTGAAGAAGCACGAGTACAGGGCGAAAGGGAGAAAAGAGCTAAAAGGAAGGCACGTCAGGCAAACCCTCATCATGACCGTCTCCCACCCGGAAACCTATGCCCTCACTGTGGGAGGTTGTGCGGATCCAGAATTGGCCTTTATAACCACTTACGGATCCACTGTTAAAATTTTACCTTTGGAAGACAATCTTACTCGGCTACGAGTGATTGCTAATGATGATGATGAGTAGTATTTTACTATATATAGCTGGAAACTGCCTGGAATCCCATCAGTGTGAGGCGGTGAGTAAATCTGATAAATAAATAAAGACTACATACTTGGGAAAAGGTAAATCTGATTAAGATAAATTTAATTCAAATGTTAATTTAGGTTTTGAAAGACCTTCTAAGATTTATTTAGTCACATTATCTTAAACACGTTACAGAATATTGAATGCATGTCTTTGGCAAATCTTACAAGATTTTTGTTGCACAAATTTCTGTGACCTGTTGAGAAAGGTGGATGTCATTTTCCACATTATCACACTTACCTTTGAGTATTTGTCCCATCTTTGGTTATTGGTTAGAATAATTGTTTACCGGTTAGAATTCAGTTCCTCCCTGGGCTTAACTTGAGAGCTATTATCTCACCCACTTGAAATCCTGGCAAGTATTTGTTTTAAACTATTGATGCTACATTGTGGTAGAAGTTATGTTGGGAACAGCAACAATAACATCAGGCAAAAAGCCATCAGTTGAATCTGCAAGAAAACTTGCAGTCTCCAGGTTTTTTATCTAGTACTTTAACCACTATACCAAACTGGCTCACTATAATTATTATAGTTGGGGGAATCCTAGCATTATCCAATATAGGAGACTTGGAAGTATCAAGCTCTCTGCTGGTGACAAACTCATTAGTAATGCTTTCTAAATCCCCATCAGTAATGCAATATAAAGGCTACATATTATATTACAAATTAATTTAGAAATACTGGTTTCACATCTGCCAGAGCTGTGCTATAATTTTATCATATTACTGAAGCTGCATATCGATATGTGTGTGTCATACTTATCAGTAGATGTGTTAGGCTGACCACACATCCCATTTTGAATGGGACAGTCCCGTTTTTCTGGCATTTTTCAACCGTCCCATCGTTTTGATAAAAATCTCAATTTTGTCCCATTTTTTAAACCTGGCGGGAATGGCGCAGAAGGAGGACCTGAGCCGGGGCTGCCGATTGGAGGTAGCCTGGAAGAGGAAGCCCTCCCGCCTATCAGCGTGTGGCAAAGGAGGGCAGGGTTTGTAGGCGGCAGCCAATCGCGCGGACCGGAGGTGGCGTTTGCAGGCAGCAGCACACAAACCCAAGAATATTACTGAACTGGAGGTCATTGCTCGTGAGGAATGGGCTAAGATTCCTCAGGAACGCTGCCAGAAGCTGGTGTCTGGCTATGCATCTTGTTTGCAGCAGGTCATAACAGCAAAAGGGTGCTCTACTGAGTACTGAAGATGCTTGCCATGAAGGGGTTGGATTTTGAGACTGGAGAAGTCATTATAAGTTGCATTTCCAGTTGAATTTGGGGAAACCACTTGAAGCATTTGTTGTGTTGAGCTATTCCAGTTGCTTTGGTTCGATTTGTTCATTGCAAACAGCTGAAAGTCTGTACATTTTGACAATAAACCTGATTTACAATGGGGGTTGAATAATTTCGATTGCAACTGTATGTATTCAGCCTGAATCCATCCGCTGCAGGATGAAGGCTTCTTCATTGAAGATTATGAACCAATCTACCTACTGGTCCAGTGCAGGTTGGTAGATAAATGTATTTTGAGTTTCCAACCTAGAACAGAGAGAGATTAACTGACCCCAAAATCACCCAAGTTGACTTTCGTGCTTATGGGAGGATTGGAATCTGGGTCACCCTGCTCCCTATATCCTAACCACTATATCACACTGGCTGTCATACACACACACATGTGCATGCATGCACACACACATTCATAAATAGTTGTTCTATAAATCTGATGGATATTGAACTGAGATTAAACGAAGTGAAAAGCCTACAAACTTTATGTTTTGGTATATCGAAGTTTCTGGACAGTTCATGCTAGTAAATTGAAAACACTGTATGCCTTTCTTACATATCTAGTATCCACTTTTTTTATAGTATGATTATAATATATGTGGATAGGAGAGATTTTTAAAAATTCAACCTAGTTTGTAAAATTTAATCTGCACTTTGTTGAATACAGAATGTATCAGGCCTAGAAAAAAAAAACATGTTAGAAAAATTGCACCTCCTATGAAGAGATTATGAAATAAATATTTAACCTTTTCAGTTAAACGAGAGAAAGAACACATTGAAGAAATAAATCCCATTTAAAAGAGAATCACTGATAAGGACTTGATCCAAAGCTCACAGCTCACAGACTAACAACCATTTCAGTTGTTAGAGTACTAGCAGTGGTAGTAATTTGCTTCATATATGATTTATTTATTTTCTACACATTTCATTCCATAATAGACATTCATGATCAATAATTTTTGGTAAATGAGGATAGTAACCTAGCTTTAACTGAAGTCTAAATATATTGTCAGATAAGCCTGTTAATCTAAATTTATACTTATTTGATATTCTGACTTCAGAGGCCTGCATGGGAAAAACAGTAATTAAAAAACAGCCTAGTATGGCATTTGTAAGTGAGAATCAATGTGTGAAAAAAGGATTAAACACCTCCTGTCATAACTGCCCACCTAAGGGAGTTTGACAACCTCTTTTCACTATAGTGGACTTGCATTCTGATTAAAGCCTGTTTCTCAAGGTTTTTCTACAGGAGTAAATTGCAGCCAACAACCATCTACATACTGTTTTTCTCTAGGGATCTCCTTAGAGAGCCTACATAGAAAGATACATGTGAACAAATGTACACCCTCTACTCACTTTTTATATAGAGTTGTTCCAGCTTTCTAGTCAGACGATTACAAATATTTGAGCAGCAATGTTACATCATTTTGGAACAGGTAGTCCCCTCCCCCCAAATTCCAAATGTATCCCTATCCCTACATACACATACACACATACACACACAGTATACTGTATATATTGTCATGCTTATATTCATTTTTTGGCTTTTGGAAGCATAAATGGAAATTGTATTGATCTTAATTCCCACCTTAAGTCAAAGGGGATTGATCATTAAGTTAGGTTAAATTTGGCACTATAAAATTAAGGGGCAGTTGGAGCAGATTACCAGAATTTTGCTTGTAAAATTGCTCCTTTTTTGTTGAAGATATGAGTATGAGACAGCCATTAAGTTTACTATTTAATCTCTGCTATCATGCAGCTTTGTGTGAAGTACTTCATTTTTTTATAATTGCATCAAAAAAGAGATTTATCTTTACCAATCCATCCTGCCTGTATAATTTCTTCTGATGGACTGTTGACAGTATAACAAGTAAATCAGGGCTAGGGATCCTTTTCACTCTGACTTGTACGCAGTTTGGTAATTATGTGTTAGTGGATTACAGACAATAGTAATTATTTAAATTCATCTACAAGAGTTGTTTTGCCTTTCTTATTAAGTTTATTGTTTACTATTCATGCACCACAAGCCCATTGTGGTGGGGGAAGTGTGTGCTCCTGGGAGAGATAAGCGAAGAATGCTAGGAGGGTATGCCACAAGTGTATAATCCCAGCAGGGTCATCCAAGGTTTGAAGGTTATCCCAGTTTCCCAGCTAAATCAAGCAGGCACCTAAGATGCTAGAGACAGAAGATCATTTTAATGAAAACAGCAAGGCATCATTTCATACTGCATGGGAGCAGCCAATGGTAAACCACTTCTGTATTTTACCAAGAAAACCACGTGGATAGAAAATATTGATTGATGATATGGTGCTGGATGATGGGCCTCACAGGTTGGATGGCACTCAACGTACTACTGAGGAAGAACTGGGATCTTTTGAAGTAGTAATGGTGTTTATGACGTGTCTTCTGGATGTCTAGTTGCTGATGTTGCCATATAGGAAAAGAAAACCTGAAGCTGCAAAGCCAGAATTACAGCAGGAACATGAAATATAAGAATCATGAAATGGGAAAGATCTAGTGAAAGATGAAATGAATTGACTATAAATTGGCATCTTAAGCATCAATAAATTGAGATTGACTGGAATTGGATACTTTCAGTCAGAAGATCACACTATTTACTAAGGACATGAAAAACAAAGAAAGAATAGTATTGCTTTCATAGATAGGAAGGGTATAGGAAGAAGAGTGTTTTGATGGGATATACGCTGGCTTAAAGGGGAAAAACCTCGAGGCTTGAGAATAAACAGACAAGAATGCAGCTTGTTAGGGCTAACAGTGTTTACTGGTAGCATAAGGCAATAATGCAGATACAGTACATTATCGCAAAAATGAGAAAGTTGAATATACAAGATACAGCATTGTAAAAGGAAAAACGAAAACAAACTTATAAGCAGAGTTCCGTGTATTGATCCCAGGGCCAGAGTTCCTGCCACGGCCTATACCCAAAGCCAGGCATAGCTCACTCTGCCCAGTCCACGGGAAGTGAACACGTGAAGAACTACATGGCTAAAAGACACTAGAAATCAAGAAGCATAGAACACCATTTTGCATGGTTGTATATTCAGTTCTTCTAGCTTTCTGATTGGCTGGATGTTAGCTGTGACACACACTAGGCCCAAAGCATTAGGCCTAAAGCACATAGCATGACCTGCTATTGGGTGGCAGTGCTGCATCTAAGCACTGAGTTCCCCCCCTCCTTGCTCAGGGGGCCTGGGCAAGGCTTCCCACAGAAGGAAATCAGGAGGATTTGTTCCCATGGGAAGATCCAGAAACTAGCCATAACAATACACACGTGACTATTGTTATCTGGCACCTGCACTTCACGTCACCATGAGAACGCTTTGCTTTGTACAGGAATAATTCGCCAAGTCAACACAAGAACTCTAACATGTTTGGCTACACTGCAATCAATGACCGAATACAGGTAGTCCTTGTTTAGCGACTGCCTCGCATAGCGACCGCCTCGCATAGTGACTCTTTGCAGTTAGGACAGTGATGAAAAAGTAACTTTGCAACCAATCCTTGCATTTACAACCTTTGCAGGTCTGTAAAGCAAAGGAAAACTGAAGTAATACTGTAAGCACAGTCGTGGTTTAACTTAGAGACCTCTTCATTAACGACCAAGTTGCTGGTCCCAATTGTAGTCACTAAAAGAGGACTACCTGTAATATGAATTCGATTTGGAAGAGAGCTCTTCAATATCACAATTATCCAAATTGAGTTTCCAATCACTGATGCTCCAACCTTTGCTGCAGAAGAGGTTGATGAATTTTATAATAAAGTTCAATTTGAAATTGACAATATGTAAGCAAGATGTGCTGCTTGTGGTTGGAGATTGGAATACCCAAGTTGGAAATATTGAGGAGGAAAATGTAGTTGGACTGTGTGGCCTACAAAACCAAAATGAATCAGGAGAAGGACTGAATCAATTTCTGCCAATTTTCATTGCTAATATAGTCCAAACAACACCAATATACACAAACATCACCAGATGGAGTACACAGAAATTAAATTGACTATATTATTGGTAGAAAGAGCTCAGTTGTAACATAGCTGGGGCAGAGAATAGATCATGAATTGCTCATGTGCAATTTCCAAGTTAAGCTAAAGCAGCATAAGAAAGCCAACCCATTTCCATGATATGATCTTGAGTATATACCTGCCATTTTCAAAGAGAACATCAGGAATTACTTTGAAGTCCTGAACATACTGTAATTGATCGGGAACCAGAGGAAAAGTGGAATGAACTTAAAGAAGTTTTTAAGATGGATGTTAAAAGGGACTGCCAAAGATTAAAGCAAGGAAGAAAGGAAACTGGATGTCAGAACAAACCATGGAAATTGCCAAGAAGAGGAAAAAAGCCAAAGCCAGGAAAGACAAAAATCTCAGGAAGGAACTTTACAAAGAGGTTCAGAGAGCTGAAAGAAGCAGTATTACAACAACATCTGTAAAGAGAACGAAGATGGAAAGAGACATAGAGAAACAATGAAAGTCTTTCAAAAGATCTCTGAGCTCAGGCAAAGGTTTCAGCTATTGGCTGCCAATGGACAGATGGTAACTGATTCAAAGAAGATCAAACAAAGATAGAAGGAATATACTGAATATACTGAAATTCTGTACAGTAGAGACATCAAAATGGTTTGAAGAACATGAGACTTCACTGCTGATGCATGCTGGATAATTGAGAAAGCACAGAATACCAAAATGATGCCAGTAAGTGCTTCATTGATTATAGAAAATCCTTCTCTTGTGTCAGTCATGTTAAATCCTGTAATGTGCTTAGAAAAATGGGAATACCAGAATGTCATTGTCCTCATGTGAAACCTATACACAGTTCAGGAAGCCACAGTATAAACAGAACATGGCAAAGTAGACTGACTCATGTTGGCAGAGGAGTGAGAAAAGGCTTATCCCCTTATTTGGTCAACCAATGTCCTGTTCCAACTGAGGCATGACACAAGGAACAGTGTTAGCAATACTTTCATTGGCGATCACTCGTAGCCGAGTAAGATTGTCTTCCAAAGGTAAAATTTTAACAGTGGATCCGTAAGTGGCTATAAAGGCCAATTCTGGATCCGCACAACCTCCCACAGTGAGGGCATAGGTTTCCAGGTGGGAGACGGTCATGATGAGGGTTTGCCTGACGTGCCTTCCTTTTAGCTCTTTTCTCCCTTTCGCCCTGTACTCGTGCTTCTTCAAAGTCCATAGCACCATTAATAAAGGCTGTCCTCCAATTGAAACGCTCATGAGTTAGGGCTTCCCAGTTCTCAATGCTGATATTACATTTTTTAAAATTAGCTTTGAGAGTGTCTTTGAATCTCTTTTGCTGTCCACCAATATTCTTAAGTTGGGAGTAAAGTAGCTGCTTTGGAAAATGATGGTCAGGCATTCGAACAACATGGCCGGTCCAGTGAAGTTGATGTTGGATGATCATTGTTTCAATGCTGGTGGTTTTCGCTTCTTCTAATACGCTAACATTAGTCCGCCTATCTTCCCAAGTAATTTGCAGAATTTTTCGGAGGCAGCGTTGATGGAATCTTTCAAGAAGTTGGAGGTGGCGTTTGTAGAGGGTCCATGTTTCACAGGCGTACAGAAGGGTTGGTAGTACAATGGCTTTGTAAACAAGCATTTTGGTCTCCCTGCGAATGTCCCGATCCTCAAATACTCTACGCTTCATTCGGGAGAAAGCTACACTCGCAGAGCTCAGGCGTTGCTGAATTTCAGCGTCGATGTCGGCTTTTGTAGATAGATGGCTGCCGAGATAAGAAAAGTGGTCGACATTTTCTAGTGACACACCTTTAAGCTGGATTGATGGCGCTGCGGAGGGATTGGTTCGAACTTGCTGGTAAAGCACTTTGGTTTTTTTAATGTTAATCGAGAGGCCGAGCTTTTCATATGCTTCTGCAAAGATGTTTAGGATAGTTTGAAGATCTTCCTCGGAGTGTGCAACTTTATTAGTTAGTAAAATAAATCCTTAGTGGTTAAGAATTGGTTCCTTTCTCAGAAACACCCGACAAGGTCCTTCGCAAGGTAGCCACGTGGTAAGGCACGAGCGCAATTCCAGGTGGCGGCGAGGCAAGGCAAGGCAGCAACATGGTTTCAGCGCGGTATCAGGGTGAGGCTCAGAGTCAAGGGCTGGCACGGCAGCAACATGAGGCTTGAGGACTCAAACCGGCACGTTTGTAAGGCAAGGCTGGAGCACGGAGATCGGCGTGGCAGTGGCACGAGGCTCAGGAGCAGAATCTGATGTAGCAGCAAGGCAAGACTGGGGCATGGAGATCATCATGACGGAGGCTCGGAGCTCAGGAGTGGTTTCAGTGGCGACAGCGATGTGGAGCTCAATAGCAGGATCCGGTGTCTCAGCAAGAGAGGGCTGTAGAATGGGGCTTGACTCGTTCTCCGAGTGAGGTGCAAGGGCGAATTCCGGCGCGGTGACAAGGCAAGGCTCAGGAGCAGGATCTAACTTGGCGGCAGCACGAGGCAGGAGATTGCGACTCACCTCGGCGGGGCAGGATGTCTGTGCAGGGCAAAATGAACGGTTGTCTCCGGCAACCTGCTCTAGTAACTGGCGCCTTTTACCTGCTTGATTCCCGCCGTTTTCGGGTCTGGCCCAATCGCATCTCCCGTTGTTCAGCATGCCTCTCGGCCCCTCTCTCGCGCACACTGATAGGTGGCGGTGCGTCCTCCTCCTGGCTTCCACCAACTGGCGCCCTAAGGTTTTGCTGCCCAAAGTTTGAAACTAGCCCAACCCCTTGCTTGAATCTCACGCCTTTTTCACTGTTTCCCACCTCGACAACAGTCAGCTTCTCCTCTACCTCAGATTCAACCTCCATCATGACAACCAATAGGCAGAATATATATATATATATATATATATATATATATATATATATATATATATATATATTCTGGATTGGAAGAACATTAGCATGGTTTTAAAATTGGAGGAAGAAACATGAATAACCTATGCTATGCTGGTGACACTACTCTGATAGCAAGTAATCTGCAAACTCTAGTAATATATATAATATCCCAACCCATGTGAGCTACTATAATTACCTTGTTCAGCTTACTTGCTTATATGTTTAAGTTTTCAGTAACTATATTTTCTGAAATGGCATATTTCAATACAACTATTTTGAAGAAATATAAGAAAACATTATATTTGGTTATAGATTCAGAAGTAAACTTAACAGCATTCAGGCTTACGTACGTGCTGAATTAACTTAGCTTCAGTAATAGGCATCTTTTAGGAAAACAAAACACAAATTATGTGTTTTGCGTTTAATTGATTATGAAATGTAAGGGCAAGCTGAGGTCTTCAGGAAATTTTCTTAGGATGGACTCATGACAAGGCACTTTTAGATTAAGAATACCACTATTAATTATACGTCATGTTTGTGTATAATAGGATAGGCTTCTGATACTAAGTTTCTAGATATGTTTTTTTTTAAATGTCCATGTATTAAGAGTCATCAGTTTAGCTAAAAGACATAGGTATAGATTGTTTTGTGTACTTATTCAGAAAGTGATTTTTGAGTCAGTTGATTTGTGACATATATCACTTTGAGTCAATGAAGTGTAAATTCTATCACTCTTTCATGTGTTTTAAATTTTTTGAGTGTTTATTTGTAATAGGTTTTATGGATGATTAGTTATGTGAATTGTTTCAGGAGGGGTTTCCCTCCTAGTGGGACCATTTATTACATTTTTTTAATAAATTTCAATTTACATTTAAACATTTCATGTTAAAGCACTGGTACTACTTTCCTTTTTCCTTTTTTCTTTCTTTACATTATTTGTGAAAACACATAAAACATTGGGGGAATATTTTCTTCCTTAAAAACAAATTAGTCTAGATGGCTATAATTAATTACCATTCTAGAAATTTACAAAGAATAATCTTAAGAGGCTAACATAGTGTTTTAGCTTCAAAATAGGCATAGAATTGTCTGTTTTTAGGATTCTGTGTAATTGCTGTCTTCTGGAAAGTTGGAATGGTAATTTTATCTCATTTTTTAATCAACTAATGCCCTTACTCGATTGCAGGAATGTCTACATGTGTTGTGATTTCAGCAAAGCACTTCACTAAGTTACTATAGCAAGGTAGTTATATGGCATGATATTTAAGAGGGTACATAGTTTACTCTAAAGTCACATTCAAAAGTAGTCACACATGGCTGTTCATCAAACCGAAGTGAAGTGTCAGGTGGACCATGAACTCTTCAATATTTTTAGTAATGACTTGGGTGAGAGGTGAATGGGATTTATTTATTTATCACATTTTTCAACCGCCTATCTCAATGACGACTCTGGGCGGTTGATGCTTATCAAATTAGCAGATGACCCAAAATTGTGTGAGATAGTTTATACACTATAAGAAGAAATAAAATTCAAAATGTTATTGATAAGTTATTTTTTTTAAAAAGGTGGAAAATGACTGAATGAACTTTAACAAGGACAGGTGCAAAATTCTTCAGTTACAAACACGGCTAAGAACTTACTGCGAGCACCATGGCAAGCTGACATCTTGCTGGCTAGCAAGACAACTTTTGCAAGGGAAATTGCAGCTGAATGCTCGATCTGGGCTAGTGTAATCTCTCAGGAACAAAAGAGAGATAGTTGAGAACATCCACGTGACTCCGGACAGCCGCTACTCATGAGTAGACTGCGGAAACTGCTGTTTTACAGTTGGCTTATGAGTGGAGTGGCTGGGAGTCAGGATTACATCAAGCTCACACTTGCAAAGCAGCCTTATGGACACTAAACTCAACCGAGCCTTATATCTTAATCACTTTTTTGGATTTATTTTTTATTTCTTGTATATTGGAGAGACCCTTTGGACTGGCAAGGTTTTACTGTATTCATCAGGTGAGTCTCCGCCGCCTTATGAGATGATGGTGTAAATTTGATATTAAATATTTTGAAAATATATGATTTTTTTTTTATTTGGACTGTTCAGTAAAAGGGTGCTTAGTACATGGATTTTGGAAAGTTAATAACGGATAAAGGAAGCAGAGGGATTTGGAATTATAGTTTTGAATTAACTGGAAGATATCTTCTCATAGGAAAATGGTGATTGCTTTGTGTTTTTTTATGATAAGGAGACTTTGAAGGTTGGACCTTACAGGGAGCCAGAGGATAAAAAAAAAATGGAGCATAAATCCTTAGTGCAAACTTTTGAATACCTTTCAGCTAAGTTACTGGATAGACTGGATCAATTGCTTGAGAAACTGGACAGAGCATACTCTAATGAAGTTGCAAAACAAGAACAAGTTGCAATGGATGTTTGTGGAATTAACTTGAAGGGGGATTTAAATGTAATACAAATGGATCTGATGGATGGCTTATTTCCTAAAGGAGATGAACAGATAGCAAACCATGAAAAATGGTGATAAGCTACTAAAATTGTTTTTACCTGCTGGGATGAAGGAGGAAGTCTGTCTGTCTGTCTGTCTGTCTGTCTGTCTGTCTGTCTGTCTGTCTGTCTGTCTGTCTGTCTCCCTCCCTCCCTCCCTCCCTCCCTCCCTCCCTCCCTCCCTCCCTTCCTCCCTCCCTCCCTTCCTTCCTTCCTTCCTTCCTTCCTTCCTTCCTTCCTTCCTTCCTTCCTTCCTTCCTTCCTTTTTTTTGTTTGTATTTTTTGTAGTTTGTATTGACTTTTATTATTTTCATGTATAATTCTTAATAAAATTATTTGGGGAAAAAAGTTACAAACATTACCAAAAGACCCAGGGAGACCCCACTTCTGAAGGACAGACACAAAAAAGCCAGACTGAAGTCTGAAGTTTGCTAAAATGCATGTTGACAAACCACAGTCCTGGGAGAATATTCTTTGGACAGATGAAACAGATTTAGAGCTTTTTAGTAAGTCATAGCAGCTCTACGTTCACAGAAGAAAAAACTATGCTTTGAAAGAAAATAACACCATTCCTACTCTAAAACATGGAGGATGCTCCATAATGTTATGGGGTTGCTTTGCAATAGGGCGCCTTGAATCTCTGCAGAGCACAATGAAATCAGAAGATTATCAAGGCATTCTGGAGTGAAACTTAATGTCCAGTATTAGAAAGCTCTGTCTCAGTCACAGGTCATAGATCCTCCAACAGGATAATGACCGAAAACAGACATCTACAGTAAGTATGGTGCTGGTCACCACCTATAAAGCCCTACATGGCATAGGTCCTGGCTATTTCAGGGACTGCGTGTCTCCCATAGTATCTGCCTGGCCAGTTCGATCTAGCAGGGTTGGTGCACTCCGGGTTCTATTGATTAAACAATGCCATCTGAAGGGGCCCTAGAAGCACGCCTTCTCTGTAGCAGCGCCTGCCCTCTGGAATGAGGTTCCTCCTGAAATTCAAACAGCTCCCACTCTACTGCTATTTTGAAGAGCCTTAAATGTCTTTGGCAAGGATGATTGATTGATTGACACCCCTTTTATCTTTTTTGTTCCCCTCTGGGTTTGTTTTCTTTGCCTTCGTTGTTCTGTCTTGTGCTGGTTTTTTTGGGGGGGGATATTTATTTCTTAAATGTTTTTAACAATTGTAAACTGCCCAGTCTCTGGGAGTTGGGTGGCATATAAATTTAGTATATCATCATCATCATCATCATCATCATCATCATCATCATCATCCAAGAATGGTTGAAAAGCAAACCTTGGACTGTTGTGAAGTGGTCTGCTATAAATCTTTATCTGAATCCAATAAAACATTTATGGGAAGAGCTGAAACTCAGTTGGGAGAAGGAACCCATCAAACCTAAGACAACTGGAGCAGATAGCACAAGAAGGATGGGACAAATTTCCAGTAGAGAAGTGCAGAAGTCTTATTCAGAGCTACAGAAAGCGCTTGATTGCAGTTATTGCCTCAAAAGGGTGTGCTATGAAATATTAGATTAGTGGAATAAAGAATGGCTGATGCCTTTACTTGTGTCAGTTTCAACTTATTTCATGGCAAATTGGGATTCTTTGGGGAAAAGTGGACGGGTACCAATACTTTTGGCCGTATCTGTAGGAAACATAATACACAAATATAGATTACACAGATACAGAATGGGGGCATATTTGGATTAGCAGTAGTTCTTGTGAAAAAGATCTTGGAGTTGGCTGCAAACTGACTGAACTGGAAATGTGCTAGGACTGCAAGAAAGGCAAATGCAACTTTAGGCTTCATCTCCAAAATATCTTCTCTAAATCATGGGAGTTCCTTTTTAGTTCCAATTTATTCTGCATTTGTCAGATCCCACCTCAAGCATTTGTTGATTTCTGGGAACCCCAGTTTAAGATTGGAAGAACTGCAGAGAAGGGGAGCAAGAATGACCAGTGGGTTAGAAACTAAGATACACAAAGATAGAAAGACCTGAGAGTGTTTAGCCTGACAAGAGAAAAGACAGTCAAGACACTGTTTCATCCTCTATGGAATAATGGACTTAAGTTACAGGAATGTTGATTCTAGTTTAATAATAGGAGAAACTTCAGAATTGTAAGAACAGTTCCACCATGGAGGTGGTAAGCTCCCTTTTTATAAATGTATTTAAGCAGAGTTTAGACAGCCATCTGTTGTAGTTGTTTTAATGTAGATTCCAACATTGAGCAGGGCTTAAACCTGATAGCCTAAATGACCCCTCTCAAATATATGTTTCTATAATATGAAATTCATATATTTATGAAAACCTTTTTTAGGGGAAAATGCTCTGTAATTTGCCTGGTAATGTATTCTTTTACAAGTATTTTGATTCCCTTATTAATGCAGGGAGAGTGGTATAGACATAACAGAAGAAAAGACCTGTAGCATTGTGTTATAATCAGAATTACTCTGATATGTGCAGGTATTCCTTGTTTAAATACCACTTGTTTAGTGATAGTTCGAAGTTACGATGACGCTGAATGAGTGGTACTTACGACCAGTCCTTGAAGTTCCAGCGGTTCCAGCACCCCCATGGTCACATGATCACAATCTGGGCACTTGGCAACTGGCTTGCAGTTACGACGATTACAGTGTCCCACGGTCACAAGATCACCATTTTCTACCTTCCCTGCTGGCTTCCCACAACCAAAGTCAATGGGGAAGCAGGCAGGGAAGGCTGCAAGTTGCTCAGGTAAGTCTCCCATGCCCAGTAGCAGCCACCTCAAGCCTCACGGCGCTTGCAGTGTAAGGCCCAAGCCTCGCTTCGCTCATGCTGCATTGGACCCTCATGCACTCTTGCGTGCCCTAGCCGCCTGACAGCAGCCACCCCAAGCCTTGCTATGCTTGCGCTGCACCAGACCCTCGCATGTCCTCCCCCACCCTGCAGTAGCCACTTGCCTGCCTGCCGGCCTGCTTGCAAACCGCCTGGGACTTGCAATTTCCTGCTGGCTTCCCCACTGACATTGGTTGTTGGAAGTCGGCAGGAAGTTGCGAAGAGGTCCTCACTTAACAACGGCAATGGGGACTGCCAGGATTCCCGTTGCCAAGCGATGCGGTCACGTGACATTGCGCTTTATGACCGCATCACTTGGCGACTGAAATTCCAATCCCAATTACCATCATTAACTGAGGACTACCTGTTACGTTTGTGTGTATCAGCCTAGCTATTTATTTCAGTATCTCTGTCTTTGATTAAAAAACTATATATCAATATTAAATCTATAGGGATAATTCATAATTGTGGCCATTTAAGTCAATCATAAAATGCTATAATTAAAACAGTCTTTCTGTTTATCTTATTAAATAACTATTATTTATTATCTTATTGTATAACTATATTATTTATTAAATACTTATTAAATAACTATACTTTAAATAACTGTAAAGATTAGGTTTGTAATGTTGGAAGGTTTAATATTCTTATTCAAGGAATAAGGACTTTTGTAAACAGATTACAAATGTAAAAACTCAGAAATCCATGCTTTTTGGCAAAAAACCGAGGACAACCTGAGGCCAATAGCTTTCTATATTAGAATATTTAGAAAAATTGATGGTTTGATATTCATAAATCCTAACCCATATAATTTTCACAGAAAAAAGAGTTTTATGCTTTACTGCATAACATTTTAGATTGTTCCCTGTCGGTTCTTCACTCTGCTTTTACATTCTTTTGCAAAACCAACTTTAGATTGCAAACCATTACTGTAAGCATATCAAACTTCATCTTTTTTAAAATAATAATAAGTTTTAGATTTACTTTGTCTCTTTGTGTCTTTCTTCCTAAGGCCGTGTATGTCAGTTTAGGCAGCAGGACGTACAGTAACTAAATTAAATGCTTTTACCTTCTGAAAACTAAAATTGGGGGGTGGGAGTATGATGCATGTGGAACATTATATGTATTTATTTTAACTGGCACCAGTACATTTAATTAATTTATATTCCACTTTTCATTCAGAAGCTCAAGGCAGCATATTGTACATAGAATTCATCCTCTTTTCTTTCTCCTTCAGTCAATTTATGAAGGAAACTACTGTTTGAAAATTAAATGCAGTAAATTTTTCCATAGCAAGTTAAAAGGCCTGCAAGTATTTTTAACAATGAATATTACAGTTAACTCTTTGTAACGTTACCCAAAAGCTTAATGTACAGAACACCATTAATATCTCATGGAGACAATATAATACCAAGTCGGTTTACCATCCCTACCCTCTGCTTTTTCTTTTCTGCTGAACACCTTAATTTTAAAACCTATCCACCATGTTAAAAAAGTAGTACAAAAAATTGAATATATCCTGTAAAGATATTTAACTATGATTGATTATGTGCCATCAAGTTGGTGTTGACTCTTCGTGACCGCACAGATTTTTTCCATGACTATCTGTCCCTAACCTGGTCCTTCAGGTTTTCCACTGGTGCAACTGTCACCACTGTAATTTAGTTGATCTGTCTTGCTGCTGGTCATCCTCTACTTCTCTTTCCTTCCATCTTTCCTAACATTACAGATTTCTTCAGAAAGCTAAATCTTCACATCATGTGTCCCAAATATGACAGTTTGAGCCTGGTCATTTGTGCCTTGAGTGAGAACTCTCTTTTGTTCGATGATTCATTTGTTTGTTTTCTTGGCTGTCCATGGTATTCTCAGGAGCCTTTTCCAATAGCAAAGTTCAAAACCATCAGTGCTTTTTCTGTTGTGTTTCTTCGGAGTCCAACTTTTGTTTCCATAGAGCAGAGCTTTCCAAACTGTGTGTCGTGACACAAAATTGTGTGGCGACACAGTCTGGTGTGTCGCCACACAACCCGGAAGCGCTGATCATCACCAGCGCTTCCAGGTTTTCCCGTGGTGACACACCAACCACCTTGGATCTTTTTCTTGAGGCTGGGTCTCAGTGCCCTGCCGAGGAGGGAGAGAAGCGAAGCACGAGTCGGGATCTGGCCGGCGTGGCGTGGCGGCTGGCTGCTCCAATTCAGCAGGGCAGGCAGCCGTTGCTGCTGCCGCTTTCGGGTTTTTGCGCGCCACCGCAACGGCGGCACTTCCGGGTTTTCCCACGGTGACACACCAACGGCGGTTGGTGTGTCGCCGTGGGAAAACTTTGGAAAGCCCTGCCATAGAGTGTCATGGAGAATACCATTGCCTGCACAATTCTAATCTTTATAGGTATGAACATATCACGGCATCTGAACAACTTTTCCAAGGGTACTCTACCGAGTGCTAGTCTGTGGTGTATTTTTTGACTACCTGTTCTTTTTCTCTTGACAGTTGATCCTAAAACACAGAAGCTGTCTACCACTTCAATATCTCCGTTGACAATTCTAAGGCTGGTGTTGTAGCTGTTACCATTTGTTTGGAAATCTTTATATTTAATCTTAGTGCCTGTTTTTTCACTGTGCTCCTTCACTTTTATTACAGAGCTTGCAGATTCTTTGCACTTTTTGGCTGTCAAAGTAATATCAGCAAAGCACACGTTATTGATGCTTCTTCTCCCAATTTTAAAATTATGCTCATCTTCTTCCAATCCTGCTTCCATTAATATATATTCAACATAAAGGTTGAATAGAGAAGGGAGTTTACAAGCTTGTCTCTCTGCTTTTCCAAGCTAGAGCCAGTTTTGCCATGTTTTCTCTGTCCAGTAGCTTCTTGACCTGTGTATTGGTTTTGCATAAGGACAATGAGATGTTTTGGGATTCCACAGCTTGACATGATAGATTCAATTTTTTTCTATAATAAATGAAGCACGTAATGACTTCTATTTTATTTGTTTTATTTTATTAAATCGATTTTATTTATTTATTTTCTATCCCGCCTTTATTATTTGTTTATAAATAACTCAAGGTGGCGAACATACCTAATACTCCTCCTGGGGGTGGTTGGTTTAGTGGTTTCCTCCTTGTAAGAACAGACCATCTTCTGGATTTCTGCTTTTTATTTTTATAGTAGTTTTAAATGTCTAGGTTTTATTGTTTATATTTTGATTGTAAACCGCCCAGAGTCTGCCATGGCAGAGATGGGCGGGGATAAATCTAAATAATAAATAAAAATAAATAAATAAATACTCCTTCCTCCTCCTATTTTCCCTACAACAACAGCCCTGTGAGGTGAGTTGGGCTGAGAGAGAGGGACTGGCCCAAGGTCACCCAGCCGGCTTTCATGCCTAAGGTGGGACTACAACTCTCAATCTCCTGGTTTCTAGCCCGTTGCCTTAACCACTAGACCAAACTGGCTCTCTTTAAACAAATATTTATATGGCCGCCTATTTTGCATATGTGACTTTTTGGCTTCCTCAATTATCCAGCATCCATCAGAAATAATATCTCAAGTTCCTCAGCCTTTTCTAAAGCCATCTTAAACATTTGGTATCTCTTTTTCCATGTAGGTCTGTAATCTGATCCTAAGCATTATTTTACTAGGATGTGAAATGAAAGATATTGTACAATAGTTTGCACATTCTGTTAAGTCTCCTTTTTTGGAATTGGAATGTATATTGACCTGTTCCAATCTGTTGGCTAGTGTCGTTCTCCAGATTTGCTGGCATAGCTTGGTTATAACCTTTACTGATTCTTCTTCTGTTGCTTGCTATACTTCTGTGGTTATTCCATCAGTTCCTGCAGCCTTCCAACTTGGTAACAATCAGATTGCTGATCTAACTTTATCTTCTAGTACTAGAGGTTCTTGTAAGTAGGGAACATTTTCTGAGGAACTGAACGATATTTCAGTTTACTCCTGTCTATGTTTGATCTTTCAGTTGGTTACTATCTGTCCATTGGCATTCTTCAGCATAAGAATTCAAGTATTTAATATATTTGTCTTTCTTGGCTTTGGCTTCTCTTCTCTTCTTGGTAATTTCATGGTTTGTTCTGACTTCCAGTTTGCTTTCTTCTGTTTCTTTGATCTTTAGCAGTCTCTTTTCACATTCACCCGTAATGACTTCTTTAAGTTCACTTCCTCTAGTTCTCTATCAGAGAGATTCAGGAGTTCAAAGTGATTCATGATGTTCTCCTTGAAAAGACGGAATATGCTCAAGATCATTTTAAGAAGAAAGTGGTTGGCTTTCTTCTTCCTCTTTGCCTTAATTTGGAACTTGCACATGAACAGTTCATGATCTGTTCCATAGTAAGTACCTGGCTGTGTGTTTCTTTAATGCTGTAACTGAATTCCTCCACCTCTTTTTAGTAATAATATAGTCAATTTGATTTCTATGTACTCCATCTGGTGATGTCCATGTTTATGGGTGTCATTTTCAGTGTTTGAAGACAATGTTAGCTATGAAGAAATAATTGGAGTGGCATAAATTTGTAAGTCATTCTCCCACTATGTTTTGGTTTCCTAAGTCATACAGTCCAACTACATTTTCCTCCGTAATATTTGCAACTTTGGCATTCCAGTCTCCAATCACAAGTAGCATACCTAGCTTGCATGTTGTGTCAATTTCAGATTGAACTTGATTATTTTCTTGATCCTCCTATTTTCCCCACAACAACAACCCTTGTGAGGTGAGATGGGCTGAGAGAGAGTGACTGGCCCAAAGTCACCCAGCCGGCTTTCATGCCTAAGGCGGGACTAGAACTCTCAGTCTCCTGGTTTCTAGCCCGTTGCCTTAACCACTAGACCAAACTGGCTCAAATTTGCTGTATCATCACCATGAAAACTAGAAACTTTGGACTCACAAGTGAAAGCTTTCATCTACAGAGTTTTTTTAATTAAAGTAAACAATTTCAAACAGCATAACTGTATAATGTTGACATAATTTTAAGGGCTTGCTTGTTTCAGACACGTAAATTGCATTGTAATCTCATGCATTACCTATACTAAAGTAATACACTTAAGTAATATTAAGTAAATGTGTATAGGTTTCATAAATAGGTTTAAATTTTATGGGTTAAAAATAATGTGATTTGTTATTAAAAACTGCTCACATTTTATGCAGCCCCTTATTTCATACCAGTGTTTTCAAAGTATAGGAAAAGAGAGACAATATTCTGGTTATCTTCCCTTGGAATGTGATTCTCATAACAGAGATAAAGTAAATGAAAACATGCTGAAGTTTGACTATGGGATCATTTATGCTTTAAATCAACGTATAATTAATTTTCAGGTGAATTTTATGCCATGAGAAATGATTAGAGATTAAAATACTATAACTTCTATTCTCCAAATTGGATTGTATATTGTGATGAAAACATCCTTTGATTTCTTGAAAGAAGAAAGAAAATCTTCATTTTTTAAAAGTTCACGTATGACAAGATGAAAATGTCATCCAATAATGAGATAACCCTGTGGTAGAGAAAATCTATCTATTATCCATCCATCCATCCATCCATCCATCCATCCATCCATCCATCCATCCATCCATCCATCCTGTTTCAGGGTACTCAGTGTTAAAAAGCCAAAAGAACATTTTATTTTTCTTGAACCTGCTTTTCTGCTGACAGTGTTTTAAGTTTCAACATTAAATACTTGTTTAAATTTAGCAGAAATGCATGCTTTGTAGTTCTTACTTTTTTTGTAGTTTCTACTTGGGTATTTGTAATACAATGAAGAAAGCCTTTTATTATTTTTTTCTAATCGGATTTGGTTGTATTTCTAAATCTATATTAGAAGTTAATTTTTCCACACGGGAAAACTCTTATTATTTTTTATTTTTATTTATTTATTTTCTATCCCTTTATTATTTTTATAAATAACATACCTAGTACTCCTTCCTCCTCCTATTTTCCCTACAACAACAACCCTGTGAGGTGAGTTGGGCTGAGAGAGAATGACTGGCCCAACAAGGTCACTCAGCCGGCTTTCATTGTTTTTTTTTCCCAACTTTTGCTAGAGCTCTATGAATAATTTAAGAGAAATTCAGTGATGGAATACTCAAATGAAGCTCCACTTTGAGGTAGTAACATTCTTCGCAAGTTTTGGTGTTGCCATTTGGGGGCCTTCCCAGGTCATCTGTGTACACACAGAAAAATAATTCTCTCAGGACTGCTGAAGAAGCAAGGCATCTATAACAAATCTGCAGAGTTTCAAGAAGTGGCACTTCATTTGCAATATTTTCACAACTAAAGCGTCCAAATTATTTGCATAGCCTAGTACATAATTCAGAATTCAAGTTGATTTCTATATGAAAGTACAGTATGTACAATTTGAATACTTCAATATTTTTATCTTTTCTCAGACATTCATAGACGTGTAGGTGATATAATCCTGCAACCATTCTTTAATATGACAACCACAATTGTATTTTATAAATAATGACCCCTTTAGGCATTTCCTTTTGTGTGTTTGATTGGGAGGGGAAGTATAGATACATCCTACCTTTCTCCCATTGATTTTATTTGATAAAAGAAAGGAAAACAACTTAGGAGAATGAATGTGTTCAGAGTTTGACGAGTCAAATGTGATGTTGCCTAGAAAGGTACAAAATGTTTCAACCTCAAAACAGCCATTTTTATGTTTTGAGTACAGTCAATCAATCAATCAATCAATCAATCTGATTTATTTAATTTAGCTATATATTGTCACTGGCCTATATTCAAAGAACAGTGGTTAATACTCACTTCAACACATATGTATTCTGTGTATGCTTATATCTATGCACATTCTCTGGCATTGTCAGTGGCAACTTTCTCTAATGGACAGTGAAGACAGATTGAAGGTTGTATTTTTCGTATTTCATGCAGGCACAAGCAGCATAGGAAATGGGCAAAAGGTTCCCCTTTATTTCTGCATGCAGCCTTGGCAATAGTTAATCCTATGTATGAGATACATGAAGTATTCATGCAGTACTTGACAGAAGAGATAGAAATGGCCACATAGTTTTAACCAGATATTTCATCTTCATAGTATAAGTAGAGTGAAATTCATTTATTCTGAGTCATAAACTTTACAACTTAAATTGTAAACTATAATTCTGCAAGGTAGTATGTCTGATGTTTAGGTACTTAGTTCCTGGGATGTGGTATTTCTGAAAAACATTAAAGATATCAGTCATATGAAAAAGTAAGTACACCCCATTGAAGTTTTTGACTTTTTCAACATATTTCAACATACAGATATTTGACTTTCATTTCAACAAGATAAAGGGGATATAATACAACAAATATGCATCATTTACATTTTGTAATCCATTGTGTAATTTAAATAAACATAAATGCAAATTTTGCATGTGGAGAAAGTAAGTAAATCCCTACATCTGATCATTAACTCAAATACCTAAAATTAGAATCAGGTGCGCCAGATCAGGTTCAAGTGGTTAGAACAGAGCTTTCCAAACTGTGTGTCGGGACACGTTAGTGTGTCAGCTGCAGTGTCTGGGTGTGTCGGGGCTGCTGCTGCCTCTGAGCCCTGCCAGGATTCCGCGCAGGTCCTAGTGCCTGCCTTGTGCCCTGCTGTAATAATGTGTCATGAAATGATGCCCTGCTGTAAGAGTGTGTTGCAAAATGATGCATGTCTTAAAAGTGTGTCACCAACATGAAAAGTTTGGAAAGCTCTGGGTTAGAACATTGTTAGGGTCTGGGAGGAACCTCTCTTATTTAAACCTCAGACATTTAGTTTGATTTGCTCTTTGTTGCTGTAGTGTGCAGTATCACCATGCCTAGATTGAAAGAGTTCTTTGAGGACTTCAGAAAGGTTATAGATGCCTGTAAGTTTGGAAACAAATTTTTAAAAATCGCCAAACAATTGGACATCAATCATTCCGCTATCCAGAAGATCATCTACAAGTGGAGAAGATTTCAAACAACTACCAACTTGTCCAGGCCAGGCTATCCCAGCAAGTTCAGACCAATAGCAAAACACAAGATGCTGAAAGAAGTCTCCAAGATCCCCAGAATTTCATCACATGACCTACAGGTAGCTCTTGCCACTATTCAAGTCAAAGTGCATGAGCCTGTTGTTAGAAAGAAGCTACACAAATTAGATTTACATGGGAGATATGCCAGGAGGAAATCTTTGCTCTCCAGAAAGAACATCAGAGCAAGACTAAGGTTTGCTCATGGACACCTAGACAAAGTGCTCTGGACAGGCGAGGCAAAGATAGAGTTATTTGGCCATACAGGTAAACCTCGACTTATGACCATTCATTCAGCGACCGTTCAGAGTTACGATGGCACTGAATGAAGAGACTTACAACCTGTGCCTGAACTTACAGCTGTTGCAGCACCCCTGCAGTCATGTGATCAAAATTTGGGCACTTGGCAACCTGCCCGCACTTATGACTGCAGGGGTGCTGCAACTCCCTCCACCCGCTTATCCCCACATCTATGCCCCTTTGGACCCCTGCCGCCCTGCGCTCCGTCACCCCATCTGACCTTCACTGCCATCCTATTGCTCCTGTTGCTGACAAGGTGTGCCCAGCAGGGAAGAATGAAAATGGCGATCACGTTTATTTATGTATTTATTTATTTATTTCGTATGGCATTTTCTTTTTGCTGGGAAATCCCTTGTGAGGTCCAGCAGCCGGCTGTGTAGACTATTTAGCCGTGACAAGTCACGTTGCCCGGGGTGCGCCATGGGGGACTAGTCTACATTGCACCTGCTGTTACCTTCCCGCCAGAGTGGTACCTATTTATCTACTTGCATTTGCATGCGATCACATGATCACGTGGCACTTGGCAATACCTACTTGAGCTTGTTTCTGCCAAAGGGGACAATGCCAGCTATTGGACCCAAGGGTGTACTTACTTTTTCCACAGAAGGAAATGGCATATCTGTTTTAAAAAGATTTAAAAGGATTTAAAAAGTCAGTTGCTGATCCCTGTGTGTACATAAGAGGTTCTGGAAGTAACTATACAGTGCTGCTAACTTATGTGGACGATTTTTGCTTAGCAACTGGTTCTTTGTACCTTGTACATGAGTTTGCCAAACAGCTAAGACAGTATTTTCAGCTGAAAGACCTAGGCGAACTGAAATATTATTTGGGTGTTGAAGTCACTAGATCTCAGAGTGGTGAGTTTTATCTGAGTCAGAAGAGAAAAATTGTTCAGTTGTTAAGTTAGCTTGATACAGTGGGGCAAAAAAGTATTTAGTCAGCCACCAATTGTGCAAGTTCTCCCACTTAAAAAGATGAGAGAGGCCTGTAATTGACATCATAGGTAGACCTCAACTATGAGAGACAAAATGAGAAAACAAATCCGGACAATCACATTGTCTGATTTGGAAAGAATTTATTTGCAAATTATGGTGGAAAATAAGTATTTGGTCAATATCAAAAGTTCATCTCAATACTTTGTTATATATCCTTTGTTGGCAATGACAGAGGTCAAACGTTTTCTGTAAGTCTTCACAAGGTTGGCACACACTGTTGCTGGTATGTTGGCCCATTCCTCCATGCAGAACTCCTCTAGAGCAGTGATGTTTTGGGGCTGTCGCTGGGCAACACGGACTTTCAACTCCCTCCAAAGGTTTTCTATGGGGTTGAGATCTGGAGACTGGCTAGGCCACTCCAGGACCTTGAAATGCTTCTTACGAAGCCACTCCTTCGTTGCCCGGGCGGTGTGTTTGGGATCATTGTCATGCTGAAAGACCCAGCCACGTTTCATCTTCAATGCCCTTGCTGATGGAAGGAGGTTTGCACTCAAAATCTCACGATACATGGGCCCATTCATTCTTTCCTGTACACGGAACAGTCGTCCTGGTCCCTTTGCAGAGAAACAGCCCCAAAGCATGATGTTGCCACCCCCATGCTTCACAGTAGGTATGGTGTTCTTTGGATGCAACTCAGCATTCTCTCTCCTCCAAACACGACGAGTTGTGTTTCTACCAAATAGTTCTACTTTGGTTTCATCTGACCATATGACATTCTCCCAATCCTCTCCTGGATCATCCAAATGCTCTCTAGCAAACTTCAGACGGGCCCGGACATGTACTGGCTTAAGCAGGGGGACACGTCTGGCACTGCAGGATCTGAGTCCCTGGCGGTGTAGTGTGTTACTGATGGTAGCCTTTGTTACGTTGGTCCCAGCTCTCTGCAGGTCATTCACTAGGTCCCCCCGTGTGGTTCTGGGATTTTTGCTCACCGTTCTTGTGATCATTTTCACCCCACGGGGTGAGATCTTGCGTGGAGGCCCAGATTGAGGGAGATTATCAGTGGTCTTGTATGTCTTCCATTTTCTAATTATTGCTCCCACAGTTGATTTCTTCACACCAAGCTGCTTGCCTATTGCAGATTCAGTCTTCCCAGCCTGGTGCAGGTATACAATTTTGTTTCTGGTGTCCTTCGACAGCTCTTTGGTCTTCACCATAGTGGAGTTTGGAGTGTGACTGTTTGAGGTTGTGGACGGGTGTCTTTTATACTGATAACAAGTTCAAACAGGTGCCATTCACACAGGTAATGAGTGGAGGACAGAGGAGCCTCTTAAAGAAGAAATTACAGGTCTGTGAGAGCCAGAAATCTTGCTTGTTTGTAGGTGACCAAATACTTATTTTCCACCATAATTTGCAAATAAATTCTTTCCAAATCAGACAATGTGATTGTCTGGATTTGTTTTCTCATTTTGTCTCTCATAGTTGAGGTCTACCTATGATGTCAATTACAGGCCTCTCTCATCTTTTTAAGTGGGAGAACTTGCACAATTGGTGGCTGACTAAATACTTTTTCGCCCCACTGTATGTCAGATGCAAAGCCTACCAAAACACCTATGATTCTTGATTTCCTAAAGGGTGATACGTGTGAGGAACCTTGTCCTCACCCTGAGTTGTATCACTCTGCTGTAGGCAGCTTGTTACACTTAATGCAGTGGACACGTCCTGACCTAGCTTACTCAGTTGGAGTGCTCAGTCGTAAAGTAGCTAAGCCGTCTATGCGAGACTGGCAAGGTTTAAAAAGGGTCCTGCGTTATCTCAAAGGCACAGCAGATTTTTGTCTTAAAGTGTCAGCTACTAAGTCTGAAATGCCTGTGATTTATGTTGACAGCTCCTTTGCAGAAGAAGGAGATAGAAAATCTGTGACTGGATTTCTCTGTCTGTTTGCCAACACAGCCATTGCTTGGCGCGCAAGGAAGCAGACTACGGTTGCAATTTCAACTGCTGAGGCAGAATATAGCGCCCTCAGTGAGGCAGTAAATGAATTACATTGGTGTAAACAATTATTTCAAGATCTAACTGTAAACATTAACTTACCTTTTACAGTCTATGAAGACTCACAGTCATGTATTGCACTTGCCCTATCTGAAAATGTAAGAGGCCGCACGAAGTACATAGATGTGAAGTTTAAGAATGTGAGACATGCAATACAGGAAAGGTTTATACAATTGGAATATTGTCCTTCTGAACTGAATGTGGCAGATGTATTCACAAAAGCCTTGCCTTTTGAAAAACATGCATCCATGGTCGCAAAATTGGGACTGCAGTGTTTGGAATAAAAAATCATTTGTTTCTTTGTGTTCTTACAAAATGACAGTTTTCACTCCCCAAAATGTTCCGAAACCATTTGGAAGGGGTGTTGGAGATTCTATGTAAAGATCAAATCAAATGGTGTTCTCCACTGTGATTCCCTAGCATGTAAAAACTGTAATTTTCCTTTGCTCCACTGTTTCCCATAACAAAAGCACTGATAACAGCAGGTGGCCCGTCACGTGACATTTGTTATGGCTAGCTAATCGGCCGTCCCGTGAGAACTGCTCCGGGGGGGGGAGACAATGTGCAACATTGCCATCTCGTGGCAATTTATACTATGTGCAACAGACATTAAGTTCTAACATTAAGTGTATGTAACTCATGACTCCATAGTTTTCCTCCAATCGGAAAGCTGGAACAAGTGTATATCTCAGCTGTGAACTATGGGTCTATGCTTCTTGACTTCTGTCTGTCATGTTGCCATGTACTCTGTTCCTGAACTGTAACTATGCCTGGCCTTTTGTATAGGCCATGGTTTTCTTCACATCTGCTGATGGAACTCTGCTTATGGTTTGTTGTTTTTTCTTTTTGCAATAATGTACTCATATCCATTATTGCCTTATGCTACAAGTAAACTACTTTTAGCCCTAAACGCTGCACTCTGTCTGTTTTGTTTACTCTGCGCTCTATGAAACCCCATAAGCCAGCAATATCCCACATAAAGTTCTTTATAAATACATATCTACATGAGAGAGAGAATCGAATTGAATTACGCATTCAGTCTTATCCGACCCTTGGCGAATCCATAAGCCAGCTCTCTCCATGATTTCCGATCTTGTACAGCTTCTTTCAATTGCTTTAAATTTTGGCCTGTGTCTTCTTTGATTACATCCAACCAGCGTGTTCTTTGGCATCCTCGTCGTCTTTTGCCACTGACCGTTCCAAACATAACGTCTTTCTCCAACGATGTTGATCTCATGACATGACTGAAGTAACTTAAGTTTTGTTATTTTTCCTTCTAGTGACATGTCCGGTTTTATGCGCTTCAACACTTCTTTATTCGTTATCTTTGCAGTCGAAGGGATTTGCAAGAGCCTCCTCCAACACCGTAGTTCAAAAGAATCAATTTTCCTTCTATCCAACATTTTCATCCAACTTTCACAGCCATAAGTAGTTATGGGGAACACGATAGTGCAGACTAGTCTACACTTAGTCATCAAGCTGACATCCTTGCTTTTCCAAATTTGATTCATACTCATCATTGCTGTACGACCCAGCATGATTCAGCGTTTAATTTCTTGGCTATGTTCACCATTTTGTTTGATCACTGATCCTAAAAAGGTGAATTCTTCCACGCATTCCACCTCATCTCCATCAATTACTATTTTGATGTTTCCATTCTTAGCAGTTGTCATGAGTTTGGGGTCTTTTTGATATTCAGAAAGAGGCCAAACTTCTCGCTTTCTTCTTTGAGTCTCATGATTAGGTCCCTGGGTTTCTGAGATGAGGGTTGTATCATCCACGTATCTAAGGTTATTGATGTTTCTTCTGCCAATTTTTACCCCAATTTCTGATTCATCTAGCTCCAGTTTCCTGATGATCACGTCGGCGTACAATGTGAATAAGAAAGGTGACAGAATGCAACCTTGTCGCACACCTTTCTCCGTCTTGAACTAATCAGTGTCACCATATTGAGTTCGTACAGTGGCTTTCTGATTTACATAGAGTGATTTCATCAATTTCACTAAATGTAGTGGCACTCCAAGGTCTGCTAGGGCTCTCCATAGATTGTCATGGTAAACACAATCAAAAGCTTTCCTGTAGTCGATGAAGCAAATATAAATATTCTTTTTATATTCACGACATTTTCCCATTATCCATCAAACATTTGCAATGTGATCATGGGTGCCACAGCCCCGTTGGAAACCAGCTTGGACATCTGGCAGTTCCCTTTAGATGATTGGAGCCAGGCATCATCGTATGATTTTCAGTAGAATCTTGCTAGCATGAGATATGAGAGCAACAGTGCGGTAGTTAGAACACTCCTTCGAATCCCCCTCTTTTGGCAATGGAATAAACACTGATTGTTTCCAGTTATGTGGCCATGTGTTGGTTTCCCAAATTTTCTGGCAGAAAGCTCTGATAATTGCAGTTGGTACTGGCCTTAACAATTCAGCAGGGATGTTGTCAACTCCTGGGGCTTTGTTGTTTTGCAGTTGGTTCATTGCCCACTTGACTTCTTCATCAAGGATGGCTGGTTTTTCTTCTGTTTCTTTATCTCTCCTCTCTCCTCTATACTAGTAGCGTACAGCTCTTCCACATATTCTTGCCATCTGTTCATGATACCTTGTTGGTCGGACAGTTCTTTCCCTTGCTTATCCTTGATGATACCTTTGCGAGCCTTGAACGGTGCCTGAATCTTTTTGATTTGTGCAAAAGCATTTTTTAAAATATATTTTTATTTATTATTTGGATTTATCCCCGCCCATCTCTACCGTGGTAGACTCTGGGCGGTTTCTAGTGTGTCCTTTTGTATAGTCTTCCTCTAATTGTTTGCAAAATTTCTCCCAGTAAACTTCGCTATCTTTCCTTGCTGCCCTTTGGAAAACATTCAATCCTCTTACTTCTACATGATTGCCTGCTGCTTTAGCTGCCTTTCTCCTCTCAGCTATTTGGATGGTATTCTTTGAGAGCCATCTACACCTTTTCTCTGCCTTCTTGCGTGGTATGTAATCAACTGCTGTGCCAATGATAAGCGATTGAACTTCTTGCCATAGTTCATCAGGCATTTTCTCAGCAGTGTCCAAAACTTCAAACCTATTTTTAACTTCAATTTGCATATGTGGAAGGAATTTTGGTGATGTCAAACTTTTTTGGTGGCATTGTCCTCTTGATGTTACAGAGTTTGACTTTGATCTTGGCCACCAGAAGTTTATGGTCTGAGCCACAGTCTGCACCTGGATAAGTTTTGACTGCCAGAACTGAGCCGGTCCAATGTTGATTGCATAGAACATAGTCTGTTTGATTGTGATGAAGTCCATTAGGCGAGGTCCATGTGTATAAACAACGCTTATGCTGTTCAAAACATGTATTCATGATTCGCAACAGGTTTTCTTGGCAAAATTGTACCAATCGATCGCCTGCCTCATTTCTTTCTCCCAGCCCAAAACTTCCAGTGATTCCTACCTCTGTTTGGGTGCCGATTTTTGCATTAAAATCGCCAAGTAGGTAAATAATGTCTTTTCTTGGGATTGTCCTCAGCGTAACTTCAATAGTGGCATAAAAATCCTCAATTTCTGGCTTATTTCCATCAGTTGTTGGAGCATAAACTTGGACAACGGTGATGTTGGTGGGCTTAGCGCAAATTCTGATTGTCATTATGCAATCATTTACTGTGGAAAAGCCTTCTACTGCTTGGGCCAATTGAGAGAGAGAGGTGGTGGCTAATTCCTGAAGACAGTTAAATTCTCATCCTTGATGATTAATTATAAATATTGCTAAATTTGATAATATGTTTTGAAAATGTTACATATAAGTAGGTTGATTTATTATAGTTTTGCTAATATTATTTCTACAGTACACATAAAATTTATCTAGAATATTTACAGTAGCTGGCTGAAAGCATTATTTTAAAATTAAATCTAGGAAGAACTAACAAAATAGCACATAAATTCCCGTCCGTGCTTGTGTGGAGAGAGAGTGCGCGGCTGGAGAATAGCGTAGTGGTTAGAGCACCGCCCTTTGACACGGGAGACGGGGGTTCAAATCCCGGTTGGTACCTACCTTTTCAGTATGGGTCCTTGGGCAAAGATCCCCTAATACTTCACCTCTCTACCTCGAATATGAGAGTGATATGAGTCATGCCGGCTTGGACATCGCCCAGATTAACAAGGTCCGTGTCAGATGTTGGGGACCCAGGACAATCTGATAAGTGGGCTGTTGGAACAAACCATACATGGACGAATCAAGAGAACCTGAAATTGATGGAATGCTACTACAATAATAGACCTAATGAGAGGGGATATATGAAACGTATGGAGGAACTTTGGATGGACAGAAGACCTGCATCCACACTGAGCAACAGCTAGTTACCCAACGCTTCAACATAGTGAAGACGAAGCTGCACTCACAACTTGAGATAGACCAACTACACATTAGATCCTGGCCTCAAGAAGACCCAGAAGAACAACTGGAGGTGCAGCCAACACCTGAAGCCAGAATGTCACTACCACCCCCTCCATTAGAGAGCACAGCAGCTGATATGAGGCATAACCACCTAGGGTCCCTCCTTGTGAGGGAGATGGGCAGGATATAAATATGATTAATCATCATCATCATCATCATCATCATCATCTAGCTACAGTCCACCTTCAAGACCAATTACCAAGGATCATTAGAGATGTACCATCAGATAGTATGCTAGAAGATGCCAGTAGAGCCTTCACAACATTCCCTACTACCACCATAACTCAAACCAATGAACTGGTAATCTGTGATAATCCTGGAAATGCTTGGCTACACAATCAAGAACATCAGTACATCCCCCCACCCTGGAAAATGAGATTGGAGGCTAAGATCAAGGCAACTCGGAGAGATGTTAGCCAGCTGGTGGAACTACAGAAGGGTGTGAAGGTTAAAGATAACAGTCAGCTACTGAAAAAATACAAGGGCCTGACTCCATCTGAAGCCCCAGAGACTGCTAAACAAAGGCTCACAGCACTGGCTACCAGGCTAAGGAGATACACTAGAGAAGCAGAGGCCAGGAAGATAAATCAACAAGCTTATCACCTCCTAGCTTTTATATTTAATTTACTTGTATTTATATGATTGCTGTATGTACTATTTTTATCTATTTTAATTATTGTCTTTTTGTAAACCACCCAGAGTCCCCTTCGGGGGAGATGGGGCAGTGATAGAGAAAGAAAGAAAGAAAGAAAGAAAGAAAGAAAGAAAGAAAGAAAGAAAGAAAGAAAGAAAGAAAGAAAGAAAGAAGAAAGAAAGAAAGAAAGAAAGAAAGAAAGAAAGAAAGAAAGAAAGAAAGAAAGAAAGAAAGAAAGAAAGCCCTGTTCTCCAAAGAACCATCCAAGGTGTACTCCCAACTGCAGTGCAACAACACAGTAACAGCAGAACCACCAACAGGAGAAACTGAACAGTACTGGAAGAACATATGGGAGAAAGAGAAGACACACAACACCAGTGCAAAGTGGCTGCAGGTTCTGAGAGCAGACCACAGCAATCTCCCAGAACAGGAACCAGTCATCATGACAGTAGCAGACATCCAACAGCGAGTTAAGAACATGAAGAGCTGGACAGGACTTGGTCCAGATGTGATCCACACCTACTGACTAAAGAAATTAACAGCAGTGCATGAATGCCTAGCAGCACAGATGAACCAGCTGCTAGCATCAGTCTCCCACCCAGACTGGCTAACAAAAGGTAGGACAGTGCTGATCATGAAAGACCCACACAAGGGAACAGCACCGTCCAACTACCGTCCAATAACCTGCCTCCCCACAACATGGAAAGTCCTATCAGGCATCATAGCTGCCAAGCTGCAGGACCATATGGGACAGTACATGAGCACAGCTCAGAAGGGCATTGGGAACAACACCAGAGACTCAAAACACCAGTTCCTCATTGATAGAGCAGTCGTGCGAGACTCAAGGTCTAGACAGACCAATCTGAGCACAGCCTGGATTGACTACAGGAAAGCCTATGATTCAAGGCCACACATATGGCATTGGATCTGTGAATGCCTGGTGCTATACAAAGTCAACAGGACACTAAGGACCTTCCTCAAGAACTCAATGGGACTGTGGAAGACAACACTGGAAGTCAACTCAAGACAGCCCGCACAAGTGGCCATCAAGTACAGCACATACCAAGGTGATGCACTGTCCATGCTGCTCTTCTGCATAGGCTTGAACCCCCTCAGCCAGATAAACACAAGGACTGGATATGGATACAAGTTCAAGAGTGGAACTACCATCAGCCACCTCCTTTACATGGATGATATCAAGCTGTATGCTAAGAGTGAACAAGACATCGACTCATTGATCCACCTGACACAGATCTACAGTGAGGACGTTGGGATGTCATTTGGACTGGAGAAGTGTGGCAGGATGGTAGTAAAGAGAGGGAAGGTAGTTAAGACTAATGAGGTGGAACTACCATCGGGCTGCATAGCAGACATACAGACCAGCTACAAGTACCTTGGTATCCCACAGTCACATGGGAACCACGATGAGGAGGCAAGAAAGACAGCAACATCCAAGTACCACCAAAGGATAAGACAGGTCCCGAAGAGCCAGCTCAATGGGAAGAACAAGATGCATGACATGAATATGTACGCCTTGCCAGTCATCAGATACCTTGCCGGTATAGTGAGCTGGCCAAAGGAGGAATGGAGGCTGCTTATGTGAAGACCTGGAAGCTCCTCACAATGTACGGAGGTTTCCACCCCAAGTCCAACACCCAGAGACTGTACACCAGCCGGAAAGAGGGCAGGCATGGTCTGGTGAGTGTCAAATCCACTGCCCTGGATGAAACCTAGGGCATGCAGGAGTACATCAGTAAGATGGCATCCAAAGATGAGTTGCTGAGAGAGTGCCTGAGGCGGCAGCAGACATGGGAGGAAGCAGAGGAAGTGGCATGGCAAGACAAGACCCTGCATGGGATGTACCATTGACAGATAGCTGAGGTGGCTGACCTTGGGAAATCCTACCAGTGGCTGGAAAGGGCTGGACTAAAAGACAGCACTGAGGCACTGATCATAGCAGCACAAGAACAGGCACTAAGCACCAGATCCATAGAAGCAGGGGTCTACCGCATTAGACAGGACCCAAGCTGCAGACTATGCAAAGAGGCCTCAGAGACAGTTCAACACATAGCGGCAGGGTGTAAGATGCAGGTAGGAACAGCATACACTGAATGGCATAACCAAGTAGCTGCATTGTATAGAGGAACATCTGCACAGTGTATGGGCTAAACCCTCCCAAATCGAGATGGGAGATTCCACAGAAGGTTGTGGAGAACAACAGGCTAAGATCCTGTGGAACTTCCAGATCCAGACGGACAGGCAGGTACTGGCCAATCAACCAGACATCGTGGTAGTAGACAAGGACCAGAAGACAGCAGTGGTGATAGATGTAGCAGTGCCAAGTGACAGCAACATCAGGAAGAAGGAGTATGAGAAGCTGGAGAAGTACCAGGGCCTGAAGGAGAAACTAGAGAGGATGTGGAAAGTGAAGGCTAAGGTGGTCCCAGTGGTGGTAGGAGCACATCACTGGGATGGGCTGTGACTTTTAAGCTGGGAGAATGGCTCCAACAGGTCCCAGGAGAAAACATCAGAGCTCTCTGTCCAGAAGAGTGCAATGCTAGGATCAGCTAATATACTGTGCAGAACCCTCACACTCCCAGGCATCTGGTAGGGGACCTGAGGTTGCGGAAGACACATACCACCCATAGGGGTGAGAAGGGAATTTATATATATATATAGTGTGTGTGTGTGTGTGTGTGTGTGTGTGTGTGTGTGTGTGTGTAAGAGAGAGAGAGAGAGAAATAGCATGTTAGCTGGAAGTACAGTTTCCCTAGAATTTGAAGAAAACTCCTTACTGATATTTTAATATCCAGAAGGGAAAATGTACTATAACAAAAATGCTTGTTCATTTGGATGATAAACCAAAAAAGAGGAACAATTTTCTCCTCAACTGTAACAGAACAGAAGTGTTACCTGAAAATCTTTGCTGATCCTGAACTAGAACACATTTGGGGAGAAAGAATGATATTACCAGTTTAGAAAAAAGGTTCAAACAACAAAATATTTGATATGGCATTCACACAGATTGGAAGAGAACTGCAACTAGAATAAGCACATAAAATATAACTAGTATTGTGGAAGGGTGGTATATTTGAAATTTGCACAAATTTGTAGATTCTGATCGCTTTAAGGGTTGGGTTGGAAATTTGAAGGGAGTCCCATTTCTACTTCATGACAATATTTGGTCATGGAAAGAATGAATAAACTTATGATACATATGCGAGTTGATAGAACTCATATTATCTATAATGTATTTGCATATATTTTTAATTGATAGAGATTTGTCAACAGACCTGTTATATTGTTGAATAATTAGCATTTTAAAGTTTTCTAATATACTGTTCAATTGTAGGTAAAGGTCAAGATATTTGAATAAGTCTTTTACTCCAGAATTAATTATATAAATGTTAATAGGGGTGTGTGCGCGTGTGCGTATGTGTGTAAATATACACACTCACATATACATATTTATATATACCAGACATATACTCTATTTAATCCTGTTCCAGGTGAATAATTGAATGTACAGAAGAATTCCAAGTGGTATGATCTGATGTGCATACAGAAGGAATGAAGCATGGATGTGAAAGAACGCAGACCTTATTGCTCCTTGACAAAGAGCAGAAGAGACAAGGAAAGGCGTTATACAAACTCTTCCACAGAAAATGAAGAGTGCAGAGTGCCTACCCAGAAGTCCTACAGTTCAAGTGAAACTTTAAAAGCTTTTGATCATGATTCTTCCAGACTGCTGTATGGAAACCGGGTAAAGGATTTGGTCCCCAGGGAGTCTGATGAATATAGCAGACAAGGTAGGCAAATAGTATAAATCCTCCTTCCTGAATGTATATACTGTCCTCTGTGTGGTCCATTTCCTCATGTCAGTCATATAAATGATTCACCAATGGTATATCATACTACTACCATATTGGTCTCAAACTGTAACATGATTATTCATGTTAAATAATTATTTATTTTCTATCTGTGTGCCTTACCAATATAAGAAAGGTATTTTGGGAAACACTTCAGAACATCTACACATTGCTGTTTCTAGGTTCTGATATATACATATAGTTACCTGGCCTCCAAAAGGCATATGGTAAGGGGTTTGATAGCTGATAAGTCAATTGAAAAACTATTTTGGTTTCCATATCAAGTAGTATCATCACTTGATAATACTACTTGAAGTTACTGAACTTTTCACAGAAATTACACAATTTACGAGATTCAGTGTTCTTACAGATTATGAGCAGGTTTTGCAGACAAACTCTTCATGATTCCTTTATCATGATGGAATTTCTTTGTCTAGATCGACTTCCAAAACTTGAGCATCACAGTCTTATGACTTACGCCCTGAGGATGCGGATGATCGGGCAAAGTGGTGTTTCAAGATCCGAAAAGCAGACCCCGCGAAAATAGCGGGAAAACGCTAGGAAGAAGAAGAAGAGTCTTATGACAGACTGTTCAGGATCTGTCATAAATCAGAGTGACTGAACAGTATTGTAAAAGTATTGCCTCAGGCAGTTACTATGGTACAGGAGTCCTCTTTTGAATCTGCAACCCCAGTTGTTTATTTGATCTCCCTGATTGATTGATCGATCGATTGATTGATTGGCTGATTATGTGTCATCAAGTTAGTGCCAACCTTTAGGAACCACCTGGATAGACCTTCTCCAAGATGATCTATCCCTAACCTGGCCCTTCAGGTCTTGCAACAGTATACCCATCACCAGTGCAACTGAGTCCATCCACGTTTCTCCTGATCACCTCGTCTTTCCTTTCCTTCTGCCTTTCCCACTATTATAGATTTGTCCAAAGAGCTAAGTCTTTGCATACAGTCTAAAACATAATTACAGCCTGAGTGGTTGCCCGGTCCAAGATACAACAACTGTCCTTATACCCTTCTTAGTCCTTTCCTCTTATATGCAAAATTTACTAACAGAATTGGCAGAACTACAACAGTAGATCTAACAATGCATAAGCATGCTAAACAGAGAAGCATGAATAATTTGACTCAGTATGTGTTCTTTGAAAAATCCTCCCATGCTGACCAAATTTAGTCAAGGATTCTATGCAAAGTTCCATTCATATTTCATAGTCACACCTTCATAGTCATAACAGCTTGTCATGGAGGTAGCAAGAGAGATGAGGAATAATATAAATTGCAAACTTACGGTTTAATTCTGTATATGTTGGATCCCCTCTGGGCTCTCTGTCCCTTCTGATTTGTTTTAAGCTTATTTATTATAAATAAACTGTCATATTCATCATTCTAAGAAAATAAAGTTGTGAGTAGCTGACTATCGTCTGGCACTTGTTCTCTCCCCCCCCCCCCGAAATATGCATAGTCACTCAGAAAAAAAAGTGAGGTGGAGGTGGCATTGACTATCATAACTGGTATGTACATGGAGTGGGTGGGATATTTTGTTTATGTCGTTTGTATGTGTTAATTTCTTTTGTGAGTCCTTTGTGGGTTAGGTTCGTATTATGTATGTGTTTGCTTTATGTAATTTGTTTCCTGGGCATTTTACTGTTCTTCTAGCTTCAGTGGTTTGCTTTCTGCAAGATAAATACTTTATAATTGTATTGGACGTCATTTTTTGAATAGGTAAATGATGAAGGGCATAGCAAGAGTTTGCCAAAAAAGCACACAACCCTCTCAAAACTTAAAATGTGTCATTGGTCCAGCAAGGTTGGGAAACACAAGAATGGTTCTGATGAGCAAGTTCTAGTCCTGTTGATACTAACAAGTTTGAATCACTGATCATGCATAATTAACTAACTGCCCTGTGAATCCTTCTCCATCAGATTTTCTCAGAGACATTAAATTTTGATGATGTAAGATTGAAGTATTGTATGTTTATGCAACTTTAAAACAATGCCTGCCTGAGTTATTGGAATACATATAGTTAATGAGAGGAAAAAAACAGACTCTTGTCATTCTTCAGTTGTATGATGTGCCATTTTTTTTTCTTCTAGAAAGGAGAAAGGTTAGCATAGTCTTGGTGCATTACTATACGAAGTGCTTGTTAATACATTTCTTAATCAGATTTGATATGCTAGTTTGTGAAACGTATTCAATCATTTGTATTTAGAAAGTAACTGACATATTGATGCACTAGATAGAATGTACATTGTGGTTTAAAATTTTATTGCATTCTTCACAAAAGGTGCACTATTTCTTTAATTATCACCCAGAAAGAATATGTAGGTTTTTGAAATGCCAGTTTTTGGTATGTTTTCTATAATAACATATGGGTCTATGTGGTCTACTGATTGACACAGCTTATTTAAAAGCAAGTAAAAGTGGCTTATTGGCAGTTCTAATTAATTTACACTTGGATTGTTCACAATATTTAATTAAGAACTAAACAGAATTTGTTCGTAATAGTTTATTTTGCCTAGAGTCCTGTATATATTTTAATAAAAATAAAATATGTCATTCTAGTATTTAAATATTTTATTTATATTGGCTCTTCAAAAAAAGATCTAATAAATATGTGTGTGTGCATTTTAATTAAGAGATATAATAGTTGATTTAAAATTAATATTAAATCTATAAATTAGTATTTTAAAATTAATATTTATTTACAATCACGTAATATATCATTAGATATAAAGCAAAGACATTAGTATTTGCGTAGATATACAGTTCTATTCAGTATAGATTGTCTGTAGTAAGGCAATTCAAATAAATTATTATTATCATCATCAGATTTTTATCCCACCTTTTTTGTATATGTAACTCAAGGCGGCAAACATACCTAAAACTCCTGTTTTCCCCACAACAACCACCCTGTTAGGTGGGTTGGGCTGAGAGAGAGGGGCTGGCCCAAAGTCACCCAGCCAGTTTTCATGCCTAAAGGAGGCCTGAAACTCACAGTCTCCTGATTTCTAGGCCAGCACATTAACCACTACACTAAACTGGCTCTCAGGTTTCATCTGTCCAAAACAACAGGCCTTCCTGTTTTCACTTATGGCATCTGGATTACATTTTCCTGGCATGTAACTAGTTGTGGCAGCTGGTACAGTGAACAGTTGGCATGTGTATTAAAAGGTGTATACCATTTTATGAACTGCTTGGGTATCTGTGGAAAATGGCTCTTTTGAGAATTGAGCTATCAGATGATGTAGTATAACTCTTCGACTCAAGAGCTTTAGAAATGTTACCAATAGAAGAGACTGGTAATTTATATTACAATGTAAATGGGTGCAAAATGTTTCAGGTTTGTTCTGTTGGGAGTGTTTCACATTTCAGGTTTTGAAAAACATTTAAAATTTTCAAATCTTTTATACTTCTCTCTGTTGGAGTACCCAAAGTCCCTAAATTTTTAGGATTAAGAATAACTGATTAATCTATTGGGGAAAACGTTGTTTAGACTCATATTTATGTGGCCTTTGTTATTAAACCTGCTGAGGAAACATGGCTTGAACTTGCTTTCTAATAAACATCCCTGTTTTTCCCCGTCCAAAAAAGGGCTTTAAAATTAACATTTAGCTAGAGTGAAGAGTTTGGTTGAATGATTTAAATGGCTTTTGAACTCTGAGACTCTCAGTTACTTTGGTCTGCTTGAGACCCTGAACAAGGGGGATCAGAGTGTGTGCTTCATAAAGTTTGTTTTTAGGCAAATTGGGATAGAGATGATTTGGAAATTGGGGTAAAGTGAGATATATGAATGTTAAAATGGATGTTGGATAGAATAGCAGTTTGGAGATATATATCCTGTTAAGTTTCATTGGATGGAAAAACAAACAAAATCAAATTAGGAAATAGACAAAAATGTGTACCTTCATATGTGAACTTTAGGGGATTAGCTCCTGCTTGGTTACAAATGTAGAACTACCCAGTCAAAGTAAGTGAATGAAAGCCAAAGTGTTGTCTGTAGAGAGCCAAATTATAGTACTCAAGATAAAGAAATCTATTTGTTAAGCAATATTGATCAATTTTAGCTCAACTAAACAAAAACACATCATGTTCTTGAAATGGTTAGATAATATCAGTTTGTGAAGAAAAAGAAAAAAATATATTCAAAGAATAGTTGTCATCATCATCATCATCATCATCATCATCATCATCATCATGTATTACAGCCAAAAGACCCAAATAAGTATTATTCAGTCTTAGCTTAATTGATCCATTAGATGAGAAACTCATGATTGAATTAGCACATCAATTAGTTGGTGTCTTTTGGGAAGGTACTTTTTCCATGCTAGTAATTGAGATTTAGGTTCTTTCTTTTCTCACAAAGGATTCTCACATGGTAATACTTCTTTAGGAGTCAATTAACAAGTTATATGCTGTTCAAATAATGCATATCTTTGTCCAGTTCAGTTCAAATTTTATTTGTATAACGTTTACGCTATAATAGCCTAGTTACAAAATGAAATTAAAATTAAAAAAAACATAGTCCAAACATATGCTTGCTTAGGATTGTGTTTGCAAGTACCAGCATTAACAAATTTCTGACTAGAAACAGCTGCAAACCAGGCAAATTTTGCTCTGTCCCCAAGAAAATTATCTTTAGTAGATGACAAAAGAAAAATGATGTTGTTATGATCTGAGCAATAAGCTTCATTCTACAAGATAGGTGACAGAATTTCTTCCCAGGGCCTTGCAGAAATTAGGTCAGATAGTGGGGGAGATCCTCAGTCACATTTGATTCATGTGGACAAAGATATAAATTATAAGGAATATTTAAATATCTGACTTGAAGAACTGTCAGTTGCATCAGCTGCATTCTCAATTGAGTTAAGCCTTCTTTATTAGAACATTCTGAATTGGTCAATATTTTTATAACAGTTTTTAATTATAGGAAACCATGCATACTGAGGTACTATTATCTGATTTGGCTGCACAGTTATAACCATGCTTCTTTATAATTTCCTGTGCATCAACAGTGGAGATTCCATAAGCCAGTAGGTGTTATTGGACAAGTCTGACCCAAATATGAAATGCTAGATTAGTTTGCAGTTATTCCAATAAACTTTTTTTTTTTTGGGGGGGAGGCTAGATAGGAGCAAGTGCCACAGTTTGAGCAATAGTTTAAAGAGTGTGTTTCGCTGCTCTTACAGAAGTTATCCTGATCTGTGCCCAGAGAAAAAAAGGTTGGATTACATAATTTCAGGATTATGCCCTGGTAGATTTTGAGGGCTAGAACTCCTGGAGAAGGTTACAAGCCCCAAATCAAAGCTTTGCTTTAAGTAGACAAAGTTTGGGCTCTCCTTTGCAACAAAATTTTTTGAATGACAGTGCTTACGGTATCTGCCATTAACTCCAGGGATTAACATGGGAAGCCCAGACAATTATAGGCAAAAAGAGTATCAAGATAACATTAAGTGGTAACTTTCCAGTTACAGTGACCTCCAGAATCAAAATAAAAAGTTAAATTTAAATCCAGTTCTTACACTTCTCCAATATTTTTATATATATGCAGTGTACTGTCCCAACAATAAAATGTCCTGAATGCAGTAGACAGAATCAAGCAATATGAAATTTAGTTATAATATGTGCATAGATGTAGAATCGTATGATCATGTGTGATGATTTCCTAAAGAAAATAGTTGATTCTTAAATTTTATTGCATAAATATAATGATAATATGAGATTTTTTTCAATTCCCTAAGTAATAAATACATTACTGTCAAAGCATTCAGTGGACAATAAACAAACTAGTGGAATATTAAATTAGGTAATTGTTAATTAACTAGGTTAATATATAATTATAAATAATAAAATAATAATAAAAAAAAATAATAAAAAATAGTTAATTAACTAGGGGCGTGGTGGCTCAGTGGGTAAGACGCCAGGCTTGTCGATCGGAAGATCACAAGTTCGGAGGTTCGAATCCCTAGCCCTGCGTGCGGAGTGAGCTCCCGCACTAGCTCCAGCTCTTGCCAACCTAGCAATTCGAAAGCATGCAAATGCAAGTAGATGAATAGGTACCACTTCGGTGGGTAGGTAACAGCGTTCCGCGCATGTCATGTGGCCACATGACCGTGGAAGTGTCTTCGGACAACGCTGGCTCTTTGGCTAACAAACGGAGATGAGCACCGGCCCCTAGAGTCGGACACGACTGCACAAATGTGCGGGGGGTACCTTTACCTTTAATTGTTAATTAGGAACAGAGTTAGCTGTTCTGTGAAATTATGATTTTGTATCTCAACATGTTCAGTAGTTGGGAGGCTTTCATAACCATTTAACAAAAATCCAAAGTGGGAATTCACTGAGGTATAAGGGTATTGAGAGTTAATAATCAGTTAATTTTCACATACTGCTCTGACTTTATTGGGTTTGTAGTTTTATCTGTGAAAGTGATATCTGTGAAAGCATTATTACAAGAGTGAGAACATCAAAAGTTATGGACTGCCATAAAACATCTTTGCTTAATTTTAACCATTTTAATGCCTCCCCCCCCCTATATTCATTTTACTTCCAGTTTTTCTAATGCACTGTTTTCTAATTCTTAGCTATCACATCTGGACCAGGTTCACACAATAGTAACAGTAAAATTAGGTGCCAAACCCCTGGATTTGTACAAGATCACCACTGGGTTTTTTGTTATTCCCAATATTGGTTATCATTGAACATTAATTAATTAATTAATTAATTAATTAATTAATTAATTATAGCTGCCTATATCAAACCAGTGACTCTGGGTGGCCAACAATTATAAAAACAGGTAAACAATTAAAACAGTACAAAAAGAAATTAAATACATATAGCAGCCAAGAGGTATTACAATCCGTCGGTGTCAGTACAACCAGGAAACAGGGTCCTTCACACACTCGGGACTCCAGGACCGGGCACATTGCCAGGTCTTCAAGGCCTTCAGAAAAGCCAGCAGGGTCAGGGCCATCCTAATCTCAGGAGGGTGGATGTTCCAGAGGGCAGACACTATGGCAGAGAAGGCATGCCTTTTAGTCCCTGCCAACCGACATTCCTTGGCTGACGGGACCCATAGCATACGCAACCTACCAGACCGAATTGGATGGGTAGAGACAACTGGGAAAATATGGTCACTCAGGTAACCCGGTCCCAAGTCATGAAGGGCTTTAAAGGTGACAATCAGTACCTTGAATTGCATCCAGAAACAGACTGGTAATCAATGCAGCCCCTGAAGCAGTGGTGTTAGATGTGCCAAGTAGCCGACACTATTTACAACCTGTGCAGCTGCATTCTATACCAGCTAAAGCTTCCAAATGCTCTTCAAGGGCAGCCCCACATAGAGCACATTGCAGTAGTCCAAATATTGGCTAATATTCCAAATAAGTTCACATTAACTTGGCAGCTGACATGGGTTGCTTGTATTTGTAATACACTAAACAAATTAAAGTTACATCTGAATTGAGATTAAAGCCACTGTGAACAGGGTACTGGAAAAACTGAGTTTCCCTCCACCAGCTTGGTATGTAGTTTTCTCCTTGCATGCCTGTAGGATATGGAGAAACATATAAAAGCAGTAAAGATACTGCAACTACAGTGCCCCCCTCCCTTTGCAACTATTGTGCCTTCTGCAGGCTGGAAGGAAGAGTTAACCATATTTTAAATTTCCCAAAGGTTGATAATTGGCAATGTAACTAATTAAATACGTAAATCAGAGCTTTCCAAACTTTTCATGTTCGTGACACGCCTTTTAGCCATGCATAATTTCGTGACACAGTAATGAGGAGTCCCCGCCCCCCGGCCCACGTGATTGGCTGCCGGCTCCAAACCCCGCCCCCTGGCCCACGCGATTGGCTCCTGGCTCCAAACCCTGCCCCCAGCCCACACAATTGGCTCCCGGCTCCAAACCCCGCCCCTCGACAAGATATTGGTCAGGAGATGGCGACGAGGCAGCAACTACTGGAAAGAGCTCCTTCTAAAGTTTTCTTTTAAAAAAATTTTTTCTCTGGCAGCCTGACTGTGTTCTCTGCTATTAGTGCCCCGCTATTGGACTTATTATCTGTTTTTGCACAGCCTATTTCTAAATTTTAAACTCTGAAATATATGTATATATATTTCTTAAATTTTATATATTTTATACTTCTAATTACTTTTAACCATTTCTACAAATACTCCAAGCCAGAGAGGATATTTTTAGTCTAACTTATCAATATCACAAGTCAGGTTTTAAGAATGGGGAAAAGAAAAAAGAGTCAGCGTGGGGGCTCTGCAGCACAGACTTTATCTAAGCCATTGAAGCAACAGAAAATGGACGACTATACAACAAACAAAGAAACTGTTTCAGTAAGTAACTCGACTTTAGACTCCTTTACAAATAGAGCTACCTTACAGAATTCATTGGAATGGGACTTACAGTCAGAACTAGAAAGCCAGCAGCTCTCAGAACTTTCCTCCACCCTTGCAGAAAATGTTTCCCCCTCCCAGACTGCAGCGGCCTGCTCGGCAGCTGCTTTGCTTATGCAAGAGGGGGATGTTATGAACTTAAAGAGGGAGAACATAACAGACTTTATATCTAGACAATGTCTGCTAACAGCACACACGGTGATATCAATTTTTGAACTTTTAACAACAGTTAAAGATAAGGTCAACTCCCTGAAGGAGTCCTTCACAAAGTTTATTGAGAGCCACTCAAACAAAACAGAAGGAAATAGGAAGATTTTTATTACTACCCACACTGACAGTCATCACGGGGTTAGTACAGAGACAGAAGCTGGCCCTCTTCCCAAAACCATAAGGAAAGGAAAGAATGTCTGTAAAGAAAGCAGTCCCCAATTAGAAAAAGGACAGAGAGGAGACAAATGGAATTACTACTTACAAACCAATCAGATCACCCTGCAGATTTATGACAACAGAGTGAATAGAGGGAGATGGAGCGATAGAAGAGCTGTTATGCTATCATTGAGCCAGCTGCTCCGATGTGAACGTTCAATGATAGATTTAGTGCATGCTGATTGGCTGCCACACAGAAGAGATTATATTCGAGTTTTGCTAACTTTTAAGCAGCCTATATTTCCTAGCATGCTTTCCAGAATGAAGCCCTTCCTGAACACCTTTTCAATATTCCCAATACGTGTCTTCGCCTCAGAGAAAGTGAGCCCACTCTTGGATCAACCCCTTACAGAGAGTACTGCCGCTTTAACACCTAACTGCAGTAGCTCTCATATAACTAAAATCAAAGCAGCTGCAACAACAACGGCCCTGAGAAAACAGAGTAATAACCAACAAACTGTGCTAGCTACAGATAGTGAGACTGTGGAGGAAGAGCCAGAAGAAATGCTGATTGATTTATTTGGTGCGTTACCAGAACCGGAGCAAGTAGATATTATACAAAGACTGGATGAATTAAGGGAGGCACTGACATAGGCTGACCATATTTCCTTCAGACGAAAACGGGACTTTGGGGATGGCAAAACGGGACAGGGTCTTATGCCACCATGCCGGCCTCCAAACCCCGCCCCCCAGTCCACGCAATTGGCTCCCGCCTGCAAACCCCACCCCATACGATTGGCTCCCGCCTGCAAACCCCGCCCCCATCAGTGCGATTGGCTCGGATTTTAATATTTTTTTCGATTTTTAAAGGTTTTGTTTTCCTTCTAGCAGTAAATGGTGCAGCAGAGCTGAGGTGTTTGGGGAAGGCCGGAGCACACACACTGTGCACACAGCACTGTCATCAGCCGGGGGACAAGGGGCAGGGATGGAGGGGATGGAGGCCCACCACTGCCCCATCCCCCTTGGGCTTGGCCGAGGGAGGAAGGAGAGGCTTGGCCGAGGGAGGAAGGAGAGTCGCTGCTGCTGCTGCCACCGCCACCGCACAGTAGAAACGAGCTGGCCAAGCTAGGGGACTTCAGCCACACCACTCCACCCCTTGCCGCCCGCCAGGAGCTCCCGCAGCCCGGCGGGCGGCAAGGGGTGGCATGGTGTGGTTGAAGCCCCCCAGCGCGGCCGGCTCCTGCCGAGGACGCAAGCCTACCACTGCCCCAGCCTCCTCAGACTTGCCCGAGGGAGGGAGGAGAGTTGCTACTGCTGCCGCTGCCGCACAGGAGAAGCAGGAGCTGGGCGAGCTGTTGGGCTTCAGCCACACCACTCTGCCCCTTGCCGCCCGCCAGGAGCTCCCGCAGCCCGGCGGGTGGCAAGGGGTGGCATGGTACGGTTGAAGCCCCCCAGCGCGGCCGGCTCCTGCAGAGGACGGAGGCTCACCGCCGCCCCGACGCGGATGTGTACGCGGATGTGGTTGACCAGATTGCATTTGGCCTTGAAGGGCGATTAGTCTGAGCACGCGCGCACATAGGGAGGAAAGCGATGTGCGCGCACACATGGGCGAGCGAGAGTGGCCGCTTCTTCCTTACACTTCGTACGCCTTCCAAAAACAAACACACTGTCCTCCGCCACACTCCTCCCCCTCCCCTCCCCTCTCCGAGGCTCCCCCCGGCCCTGCTTGGGGGCTTCCGAGGATCACTGCCTTTCTTCTCCTTTGCCTCTCCCCACCATTCGCTTTCGCCAAACTTGCCGCTGCCCCCGCCGCCACCGCCACTTCCTCAGCGAGGAAGGAAACGGGTGCCTCTTGCCACAACCACCCAACCGCTCACTTTAAGTTGGGAAGGAGGGGAGGGGGCGGAGGGAGGGAGGGCGATGAGGGGGATTGAAAAAAGCAAAGGAAAAAGAAGGCAGTCCAGAACAATAACGCAGGCGGTGGGAAGTGCCCAATGTGCGTCCCTCAGTCCGGGTGCGGGTCCCACTCAGGCATGGCTAGTGCCCACCATGGAGATGCTCCAACCGGGAGGGGGAGTGGGGAGACCTGGTCCGTCCCCCTCCCCCTCCTCCTTTTGGCACGCACGGGGGGGCGTCTTCCCTGGTCTTTTCTTCGCCTCTCCGCCTTGTCTGCTCACGGGTAGGATCAGGTAAGGAGGCAGGAACCTGGACTGTGGTGCTGTGTCTGCTGCTGGGCTCGCACGTGGCAACTGGGTTTCCAGTTGCCGCGCTGATAGGGCCTCTTCCGGGCTGCCTCCAATGGCAAGTCCGGCTCCAGTCCTCCTTCCTGTCTTCCTGTCCTCCTTCCCGCTGGGTTTAAAAAAGGGACAAAATTGAGATTTTGATCAAAACGACGGGACGGTTGAAAAATGCTTAAATAACGGGACTGTCCCGTTCAAAACGGGACGTATGGTCAGCCTACACTGACAACAACACACTCTACAGTAAAGCCATTAATAAACTTGGCATCATCAAGCTCTCAGGACTGTGACAACATAGTCGTTCAACAAAACACTAACACCCTCACACTAAAGAAATGCTCTGACACACAGGCCGAATGTGAGGAATCCGAAATGGTTAATCTAATATCTGATAGTCTGCAAAAAGTAAAAGAATGTCAATGTGTAGTGACTCCTAAGTATGCAGACTCTAAGGACATAGCTCATCTCTTGTCCTCTCCAGAGTCAGACCTACTTATAAAATCCTTGTATAAGGTGGATCTTCAAGTGCACCCCGCAGGTAATGATCTCAAAGCTCTGTGGGAATCAGAGGTGGATGCTGCAGAGATAATTGCTAAAGGTGAAGCTTCCCAGGCTCAACAAATAGCAGTATCACAGAGAAAGAGACAGAGGTCTGTCTTGAAGCCCCATACTACTGATGAGGCAAACTTTGCTGCTGTTGCTGATGACTCACCAGGTATACAAAAGAAATTTACTCCACGGCCAGCTATATTTAACAACAAACAACATAAACTAATCGGTACTCCCACTGCTCCTCACAATCATCATCTAACAATGGCCACTACAGAGAATACAAATTGACTGTATGTAGATCAGTGCAAGACAAATACCCTAAACATCTTATCATGGAATTTAGCTGGATGGCATCGATTTAGAGGTTTTAATCACTCCGACCCCTTGATAGGCAAGGATATTATTTTGGTGCAAGAGACATGGACTGATGATGACCTCCTCCTCAATGGATATTACTCATATAAATTAAAAGCGAGGCCAGGTAAAGGACCAGGGAGATTGAAAGGAGGTCTGGGTATACTTATCTCAACCTCCTTGAGAGTCGAGTCTATATCAATCCCCCCTCTAAAACATTTGGCTATGGCCCTCCTTCTTAAGTCGGGTCCAGACTCACTATTGATAATCAACGTTTATCTCCCTCCATCGCAAAGAAAATCCGAAACAACTGCCTTATGGATGGAGTTGGAACACTATGTTAGTAATCTCCTTATGGAACATGCAAATGCTAGGGTCTTATTAGGGGGAGATTTCAACGCGAGATTGGGTACGGATGATTATACATTATTTTCTAAATTTCATCAATACCCCCCATCGGAGGATTCCAATCTAACTAGTACCCCCCTCACACGACTCTCTAAAGATAAAGGAGTAAACTACGCTGGCCTTTGCCTTGCAAAGATGGCAAACAGGCTCAACCTTTTTATAACAAATGGCTCACAAGTAGGAGACTATCCAGGAGAAGTGACATTTATGGCTGGAGTTAGAACTAGCACCATTGATTATATCCTAACCTCCATGGATTTACTAAAATATATAAAACATTTTGAAATCTTACCACTTCTAGAAAGTGATCATTTAGCACTCTGCATACAATTAAAAAGTTCTTTTTGGCAGATGTCTCCCGGGGACTGTTTCATTCCTGCAATTTCTCCAGCAGGTCTAACAAGATGTCGGGTTGCATGGTCCCAGTCTCTCGATCAGAAGGTAAGGAGAGCTTTAGCAGAGGATAACTTCCAAAAATTTCAATCGAACTTCATATCAGCCAACTCCTCTCAAAATTTACTAGAACTATGTAACAACCTAGTACAAAATCTACAACCGCTACTGACACGCGATCCTGATTTCTCAGTTAAGAGGCCTGCCCTTGCCTCGAAGCCATGGTTCGATAAGGATTGTGTGGAATCAAAGAAAGCTCTTACCTCAGCTTACAAGATATTTAAAAATGAGACTGGAAATGGCAACTCAACGACTCTTAAACATCTCCTCATTCTTAAAAAACAATACAAGCGACTTGTGACATCTAAGAAGAAGCAAGACATCAGGTCTACCTGGGAACGACTCATAGAGGCAGTAAAGAATAAGAACTCTTCCCTATTCTGGCATTTAATAGCTTGCCAAACCACCAGAACCTATACTCCTCTAGACTCCCATATATCACCAGCTGCCTGGGAGCTACATTTCCGGAGGCTGTATGAAGATTCCTCCAGTGAGGCGAATCTGCCAACTATGAAGGATGTACCCGAATGGCACCCAGTTTCGGTGTCTGAAATTAAATCTCTCATTGATCAACTTAAGACAGGGAAGGCTCCGGGCGCTGATTTCATCCCTGCAGAACTCCTGTAAATTTTGATATTAATACTTAATTTTAATAGTTAATAATTAATAACCATAGGGTGCCACAAGATATGGAACTCAACATAATGTAAAATAGGCTGTCTTCTTGATTTTATATACAAATGTTAAGTATTTTGCTAAACTAATTTTAGATATGGATTTTATTTATTTTATTATAGCTGAGAACTTTTATTGGCTACATATGGCGTATTTTTATTTGTACTGGTCTATGACTGTAATAAATAAATTGAAACCCCGCCCCCCAGCCCCCCAGTCTTGTACCGTATGTCTTGTATTGTATGTAATTGTAGATAAAATACAAAAATGCCCTCCAGGTGTGCTTGATGGGGAGGTCATGGACCCAAGACCATGAGCAGTGTTTTTCAATCTTGGCCACTTTCAGGTATGAAGACTTCAACTCCCAGAATTCCCAACCCAGCAAGGCTGGCTGGGGAATTCTGGGATTTGAAGTCCACAACTCTTGAAGTCGCCTAGGTCAGAGCTTTCCAAACTGTGTGTCATGATACATTTCTGTGTCACGGCTAGGGCCCACGTGTGTTGCAGGGCAACCCGGAAGAGGAGGCCATGCACCACGTGGAGCCCCACCCAGCCCTTGCCATGCCGCCGGTCCCTGCTCCATGCCCAGCTCTCGCCGCAGAACCCAGGTAATGTACCAGCCTGGCAGTGCAACAACTGGGGGGGAGGGTGCAGGGACACGAGTAGGCTGCCGCACTGGGGGGTGGGGGTTGCAGGGACGTAGCACATGTGATATGGGGCAAATGTTAGTGGCCACAACAGTGCAAGGAAGGGTGTACAAAACATTTCAAATGCAAAACCTTGTGTTTCAACCTTGCCCTGGTCACGCCAGGCAGTGTTTCGGGGCTGGCAAGCCTTCTTTGAGGGTGAAGCGCCCAGCTCTTGGGTATGGGCCACATCCAAAATGCCAGCCCACCAACCCCATTTGTGTGCAGGACGACCGATTGGCACTTCAGATGGTGCCTTTTGAAGTGGGCACTGCATTTCTCCATCATCTCATGATATTTTCCTCCCCCTCCAAGTATTACAGCTCTATTAAGCATTGCAAGTACTACTGCTGTATGATATTTTGATGTTTTTGTCACGTTGAACATCGCTGTGAAACTTTATCCCAACACTGTATATTTTTTAAATTTCTTAAAAAAAAAACAGACGAGCTTCACACATGCCAAGTGACAGCTTGCTTAACTATGATTTACCAAATAAACCACAATTGGCTAAGTTGGTAAAACATGCTAAGACCAAGTCAAACAAATTCCACGATCATTTATTATTAAATTTATTATATATTATAAATTTATTATATATTATAAATAAACTATTATTTATTATTAAATTTATTATAAAATAATTAATAATTTATAATTATTTCTGGAGAGTGTTTCCATTGTACAGCTGCAGCTGCAGCGGGCATGGTGCGTGGTATCCATTTGGTTTGGGGTGAAGAGGTGTGTGATGGGGAGAGCTGAACCAAGTCAGTAATGGCATTTATCCATTAATAATTAATAATTATTAATTATTTTACTAACTGTAAAAGATTTAAGGCAATATATGAACTTAGCGGAATAGTTTACTCTGATATATGTTAAGGTCCTGCATGAATCTTGACCGAGCGAATTGGGTCTTTTTCCCCCTTTCCCATCTTTTTATATAAATGTTATTTTTATATTTTATACTGTTTTTAGATAAATTAAAATGCAACAACTTTAAAACAGTATAAAAATAACATTTATATAAAAAGATGGGAAAGGGGGAAAAAGACCCAACGCCTAGGTAAACGTACCGAGGACGCAGCCTCCGAAAGCCAAAGCAGCGCTGTTCGAACCGAGGATGCGAAGAAAAGGAGGGCGTTGGTAAAGTGGGAGGCGGGAGGGAAGTGGGCGAGAGTTTCCTGAAGGATGTTTCCGAGTCTGTACGTTTGCGTGGGAGGCTGCCGTTTGTTATTTATTTTAAAAAATTGAATGGAAACGAGAGGAGCATGCAGGGCGGTATGACCCCGCGGGTGTTCCGGGGAAGAGACAGAGTGTGTGCACGAGTGAGTCAAAGAAGGGAAAGGAATGGAAGCTGGAGGAAGTGGGAACGGCAGCAGCTACGCTCCAAGCCCACAACGCCCAGCTTGCCTTGTTTCTCTTTTTCAAAGGCAGCCCGGGCAGAGGCAAGGAGCCCGAGCCCGGGTGCCTCCAGCCGCTGGCAACCTTCTGCGCCTCCATTCATAACCAATGCAGGCGGGGAGCTCCATGGGATGATTCCCTGGGAGACCAGCAGCACCAGCAGCAGGCGGAGGCGCCTGCAACAGCTCGCCTAGGCCTCCCTGAACCCTCCCCCCAGCTGCGGCCCTGCCGGGCTGGTACCTTACCTGGCTTCTGCCGCGAGAGCTGGGCATGGAGCAGGGACCGGCAGCACAGCAAGGGATGGGTGGGGCTCCACGTGGTGCATGGCCTCCTCTTCCGGGTTGCCCTGCGACACATCTGGGCCCTGGCCGCGACACAGAAATGTGTCCCAACACACAGTTTGGAAAGCTCTGACGTAAATAAAATGAACCAAAACAAATCATGGTTTCTAATTAAGTCTGTAAAATACAACATATTCCATAGTTAAGGTTAATATATCACACTATGTTGAATCACAAGATAGTTTTACATATTGTTTCAGTTATATTTAGAGAAAGTACCAATATTAGTAAAGTACAATCTGCCTTAGAACTTAATTATATTTATTCAAGACTTATAGTGATGCAAGGTCTACATATGAAAAATAGAGTCATAGGAGATTGTAGCACATTCAATATGGGAACAACAAATAGTCCTTTATAATTTATTTATTTATTTGACAAATTTATATAGCCGGCCATCTCACAAAACATGACTCTGGGCAGCATACAATACATAAAAAACAATAAACATCATAAAACACTAAGTAAAAACAGAAAAACAAAAAATAAAAAACTGAAGATAGTGGGAGAGACAACCATCACTTAACATCACACAACCATCTTGTGGGCTCACCATGGGACCCCCAAGGTTGATGCAAAAAAACACATCTTGAGGGCTTTCTGGAAGGCAAGTAGGGATGGGGCTGATCTCACCTCAGGGAATGATGTTCCATAGGGTGCGGGCTACAGCAGAAGAAGTACGAGTACAGGGCGAAAGGGAGAAAAGAGCTAAAAGGAAGGCACGTCAGGGAAACCCTCATCATGACCGTCTCCCACCCGGAAACCTATGCCCTCATTGTGGGAGGTTGTGCGGATCCAGAATTGGCCTTTATAGCCACTTACGGATCCACGGTTAAAATTTTACCTTTGGAAGACAATCTTACTCGGCTACGAGTGATCGCCAATGACAGCAGAAAAGGCATACCACCTGGGTCCCGCCAGATGTAACTCCTTAGTAGACAGGACCCATAGCATACCCTTCCTGCTTGACCTGATGGGATGGGTAGATATAACCGGGAAGAGGCGATCCCTCAAATAACTCGGTCCAATGCTATGTAGGGCTTTAAAAGTCAAAACCAGCACCTCGAATTGCACCCAGAAGAAAACTTGCAACCAATGCAACTTGCAGAATAGAGACGTAACATGCACCATCCTAGGGGCACACATAACTGTCCACGCAGCTGTATTCTACACCAGCTAAAGCTTCTGGATACTCTTCAAGGGCAGCCCCATGTAGAGTGCATTACAGTAATCCATTCTAGAGGTGACCAGGAAATGAGTAACTGAGTAGAACTTCATGTACAGGAAAGGACGCAACTGCTATACAACGTGAAGTTGAACAAAGGCCCTCCTAGCTACAACTGCCGCCTGCTCAAGCAGGAGTTGCAAGTCTAGAAGGACCCCCAGATTGCAAACCGGGTCTGTCTGGGGCAGTGCCAGACCAAAGGTGGTAAAATCCCAGATCCAGAAGGCTCAAAAACTATTAAATTAGTTTCTCTGTGCTTCTGCTTGTTTTTCCTGTAGAGAAAACTGATGTAAAACTCAATCCCAAAGTACAAGTGGAACAAATATATTTTAACATTTATTTGTTAAATTTGTAACTTTATAACTGGCATTGTTCATTGATTAATAAACAAATATATTAAATTTGCATTTAATATAAATCTATTTTTAATGTAAAATAAAGCTAGTAAAATATAGCAGTTGTTACAGCTGGTCTGTACAGTAAACTGGATGAGGACTTACTCAAATCTTTTCTGCATCTATCTTTGTGCATTGATTGTCCTGCATGATTCATAGTTTGGGGACGAAGCATAGTCTTGGAGTCCTTTCGTATATTCCCCAGAAAATGTTGTTGATAAATACTATATTTGAGTATGTGAAATAGTAATACATATTATATAGTATGATATGCAGCATTTAAATATAATAAATTCATTGATAAACATGAATGTTGTTCAGTTGATAGGCCAAAGAAGAATTTGTCTAATTTAGTTTAATGGAATGAAAAAGGAATTCCTAGCCATCATAGAAAATGTAAAATCATTTATGATTATTAAAATTAAGAGCAAATATTGGTTTGTATAATTCAAATAAAAACTTCCATATTTTAATAATAAACAGGTCAGCTAATCAGTCTTAAATTAATTTGCTTTTATTTTGGTAAAATTTTAAATTAATTCTTCAAAATCTTTTTTTTTTTGTGCTAAGAATCAAGTTAGTAAATTTAGTTGAACCTTTGGCAGTTTCAGTTACATTACTAAAGGTACATTGCTGGACATAACTGACATGGGAATGTAACTAAGCTTTTTTTAGCATACTGCTTATTTGGAGAAACAGTCTTCCAATTTGAGTGTATATGCTATTGCTTGAATGTCAAACATTAAATTGTGTAGTCATGACTGACAGCTTACATAGGTGAACATTAGATTTGTGGAGTCTCAAGGATTATAAACATATAGGCTGGTTTAAATGTATACGCTAGTTTTATATATCGTACTAGGCCTAAAGTGTTTTGTCTTAACATATAAACACAGTGATTATTGTTTGTAAACAGTGTTTTATAGTTTGGTGAAATATGTCAGCCCACCTATTGTAGCTTACATTAACAAATCATGTCTTAATATACATTTTCAGGCTTTGATAGCACTACTTCCTAGACACATAGTAAAGTATCTGTTTTGAATTTAAGTTACGCTGATCTTACGTGCCATGTGTCACTTGATTGCAGCAGGGTATCTTCAGTAACTAATATAAATAAATATTCATTTCATTCTGTTCCCAAACAATACTGTAATTTTTATCAATTCAGAACTGATGAAACTGCACAGAAGCTAGTGAATGTGCAGAGAATCCCAGATTTTAGTCCTTAAACAACCTTCAGTAAACTGTATATAGTGTGATTCTTGTTTAAACAGTTGATTGTTTACTGATTCATCCTAATAGCCTTCACACAATTTACTTACCACTATGACTATTTACTGTTGAGACACTTGCTTTTTTCCCTCCATGCATTTTTGTTCTGTTATGTACTCGCAACACAGTGATAAGTACTATTTGATTTGTAGCTAATTGCAGCAACTGTTTCCATTATTTATGAGTGTCTTAGAATCCATTTACAATTCTGACTCAGATAAAACTGATTGCAACAACTGATATGACCACAACAATAAAGTAATTAACTGGCTCAGTTAAAAGCTGCCAAGGTCTGGGACATTAACTCTGTTTGCATTTCATGAACCATGCATTCTTCTATGTACTGTATGTAAACTCTTCAGCTTCCTGTCCTTTTTGAATGTGTTCATTTCTCTAATTTCATGATGTATACATATATTTACATTTGCCACAGAAAGGTATATAAAAAGAACACTAGATTATTTGTGGGAAATCATTTTTGAAAAAGTAATTACTATTATTATTGCTACTATTGCTACTGATTTATTCCCTATTTTTCTTTTAAAGTTATGCCAAGCAACTTTGAAAAATTAAAATAATATATATATATATATATATATATATATATATATATAAATAATAATAATAATAATAATAATAATAATAATAATAATAGAGTTAGATCTTCTAGGCCACTTGGATTTTATATTTATATTTATATTGGTAATTTTGTATTTTAGAGGTTATTTATGCTCATTGTTTTAATGTGCTTATTGTTGTAAACCACCCAGAATCCCTCTTTTTAGGGGAGACGGGCGGTGGCAAAATTAGAAAAATAAATAAATAAATAAAATAAAAATATAAAAACCATACAAATAAGCATAAACTAGGATTAAAAGCAGGAAAATTGGCACCCAAATTAAAGGCACACAATGCTAAATTGTCAAAGTAATATAAAATATAAGCACATGTTAAAATAAAAATACCTTCATAATTCATATATTTATTCCTGGTTCCTGTCTTTAGGCATTGTTTAGAAAATATTTGTGTCTGGTTGCAAAATTGCAAGCATGCTATTTATTCATTTCACAGCTTTCAAGATAATTTTAAAGAAAGAAAGGAAAAAAAGATTTGCAGTCAAAAGACTTCTTTATAGCAACTACTACTACTACTTTTTGCAAAACTTTTGTACATACAGTATAAAATATAAAATATTGGATTATAGCTGTAAGAATCTATTTTAATTTCCCTTTTGGTAGTGAGGTGGTTAAGGGGATTTTTATTGCTCCAGGATTTGCAGTAGCTTAGGGTGGACACTGATTATATTATTACTATTATTATTATTTTGCAATCTCTTACTAGTCAGCTTGAGGGGGAGCAGTGCTGCATGTTCTCAAACCTTCTAGGTTTGCAGAGATGTATTTGAACTGGGGAGGGATTGAAGAATGGAAGCAGTGATTATGTAAAATGAAGAAAACAGGTCATCACAAATTGGCAAAGTTAAAATTGACATATTAACTATAGCCCATGTGAATTTTAGCAACAAAATTTTAGATATTAGTGGAAAAAGATGTATTTTAATGTGATCTTAATTTAATTACTCTTTTTCTAAGAAAATAAATAGATTCTCATGTTTTGTTTTGTTTTTCTTCCCTAATCAGGACAGAATTTTACCCTAAGACAGTTAGGAGTTTGTGAACCAGCAACTCGAAGAGGACTGGCATTTTGTGCTGAAATGGGGCTTCCCCACAGAGGTTACTCTATCAGTGCAGGGTCAGATGCTGACACTGAAAATGAAGGAGTGATGTCTCCAGAGCATGCCATGAGACTTTGGGGCAGGGGGGTCAAATCAGGCCGCAGTTCCTGTCTCTCAAGTCGTTCCAACTCAGCCCTTACTTTAACTGATACTGAGCATGAAAACAAGTCCGACAGTGAGAATGGTAAGTCTGTCTTTATGTGTGAAGTTAAAAACCTATTTTAAAATTTTATGTATGCAATCTTAATTTTTAATTCTGACTATAATTTCTAAACAAAATTGAGTTTGTCAAGAAAAAGTGAATCAAATATAAGTCATTTAAATTATATAATATATTTTATGAATGATGTTGAAACTTTGCAAAGCGGTAACTGAAGTCTTAAGTCCTGTCACTTGTTATTCTTCGTAGAAGACAAAGAAGGAAGTTGCTGAAATATATTCCAAAGCTAGCTTCCATTGGCTGGGGGAGGGGGGCTTGTAATTTGTAATAATGAGATAAGCAAATTTACAGAATAGGTTCTGAAGAAGGCTCATGGTATTGAATAACAAATTTGGTCATGCTGTAATCTTGCTGTATGACGAGTGTAATTGAAATTTTGGAAAATGGGAATCACACCCTTTTGTGTCTTACATTCTAAATTACTATGCAATTTAAACTCACAAACATTTTAAATCCACAAACATTTAAACCAAACATGTGGAAGTAGAATTCCTTTATACATTTTTATCCAGTTAACTGTTAAAGCAACAGGATTATTCTGGATTAGGTAAAACATGGTCTGCAGATGGCATAAAAACTCTGAAGTATTATCTCTAACTGCTTTTTCATCCTAGTGGCTTCATAATTTTGTGGTAGAATATATGCTTTACATGAAGAAAGCCCTATATAGGCAATAGTGGATATATGGGTCAATTGCCTGACAGCATAAAACAGTTTTATAAGAACTGTAAATTAATAGAGCTTGAACAAAATAAGTTTCCTGATGAACCAAATCCTTATTTTTGATGTTTTTGGACTCTTGTTCCTAAAAAAAAAAGTTATAGAGATTTTTATAAGAATTCAACTCTTTTTTAGAGTCTATTTATTATTTAAATTTATCCCCGCCCATCTCCCCGAATAGGGGACTCTATTTAAATAGAGTTGTATAATGATTGCCAACTTTTAAATCATAAATACTCCTGTATATTTGAAAGCAACATGGCCTGCAGAAATAAAGGTGTAGCTTTTCCCAGCATTGAAATGGTGGCTGCATTTCTCTTATAAATCTAAGCTAATAATTATTTTGAAAACTCTAATCATTTCACTGGGATTAGGAATATCAATGCTCATGAATGTAGCTTTTGAAAGAGAGTACAATATAATATATTTGGGAGAAAACCTATGGAAGAAAAATACATTTGCAACCCAGTCTTATCCCAGAATGTAGATGTTATGAAACAAGGACAATATACTATATATCATATGTGTAATAAAAATGGGAAACTAATTCAAGTAAGACTGGTGAAACTTTCTGCTTCTGATTTAGTGCAGGATTTAGAGACAGACATCATTGCAGAGCAATGGCATGAGAAGCCATTTTTGTTGCTCCTAGCAGTCTTCAGTACAATTCATTGCCCAGCTAACAGTGAGGGGAAAAAATAGATTCAGACTCTTAGGGTCAGGAACAAAAAGGCAAGTAAAAGTAAATTAACATTTTAAATACTGTACTGTGTAAGCTTACAGAAAGTGTTTGGAGAATACTTTGATATTTTCAGTAGAAAATTCTACCTGTATTATGCATTGCAAGATTTGGGGGAGTTGTTATATTTTATTTAGATTTTTTTTTACTGTTAATCACATTTTCACACGGTAAACCTTAAAATTGAGGCTATTGAGTAATCCTAAAATGTGGCCTAAAATGAGGACTAAACCTCTGGATGGAATATTAATAATAATTTTCTGGCAAGGATAAAACTGTTGGGTTTGCATCTATGCATGAATTTCTGTTTTGGAAGAGAGATGAATGGAGATATTCATGTTTTGGAAGAGATAAAAACTATTAAGTGGGTTCATGTAAGAAAATAGATATATCAATTTTCATATGACAGACAGCATAAGTAAATATTTTCTCTGATATGATAACATTTGAATTTGAATATGTGCCACATCAAGAGTAGCAAACAATTATTTTTGTGCATTTTCCTTTACTTTGAAATATCCAGTAAAGCAGCCTAATTTTATAAGGATTAGAACTGTTGCTTTTATTCACAATAGCAATTCAGTTAACTTGGGAATAATTCACAATAAAATAAATAAATCAACTGTTGATTTTCCTGGAATTTCCTTCTTTAATTCTTTTAACTCATTAAGGGTTCAGCGATCTAGTTCTGGATTCCACATTCTTTAGACAATTTATACCTTCAGTTGTAGACTGTAACCCTCACAATCTTCACCAGCATAGCCTGGCTTGAATCTATGGAGGACTTAGGGATGCTCCAGACGATAGCCTTACTGCAGAATAAATACACAGTTTTTATTCAGAATGTAAATGTTTTTCCAATGGAAACTATTATGTTACTGTAATATTGAAAGTTATTGGGGAAATTTCAGTTCCCTACTTCTCTCAAATATAGTATTTTATTCTGCTTTGGGTTGTATATAGCATGTGTTTATGGGAATATACAGCAGATTGTTCTGTTAATTGTGTAAGTACCAATATTGTGCTGTGTCCTACCTTAGCCATATTAAGAGTGGGATTTTGTACCCCAGAAGCATAAATGATGTGTGTGTGTGTATCAGTTGAAAAGGTCTCCAAGTAAAAGTGACAATTTCAAGATGTCAAGGGAGAGTTATTTTAATAAACTTCATATAAGTGAAATTGTTATGGAGATGTCAGGAGTTACTATCTATATTAGAACTACATACTGAAGTTAAGAATATCAGGAGAGAAGGAGTTCAGACCCCCCCCCCCAATTAGTCATATAACAAATAAGCATATAAATAAAAAAATACACAATCTCTCATTTGCTGTTTCACTTCCTCAAATCATTCATTCTTTCCTATCATTGCACAACTCTTTCCCATCTATTCACCCACACCTTGCTTCTCCCCTTGTTTCAAAGATTGCTAATAGGACAAGAAACTAAATACAGGACAACTACAGTGGGGGAATCTGTGACTGTAGAGAGTAAGGAAGATGATCTTTTTTATTTATTTGTTTGTTTGTTTATTTCTTTTTAAAATAATAAAAAATACATAAAGATACATACATTATAAAAAAAGAAATACATAACAGGTGCTTAGAAAAAAGTGAGAAAAATATTTTAAAAAATAAAATAAAAATATGGAATATAATGTCATTACAACAGTAAACACTTACAATTCCATATATATTTATCTAATGAAAATATGATGCATATATATATATATATATATATATATATATATATATATCCCGCCTTTATTATTTTTATAAATAACTCAAAGCGGCGAATATACCTAATCCTCTTTCCTCCTCCTCTTTTCCCCACAACAACAACCCTGTGAGGTGAGTTGGGCTGAGAGAGAGTGACTGGCCCAAGGTCACTCAGCCGGCTTTCATGCCTCAGGCCGGACTAGAACTCAAAGACTCCTGGTTTCTAGCCCAGCACCTTAACCACTAGACCAAACTGGCTCTCCTACAATTATATAACCATCATGCTTTCCCCTAAACTACTGTATTTTGTATAAATGCGTCCCATGTTTCATTGTACTTATCCATACAAAGTCTATACACAATCCTCTCATAGGTGGCAAGTGTAAACAAGTCTTCAATCCATTGAGTAAATGGGGCCATACATTGATCTTCCCAATGCTACAATATCAGTCTTTTAGCCATAGTAAGGACACCAAGAATCCATTTATATTTTCCAGTTGTCAAATTCCATGTACTAGGTATGTAATTCAGGAAAATAATGTCCTCTGAAAATTTTAGTGTTTGTCACACAGTCACATTTATATGATCCACTACTTTCTCCCAAAACTTAGTAAGGAAGATGGTCTTGATTGAGATATACAGAAGCTGTTGCCTAGGCAAAAGGGGCTGAAACATTTTTAAAGCCAGGAATGTCCAGATAACATTCAGAAGTGACTTAGAGACCTCCCTAATTCACTGACCTATAAGAAAGAGGAGGAAGTACAGCACTTGCAAGAATCAGTTATTACAACCAATTTCAATAGAAGTAGTTCTAGCTTTCTTGTGGAGTTGATTTCATGGTCTAGTCTACCTAGTGGAGCTAACAGTGACATAATGTGAATTTTGCTTCTTTATTGATTTGTTTGCTAGATTTATATCATACTTTCACTAAGACCTCTATGTGGCTTACATCAGAATATCCATTTTATTCCCACAACAACTCTGGGGGGTAGGATGAGCTGAGTAAGAGAATGACTGGCCCAAAATCATTCAGTAAATTTGCATGGCTAAGGGTGCATTTGACCCTGGGTTCCCCCGGTCCTAATCTAACATGTTAACCACTACACCACACTTGCTCTTGCTTGATGTTCCTATCTTAGTAACATCAGTCTTAATAAGCTTGGGTAACTCAGTAATGAAAATACGTTTGTTTAGATCACAGCTTTCCAAACTGTGTGTCGCGACACTTTAGTGTGTCGCAACACACAGTTTGGTGTGTCGCCACACAACCCGGAAGCGGCGGGGGCATGCATGGCGGGGGCGGCACGCCATCAGCACTTCCATGTTTTAGTGGAGGCCGCTGCTGCTGCCGTGCACGCCGCCGCCACCGTGCACGCCCCCGCACCACCGCCGTGCACGCCCCCGCCCCTGCATGTGCCCCTGCGCCGCTGCCACCGTTGGTGTGTCTCCAATGGCGGCAGATTGGAAAGCACTGGTTTACATGTAGGCAAGCAATCTGCCTTTACCATCATTTTTCCCAAGTGATGTTAGGAAGTTTATGATTTAAATATAAAATATTGCATCCGGCATATAACAGAATCCTAGTGTCTCTGTAACATCAGAATACTGTACTAGTTGTATCGTACACATTGTGCAAGAGTTTGTAATGGAGATTATTTGTGTCTAGCATCTTAATATGTGGTGCCAGTCATCCTATTTCAATGATAGCAAGTGCAACTTCAGGGCTGAATGTTCTACTGTCAATAGATAATCTTAAGATTTTACTTTTTATGAACAAGGATAACTTCTTCTGAGTGAGAATTATTCAGGATGAATGTTTATTGTTTCTGAATCTGAAATCTACTAATTTTACATACCTATGCAATTCTACTTTCTATCTGTGTTTTTCTTAGTTTTTACCTAAAGATACCAAACAGCAAGTCAAAAGATGTTGTTATATTACTCAGATATTCATTATACCCATATATAATGTTGACTTTGAAGGATAGTTTTCAGGTTACATACCAAAGAAACATGTAATTCTTTGAAGGTTCTCTTTCTATCTGTTGGATTCTGAACAGATCTTAGCAGTGTAGCTTTTCCATTAAAGCCAAAATGATTATTACGTAGTATTGGAAGAATTTAAAACTTTACTCACAATACAGCTACCAGACTGAAATACTTTAACACATCATATACTCAGCAGCATTCTTATTGTAAATATTTTAATTTAAGTGCTTCTCTAAGGAATGCTTAATTCACTATCTTACTTATTGCTGAATCAATAGTGCTGAATAAAGTTAGATTATTTTCCTGTAAACAGCAGGATTAATAGTATAGTCGATGAGTACTTTAAATATATTTTATGTTAGATTCATTTTATTTATTTTATTTATTTATTTTTCAAATTAAGTCACTGCCCATCTCACTCAAAGAGTGGGCAGTTTACAATAAAGCAAGAATAAACACTAGTTAAAATACAAGTTAAAATACAATAAAACAATATTCTTAAATAAAAATATAATCCAAGACATAGATGTGAGAGCCAGGTCTTCACCCCTTTTGAGAAGGCCGGGAGAGTGCGGGCCTGCCTCATCTCTGGGGGAAGAGTGTTCCATAGGGCGGGAGCAAAGGTAGAGAAGGCTCTCTTCCTGGGCCCCGCCAATCAACATTCTTTCATGGACGGGGTCCGTAATGTGCCCTCTCTGCTTGACCGGGTGGGACGGGTCAATGCAATGGGGGTGAGGTGGTCCCTCAGGTAACCTGGACCCATGCCATGTTGGGCTTTAAAGGTAATAACCAACACCTTGATTTGGACCTGGAAGCAAACTGGCACCCAATGCAGCTCCCACAGCAAGGGTGTTAGATGTGCCACCCTTGGGGCACCCAAAAATGCTCGCACTGCTGCATTTTGATCCAAATTCAAGGGTAGCCCCATGTAGAGCACATTGCAGTAGTCTATACAGGAGATGACTAGGGCATGAGTGACTGACCGGAGGAAAATTATTAGAATAATTATTTTAAATTCACATACTGTACTTGTGAATTGATTGTCAGGAAGAACTAGTTCCTAGAAAGATTATTGACATTTGTGCTGTTTATGCTATTCCTTTCCTGACATTTACATTTACAGTATATCACACTGAAAATTTAGTATTGTCCCTGGAATTATATTGGCATTAATGCTAATAGTTTTGCCAAGATAAGACTAGGAAAAACATGGTGGTAGATAACTTTGTGATCCTGGAAGGAATAAAAGAAACTGAGATTTAAAAAAGCAACATGAACAGAATGAAGAACAAGAGAAAATGGGAGTAGAGGGGAGAAAGAAATAATTATCCTGGAGCACAAGTTTTTTTTTAAAGAGTAGTGCATTTTATCAATTTTTGGGAAAATCTAATGACACAAATTACTAATAGTACTGTGCTGATAAATATGATTACAATAGTTCCCCTGCTGTATTCTTTAATGAATTCTGACTTGTGCTTTGAAGTTAAACAGTCATCATAAAGTTACAAAATTGACAAATTTTTATATACTACTGTATAGAAAACAGATATATGTAAATATCGTAGGTTCAGTTACTTACCTAACTGGGATGTTATATATATGGTGCAGGACTAAATATATGCTTCTCCCTTTCTCACATCCATCATGTATGAAGTTTAGCTCTAATTTCTGCATTCCCTCCCTTCACCTTGTACACGTTCAAACACAATTTTTAAAGTAGAAAAATGTTATACATTTGGCAGCTGTATATCCTTGCAGAATGCCTATGTCACATGTTATGTTGTTGCCTAAATAAATGTCTTATCTGCTACTTAGATTATGAGAGATTTGTTAGTAAAAGCCTTATGGTGTCTTAATTTCTTGGTTTGAAGAAGGTTTAAATCAACTGTCATCTATGTTGCAACATTTTCAATGCAGCTTTTACAGTATGTATTAATGAAAATAAGATCCTATGTGTAACCATAAATCTAGCTTAAATGAATTTATTATTTATGATGGCTTTTGTAATACCAGTTCTGTTTCTGGAATGTATATATGTGAATATGATTTTATATTTTATATTTTAAGATTGCTTGCCATCCAGAGACACTTGTTGAGATAGGCAGCCATACAAGTTGAATGAATGAATAAACAATGATTTTGTGTGATGTGCTGTGAGGTGACAAAATGTTGAAGATACTCTTCTGGTATTTACTGATTTAAAATTAAACTGATGCCTTGAAAAACCTGAAAAGATACTGATTGAACTGCTTAAGAAAACTTTACAGCAAAAATGAGATTGAAAAAAGTGTGTTACATATTTTATACAAGATGATGCTTAAAAATGTTTTAACTGAAAAAAAACTTCTGGATAATTTTGCTTTCTTTCACCTTTTCTTTTTGATAGTCTACAATATATTGCTACTCAGTTTCACTCATTAAAAAGTATTTTGGCTGTGTACTTGACGAAAGAATCTTAACACAATACCTCATTACTTTCAAAATTAAATATTTCTTTAATTTTTGAGGTTGCAATTAAAGCAAACCATAGTGCACACTTATAGAACTTATGTGTGCCATTTTGATTTTGAACACATCAGATGTGTTTTTGAAGTCCTTGAAAAGTCACAGAGCTAGCAGTAAAATTGTTTTAATTAAGAGTAGCAACCCTGCTAATTCAGGGTTGTTGATGTAATTATCACTGGGCCAGAAAAGAAGCCAAAAGAAAAGGCAAGGACAATAAACTTGTCCTTAGGTACTTAGCTATTTCTCAAATGAAAATATAACTATATAAATATAAAAGACAAGGACAATAAACTTGTCCTTGCCTTTTATATTTATATAGTTATATTTTCATTTGAGAAATAGCTAAGTACCTGAATTGTATATTGTGTTTGGTTTTCTAGAAGAATGTTTTCATTTCCGAGCCATCTGATTTTGACAAAATTTCTTTAAACTTTTTTTAAATATACAGTTACATTATAATATGAGGGGCGTGGTGGCTCAGCGGGTAAGACACCAGGCTTGTCGATCGGAAGATCGCAAGGTCGGAGGTTCGAATCCCTAGCCCTGCGTGCGGAGTGAGCTCCCGCACTAGCTCCAGCTCTTGCCAACCTAGCAATTCGAAAGCATGCAAATGCAAGTAGATTAATAGGTACCACTTCGGTGGGTAGGTAACAGCGTTCCACGTGCGTCATGCGGCCACATGACTGCGGAAGCGTCTTTGGACAACGGTGGCTCTTCGGCTAACAAACGGAGATGAGCACTGGCCCCTAGAGTCGGACACGACTGCACAAATGTGCGGGGGGAACCTTTACCTTTTTTACCTTTACATTATAATGCTGGAGAGTTAATTTTATATTTATTTTCTGTTTCACTGGTAAACTATTAATATGATCACTCATACAGTATCATCTGCCTTTCATTATATAGCATGCTACTTATTAATACTCTACCTATATAAATTACTAATATCTGATTAAGTCTTGGAGGATATTAACACTTATCCTTATTCCTTGTGATTACACAGTGACCTGATCACTCTCTGATGTGCATTTGACAGACCAAATTACACCAGTTTTGGTTTCTGGTCCTAATTAAAAGAGCTGATTTTTCCCTATAAAGCCTAATTGATTTGCGGCCATGATATCTGAAGAGCCACATTTTCCCATATGAACTTGTCAGTAATTTTACAGATCCTTTTACAGTCCCATTACCTGGAAAGGGTATGATGTTGTGTACATGAAACACATCCTTTTCTCTTGCAGCATTCTAATTATAGAATACCTATCTTGGGATATCAGAATTATTCCCTCTGTTAAGCTTTAGTATATTGCCTCAGATGCTCTGTGGATGCAGGAGCTATTTTCAGTATATCAAATAATGAAATATTATGTCTGCTTTCTGCTAAAATTAGATACGTAAATGTAAATATTCCATATGAGCCTCGAACATGCTTCTCCTGGTCTTGCCCTGCTTATTACAGGGTGACCTGTGTCAGATCTTCTATTTAGTTGAATCTATGCTCTCTCCATCCTCAGAAAGAGGAAGAGAGATTTAAATATGCCTAAAATTGTCTTATCAGTTAAGTGGGTGAAAAATGAATTATAATGTTGCTGTTACTATAGATTTTTATAAAGAAGCTATATAAGCAACTGTTGTGTTTTCAAATTGGCATTTTTTTTCTCTGCTTGGGATTTGACTAGATGTCTTTAAAACCATATAATCTCAGAGTGCTTCTCTATAAGTAATCTTTGTAGGCCAGTGGTATACTGTAGTAGATCACAGCATTTTGGTTTATATTTTCCAGATTTTTTTCTTGGCTTTTAGTTCATAGCAACTTAATAGAATACCAATTTATTTTTCTGGGAGAAAAAAGGCAAACTGCAAAGAAATAGGTCCTCCCTTCCAGAACATATGAAGTTCGAGAACTGTTTAATTTTTTTTGTTTGCATTTTGCCTGCGCGGCCAGCCCTTTCTTATAATTAATGCTTGGTTAAACGAAACATGGTGTAAGTGATAATGCTCTCATCTATGTTATAAAACAGTAGAGAAGCCAGAAAGTTTGGCCGGAGAATCCGATTATGATAATACTCTTTAGTCTTTTGGAACACCAGCAATTTAGAAATAAATATTAAACCTCAAAAATTCAGTTATAGCATAATGTAGATGAAAATAAAATATTTATTTCCTATGAAATACACTTGGGAGAAAGATTGCGTGAGAGGAATTAGAAAACAATTCCATTGCTCACATTTGAGTCATTTTTATGTGGAGAGCAGTGCTTCTATGGGAAATGGATTTTAAATTTGCCCTTCATGACAAAGATGAACACTTTGCCTCCATCTCATCAGAAACAGATCAAGTATGAGTTTTATGATAACATACAACAAGTTTCCTTGCTGATGTTTGGTATTAATTGCAAAAAATACAAAAGTGTTAACAAAGAAAACAATCCTATTAATGTTAGAGGCTGATATATCATTTCTTCTGCATTCTAGGAATAGAATGCTTGCTTTAGCTTCCATGCCAGTATGCAGTTTGCTCTCAGATCAGCACTCAATATAGAGACACATAGTATTACAGTTTTTTTAATTACAATAAATGAAATATATATCCTCTTAGGAGCAAAATGCATAACACATGCTCCAACATAAATAGAGAAGGGTTAACATGGAGAGTTATGCTCATCTTCTCACATGTCAACAGATTGCCAAGTTCACAATAAGTGAGCATGTGAGCAAAAGCCCTCAGATGAATTATCTCACATGCATATACTTACTCCCTACAGAGAATCTCTTCTACACACGCGTGTGCACAAACACACACAAACTCTTATGCACACATGCATACACTCAATAGTAGTAGTAGTCATTATCTTTATCATAGGTTGTAGTAGTGTTAGGTATGACTGTTCAGTGAAGGAACAGGATTGTGTATTAATACTCTGGCAAGTTTGAAAGGAAAAAAGTGTCAAAGATGTCATCCAACTGGTGAGAGAGGATGATCAGCAAAGCATGAAATAAATGGAAGGAGAATGTGGAAATATAGAGACAGAAGTAGCAGTAGGGGCTAAGATGGAAGGAAGAAGTAGAAATGCTTTTTATCACTAGTAGAAGAAGTTAGAAAGGCTGAGAGACAATTGTACAATTAGAGATTGAAGAAATCTCTAAAGATAAAAATGATGGGGAAGGAGGAAGAAAGGAGGCAGAGAGGGTTTTGATATCTCATAGTAAAGCCCAAGGATGTTGGTGCTAGCATAGCAGTAGTATTGCTGATGGAAAAAGGAGAAGAGTTTACCCCAATTTTATGATTGGCATAATCTTTCTCTGCTGCCAAAAATCTGTCAGTGAGATGGTCCTGGCTTTCTCAGTCCAAAACTTTCCTCACTATTCCCTACCACTGTGATATACTACTACTGGAACACTTAAACTAATGACACTTTTTACTACTGTATTGGGGAATCCTCCAACAGAGGATTGTGTGTGTGAGAGAGAGGGGGGGGGAATGTGTGTGTGAGAGAGTGTTCAGGGTTACTATCCTAGGACTTTTCCTCCCACCCTTTTAAATCCATAGTCTTCCCTTGTTATTTTCTCAGCCGTAAGAGTCAAGTTAGTGCTGCATGTTTCCATAACAATTCTATTTCTCCTTAGAATTGTGAGTTCCCACCTTACTATGGCAACATTATGGATGTTTTTTATTTATTAGTTTTATATTCTTCCCCATTTATGAAGACTCAAGTAACATATAATTAACAATATAAAATGAAAACATAATGTGAGAGAGCTAATAAAATGCCAGATGAAAGCTAACTTTGTGAAGTGAAAAATTCAAAAGTTGAAACAACTAGGAAAATGACAATTTGAGATCTTTCTAAGAAGCATATATAGGAGTGTATTTTCCCATCACCATTTTATCCCCTCCTCTAAACCACAGAAAATCAGTAATATAACTAAAACAAGAAAGCCCTGATGAATATTTGGCAGTAAAATCTTGAGGCATTACCAAATGCCTCTCTGAAGAATCATGTTTTCTGATTCTTTGAAAATATACAGTAATAGGAAGGGGTGATCCAAATATCTGGAAGTAAAGGTAAAGGTAAAGGTTCCCCCCGCACATTTGTGCAGTCGTGTCTGACTCTAGGGGCCGATGCTCATCTCAGTTTGTTAGCTGAAGAGCCAGCATTGTCCGAAGACGCTTCCACGGTCATGTGGCCGCATGACGCGCGCGGAACGCTGTTACCTACCCACCAAAGTGGTACCTATTAATCTACTTGCATTTGCATGCTTTCGAACTGCTAGGTTGGCAAGAGCTGGAGCTAGTGCGGGAGCTCACTCCGCATGCAGGGCTAGGGATTCGAACCTCCAAACTTGCGATCTTCCAATCGACAAGCCTGGCGTCTTACCCGCTGAGCCACCACGCCCCTGATATCTGGAAGTAGGCTGTTGCAAAGGCAGGGGGCTATCTCTGCTGTTTGCCATTGCAATCTTCTGGGATTTTTTTTTAACTTCTCAGTCCATCTGTCTAGCAAGCAGTGTTGCATAGTTTGCACTATATGCATTAAACCAGTTTAAACAGGGACTAAAAAATAAAATAAAATTAAATATAAATAAAAAATAAAATGTGGAATAAAATTCCACATGACCGTGGAAGCGTCTTCGGACAACGCTGGCTCTTCGGCTAACAAATGGAGATGAGCACCAGCCCCTAGAGTCGGACACGACTGCACAAATGTGCAGGGGGAACCTTCACCTTCACAAAAAATAAAAACGAATAACAAGCATGGGACATCAGTGCAGCATGTTGCAAGAAAACTGCATGGACTTGTCCATCAATTCAGTTGATGTCAAGAAAGATTACTCTAAAAGATTCTTAGTTAGTTTTTACTAACTTCAATTAAAATAAACCAGGATGGAAGAGGGATGGAAACTATAGATCAGTTTGGCTTTAAAATAAATTTAGATTCAGTGTAATGGCCACATTGTTTACACATTTATCACTGTTTCATATAAATATATGAAGAGCTGTGCTGCTGAATCAGACCAAATGTCCGTCATATCCATACTTCCACACTCATATATACAATAACACACTACACTCATCTTTCATTCACAGAAATACATGCATACATTGTGTGGTGAATTGTTTTGTTGTTTCTGCCATTGGAAGTGCACTGTAGTGAACCATTACCAGGGACCCCAACATACAACATAGCCAAAGAACTTACAAAAAAAAAAAAAAAAAAGCTTGCACATCTCAAAGAGGGGAGAGAATATTCTATCAATTCCCTACTCCAGTGCCTCCAAAAAATGAAAGGCCTAAAAATAGAAGATGAAATTATGAATAGAAGAAGATTAAATTATGGTTTCATTAAATGTTACAGCACTCTTTACATCCATAGATCCAGAACTAGCGAAAGAATCCATGGTATCAGTACTACATAACGCACCCAATCTAACCAAATACACTAAAATCGAAATACCCAGAATCATGGATCTCATCAACCTTTGCCTCACTACCTACTTTCAGTTTGATGGACAAATATACCAACAAATCAGAGGAACATCCATGGGATCACCAGTCTCAGGACGCATAGTATGTAATGCAGCATCTAGAAACTTATAACACTCCCACACATACAACCAAAAGTATGGATCCAGTATGTAAACAACACCATCATAATAAAAAAGGAACAACTAGAGAAGACACATGAAACAATTAACAACTTCAAAGGAATAAAATTCACAAGAGAAGAAGAAAACAATCCTGGATATCCTCATCAGAGGATACAACGGTAAATTAGAAACACAAGTCTATCAAAAAGCAACCCACACTAACCAAGTGCTCCATTACCAAAGTAACAACCCAACCTCCCACATGAGGAGCTGTGTAAGAACATTATTCAGACAAGTACAAATGCACTGCAGCAACCCAGAACACCACAAAAATGAAACAGACCACCCATACAACATCTTCCAACAAAATGGATATCCATGCAACGTTATCAAAAAGTGCCTGACCACTCAACCCACTACAGCACAACCAACACAAGCTATGAAAATGGTAACACTGTCATATATCAAAAACATCACAGAAACTACCAACAGACTATTACAGTCACATGGCATCACTGTAGCACACAAACCAACTAAAGCCCTCAAAAACATCTTAAGTAAACCAAAAAACCAAGTAGCCCAAGAAGAAAAAACAGAGTTATCTACAACACTTTGTAAGGACTGTAACAGCCACTATGTAGGACAGTCAGGCAGAAGACTAGCAGAGCGCATCCATGTATACAACTAGCAGTCAGAAGACACAATTAAAACTCCTTAATCTCACAACACATGGACAGACACAACCATAGTTTCAACTGGGAAACTCTGAGCATCCTAGACCAAGCTAAATCCAAAAGCACTAGGGAATTCCTGGAAGCTTTGCATTCAGACAAATCAGCCATCAATAGACACATAGAGATAAACCACATTTACACACCATTCAAAAGAGACAATAAAAAAGCTAAGAAGGTAACAGAAAGAGAGAACACATCCTCTCCAGCAGCCTACACCCAGATAAGCAGGGATTAACCCCAGACAGACAATCAAGCAGAAAACAATACCGTAAAATCAAGGAACTACCAAGGAGAAAACCACAGCCCCACCAACACTGGCAAGGCAAGCTACTGTATATAAACAGGGAGCAAACCCCACACTCACTCGCACTGATTATGTTACCTAGTCAGGTAATGAAACGTCTGCAAGCAAATGATCAAGTTCAGAGAGTACCAAGGACTCCACAATGCTGACATTGTATGAACACTTTATACCAAAAAAAATGATCAACTAAAAAAATTATGTTGAGTTTGGACAGATAGTTTTTTAAATTAAATAAGTTGAATGTTTTCCAAAAAATCCACTTAATATTTTAAAATAAAAGCAAAAATATATCAGTTATTTCTTGTCAGAATTCTCTCCTTGTTGTCTAAATTAAGGACACTTAATCCAAGGAGCAAGTATATAAGAGCTGTAATAGTGTAAGTAAGTTTATTGTGGTACCCCAGGTCATAATATATAGCATATCATAAAATACAATAAAGTAACAGAATAGTAAGGTTATAAAATGAAATAAAAAGAATATTAGATGTAAGAAGGTCAGAACAAGATAAAGCCAGAGCTACAACTAACAAGTATTTCTAAGCTTAAATGATAGCAGGGCAAACGTAGCAGTCTGACTTCTAACAGTTGGAAACACAACTGCAAGAAGATAGTTCAATTGTTTGAGGTTTGAGCCCTTTAGTTCACCTACGATGAATAATTTGGCCCTAATCTCATTGAATACTGAATACTGAATAGTAATGAAGAATGTCCACACTTGACCAACTCCACCTTTGTTTGACAGGGTGCTTACAAAATCTCCAAGATATGCTGAGGACATGATCTGCAGGAGGGGGATGTAAGGGCCCTTCTCAGTGAGGCACTGGTAATATTAACTAGGTACTGGGAGAGGCTTCTATATTTTGGTGATGGTACCAAGATGAGAATTTGAATGATTATAATGCAGTGGCATCTTTATTGGCATCCCTTTCAAAAAGCCTATCTCTAGTTTTTTTTTCTCTTTTCCAAGCTGTAATAATTTTTATCAGAAGTTTAATAATGTTAAAGTTAAAATCAAGAATTTCAGTGAGTATGCTACTTTTAAATGAGACACCTATGCATAAACAAATTAAGGCACCATACTCTTGTCCCTTTCCTCTTTTGATGTAAAGAGCTGGAAGCTTGCCTCTTCTGTGAAGGCAAGAAAGACTGCATTTGTTTCCTTTTTTGATATTTTTTTCAAATGTGAAAAGTAACTGTCATGTTTCTTATTCCAGGAACAACATGATAAAATATAAGGTTGAAAGATAGAGTGGAATTACAGACATCTAGAAACAGAAAAGGGCTTTAACAACCTAACTATGAGTATACAGCTAATCTATATAACTTACATATCTAGTTAAATCTTAGATCTGAAATAAGCAGTGTTTGCATTCTATTCCAGGTTTATTATTTTAAATAAATGGGCACAGAAAGAAGGTTCCTGATCAAGATGGCAGCTGATTAAGTTGGGAGCTGCAGTGGAAGAGGTATTTAAATCAGTAACAGATTTGGTATTTAAGTTTCAGTTCTAAATTAAGGCTGTGCAGTGCTTTGGATTTGATTTCAAAAAGGGCCTTGGCTGCTGCATGATCCCACGAAAAAACTATACTACTTTAAGGCATTGCAGATAGATGCTACATGTGTGTATGAATGTACTACAAAGTCCCTTTTTGCAACTGAACCCAAATGCTGCAAAGATCTATTTATATTATTTCCCTTCATGTTGAAATAGCAGTATGCTACAAAAATAATATTATCAAGATTAGTTTTAAAAATCACAAAATTAGTTTTTAATTATCATTGACCTTTTTCTTATATTTCTTAATCAGAATACCATACTGAGACCTAATATGGTGTTGTGATTAAAGTGTTGGTCAGGCACCCAGGAGAACCAGATTGAAGTCCACCCTTAGCCCTGAGGCTCCTTTGGCAACTTTGGGCCAGCCAGTGTCTCTCAGCCCAACTTGACTCAGAGGGTAGGTGGGGGAATGGAATGAAAGGAGGATATATGATGTACACTGCCTTAAGCACTTGAACTAAAGGTGGAATATAAATCCATGGTCCAACATATCTGGATGATACTAAGTTGGGGAAAATTGTATTTGGTTTTGCTGTTAATGCTGGTTAGACTGTGAAGCACTATGACCGCCCCCTCCCCCTCCAAAAGGATTCTCTTTGGGGCATGTGAGCTAAAAAGGGAAAGCACACACCACACCAAAATCCTACTTAACATGCCTAAAGTAGTCCTTAAACTCCATTTTCTTCCTATTGTTCTATGCATATATAAGGGGATCAGTATAGCCTCAAATAGTTTTTGAAAGATCTATCAAAGATCAATCTACCGTATTTTCCGGCGTATAAGACGACTTTTTAACCCAGGAAAATCTTCTCAAAAGTCGGGGGTCGTCTTATACGCCGGGTGTCGTCTTATACGCCGGAAAATACGGTATTCGCCGTTTAAGACCTCTCCTGGCCAAGTGCAGCCGCTCGCCGGAACGCAGCCCCCAGGGAAGAGCAGGAGGACGAGCGCAGGAGAAACGCGGGGAGGGGGGAGCGAGCTCCGTTCCCTCGGAGCAGCCTTGGGAAGGGAGGGGGCAAAACGCAGTGGCTCCACGACGGGCTCCAAAGTCGCCCACAACGCTCAACAGGCGCCTCGCTTCGCCTCGCCTCGCCTTCCCTTCCCCTCCCAGCCGCGCTTTAAATGGAGCAGGGGCCCAGAATTGGCCGCGTTTCGGGAAGCCTGGTAGGAAACGCGTTGTGGGTGACTTTGGAGCCCGTCGTGGAGCCAAACGGCGAGTACCGTATTTTCCGGCGTATATCCCAAACTCTATATTTTAAATGGAAAAGTTGGGGGTCGTCTTATACGCCCAGTCGTCTTATACGCCGGAAAATACGGTACTTATCTACTGAAATAATTTCCACATCTTCTTAAGATGTTTTTATAATTTGGCATACCTTTAGATCTTGAAAAAAAATCCTCATGCATTTTCCCTTATGAAACAAGTGAAGCATATTTTCAAAGAAGCTCTTGGATTTTAGTTTTTATTGCATTAATAGATTTTTAAAGGTTAGATGGGGGTTTTTTTGTTACTGTGTTGGTATTTAAAGGCAATTTCTACTGAGAGTATCATGTGGGACAGTTAAGACAAAGATAAGGACATATTTAAAATTTTAATATTGAAGAAGACTATCAGGAGGAAAAAGTTACTAAGGCATTCCCCTGTGCTCCATTAATTTGTATATTATCAAGGACCTGGTTATGAATATGGTTACTGAAGTAGGCATGTAATAAACAGAATATAATTGAATTTTCAATCTTTTATCATGAGGGAATAATTTTCTTACAAGACCTCTGCTCTGTCTTCTAGCTAATTGTCAGCAGTTATTCAATATTACTACATAAATGTCATCAAATTGTGCAAGCCTTACCCTTCCACCAAAAAGTGATTACATTTAAAAATCCATGGTTGAATGGTGATTACATTTAAAAATCTAGTACATAGTATTTTAATTATTTTAATCACATATCTTTGTTGGCACATAGTATATGATCTAAAGTTGTATAGAATGTAGCCTTCAGATGAACAAGGTTTTTCAGTGGTTATTTCACGTGGAGAACTCACCCATGTGAATTGAAAAGTAAAATGTAGCTGAGAGATATCTTTCGGTGTAGAAAATCTCGGTTGAATGCCTGGTATATCCACTTACATGGATATTAAGTAGCATGTCTGAATCATGGCATTGCTTCTAGTCATAATATGCAATGATGGGCTAGAAGTTGAATGCTTTAATCCCATTTGTATATGTAGAATGTACTTTTTTTTGAGTACTGGAGCTTTCCAGTAATACATTTTGGACTGCAAGAGTCTCAACAATAACAGTACCTACACTTTTCCTTGACATACTTTATTCTGAGTAAGGTTTTTGGGATGGAGGAATATCCACTAATTTTAGTCTTTACCCATTTTTTAGTTTTTAACCATTAATTTTAGTCTTTAGTACAGTACAAAGCAGTCTTACTACCAACTTTCTTGTTTGTGCGAACTAGACCAAATCTTTATAGGAATAAAACATTGCCTTTCCTATTGGCTATAGATGTTATTCTTCATTTAGACCTTGAAACGGCTTTTCAAGTTTTGTAAATCTTGTTAATCATTTTAACAACCAATCATAATCAATTATAGTTATCTTTCTGTTTCCAGCTGTATCCATATGAATAGCTCAAGACCCAGCATGATATATTAGTTAAGGTGTTAGACTAGAAGCAGGGAAAGCTCTGTTCCAGTCCACGCTTAACCACAGAAGCTCATTGGTGACTTTTGGCCAGTTTCTCTCAGTTCAACCTACTCACAGGGTTTATGTTGCAGACAAAAAGAAAAAAGAGTGCTATGTATGCTGCCTCCTGAATTAAAGGTGGGATATGAATATAATAAATAGATAAACTCTCTAACTGTACTGGTTAAATGTCAATAAGGTCCCTGACAAAGGTATATAAATAATTATGAAAAATATCAATAAATAAACTTTTCATATAAATATGCAATAAGGATGTAATCCCTATGTTAGGGGGAATCCAGTTTAAAAATGCATATAATTACCAGCTCTTTAAGTTTGTACATCACAGTGGCTTTCTACATCAGTTGGCATCAAAACTCTAGTCTTTGCTTTATTGCATGCAGTTGACAGTAGTAAGTTGGACTTTTTATTGTGTGCTATATATGTTTATGAAATGTATTCATTTTATAAAGAACAGCTGATATAAATGTCTAATTAAATAAAGTACATCCAAATCCTCAATAAAGTACAAGTTCTGGAAGCAAATCTAATGTAGTGAGAATAGCATAGAATGCAAGACCACTGTTGCTGCTGGGATGTAGATTACTGTCACCATTGCTGCCTTGATTAGGATTGATTCCAGTCAGTATTATTGAATGATTACCATACTATAGATTAGTAGTAGTTGTGTCAAATGAGCATACAATTCACAAAAAAACTATTCATGCAGACGCATTCATCAAGGACATTTCTTGATTTAAATGTAAAATACTATATTTTTTGCCATGCGAGAAAAAACATTTTTGCAGTACTATTTTAGCATTTTATTTCATGGTGAAACTAACTGATAGAGGACCAAAAAGATTTGTATCACAAGCAGTTTTAGATTACAGAATATATATATATAAAAAACAATATAATTTTCTTCATTACAATTTTAAAAATGATGAAAACACACAACTCTGTTGCGTGTATGTCTGTGCGTGTAGAATCATATGAGCGCCAAAGCTTTTTTATTTGTTATGTATTACTGTTAACTAGACTGTAACATTACTGTAAACTATATACGCTAAAATAGATGCATGTGATGCAGGACAGCTTTGAAGAAGTGAAAAGAGATGAAAGTACTGGTTTTGTATTTCCACAAACTGATTTTTCTGCCAACTACATTTTCCACCTGCACTATGAAAAAAAGAGTTCTCAAAAATGTATGTTTAAAAAACATTTACAAAAGCCAGATTCTTTTGGTAAGAGATTAGAAAAATGCGCCAGGTTAAAATTTTATGTAGAAAAAGATTAGGCAGCTGCTTCCAGCCAATGGAAATTTGATTTCAAAAGAAAACCCAGCAACTTTGAAACCTGTGATTCCTGATGTAATGCCAACTATGGTTGCTTTAAAATTCTGTATGGTGGATGGCAGTTACTTCAGTCTTGAAATTTAAAATATAGCCATTTACAGAGGTTTTTTTAAACCACATTTTGTTTAATCACATTCTATACTACAAATGAGACACACATTCCAATTAATAGAAATAGAATTGGAAAGAGAAGAGAAATAGTCTCCAGTTTGATAGGGAATGTCGTATTTGCACTGTGGACAAATCCATATGAGTATCTTATATTATTTCTCATTATCGTTATAGGTGATAATATTAAATGCTGTGACATCTAAAATGATCCTTGGATCAGTTTCCCAAAGAACAGATTAACTTACATTTTACTTTCATAGCTAAATGTGTTTTAATTTTGTTATGTTCTGCTGAGATATTAGAATAATGATGAAATAATTCATTAGAAGTTGCATTTCTGTTGTACTTAAATTCAGTAATGATTATTGAAAATTGTACCGGCCACATGACCGCGGAAGTGTCTTCAGACAGCGCTGGCTCTTCAGCTAAGAAACGGAGATGAGCACTGCCCCCTAGAGTCGGACACGACTCTATATGTGCAAGGCATAGAGGCTTTGCCTCCTAACTTTCACCTCAGCAACCACAAAAAGGACACCTACAGTGGCCGGTAGAGGCCAATTAGATCCGGCCCAAAGAACCGGCTCAGTGACCCCACAAAGACTGAAGAACTTGGGGAACTTGAGAACTGTGGAGCCGGGGCCTGTGGAGCCAAGGCCGGTGGAGGCCTATAGAGACCATTGGAGGCTGGCTGGAACTGGAACCGGCGGTGGGCTTGAAATCTGGTCCTGGAATTGGGGTGCCCCAAAAAAAGACGGACTCATTTTATTCTATTGTTATCTGGACTCCACTATTGAAACCAAGATAGTTCAATAGTTACTGCTTGCGAGCCATTTGAAGGACGACCACCCCTGTTGTCAGGGCGGCAGAAATCGCGGGGTCTCTTGTGTGAGTGTGGTTCCCCCCTATGAGTGGGAGGCGCAGGTGGGGGGGCCTAGGATTGTATGTGTGTGAGAGAGTACCTATCCCTGAGTGAGAGACAGGGTAGGTAGGAGTGACTGTTTGCCCCTCTGTGGCTAGTGAGAGAGGCCACAGTGGGCATAGTGATTGGATGATGAATGGAAGGGGCGGTTGGGGCTTACCAGCGCCAAGAGCTTTGGTTGGTTGCGCTGGTGGCCTACAACTGCCCAGGAGGATTGAGAGTGGAAGGATGGATGCATGGAAGAGACCCCTGCCTAGTTCCAGGTTTTCGAGGAATTCGGGAGTGGAGGCGACCGGATCAGGAAACTCGGGGAACTATAATGTGGGCAACCCGATCGAGGTGGTGATGGGCAAGAGATACTGTGACGGGAACCAGAGGACAGGCCATCTTCGGGGAAGGCACCCCCGGTGTTTGATACCGGTGGTGCGTTCCGGTCCTCCGAGTTCAACCCTAGGTTCTGGACAGCAGATCCTTGAGGGCCCTGGTTTCCGGCTGCTGCTACTTAACACCAGGTCAGTAAACAACAAAGCCCCTCATAAGTGAATTAATCACGGAGAGAGGGGCTGACCTGGTGTGTATTACGGAGACCTGGCTGGGCCCAGAGGTAGGGGTAGCCCTCTCGGAGATGTGCCCGGCCGGATTTCAGGTGTGGCACCAGCCGAGAGACCGGGGTAGGGGAGGAGGGGTGGCAGTTATCATCAGAGAGTCTCTGGTGGCTTTCAGGGGCCTTGCTCCACAAGTGTCCGGATGTGAGACCCTGTTTTTCAAGTTGGGTGCCCGAGAACAGTTGGGAGTGTTGCTATTGTACCAGCCTCCCTCCTGCATAGCAACCTCCCTGCCTGGGCTGCTGGAGGCCGTCTCAGGGTTGGCGGTGGAGTTCCCCAGGCTTATGGTCTTGGGGGATTTTAACCTGCCGTCCCTAGGACATGCCTCGGAAGTGGCTCGGGAGTTCATGGCTACCATGGCAACCATGGGCCTGTCCCAGATTATTCGGGACCCGACTCGAGACAGTGGACTCACTCCGGATTTGGTTTTCTTGTCAGAGCAATGGCAAAGTGACCTGAGGGGAAAGTTAGAACTATCCCCGTTGTCATGGTCAGATCACGTTCTGACCTAGGATTCTCTAGGATTATCCCTAGGATAATCCCTCATATCCCTCATATCCCTAGGATTCTCTTATGCCGCCCCACTCTGCAGGGAGGCAGGATCTATTTGATTGGTCCGCCCCTGGCGACTTATGGACCCACTGAGGTTTCAGAGGGAGCTGGGGGTAATACCCGAGGATCTGCTGCACGGTCCAGCGGAGGCATTGGCCGCAATCTGGAATAAGGAAGCGGCCGGTGCCTTAGACAGGATCGCGCCGATGCGACCTCTCCAGCCCCATTCGACCCGTCACTCCCTGTGGTTTACGGAGGAGTTGAGGGTCTTGAAGAGGGTGAAGAGACGTCTAGAGCGCCGCTGGAGAAAGATGAAGACAGAACTCGACCGAACACAATCTAGAGCCGCTATTAGGGCCTACCTTGTGGCGGTAAGAGCAGCGAAACGTGATTATTTCTCCGCTCTTATTGCGTCCACAGAATGCCGTCCGACGGCCCTGTTTAAGATTACTCGATCCCTCTTAGGTAGGGTGGTAGTGACCACCCACCTGCAGGGCCGTGCGGAAGAATTTTCTGAGCATCTGCAGGATAAAATCTCTCGGATTCGGTCTAAGTTGGACTCCATGCGTGGAATGCAGTCTGTGGAGATGCCGGGAGAACGGTCTTGCCCTGTTATCTGGGAACGATTCGATCCTGTTGGACCTAAGGAAGTGGACAGGATCCTTCGGATTGTTAATTCCACCACATGTCATTTAGATCCCTGCCCTTCCTGGCTGGTAAAATCGGCCAGGGAGGTGACATGTGGATGGGTTCAGGCTATGATTAACACATCCTTGTTGGAGGGGGTGGTTCCAATGGCGTTCAAGGAGGCATTGGTACACCCCCTCCTCAAGAAGCCATCCCTGGACCCTACCATTCTGGACAATTTTTGTCCAGTCTCCCACCTTCCCTTTTTGGGAAAAGTGGTTGAGAAAGTGGTGGCGTTGCAACTTCAGAGGACCCTGGATGAAGTGGATTATATAGACCCTTTTCAGTCAGGTTTCAGACCGGGACATGGGACTGAGACTGCATTGGTCGCGTTTACGGATGATCTCTGGCGGGAGCGGGATGGAGGTAGTGCATCCATCCTGGCTCTCTTAGATCTTTCAGCGGCTTTCGATACCATCGATCATGGTATCCTTTTGGGGCGGCTTAGGGAGTTGGGGGTGGGCGTAGTAGTTTTGCGCTGGTTCACCTCCTTCCTCCAGGGCCGCTCCCAGTCAGTGCTGATAGGAGAGGAGAGATCCGGCCCGCGACCGCTCCTATGTGGGGTGCCGCAGGGGTCGGTTCTCTCTCCTATTTAACATCTACATGAAACCGCTTGGCGAGGTCATCCGACACCATGGGATGAGGTATCATCAGTATGCGGATGATACTCAATTGTATATCTCCATCCCTGGTGAGGTAAGTGATGCAGTGTCCACCCTGTCCCAGTGCCTGGGGGTTGTGAGGGCCTGGATGGGGAATAACAGGCTTCAATTGAACCCTGGTAAGACCAAGTGGCTGTGGATTGATGGCTTAGCGTCTTCTGGGAAATTATCATCTTTGGTTCTCGATGGGGTAGCACTGCCCCGTTCGGAACCGGTGCGTAATTTGGGGGTCCTTCTAGACTCACGACTCCTGCTCAAAGAGCAGGTGGCAGTCGTGGCTAGGAGGGCTTTCGCACAGCTTTGGTTAGTGCGCCAGTTACGCCCATTCCTGGATCGCGACGCCCTCCGTACAGTCACTCATGCTCTCGTCATCTCCCATGTAGATTATTGCAATGCGCTCTACATGGGGCTACCCTTGAAGACTATCCGGAAGCTACAGCTGGTGCAGAATGCGGCCACGCGGGCAATTCTGGGTGCGTCGAGATCTGCACATGTAACACCGTTGCTCCGCGAGCTGCATTGGGTGCCGGTTTGCTTCCGGGTACAATTCAAGGTGTTGGTTATCACCTTTAAAGCCCTACATGGCATGGGGCCAGAATACCTGAGGGACCGTCTTATCCCCATATTATCGACCCGCCCCACCCGGTCATTCAGAGAGGGCCTGCTACGAACCCCATCAATTAAAAGAGTGTCATCTGATGGGGTCTAGGAGGCGGGCCTTCTCTGTGACAGCGCCCACTCTATGGAACATCTTGCCCCCAGAGTTGAGACAGATCTCCTTCTCTCCTGACCTTTAAGAAAGAGCTGAAGACCTGGTTCTGCCGCCTGGCATGGGAAGGAGGAAGGGATAGTTCCTCATGGGGGTGGCTAATCCCCTAATTTTATAACTGCCCTTCTTTTAACTATTCCATTACCATCTGGATTTTCAATTTAATTTATATTTATTTTATAATTGAGATTTTAAACCTTATTTTAACTTGTTTATTGTGAACCGCCAAGAGTTCCCCATGGGGGGAGATGGGCGGTTATAGAAAATAAATAAATAAATAAATAACTTCTTTAAGCCAGTGATTTCTGTTTTTCATAGTTCCCATTCTTGCTGGACTAGTGATATAAACAGCAGTTTGAATCTTCAGGATCATTTGACTCACAGTGAACAAGGAAAATAAAGAGTAAGCCCAAAATAAGTATAACAGGATAGGACAATAATGTAGACTGGAACAGTAGAACACAAGTTCCATCTAAGTGAAAGAAAGGTTACTTGGTATAAGAGCATACACAAAAGTCAGATGGTTTTTAAACCTTGCCTTGAAGCTTCAGGTTTGCTTTTATTTTGCCCTTTGTATATATGGCTTGTTCTACATTTCTCCAAAGTGAAATGGAAAGACAGGATTAAAAACTCTTCTCCTGTACAGTGGATCTGTCATGGATCTAGATTGTTATCCTTTGTTATTGAGATTTTAAAATATACATAGTTAAAAGTTTGAAACGAAACGGAAATAGAAATACAAATCAAAGAAAGGAAGAAAAAAGTGTAGAAAAGCAAAGAAAAGAAATAGAAAAATAGAAAAAGATATAGAAATTAGTTGACTTCCGATCTACTCTATGGTCATAGGAATACATAAAAGAAATTTTTTTTACATGCTAGCATTTGATATAATATTCATATACATTTCTTGTCTAATATATTTTATTTATATATAATCTAATCATCAAAACCCCATGCAAGCCCCATGCAAGCCCATGCACCTGCATTTTGCAAATAGTCCATCAACGGTTTCCACTCCTTAAGATAATAACGATTTGAATTTTCTTTTAGTAAACATGTCAATTTATCATTTTCTGCCATATCCATTAATTTTAGCATCCATTCTTGTATTGTTGGTAACATTTGATTTTTCCAATTTTGTGCATAAAGAAGTCTTCCTGCTGTAATCATATATTGTGTAATTCTAATAAATTGTTTTTCTGTTTGTACATCTAATAGTCCAAGTAAAAATATTTCTGGTTTAAATGGAATTCGTGTTTGTAATATATTTTGCATCAATGAATGTATTTCAGTCAAAAATTTCTTTGCCACTTTACCTGTCCACCACATATGGTAAAAAGACCCCGCTTGTTTTTTACATTTCCAACATATGTTAGAAACATTCCCATACATTTTAGTGAGTTTTTGTGGGGTCATGTACCACCTATACATCATCTTATAAAAATTTTCCTTCAAATTATAACACAAAGTAAATTTTAATCCTTTGTTCCACATGTCTTCCCATTGTTGCATTTGTATATTATGTCCAATATTTTTTGCCCATTGTATCATACAGTCCTTAACTTGTTCCTCCACCATTTCTCCTTTTAACAATAATTTATACATTTTAACAATTAGGTGGTCATCTGTTTCACATAGTTGTATCTCAAACTCCGATTTAGTTTGTTCAAATTCCAATTTTTTTAATCTAATTTAAATTTCTCTATAAGTTGCATATAAGAAAGCCATTGAAAAGTATATCCTTCTTGAGCAAGTTCTTCTTTTGATTTTGTTACATAATGCCCTTGTTCTTTTTTTAAAAAATCCTTGTAAGTCAGCCACTTATCCTTATTTCTTACTTCTGTTCTGTGAAATGCTGCTTGCGTAGAAATCCATAGGGGTCTCTTATAACATAAGGTTGGCTTATATTTATTCCAAACTCTCAATAAAGATCTTCTAATATAATGATTTTTAAAGTCCACATTAACTTCAACTTTATCATACCATAAATATCCATGCCATCCAAATCTTAATTCATGACCCTCCAAATTCAATAATTTTTCAAAACAATCCATTCTTTAAGCCATACTAAACAACAGGCTGCATAATATAATTTCAAATCTGGAAGACCTAAGCCACCTCTTTCCTTTGAATCTTGCAAAACTTTATATTTTATTCTTGGTTTTTTTCCTTGCCAGATAAACTTGGAAATATCTCTCTGTCATTGTTTAAATGGTTCCTCTGATGTCAATATAGGTAGTGTTTGAAAGAGATATAAAATTCGTGGTAGGATATTCATTTTAATCGCTGATATTCTACCTAGTAATGATAATTGCAATTTTTCCTGATCTATCTAAGTCTTTTTTAATATCTATCCAAAGTGGAATATAATTATTCTGAAATAATTTGACATTTTTAGATGTTAAATATATTCCCAAATATTTTACTTTTTTCTCCATAGAATATCCCGCCATTTCTCTCAATTTCTCTTGTTGATGGCAATCCATATTCTTAGTTAAAACTTTTGTTTTCTGTAAGTTCACTTTGAACCATGCTAACGACCCAAAGTCTTTCAATTTCTGCATCAGTAACTCAATCCCATCCAGTGGGTTCTCTAAGGTAATGACTAGATCGTCAGCAAAGGCTCTTAATTTATAAACTTCTTTTTTAACTCTAATACCATGAATACCATCATCTTGTCTAATATCTCTGAGCAAGACTTCTAAAACCAATATAAACAAAAGTGGAGATAAGGGACAACCTTGTCTTGTACCCTTTTGTATTTCACATGGTTTACTAAATTCTCCATTAACAATTATTTTAGCAAATTGGGGAGTATATATTGATTTAATCCACTTAATAAAATGTCCTCCAAAATTCATAGTCTCCAATACTTTAAACATAAAAGACCAATTTAGATTATCAAAAGCTTTTTCAGCGTCTATAAATATCAAGGCAGCTTGTTTTTCATTATGTTGTTCCAAGTATTCCAATACGTCTAGGATATTTCTGACATTGTCTCTAATTTGTCTTTTAGGTAAAAATCCTGCTTGATCTTGATGAATAAAATTTCTAAGAATATTTTTCATTCTTTCCACCAACACTGTTGTAAATATCTTATAGTCATTATTCAATAATGATATTGGTCTATAATTTTTTGTTGAAGTCAAATCTTGCTGGATCTAGATTGTTATCCATTGTAACTGACATCTTAAATAAAAGCAAGGAGGCAAGAAATACGGACGTGATCACACACATTTAATTCATTGACTATTTTGACCAATAGAAATCCAATACATCTGTGCAAACTATTGAGGCAAAATGCTTTGCAGTGTGCAGAAGCACAAGCAAAGCACCCCTCTTTGAATAACTTAAACAGTTGTGTTCATTGATTTTAAAAAAATCTAACTTGGGGACTCGAGTATAGTTTATTTTAGATGGGATTGCATTACCAGTCTGAAGCTTAGAAATGCTCTTAGACTCCTATATAACTCACAGATCAGTAGCAGTGGTAAGGAGTACTGAATGGATATGGCAACAATTACCCATGCATTTTTTTCCATCACAGACCACCGCAAGGTATTCTACTTGACATTACCCACAAAGTGGGTTTGGAACCTTTAACTGAAATTGGCTGCTACTAATACACAGTACCAGGATCATATTATTCTCATTGTCAATGGCACTGGTTGTCAGTTGCTTCTCCAGGCACAATTCAAGGTATTGGCTTTAATAATTAAAATCTCTAAATTGCTTATCTAACTATTTGAAGACCTGCCTATTTCAGTGTAAACCTATCTGGCCTTGAAAATATGCAAAAGGTGCTCTCTCAAACATGCTCCTAGTTTCAGAGGCCACACAGAAGATGACCTATATTTATTTTATTTTATTTATTTTGTCCCCAAACTATGAAATGCACCATCTCAGGATTTGCCTTTAGTCCCCATTCTCTCAGCCTATATTAAAAGAACCAAGAATTTCCTCCTGATTCAGCCAACTTTTTAAAAATTTGATCAATAATGATTTTAGCTGCTGTTTTTAACTGGGTATGTAAGTTTCATATTTTATTTATTTTTGTCAACTGACTTGAGCACCAGAAGAATAAAACAATTTTGTAGAGAAAAATAATACATTATTTATTTTATTTTATTTTTTATTTATCCAACTTCTATCACCGCCCATCTCCCCCCACAAGGGGGACTCTGGGCGGTTTACAATCAAGTTAGTAATTAAAAACATGTAAAATATACTATACACTGTGTCTAATCATAAAATTAAATATAAATATATAAAATCCAAGAGGCTGTGTTATGCTTGAGAGAACTCTATGGCGCAAGCCATCCCCAAGAAGAGCTATTACTCTTCCCATCCCAGGCGAGGTGGCATAGCCAGGTCTTCATTTGCTTTCGGAAGGTCAGGAGTGTGGGGGCTTGCCTTACCTCCAGGGGCAGAGTGTTCCAGAGGGCGGGTGCCACTGCAGAGAAGGCCCGCCTCCTGGACCCCGCCAGCTGGAATTCTCTTACAGACGGGGTCCGTAGCAAGCCCTCTCTGCATAACCGGGTGGGGCGGGTCGATGCTCTGGGGATGAGGTGGTCCCTTAGGTAACCTGGTCCCATGCCATGTAGGGCTTTAAAGGTGACAACCAACACCTTGAATTGGACCCGGAAGCAAACTGGCATAAAAATTTAGTCTTATGAAGGACATAATCGACAAATCCTTTTTCCTAACAGTAACCTTGCTTCATTTATAATGTTCTGTATTTGAGGAGGTTATCAGGAAAATACAGACAATCAAGGTTACTGTTAGGAAAAAGGATTTGTGGATTATGTCTTTCATAAGACTAAATAGCATATTGTTTACTACAAAATAATTTTATTCTCATTCAACTAGTTTGGACATCTTTCTGTTTAATGCTAAGATTAGCTTAGCTGTGAGATAATTTCTTCAGTCTTTCTTTCTGTTCCCATGTATAGGGTGACCATACGTCCCGTTTTGAACGGGACAGTCCCGTTATTTTAGCATTTTCCCACCGTCCCGTCGTTTTGATCAAAATCTCAATTTTGTCCCTTTTTTAAACCCTGCGGGAAGGAGGACAGGAAGACAGGAAGGAGGACTGGAGCCAGACTTGCCATTGGAGGCAGCCTGGAAGAGGCCCTATCAGCGCGGCAACTGGAAGCCCAGTTGCCACGTGCAATCCCAGCAGCAGAAGCAGCACCACAGTCCAGGTTCCTGCCTCCTTACCTGATCCTGAGATTGTCTGCCCAGCAGTGGTGAGGCCAGGGGAAGGTTGTGGAAAGAGGGTGCATGTGTATGTGTGTGCGCGTGCGCAGATTACTTGCTCAGCGTAATCGCGTGCACACACACACACACACGCACCCCACACCCTCTTTCTCCAGCCTCCCTGGAACAGGTCCGGGTGCATTTGGTCATGGGGAGGCTGGAGAAAGAGCGTATGGGGTGCGTGTGTGTGTATGTGTGCGCATCTGATCGGGCTTGGCCGAGGGAGGAGAGTTGGCGGGCTGCTGAGCAGGAGAATCTGGCTGCGCTCGGCTGCTTCAGCCACACCACTCCGCCCCTTGCTGCCCGCTGAAGCTCCCCAGGGTGGCCGCTCCTGCTTCTCACATACACACACACACACACACTCTCTCTCTCACAGGACAGACTGCCCTCGGCAGGAGCCAGCCGTGCTGAGGGGCTTCAGCCACACCACTCCGCCCCTTGCTGCCCACTGAAGCTCCCCAAGGTGGCCGCTCCTGCTTCTCACATACACACACTCACACACTCACAGGACAGACTGCCCTCGGCAGGAGCCAGCCGCACTGAGGGGCTTCAGCCACACCACTCCGCCCCTTGCTGCCCACTGAAGCTCCCCAGGGTGGCCGCTCCTGCTTCTCACATACATACACACACACACACACTCACAGGACAGACTGCCCTGGCAGGAGCTGACTATGCTGGGGGGCTTCAGCGGGTGGCGAGGGGCGGAGTGGTGTGGCTGAAGCCCCTCAGCGCGGCCGGCTCCTGCCAAGGGCAGTCTGTCCTGTGAGTGTGTGAGTGTGTGTGTGTGCATCTGATCGGGGTTGGCTGAGGGAGGAGAGTTGTTGCCGCTACACATAACAATAACTACATTTATGTATACATATTTACATTTGATTTATAATATTCATTATCTAATATATTTCATATAACATATCTTTATTTTAAATTATTTTCCCTGTTTCCCTCTTCCCTTCTTCTTCCTCTAACCCTTTCTAACTACTTTATTTATATATATCTATTTCTAACCTTATCACTATTTTCTTTTTCTTCTCTTATATTATATTACTGATTTATTAAGTATTTATTTCAAATTCAATTTTTGACTTATTCATCTTTACCATACAATACTTACGTACATTTCATTAAAATACCTCCAGTTTTCTTAACAAAAAATTGTGTAAATACTTGATTTACATTTTTCTTCTTTCTTCTATATATATTCAAAAAGAATATAATATTAAGTAGAGATTAATAAACTATAAAAATAAAAATACAAACATAGGGGGGGCGGGGGGGAAAAAGAGATATAAGAAGGAAAATGTGTGTATGTGCATCTGATCGGGCTTGGCCGAGGGAGGAGAGTTGTCGGGCCGCCGAGCAGGAGAAGCAGGAGCTGGCCACCCTGGGGAGCTTCAGCGGGCAGCAAGGGGCGGAGTGGTGTGGTTGAAGCAGCCGAGCGCAGCCGGCTCCTCCTGCTTCTCCTGCTCTGCGGCGGTGGCAGCAGCAGTGACTCTCCTCCCTCCTTCGGCCAAGCCCGAGGGGGATGGGGCAGTGGTGGGCCTCCATCCCCGCCCCTTGTTCCCCGGCCGATGACGGTGCTGTGTGCACAGTGTGTGTACTCCGGCCTCCCCCAAACACACCAGCTCTGACGCACCATTTACTGGTAGAAGGAAAAAAAACCCTTTAAAAAAAAAGAAAAATTAAAATCCGAGGCAATCACACTGATGGGGGCGGGGTTTGCAGGCGGGAGCCAATCGTGTGGGGCGGGGGCAGGGTTTGCAGGTGGGAGCCAATTGCGTGGACTGGGGGGCGGGGTTTGGAGGCCGGCATGGTGGCATAAGACCCTGTCCCGTTTTGCCATCCCAAATGTCCCGTTTTTGTCTGAAGGAAATATGGTCAGCCTACATGTATCACCTTGAGCTGTTCCACTTCTACATCAGCATCTTCAATATATACACATTCAGCCTGCTTATTTCCATAGTTTAATAAAACTGAAGGGTTTGTCTTTAAAAATATAGCTATTTCTGCAGGATACCCTCTCCCAACGTGGCTTTCAACCCCTTTAAAAATATTGCATGTCTAAACAAAGCAAACACCACTTTAGTAATGCAAAAAATCATAAAACAAAACTCAGTATGTATCCTATTGGTTGAGATAATATTGAAAAGTGGCTTTTGCACAAATACAACAGAGATCTCAAATCAATAACATTAAATGCTATATTTTCTGCCCCAAATTACATTTTCATTCTTGCTATTACTAGAAGTGTGCAAGTATGGGTAATAGTGAACTCTGGAGACAAAGGAATAAAATTGAAAAGAAAGAGCAGAGTATAGTGCCTTCTCTAAGCCGTTTTTCATGGTAGAGAGAAAACACCATTAGTGGAAAGGTTTTGTGGCCTTGACAGCTAAGGAGAGTTGGGTTTTTTTTAAAAATCATCCTTCAGTATTTTATTTTAAAGAGAATTATGAGAACAAATGCCATACAATAATGCTTCATTCTTGTTCTTAATGTTTTATTCTGCCATACATTAGGATGGTATTTTTCTGTTTTTTACGTGCAGTGTATTGCACAGTGTGGTTTTCTCGTATTGGGTTTGTTTATCTATAAAAAAATATGAGACTTTTGAAATATTGTATCAACGTTTTTCTTTTTTGTGTTAGGTTATGCTTACTTGATTACAAAGTTAAACGTCAACTAATCTGGGATTTAGTGGATTTTACTTATTTTAATGAATTCGTTTTACCCAGTAAGGAGAGCCAGTTTGGTGTAGTGGTTAAGGCATCAGGCTAGAAACCGGGAGACGGTGAGTTCTAGTCCCGCCCTGGGCACAAAACCAGCTGGGTGACCTTGAGCCAATCACTTTCTCTCAGCCTGATTAAAAAAAAACCCAGTAAGGCAGCATGAAACTTAGAACTTTATTAACAGCCATATGGAAAGTAACACTGTGCCCATGTTGGGTAGTGAGGGGAGTCCAGGGCAATTGTATAGTTTCTCCTAGAAATCTCAATTTGCTAATTAATTTTTCTTGCATGATATACTGATTTATAGTTGTAAGACACATTGGATAATGGCAGTACTATCAAATAATTTTCAGTACAGTGGTAAATAACACAACATCAATGTCAGAGCACTTAATAACTGCAATCCTAGTGAATTTGTGAGATGGGTGATTGCAATAAATGAAATAAATACTCCCAGTATGTAAGAACATAACAGTAGCCCTACCAGGTCAAATCAAGGCCTATCTTAGTCCAGCATTTTGTTTTCCACAATTGCCAACTAGATGCTAATAGGTAGAATGTTGAGAATTATCCCTGTCCAGCTGCTGTTCCCCTGCAGGTATTTGGAGGCATGCTGCATTCAAGACCAGTAACCCTTAATAGATCAGTTGTCCATGAATTTATCCAGTCATTTTTTTAAAGACATCCATATTAGTGGCCATCATCACCACATCTTATGGTACTGAATTCCACTGGTTATTTTATTATTTTGAAAATAAGACCTTTCTTTTGTCTGTTCTATCAGCTTTATTGGCTGACTGCTAGTCCTAGCATTTGTTTTGAGGGAGGGAAAATAATTCTCCTTGTCCACTCCCTTCCAATGAATGATTTTATACACCTTGATTATTTTCCCCTTCAGTTGCCTTTCTTCCAAGGTAGATTTCCAAATACTCTAGCCTTTTTCATAGGGAAAGTGATCAAGTCCTGATTATTTTGATTGCCCTCTTTTGAACTTTTTCCAGATCTGTTAAATTTTTCAAATGTGGCGAGCAGAATTCCAGATGTGAACTTAAAGGTAAAGGTTTTCCCCTGCACAGTCGTGTCTGACTCTAGGGGGTGGTGCTCATCTCCGTTTCTTAGCTGAAGAGCCAGCGCTGTCCGAAGACGCTTCCGTGGTTATGTGGCCGGCATGATGCGTGCGAAACGCTGTTACCTTCCCACCGAAGTGGTACCTATTTATCTACTTGCATTTGTATGCTTTCGAATTACTAGGTTGGCAAAAGCTGGGGCGAGTGCGGGAGCTCACTCTATCACGCAGCGCTTGGGTCTCGAACCGCCAACCTTCCGATCAACAAGCCTGGCGTCTTAACCACTGAGCCATCGCGCCTCTCCGATGTGAACTTACCATAGATTTTTATAGGTGTATTATCACATTAATGGTTTTATTTTCAGTCTCTTTCCTAAACGTTCCTAGCATGGAATTTATCATTTTCATAGCTGCTGTACAATGAATAGTGTCCTCATTTTAAAAATTTATTTAATGAAAATAAATAGGGTGAAAAAAAAGAAAAAATAAACCAATGAAATTACTAGATAAATTGTGTGTGTTTGTGTGTGTGTTTGTGTGTGTAGGGGCTTCTCATGCATAAATGAGAGAGAGTCATCATCTTCATTAGTCTATCCCAAGGGTCGGCAAACTTTTTGAGCCGAGAGCCATTTTGGTATGCTCGTGCACATTTTGAAGTGCTCGAGAGCCAGGGGGCGGGGTTTGCGGGCGGGAGCCAATCGCGTGGAAGGGGGCGCTTTGGCGCGCGCTGATTGGTGGAGGCTCAGAAGGAAGGGCGCTGCCACCAATCAGCATCTCCGTTTCTTCTCCAGGGTTCTTCTCCTGTAGAAGAAACAGGGACGCTGATTGGTGGAGGCTCAGAAGGAAGGGCGCTGCCACCAATCAGCGTCTCCGTTTCTTCTCCAGGGTTCTTCTCCTGGAGAAGAAACAGGGACGCTGATTGGTGGGGGCGCCCTTCCTTCTGAGCCTCCACCAATCAGCGTCTCTGTCTCAGCGTCTTCTCCAGGGTTCGCGCCGCTTCCGGAGACCGGCTTTCTGATGTCGGTCGGCAAAGATGGAAAAAGAGCCAGCGTCAGGAGGCCAAAGAGCCAGATCTGGCTCGCGAGCCGCCAATTCCGACCCTTGGTCTATCCGTTATGACTTTCTAAGTTCTTTTTCCTGGTTAGTTACAGATATGCCAGACTCAATCAGTATGTATATGAAGTTAGAGGCATTTTGTCCCAATATACATCACTTACACATATTTCAATTGAATTACGTTTGCCATTTGGCTGACTATTCACTTAGTTTTAAAAGGCCCTTCACAGTCCCTTTGGTATCATTTACAAACTGCTAGTTCACTGTTCTCTCGCTGCTTACCCTTAAGTCAAAATCTTTTATGAAGAAGTTAAAAAACACCAGTCCCAACACAGTTCCTTCCTCTATGCTTTCATGGTAGTATCTAGTCACCTTGTCTTCTGTCAGCCTTTTTTCCTCTTGCCTTTGATTGTTCCAAACATCAGGATCTTCTCCAGTGATTCTTGCTTTTACATTTATATGTCCAAAATATTTAATTATTACTGCTTCCAATGAGTTTTACTTCACTTGGAGTTGAATGATTTGTTGTGAAATTTTCTTCAATATTGTTAAAAGACATCATTTTTTCTTCTTGCTTTTAAACCTGATTTCACACTCATGTAACAACTGGGAAAGCCATATGTAACTTTGTTGTCTCTGTAATGTCTCTGCCCTTTAATATTTTGTCTATATGTGTCACTTATATACATATACATATGCATATACATATACATATACATATGTATATATATATATATGCAGCTCTTGCCAACCTAGCAATTTGAAAGCATGCAAATGCAAGTAGATTAATAGGTACCACTTTGGTGGGTAGGTAACAGCGTTCCTCGTGCGTCATGCCGGCCACATGACCGCGGAAGCGTCTTTGGACAGTGCTGGCTCTTCGGCTAACAAACGGAGATGAGCACCGACTCCTAGAGTCAGACACGACTGCACAAATGTGTGGGGGGAACCTTTACCTTTACCTATATGTGTCACAGTATTTCTTCCAAATACCAGATGTCGCCTTATTTCATGACTACAATCATTATCTCTGTGAAATTTTGGGCCTAGGAAAATAAAGTCCATCATTACTTCAACTTCTTTTCCCCCTATATTTGCACTGAGTTGACATTTCTTGTTGACATAATTTAGGTGTTTTTTTTTTTGAACTGGAGACAGGCTTTTGCACACTCTTCTTTTACCTTCAACAAAATATTTTTTAAATCTTCCTTCTTTCAACATATTTGAGGTTGTTGATGTTTCTCCTTGCAATTTTAATTTCAGCTTCTAATCCTTCTAGTCCAGTTAGCAATTAATTAAAGCTGGGTTCTCGTATCCCATGACTGCTAAGTTATTCAGGAGCGTTTGATGAGAAACTTTATCAAAAGCCTTTTGAAAATCTAGGTACCCAGTGTACACCATGTACACCATGTCAATAATGGCTTATTATTTCCCAGATCTCAATTTGAATCCCTTTTTAAAAAATGGTGTCATATTGGCTACCTTCCAGTCCTATGGCATTAAAACTTGATCTCAGGGAAAATCTATGTATTTTGCTAGGATGTCAGCAAGTTTACATTTGATTTATTTAAACATTCTCAGAAGAGTGCCATCAGGGTCTGGTGGATTGTTACTGCAGAATCATCAAAATATGCTAGAATATCTTCTTTTGTTACCTCACTTTGCTTTACTTGTTCTGATTTCCTTCCTGAGGAGGTCAGTACAAACGTAGATATTCACCCTATATTACCTGTACTAGCAAGAGTTGCTAAGAATAGGAGAGTTGCTAAATATGCTGTTGTGGAGTTCAAATACTTTTCTTTAAAATGTTTTAAGTTTTTCATCTCATTTATACCAAATTAACCAAACTTATTGTCTGTAGCTTGAATCATGTCAACTGGATTTCTATTTTCTCAGTGGAAACGTTTCGCTCCTTATCCAAGGTGCTTCTTCAGTCTGAGCAAAGTTAGTAAGGGAATCCTTAAATATGTTTCTAGGTGGCTGTGTGGATTCCTTTACCCCTCTCTCATTTAAAAGAATCAATTTCTTATAAAATAAAATAAATTCATAAAAGGAATCCATTTATGCCAACTTGGAAAATCCTTCCTTGAATAGAGGTGGGGGCCTCAGGCACAATCTTTCCCCTATTTTCCTCCCTGCTTTGTCTTCTGTGCCTAGGAAGATTAAGACCATTTCGCAAGCTCAACAGCAGCAGGGTGATCTTAACGATCCTCCTTTAGATGATAAAGGGACTTAGAAATAACATCTCAAAATAACCATGACCTAGCCCCAGGTGTAAGGTCACACAGCCACCTAGAAACATATTTAAGGATTCCCTTACTAACTTTGCTCAGACTGAAGAAGCTCCTTGGATAAGGAGTGAAACATTTCCACTGAGAAAATAGAAATCCAGTTGACATGATTCAAGCTACAGACAATTCCACCTGGATGACTGAGAACCTTCATAGACATATAACCAAACTTATTGTAAAAATATAAGGAATGGGATTCCCTGTCACTCCAGGAACTTCATTAATGTAACGATCAAATTTACAAAAGTGATAGAAATAGTATCCATGGGAATCTCTACATGCCTTTAAATATTTAAGGATATCATTTTCCAAGTTGGATATCACTTAGCAGTCATTTATTCATCTTTGTTGGTCCCTTCAGTGATTTCTGTTGCAAGATTAAATATTGAATGGTGGCAAATCATTCAATATATAACTCTACTATGTTGGCATTAGAAGGATTTTCAAGCTTATACAGGAACTCTATCTAAAATATCAAAAGTAATTGTACTGATGATCTATGTTGTAAAAATAATCTCACAACAACATTAATATGTTCATTTATATCCCTGATTTGACACTTCTAAAATAAATGAGTGAATGCACCAAACTTTTTTATGAATTGGATTGTTACTGGAGCCTTTTCTAAAATGCATAATCAAAAATTTAAGCAGTTGGAGAACTCTGTAAGGGATGTTTCACAATTGTTGTACATTTCAGAATCAGAGTTGTTGAAAAAGCCATGTTCCAGATTGACTTCTTGAGCATAAAATACTTCTTGCTGCATCTATTCAAGTTTTATCTATTTTAAATAAGTGTTTAACTTTTCATGATGTTCATAATAATAAGCTTAACTTGTTACTAACTTCATCTTATTGTTTAATTTTGCTTAATTTTGTGATTTGATTTCCTCTGAAACAATAGTTACTATGGATTACTACCATTGGGGAAAATATTTCTTAACAGAGAGTGCTTTCACATGTTACAGTAAGATTTCTGAATTCTTCTGGGATTATCAGTATACCAGAGGACCCCCAAGTTACGCACCAGGTCTGTCTGGGGCAGTGCAACCCCATCCAGAACCAAAGGTGATAACTTCCTGGGTACAGGAGGGCCATCAATCCACAGCCACTCCATCTTACCAGGGTTCAGCTGAAGCCTGTTGTTCCCCATCCAGACCCCACAGCCCCCAGGCACCCGGACAGGGCAGCCACAGCATCACTTACAGTACTTCCCCTGGGATGGAGATATATAACTGAGTATCATCGGCATATTGATGATACCTCATCCCATGGAGACGAATTATCTCGCCCAGCGGTTTCATGTAGATGTTAAAAAGGAGTGGAGAGAGAACCGAACCCTGCGGCACCCCATAAAGGAGGGGCCTTGGGCCCGATCTCTCCTCCCCTATCAACACCAATTGGGACTGGCCCTGGAGGAAGGAGGTGAACCAGTGCAAAACTACGCCACACATCCCCAACTCCAAACGGATACCATGGTCGATTGTTTTGAAAGCTGCTGAGAGGTCAAGGAGAGCCAGGATGGATGCACTACCCCCATCCCACTCCCGCCAGAGATCATCCATAAGTGCAAACAATGCTGTTTCTGTTCCACTTTTCTTTCCCTAAAAGCTAGTAATCAGAGGCCAGGGATAAGGAGAATAAGACAGGGTTCTTGATTTGCCTGTCATTGTTAAAAAAATAATGGCAGGAGAACTCAAACAATAATTTAGGAGCTACATATCTAAACTATTTACACATTTAAGTCAGTACTCTGGGGAATTATAACTTTCCATAATAATACTAATGCAGTTATAGAGACATAATTAACCATATATGATTTAAATATGGATGTGTGTTCTAAATGCAGTGTACTGCATGAACATTGAGCTATTTCATGAAGTAGTCTTTTGTGTTAGTCTATAGCAAGTGATAGCACCTAGCCAACCTTGGCAAATCCCCCATACTCAGTAGGGTCAGACTTAGTATTTTTAAGGAAGACCACTAGAACAGGTTGGCAACCTGTGGTCTGCAGCCCACCGGTGGGCCGTGGGCTGTTAGGAAGTGGGCCGCAGGGTGAGCCGGAGCAGCTGATTGGTGGGGGCCCGGAAGGGGAAACACCTCCACCTATCAGTGCGTGGCGGCAGCAGCGTGCGCACGCCCGGTGAGGCTTTTCGCCTCCCTGCCAGAACCAAGGGTATTTTGGGGGTCCTTGGAGCCTGCCCTTTCGAAGGGGCAGGCTCTGGGGACCTCGAAAATGCCCTCGGTTCCAGCAGGGAGGTGAAAATTGCACGCGCACGCTGCCGGGCCACTTCCCTGCTGATCGGCATGGGGGGGCTGGGGTGGAAAATCTCTGTACCGATCAGCTGTGTAGTGGGGAAGCGGCCCGGGAGCATGCGTGCACGCGGCGAGGCTTTTCGCCTCCCTGCCGGAACCGAGGGCATTATTGGGGTCCCTGGAGCCTGCCCTTTTGAAGGGGCAGGCTCTGGGGACCCCGAAAATGCCCTTGGTTCCCCCAAAAAACGCAATCAGCTTAAAGTCTATTATCAAAGACAATGGTCACATGATGGTGAAATTTCAGTTAATTGCTTTAGCTTTTGAGTTATTTTTCTATTAAGCTTAGTATTCTTCCATATTTATTATTAGTAGTATATAATATCTCAAATGTGCATAGCTTAGAAACCTTCCTATGTTTCCCATTTCCTAAGTTAAAAATGCCGCAGTACTTCTTCCTTGCCTTTGTATTCATACCTTTATATTTTGACTAGTGGTTTTTTCACCCTCTGTTGGATTTCTCCACATTTCCAAAAAGCCATTAAAGTGTTTTAAAGATGGACAAATGTATTGCTTTCTAGACTTTAAGAAAAGAAGAGCTATTTTGATTATCAGGATGAAAGCCTGTAATCAGCATCCTGTTCCACAATGGGAAGAAAACATAATCAGGTATATAACAAATGTATTCAGAGCATGTTGTCTTTGATACTGGAGGTATATTGCCATCTTGAATAGTGGTCATTGATAGATTTATGCTACATGGGTCTGACTGATCTTTTTATAAAGTTGTCTAAACTGGCAATCTTCTGTACATCTTGTGGCAGTGAATTCCATAGTTTCATATACAATAAAAATATATTAGAGTGATATTTAAACAACCCCACTCTCCCCAAAACATGCATAACAATGGTTCACAATGAATAGGTTTTACATCCCTTCCCCCACTCCCTTATGAGTGAATCAGACACTGTGTCAAATAATTTTTCAATCTCTCATAATTTACTCTTATTGAAAGACCATGCGTTCCAATAGGATAAAAATATTTATATCCATTTTCTTCTTTATCATAACCCTTTTACTTTACTTTTTTTCTAGATTACTAGCTTTCAGTCCAAGTCTATCTTCATAGAGGATCTCCAGTCCCCTGAATATTTTAGCTTGCCTATTATGCACCCTTTTAAGCTTTGGAATCCTGTTTTGAATTGCAATGACTATCACAGATACAGTTTGATAATATAACTGATTGGTTTGAGAAATTATATTGACAATTAAATTTTCAGTTTTGTTCCAAATGATCTCTAAAAATAGATTTTATCTTTTTATTGCAGATGCTCATTTGTTCAAAATTTTAACTAAGCTTTCCATCAATGTCTCTTTCTTCTTCAATTGCCACCAGTTCAGAATTTAGTTAGGAATGTTGCCTTTGTGTGTAGTACATTTATTTTTAGTGAATCACATTTGCTATTTTTTATGGCTATTCTCCCAGTTGGGAGACAGCTTCTAGAAATCTTTGCCACATCTCTTTGTTTTGCTCCCCTAAATAATTAACTGCACACATGAAACTTCAGGTGAACAAGTTAATAATTATTGTTCCCAGTGAAATTTTTCCTATCAGAGAAACTTTGGGATGGCCAAATTATCCTTGTTAAGCATTTTTGTTGGAGCAGATCACGAGGTTGGCTTGGCTTTGATTATCCTGTACTTTGCCATTTAGCAGAAGATAAGGCTAGGTAATTTTTCATTTAGTAATTTTCCATTTAGAAGAAGTAGGATAAGAGAAGATCGTTATTTCCCACAAGAAAAGACAGAGACATTGCTTTCTACACATCCTGAATAGACAAACAGCCTTCCCTAAATCTCTGCTGCCCATACTGCATTTTATTTATTAATTTTTAAACCTACTTTTCTATCCATAAAGCAAACTGTGCTTGCAAAACAATTTTCAATCCAGGCATAAAATGTTCTTAGTATTGTAGAACAGTTTGCAATATAGCTTCCAATTTTACATCTGAACAGCCCCATGGAGAGTTTTATCCAGACTGTCAATCTTTGGGTGTGGATAGTCTAGCCCAGTGCTTTCCAAACTGCCACCGTTGGTGTGTCACCAATGGTGGCAGTGGCGGGGGCACGCACGGCGGTGGGGGTGTGCACGGCGAGGGCGCACGCAGCGGCGGTGTGCACGGCAGTGGCGGCAGCGGTGGCCTCGCTAAAACGCGGAAGCGCTGATGGCGCGCCGCTGCCGCCACCACACACACTGCCGCCACGCGTGCCCCTGCCACACACACACCCGCGCCGCCGCTTCGCGACACACTAAACTGTGTTGCGACACACTAAAGTGTCGCGACACACCGTTTGGAAAGCTATGGTCTAGCCCTTGGATTGGTGGCATTCTCCCCATTTTGTCTTAATGATCTTGGAAATACATTCTTAAAAATCCATTTTTAAATCAGTATTGTCTTCTGAATTTTATTTTGTGGACATTTCTTTTCTATTTTTTAAAAATGTAAGCACTTTGTTGTTGCTCATTACCCATACAGAGGTGCTTTAGTATTGTGGTTTTGAGTAATATATAAGAATTGTAAAGACTTTTCTTTTATCACTTTTCTCATTTTTCAGAAGTTTCTACTTTAGATGTACAATATGACTGTGTTGAACTGCTTGGCAGTTGTCTACTTACATATAGTATATATTAATATATATTATATTTTATAATATGTTTCTAGGCCCATGCAAACCATTCAGAACGGCACATCATGAAACCATCTGCTTGGAGCATTGAGGTCACTGCATCTTTCAAAATCCAGGCATAACTTCTTTAAAGCCCTTTCCTGGTCTTCTAAGTGCAAATGCTGCATGTTCACTTCTAGCCCTACTGTGCCCATTTTTCTAATCTGTTTACAATAGTTATATCTCACATTATGAGTGGATGCCATTTGGAGTTAAATCTTTAACCACTTCTCCTATGAATGATTGCATTACAACAGCTTTTATTTAAAAAGCAGCAGTCCTAACATCTAATAAGATTATCTCCCTGCTACTTGCAATCTCTATTTAGCAGGTGTATTAGTGTTTGAAAAGTGTTCAGTACATGGAATTCAGTACATTTCAAAACCAAACTCCATTTAGTTTAAACATACCATTTAGAAGTCACTGCTTAAAAGCTGGATAAATATTTTGTGAATTGTAATAAGTCTGAGCAGACTTCATTTTTAAATGCAAGTGCTTTTTCTCTGAACTTCAGTATATGGTTCACTATTTTTTACTTAAGATTAAATTTGTCAGGTACTGCAGATTAGTAGATATGCTACATTTTTCAATCTGCAGCTCACACACTTTGAAAAATCAACCACTTAGTTAAAATTATTTCTGAAAAGTTTATTTGGAGGTTCCCATTATGCATCATTTATGTACTACCTTGATGTACCTCTCAAAGTATTCAGTTGGTATTGACCAGAACAAATCAAAACAACACTGAGAGTCTGAAAACATTTTTTTGATAAATACGAGTGGGAAGCAACATTGTATGGAATACACGTTGATCATGATTGCATCTTTCTGAAGCGTTCTGGTTTGAAACCCTTTTCATTGCCATAGAAATCTTGTACAGTACTAAAAAACAAAGCATACAGTGCCTCCCCAACCAAATATGCAGTACACAATTTGACTGAAACCAAGGTTTGCATTAAATCAAGACTATAGCATTCTTGCGCTTCTAGAGTATTGGCCACTCAGATGGGATAGCGGATAAGACTGTAAAACATAGCTTTCCAAACTGTGTGTCGGGACACGTTAGTGTGTCGGCTGCACTGTCTGGGTGTGTCGCGGCAGCTGCTGCCTCCGAGCCCTGCCAGGATTCTGCGCAGGTCCTAGTGCCTGCCTTGTGCCTTGCTGCCTCCAAACCTGCTGTGATTCCACGCAGGTCCTAGTGCCTGCCTTGTGCCCTGCTGTAAGAGTGTGTCGCGAAATGATGCATGTCTAAAAAGTGTTTCACCAACATGAAAAGTTTGGAAAGCTCTGCTGTAAATGGCTACTTTTCGTGATGGTTCATTACTTTCCAACTGAAGAAAGCAATTAAGTGAGTGCATTATTGTGTTCACATTTCTTAATTTTTTTTGCCTCATGCTCTGATTTATATGTCTATCCCTTTTCATGTACAGTATATCTAACAGTCTAACATTGAAGAGACTGTTATTAAGAGGTCACTGTATGGAGATTTATCACAGATCTGATTTGATAATTCGTGAAGCTTTGTTAGATAAAATAAGGCAAATCCTTAGGATGCCAATATCTAGGCATGGATGACATCATGGCTAATTATAATATTCGAACACAATGAGGCTAAGCTTAGAGCAGAGCTTTCCAAACTGTGTGTCGCGACACAAAAATGTGTCGCCACACACAGCGTGGTGTGTCGCCACACCACCCGGAAGCGGCGGCGCGCGCGTGCACGGCGGCAGCGGTGCGGGATCAGTGCTTCCACGTTTTAGCGGAGGCTGCTGCTGCTGCCGTGCACGTGCGTGCCGCCGCACACACCCCTGCGCCGCCGTGCGTGCGTGTGCCGCCGTACGCCCCCCTGTGCCGCCACCGTGCACGCGCACGCCGCCGTATACCCCCCGTGCCGCCGTGCGTGCGCGCACCGCCGTGCTGCCGCCGCCGCCACTAATGTGTCGCCGGTGGCGGCACTTTGGAAAGCCTTGGCTTAGAGAATGAAATTCCACCAAAGTCACTAAATTACATCACCTGAAACAACAAGTGTGTATAGCTTTCACTCCTTAACTCAAGTAGATATGCCAATAAATCAGTGTTTTTGTTTCCAATTATAACAATTCATTGCAGCTGCCAGTTTAATATTATGGCATAAGAGTGCATCATCCACATCTGTTGTTGCCTGGCCAAGATTGTTCCTTGAGATTATACATGAGAAGGATTAAATATGCCAGTTTAGGAAATGAGAACACTAGGAATAATACAAAAATAAATTTATTGTTTAGCTGTAAAAATATGTATGGCTGGAATTGGGGAATTAGTAGGAATTAAGGAAAACAAACACATTTCTGGTAAGGTGTCAACTATATTAGATCAAACAGTATTTCTTTTGTAATGGTTAAATAACAGACAATCTAGATAAATTGCAGTTTTATGTTGTCATTACTAAATGGTACTCCTGCATATACAAGTGATTGTATGGTTTCAAATTGCATGACCTAGGAAGTTTATATTTAACCTCTGCCACTTCTTAGCTGATATTGGCCATACAGTATATTTGACTTTTAAGTTAAAATTGTTTTCCTTACTACAGATACTTGTGGACTAGAAATTAGTTCTCGTATTCATAACATTATGTTTATTACCTGATATTTGTTGCACTGTTAAATTTCCAAAATTTATATTCTAGAAATTATAGTTTATTGCTATCTAACTTTTCATTTATTTTCTCACGATTGCATTCTGAATAGTATCCCATATATAAAAATATCACTAACATTGGCCTTTGTTTTGTTTGTGCTGCTTTTTTATTAATAAATCACTAACAAGTACATCAAGAAATCTTCTAAATTGAAGATAAATATTAATTCTTAAGGCATTAAATACAGAGAGGTTTGTGACTGGTACCCAAGAGCCATTCCTGGAGCATAGATGGCTACAAGATTGAGCAGGTCTCCTGTTTCAAATACCTGGGGGTAGTCGTTCATTTTGCTAGCAGTAGGAAAGCCGACAGGGACTACATCGCTGAAAATACACAGAGGAGCTCATCTACCATCCTTAAATTCCTTAAGACAACAGGTGGCCACTACATACGTGCAGTTCTCAAATTATTTTAAGCCAAACAATAACGCAACTTCTCTATGGTGCCCAGCTAAGACCCTTCTCCACTCTTGCAACATTAGAACTTGTACAATCCAAATTTTTAAGATCAACTGTTCAAATCCCTAATTGTGTCTCTAATGCAGAGCTTTCCAAACTGTGTGTCGCGACACAAAAGTGTGTCGCCACACACAGTCTGGTGTGTTGCCACACAACCCGGAAGTGCTGATCATCATCAGCGCTTCCGAGTTTTCCCGCGGCGACACACCAACTGCAGCGCGCAAAACCCGAAAGCAGCAGCAGCGCTTCTGGGTTTTTGCGCGCTGCCGCACTTCCGGGTTTTCCCGCGGCGACACACCAACGCCGGTTGGTGTGTCGCCACGGGAAAAACTTTGGAAAGCCCTGCTCTAATGCCACCTTGCGACTAGAGACGGACTTCATGAAAGTGGAGGCTAGAGTGTGAGTGACCATACCCAACTATTGGCTCAAGCTATCTTTTTTTCCACTTGGCCTTGCCCCATTAACTATAAGTGATTTTCAGTCCACATGGAAACAGGAAGTGGCAACTAAAATCTCAACCTTGGCCTTCTCTCCAGGTCTTCTACTCAGCATGGGATATGATAAAGTCAAAGCATTTACTAAGCAGCATGTAGCAGACACAGAGCATCAATTGGACCTAGCCAGGACCCAAACTGTATTGCCAGTGAATCCAACAGTTACTCTGCCTCCCCTATAGCGTACCTAACTAAACTCAAAGTACATAAACACAGAAGGGCCTTTACTCTGGCATGCCTTCCCCTCAGGTATCCTTGAAGGCCAATAAAGGAAGATTACCTACCCGGAGAGAGAATGCCCTTGTGACTCTGGACACACAAACAATAGAGCATGTGCTTTCCAGTGTCTGTACTACAGAGACAATCATACTAGACCCCTCTCACTATTACTGCATAAATACCCAGGACAGACAGACCAATTTTACACCACCCTGTTGCTTTCAGATACCAACCCTGCTACAACATACAATGTTGCCAGATTCTGTACAGCAACCCTCAAAATTCATCAGATGATGACCTGTACTATGAACTAGATTTAATGAGCACCTAGTTCACCATACTAGAGTGCTTTGTAACTTGATAGTCTTCCACGATGTACTAATCTTTTATTCTCCCCTCCACCCATCTAATGCTCCTACCCCTTCTTTTAGATTCTTGCCTTATGTATGTGTGTGTGTGTGTATTTTCATATATGTGTGACATCTAGTTTTTCATATTTTTTTAGATTTAGAATTTTATTTTTACTCTTGATGTATCCTTTATGCTTTTTTAATTACTGTACCCCATCTTCCTTGTGCTGGTCTATGACCAGAATAAAGATTTGATTTGATTTGTGACTGGTAGGCATGCTGAATTAGTTTTCAACACCTTTAAAGTGGATGGAGACATTTATCACTATCAAAACATTCAACAAAATATTAATGGATAGCATGTTTTTAATGGATCCACAACTAATTTAAAAACCATATAAAGAGTGTACAAGAAACAGTGCAACCTCAGTTTACCAGACCTTGATGCAAGAGATTTTGCATGCGGTGTACCACATTGCTCTTATGATTTTCATAATGATGTCATTATGCAAATGATGCAAAATATACTATTTGTATGATTTATGTGATGATGTCATTATGCAAGTGGTGTAATTTATGTTATTTGTGAAATGTCATCATCATGCACATCATACTCTAGGTTAAAACCAGACCCCAACATCTTCTCTTTCATGGCAATGTAGTTTCAGTTTAATTTATTGAAATAAGCGTATTAGACAGAGCATACTCTTTGTTGTATTTTGAACATTCCTAAGCATGTGGTTGGGAGTAAGTTGTAATGCTAGCCAAAATTGTTGGTTCCTAGCTGGGATTCAGTGGTTAAAAAATGTATCCTGAAATGCAACTTGGGACGTTTTAGAGAAGCTCTCAAGCAAGCAGGTATAAGCTAGAAGAGTAGTGATGGATACTGAACTGGTGGGAGATGAGGATCTTGAAGAGGTTGAAGAAATTAAATAATGGTAGTTTTCAACATTTTAAGAAGACAATGTTTCCTATGAATCACTTGACAGGAATCACCATCTGATATTACTTGAACACTCTCCAGGTCTTGTTGCATGTTTGAGAGGAGCAGTGAACTGGACAGGTATTTGCCTGCCAACTTTAAGTATTTTGATAAAACAGTGTTTAACCATTTGAAGGTAATTTTACAACTGTAGTTAAATACAGGCAAGGATTTATTTTGCATGATGAAGTTAACTACAGGGTTTTTTTTCTATTCTTGAAAGATTATCTTCCCTATATTAAGAGATATGGGAATTAGTATCTTTGCAATTAATAAAATATTGTGCACTTATTTAGAAAAATCTCTTACTAATGTAACTTATTGTTAGCTCTGGGATATATTTTATAGTAGCAAATCTTTGTATTTAATAGTTCTGACAACGCAGAAAATATGCTGTATATCAAATGTTTATTTTTTCCTGTTCATATCAGAATCAAGTGTATTAGACTAAATTTCACAACTCTGTGTTCAAATATTATGGAATAAGTGAAATTTGGGATTCTAGCTATGTCTTGAAGTGTTTTGGAAGTATGTCATAAGACACTGGGTATTCTTTGCCACTTTTAAAATGCCTTCAAATTCCAGGAAGGTTCAGTCCCTCTAAATGCAACTTTGATGTTATGATTTTCTCAACAGGCACTGCTCAGTCCACCCTATGTTGGAATACTGCATATCATGATGAGGATCTAATCCTGATTGGAGATTCTGAATGCCACGAAAATACAAGTAAATAAGAATAAAGATAATGATATAAATAAATGACAGTAAAATGCTGCTTCACACGTTTATTACAATTCAGTAACCTTATATTATCTTTATGATAAAATTGGGGTTTGGCACTTAAACTTACAATGAAATATAATTTGTACAACAGGGAATTATTGTCTGCATTGTCTTGCTAGGAAAGTATGCCAGTGAGAGAGAAGTGTGTTCTGAAGTACAGTGCTAGAATGTAAGATTAGGAATCTGTTATATTTTGACCTCCTGATCAACTTCCTTCAGAGCTAATATCATGTCTGATACCGACTTAGATAACATATGCAGCACATAGAAACATTTTGAAATTTATTACTGTATTTATTTATTGTACTTTTTCTAGAACCTAGTAACAATTCTGTTTTCAACATCTTAGTAATGCATGATTTCAACATCAAAATTCAGGAACAAAATGACTATGATTTTTCATTTCTTTCTTTAAAAAATAACTTAAATATGGTAGCAATAAGTGTCTGGGAGACAAACAGCTATTCCATTGTTAACACACAGCCCGCAAATCCCCAAAACAGTGAATTTAGGCTCTTTTTGGGTGGGGGAACAAAAGTAGAAATTTTAATTAGTTTGCCTTCCAAATTTCTCTGGTTCCCTGAAAAGGAAAAAAAAAGCATTCTCAAAAATCTACCCCACTCCTGGAATTGGGGATGGCATTCAGCCCATATGATTGCAACTTAAAAGACACACTAATATTGCCAATATAGTATTTAAACTACCATTGAGATAATCTAATATACAGTATGTGTTACAGCCAAATGGCGTTTCTTGATAATGTTTGGTATATCCTTTTGTATACAAGCTTCTATAGGATCAAATTTTATAAAATAATATGCATAGAAATTATTTTTTCCTTTTTGAATTGTAATGTTAATTTTGTGAAGGATACTCAAAATATATTTTTGGGGGCAGCCTCAGTATTTCTGTGAAAAGAAGTCTTTTCTGAGACTTAACATGTTTGTGTGTAACTAAACTTGATAGTCACTCCATTTCCATATCCATATATTCATTTGCCTATTTAAAGGCAGAAGAAACAGCAATTCTATTAAGTACAAAATCCACTAAAAATGTAAAAGATTTTACAGTATTGCCCAGGCCAGCTTGAGATTTAGACAGTGTTGAGATATGGCCTGGGATTTCACAAGGCATGAGAGATCACATATTGCAGTTTGAAATAACCTTATTCCTACCAGTAACAAAACCATTCCTGCTACTAAGATTGTGATTGCCGTGTATGCACTCAATTTTAATTCAAATCTAGATATAATCCTAATGCTAAACAAGATCAGCAGGGTGTTGCCACTTGTGGGGGTTATACATTTAAAACTAGAAGACACACACACACGAACACTCTATAACCCTAACCCTAACCCTACCAACATTTTTTTCTGAAATGTATGTTGGTTATCTGAGAGAAAATAAGATTAATCACTAAAAATAATATTTTAAGAATACAAACATACATACATGTATAGCCATTAAAATCTTTCTTACATGACTGCTATTAAAAGTACTGTATATTCATTTTCATGTATTTATTAGATTGATCTTGCCTTTCATGACTATATGATCTTACTATGTGATTCTTATAAAGTGTTAGTTTGGATCCTAATGGCTTATGTGCCATGGATGAAACTTACACTGCTTTTCTCTTTTGGTGATCGGAATTATTATTCATTTCTTGCTCAGGTCCTTAATTAGGCTTCATAATTTGTGTATTAGTAGAGAAAATCAGAACGTGTATAACCGTAACAACCTAAAAAATCAGGAATTGTTAAGAGTAAAAGGAATTGAGCTGTCCTTTATTTCTTTGTGAATCACTATCAGGATAGTCCATTGTGAGACTAGGACATGCAGCAATTTTGTCCATTTTATATTTTAAATTATGCCTCAGTAATAGTTTTTAATACTATACTGTAAAGAAGCTGAACTTGATTTGAATTCTTGTTGACTCAATATTAGGAGTTTTATATTTGAATAATTTCTGTAGAAGAAATGAAGTTTCATCATTAATTTATTATTGAGTCAGGTTCATCATTTTCTCAAATGTACTTTGTTGTTGGTACTCTACTGAGTTGTCATTTCATATGCTGATTATAATGCACTTTTATTGTTGTTACTATGTTGTTGTTTATTTATTTACATTTTATTATTATTGTTTTCAAAATGTAAAAGAAACGAGAAAGACTACAGTACAGAAATTCATAAATGTTTGCTGCATCCAGAACTGAGTTTAATAAAAGGGAACATAAAGAGTTTTCTACGGTTTTAAAATTTTAATATAACAGAAAAAGAGTGAGGTCATAAGCATTTGGGAATAGATGTTAATAATCTCTTCCCACCATAACTGAGATTTCATGTCTTAGAATATTTGACAAGAAATTCATCTGTGGGTAGTTTCTGACAATAAGAAAGCCTCCTGTGAAAAGGGTGGGTTGATAATATATCCCAAATATATGATTACTCTGTCTTATTTTTTCTCTCTGGAAGTACTGTTTCTCCTATGCTATTTATTCATACCCACCACAATAAAAAATATACTTGGCAATTTACGACCAAGTCAATACAGTAAAATATCTATGGTAAAAATTAAATGAAAGTGTAAAACAAACTAAACAGCCCACCCAGTGCACACAAATTCAGCTCATAAGCAATGGCATCACTTCGCACCCCAGAGATTCTCTAAAAGAGCTTGGTTTTTAATAGAAAAAGCAAATGGTGTGAAGACCAAACATGGGGGGGGGGGGCGGTGGGGGCGGCGGCAAAGGCTCTTCCACAGTGCAGGCATGCCACAGGAAACAATGTATATGTGCTTCCAGCCCCCGACTTCCCCAAATTGGGGAACTACCAGCAAGTTCCTCTGGTTTACATGAGTATGACAGGTCAAAACCTTTTGGAGAAGTGCTCCAGTGCCAAGTCATGTAAGATTTCAAAGATCAAAATCAGCACTTTGAATTGTACTCAGAAGCTGATGGGAAACCAGTTCAGTTCTGGAGCACTGGTATAACTTGTTCATGTTGGTGAACATTAATCAACAAATGAACCACTGCATTCTAAACCAATGAAACTTCCAGGTGGTCTTCAGAAATAGTCCCATGTAGAATGCATTGCAGTATTCCAGATGGGTTGTGATGTGGTACTTTATTTTTAATTTATGTTTTTAATGTGCACATTGATATATATGCCACAAAACCTTTGCCGGAGTGATCTGTTTCCTTACTTTTGTAAATTTTATATCCTAATAATGTTTTTAATCAATTACACCCTTGCCTTGCCTATGAGTCTTTATCTTTAAACTCCTAAGACCTATACATTTTAACCTTCGTGGATGCTTTCTTGCCAGCGATATTAGTCTGACATCTTCTAATTTTGCAATGGTTGTTTTGCTTATTATTAGCTTTCCTAAATGTGGTGTCATGGAACCTTTTGAACTAGAATCTTCTCAGTCTGCTTGTTGCCATCTGTTTTGTACATGCTTGGGTTCTTTCAAGTAGTTGTGCAGTGCCCTTCATATTTAAACTTTCTTGTCTAACATACCCAAGCACTGGGATCTAAGCCTATTTTGCTGGTCTTGCATATGTAATATATAGCATTTCTGGATATAATATTTTGCAGGGTCTTGATTTTACTTTTTTAGTAAACAATTGAGATTTGGTTTGGACAACCTGTATTTCCCAGTGTTGTTAGTGCTATTATAGTTAGTGCCCATAGTATCTGCCAGACTTGTTTGATCTAGCAGGGTTGGCATGCTCCAGGTTCCATCGATTAAACAATTTATTATTTATTTTATTTTATTTTTCAGATTTATTCCCCGCCCATCTCCCATGCAAGGGACTCTGGGCGGGTTACAACAAATACAATTTAAAAACTATACAAAAATATCTAAAAAACACAACAAAAAATAAATACAATAAAATCCAAGATGGATTAAAACCCGCAGATAGATCACGGAGCTACGGGGTGAGCCAACCCCAGGAGGCACTACTACCTCCGTCGTCCCAGGCCAGGTGGCAGAGCCAGGTCTTAAGGGCCTTCCGAAGGCCAGGAGGGAGGGGGCCAGTCTCACCTCCGGGGGCAAGATATTCCATAAGGCGGGCGCTATCGCAGAGAAGGCACGCCTCCTGGACCCCGCTAGATGGAATTCTCTTGTTGAGGGGGTCCGAAGCATGCCCTCTCTGCATGCACGGGTGGGACGGGCCGACGTTATCGGGACGAGACGGTCCCTCAGGTACCCTGGTCCTATGCCATGTAGGGCTTTAAAGGTAATCACCAACACCTTGAATTGGACCCGGAAGCAAACTGGCACCCAATGCAGCTCGCGTAGCAGAGGTGTCACATGTGCCGATCTCCTGGCACCCATAACTGCTCGCGCCGCCGCATTCTGCACCAGCTGAAGCTTCCGGATACTCTTCAAGGGTAGCCCCATGTAGAGCGCATTACAATAGTCTATACGGGAGATGACAAGGGCGTGAGTGACTGTACGGAGGGCCTCCTGAATATAAACAATGCCACCTATTGGGACCCCGGAAGCGCGCCTTCTCTGTCACAGCGCCTGCCATCTGGAATAAGATGGCAAAATTTGAATGGCTCCCACCCTACTGGTATTTCGAGGGGCCTTAAAGACCTGGCTTTTCACCTAGGCCTTTGGAGAGAACAACTGATGCTCCTTTGTTCCTTTCTGTTCCCCTCTGGATTTACTTTTTTGCCATCACCGTTCTTTTGTCTTGTGCTGTTTTTGTGGCTTTTTAATTGTCCTTTGTTTTAAACGTTTTAACAATTGTAAACTGCCCAGACTTGCTGGGAGTCGGCTGGCATGTAAATTTAATAAATAATAATACGATCACAGACTCCCCCTACATCACCTCTCAATTTATCTTCATAGCCCACGTTTCTAATTCCTAATACTGTTTAATATTGTTATGACAGTACATAATTACAGCTATGTGATATGGCCCAAATGACTTTGTTGTTGAACTCCTCTGACTTTAGATATACTGCTAGTGTAGATAAAATTAATTATCATAAGGGATTTTTCCTCAATGATCAAGATTTTAAATTGGGCAATGCAACTTGGAGCATCAGTGGCTTTATGTTTCACAGAAAGTGAAAAGTTATTTAATTGACTATTCAGACTTCTATGTCTTACTTGTAGCATAAACCAACAGAACAAAATAGCAATAACAAAGGACAAAAAAAAAGGCTTCTATCTGCAGGGTTTTGCCAACACGTTATATTGTTACTTCTGTAAAGTAGCAGTAATCAAAATGAATTGTGCATCTGTCCAGAAAGCAGGAATACAGTGACATGAAACAATACAGGTAGTTCTCGATTAGTGCTGTTAATGAATCCCATGAAATGGTCGCATTATTCGAATTCGCACTATTCAGAGTGATATTTCTATGGAAAATAGGGTAAGTGGTTCCAGCTCGATGGAAATAGGCAATTAAAATTTTTAAACATAAATGTTATATGTTTATTAATGAAATACTGTATAACAGTAAAAGAGGATAAACCCATATCCAAAGCATACCTACTAACTCCTGTATCCTGCTGTAGGTCTTCAAAATGAGCCTCTTCTTTTTTGAACTTTCCTGAAACAGAACCTTCCTTTTCTTCATTTTGCACAAACGACAATTAGTGTCAACAGCAACTGTGCATGCACTAGCCTCAATTGTGTATGTGCTAGCCTCGCACTAGCTGAATTTTGGCTCGCATTGAACACGACTTGGTACCAATTTATAAATCATACTAAATCGATTTTTGCACTATACAAACTCACACCTAATCGCAATCTACCTGTATTGAATTGACTCTGATCTCTTACTCTGAAATTCCTGATCTTAAAGAGCAATCACATAAGTTGTTAATATAGAATATATGAATTTCGAATCAGGATGTACTAAATTAATGCAACTGAGTATCCCATGGGTTGTATAAGTTGGGAGCATATCAGCTCATACTAAGCAAAGTTACTGACAGCCACCTCTATAGGCAGAGCAAAAAAATGTTATCTACTATTACTAGAACTAAACTGAAGATAAAACATATATAACAGAACCTTAATTTTGAAGACACATGCAATTCTATATAGTAAGTCTTATTTCTTTCTAATCAACTATTTTAAACGAAAGGTCTCTTTGCGCGTACACTTTCTCTACATAACTTTTATATTTTTATATTTTATATATTTTGTGTGTGTGTATATATGATTGTATTGTAGGATAAGGCTGTGAAATAGTTTGTATAATACATATTTATTGCTGTAGTCTTCCATATGGATATGGATATAGAATATAAATAATTCACAGCAGAAGTGAGAGAGTATCTCTTAATACAATCTAGCCCTTTAATTGTTGAATATTCAGCAACCATATTTTTATGCAAAACAAATCTCTTGACAATAAAATAAAAAGGTTCCTCTTCACATTCTGTTTAGGTATTCCAAAATTAAATTATCCATTTACATTATATTGGAATTTGTTATTCCTGTTTCATAGAATCCTAGAGTTGGAACTGGTCATTTTGGCTGAGTCCAAACCCCTGCTCAACGCAGGAATCCAAATTAAAGTTACTTGATAAACTGCTTGTCTAGCTCTACTTAAACATCACCACCATTTCTGTGGGCAATTGATTCCAGCATCAAGTTGCTTTTTGTACTATAAATCTAATTGTAATGCTTACCTAACATTAAAAAAAATTTTTTTTTTCAACATAGGGAGAATTAGACACACGTGCTTATTTATCAAGAATGTATCTGATTTTCTGATATCTTTCTCTTGTAAATTGTTGTACTCTGTTTTTTTTCTTTTTCTGGGTGCCTTGTTAAAATAACATTAGGATTCAGGTTTTTTCCTGAGTCACTGAAAGAGAAAACCATAACTACTTCCTAGCTGCAATGCATATAAAGTAGTCCTTGGTTAACAACCACTCGTTCAGTGACCGTTCGACAGACAACTAATAATAAATTATAGATTTGTTTGGGCATCCACCTTAATTCAGCAACTGTTAAAAAGAAGACAGACTTTCAAATGTTTTATTTTTAACATGAAGCTCCAGCATGTTCGGGATTTAATTTTACTAGTTATAAAACTTACTACAGCAATTGCCAAATCATAATCTTTATTCTTTTTTCTCCATTATGATTCCCAAATGCTGCTCTATGCCAGCTTGAAAGGAAACGCCTCTATACCTTCTTCATATAGCACTTCTGGGTTTTGGGTTTTTTTGTTATTGTTGTTAATGCTATTCCCCCTCCTTTTTTCTGAGACAAAAAGGTCTTTGTGCAGGATTTTTAGCAGACTGAAATTCATTAAATAGCAAATTTTAGCTCTGCAAGTCACATTATCTTGCTATGTGCTGTGACCCTAATGAAGAGTACAAGAAGATTATCAACAGTTTCAAAATTGTTTCATTTGCAAGAGTATGTGAATGCTAGAAGAAACCATATGGAAATGAAAACACACACACACACACACACACACACATACATATGTAAACAAGCTAAGAATATTAATTTCACTTTGCTTCATGTGGTTGTGTGGATGTTTTTCTTGTGCTTTATGGTTGAAAAACAACAGATGACTAAATGTTAAGCAAAAACATTATTTGAAAATCTGAGTAAGAAATAGAAAACAGCCTGAATAGTGTTATGAAATTAATCTCTCCTTGTAGTGAGATGAACGCAGTCATGAAAATAACCATAAAAATAAGTGTATACATTGTAGAAAATCAACACACTGCCCTCCTCTATAATATACTAGACAACCCATGACCCGTTGGGTCATCGTTTTAGAGATATTTCACTACCAGATTCCTCAATGCCTTCAACAATGGCAGCGCTTCTAATGTACTGGAAAAGTTCTTAAAAATTCAGGTAGAGATGTATCTGCCTTGAAAGTAGCCAATGGTGAACTGTATAGCACAGTGAAACATCAGGAGCTGACCACAGGAAATGTTTTATGACATTTTGTATTATGTCATAAAATATTTTATGATAATTTTAATGTCATAAAATGTTTTATAAAATTTGCCAAATTTCAATTCCACGGGAGTCCCAGGTCCCGGATTTTGGATGCATTCTATAAGTTAGCTCATTTGAGGTAACTTGGTTCAAAAATTGTTGGCCTATGACGCACCATTTTGCCCAGTTAAAGGTTACCAACAAATTGACACGAGAGTTTTAGTTGTATAATGATTGTCGTATGTGATGTAGCAGCCAAACAGAAACATATATTTGTACAGGCTCTTACATGTATCCTCAGTGGAGATGATTTAGAAATTAGTTAATCATCCTCCATATATTATCTTTATAAATGTCAACCACTTTCATCATAGTTTAGCATCAAGATAAGCTTAATTTTTTACAGGGATCTGCAATCATGCCAAGGCCTTCACTTGCTTTTGGGTAGCGTGCTAGAAGGGAGGAGCCCTCAACAGCTGAAACGAAGTGAATAGGATCAGGATGAACAAAAATTTATATAGTTATTCTCTATGTATTTATTTGTGTATTTATCATTTTCTCTAACACATTAATAATAATTACAATTTGGTAGCAGTATCTGGAGGGCTCTAGAGACTACACCAAGACAATGGGGATGAGATGCATGCAGCACTAGGGGATCTGCTTTATCATGAAGGGCATGATCTTTAATGAGCCTTAACTGACAAACTCCTCACTTCCATTTCTTTTGGCAAATTATGGCAGGCAATTGGGAACACTCACTTCCATGTTTTATTAAACACAATTTAGCATTGCAGCTGAATCCAAAAGAGTATGCAATCCTAGCTGTACTCTCTCGAAGCATGTTAACTTCATAACTTTGTTTGAAATGAGCGTGTTTCAGAGACAAAGTAGTCAACCTTAGCTACAGTTCATTAATTTCAAAACAACAGTTCATCAATTTAAAACAACAACTTAAAACTTGGCTTTGCCAACAGGCCTGGGGCGGAAAGAAGATCAGAAACTCCTGGGGATGGCTAATATAGCAGGATAGTCCTAGAATAGCCCTTCCAAGGCTGAAAGAACATATCGCCTTCTTAATTTTATTATATTATGGTATTTTAAATGGTTATTTTAATGTTTTAATCTTTAATATTTGAGATTTTGATGATTTGTAAACCGCCCAGAGTTACTTGAGGGAGTTGGGCGGTGAGAAATATGAGAGAGAGAGAGAGGGGGGGGGGGAGGGAGGGAGGGAGGGAGGGAGGGAGGGAGGGAGGGAGGGAAAGAAAGAAAGAAAGAAAGAAAGAAAGAAAGAAAGAAAGAAAGAAAGAAAGAAAGAAGATAGATGAAATATTAAGTTGAGGTTAAGCTTCTATATTTACAGCCACAACAGAGGTAGATGGAGAAATAGAGACCCAAATTCAGGACACCATAGCTCTCATCATCACAGTAAGCCTTAATTTACAGATGATCAAATACAGCAGTGAATTAAATAAGCATGAGCTGTATACCATGTTAGAAAAGCTAGTGAGTGTAATAACTTAGGTTGATAAATAACCATAATGTTTTACAGGATATATGATTCAAACATTACTTTTTTGCTTTATGTTCACATAGAACTACTTGCGTAAGTATTTAGTCCTGTGACTTATGTACTGTACAGGAAGAATTATTTCTTGTTAATAATATATAAAGATAGTGCAAATTGCTGTGCTAGCATTATATGGTCTCTATCTAATATTCCATTGTACATGAGACTGAACTCTTTGCAGTTATATATGCGTATCAGTTGAGTGGCATAAGAACAGTTCATTTTGTATTATAAATTTGTTGTTATTAATATAAAACAAAACTTTTGAGTCTATGAACTTAGCTAAAACAATAGAGATGGACCAAAAATCTAAAGCCCTAAAGGAGATTTGCAGAATAAATAGAAATTAACAATAACAAACTTTATTACAGTCTTAGATATGAATTCATGTAAAATAGCTATATCATGCAGGCAGAGAACACTCTGGTCACATTAATTATATCCAATAATTTTGGTAATATTGGAAAAAATCATGAATGTATTTTTTTATGGTATGTAACATGTTGTTCTTCCTTTACAGTTTGTTCTAAGTCAGTGATAGGATTGTGGCATAGTTTTCACAGAATAAAATAGATAAGCATTAACTGCCAAATTAGGAGTGTATGAGTCTAGCTTCTGAAAGCATTGAACCAGGAAGTTTATATAGATATTGAACAAAAAAAAGACCAAAATACATCCAACCCTGTGCAGTTGTAATTGGCTTTGACAGCTGTTTGGCACTGTTATGACTAACTCTAGGGCTAGTTTTTTTCAAATAGTTTATATGAGTAAGAGCAGGTGTTTAACAATAGTGGAGCTTTTGGGTTTGTCCCATAAATCCACAAAAACTATGCGCAGATGCTATTTAGAATTGAATCTCTTAGGTGTTGTAAAATCAGACAGTGATTTACTGGGAATCTCCCTTCCCTAGAAGACATATCAGGTAAAAAATGAAGTTCATAATATTGGAGCTGGCCATGAATGATTTTAGAAAAATAGGTAGGATACATTAGAAGAATGATAATCAAAAGGATTCAGAAATAGAATGAATTGTGAGTGTATTAGTGGTGCACATACAGTATAAATGATAAAGAGACAGTGTTCAACCTGATAGTCTTCACAGCCACATCACCAGAAAGAGTTGATAACTGCAGGCAGCTGGGTTTATTCATTTCTATTTGTATATTTTTGTGGATTATATCACACACACACACACGCCTGCCTGCCTGCCTGACTACCTACCTACCTACCTACCTACCTACCTACCTACCTACCTACCTAAATGAATCTCTCATCAAATTCCATAATGACTTCAACAACTTTCAACCCACTTTCAACCTCGGCCTAGACCTACCAAACAAGTCTACTTCATTAATGTCATTGTAAAACTACACAGTGGACACATAAACACTGCATTAACCAGGAAACCTACAGATTGCCATGCATGCCTACATGTTTCTAGGTTCCACCCACAACACATCACCAAATCTATCATCTACAGCCAGGCTGTGTGCTACAGCCACACTTGTTCTGACCCACTTGACAGGGATGCTCAATGGATGAAATTAAACCAGGCATTTAGAGACTGAACTACCCACCCAATGAGATCAATAGAAAAAACAGTAAAACCAAATCAATTTCAGGGAGGACCTATTAAAAGACAGAGCACAGAAACTGAACAAAAGAACACCACTAGTTGTCACAGTTGATAGCTCAAACCACTCAAACACTTTATTAATAAGCTACAAGCCATACTGGACAATGACACTACACTTTCTCAGGAAGAGGGTGGCAGGCCCATTCTTGCATAGAACCACCCAACCTGAGGCAGATTCTTACAAGCAACAAGAAACAACAGATGATGCCAAGAGATGTCTACTTTCCTACCACATCTGCACCAACAGCACCATCACAGGCCCTAACCATCACATACACAATATTAATGGCATCTTCATAAGCTCTTCCTCTACTGTGATATATGCCATCATCTGTCAACAATGCCGCTCTGGATTCTACATAGGACAAATTGGACAAACTTTGCACAAAAGAATTAATGGACACAGTAATATCAGAACATTTCAACCTCCAGGGCATTCTATGGCAGAGCTCAAAGTGACTATTTTGGAAAAATGGGACTTTAACAGCACCATTGAATGAGAAATTCACATACATCAAAAGGTTTCCGGCAGTCTTAGAAGGAAGTGTGTTTCCGAAGAAACACACTGGGTTTGTAACAGATTGCAGTTCTTCATTGATAAGGTACTTGTAATCTGTTTCACATGTAACCTGCAACTGCATAACCACCTGCCTTCCCCTCCCCTTCTCCCCACCTTATCCCAATTTAAATCCTCATCTGTCTACCACGCTATGCATCTGATGAAGTGAGCTGCAGCTCATGAAAGCTTATGCCTTTGAATAAAATTTGTTCGTCAGAAAAGGAGCTATAAAGGACTCCTGGGTTTTGCCACCATAGAGTAACACACCTGTCCTCCTACAATGCTGAGTATATGTACATACAGATATATTCATAAACCATAATATTCAACTTGGTAAAAGGAAATTATTAGTGAACTGGCAAAAGGTGGGTTATTTCAGATTTTGCTTGAAGAGATCCGGTTTCATAAAAAAACAGCAAAAAATGTCGCAAAACGTGATCACATGAGTGCAGGACACGATCACATGAGTGCAGGACGCTGCAACTGGTCATAAATGCGAGCTGGTTGCCAAGCACCCAAAATGCTATCATGTGACCGGGGGTGGTGGTGCGACGTTTTGCGACTCTCGGAAGTGCTTTACAAGCTGTAAAGCACCTATTCCGAGGCCGTCATAACTTTGGACCATCGTTAAACGAATGGTCGTAAGTCGAGGACTACCTGTAGTTACATAACTGGTTCTGTGCCACTGTCCTGTCCCAGCCCAATCACATGCAGTACACCAGGGAGGCAGTTGTAAAACTTTACTGAGAAACTTGTGAGGTAAATTTGTGAGGTAACGAACAGGTGGCAAGGAAGTGTGAGCGCAAACGCACACACTCTACAGAAACAAGCCCCTAAAGTCCCACGAGCTTGTCTTAAGGGAGTTTCACATTCAAAACAAGATTAGTCAGCGAGGTCAAGAGTCAGGTCACGAGGTTTCCAATCAGGAGTCAAGGCACATGGAGTCTAGTAAGCAGATGGTTGTCTCCAACGACCGGTCTGGGCTTGTGGTTCCCTTTTTATACAAGCAGAACCGGGTGGGGCTTATTTAGGAGGGCGGGGCTGCTTTCTCGTGCGTAGCCTCTCCAACCTCTGCTGTTCCTCTCTCCTTTCTACTCTCTCGAGCACTGGGAGGGGGCGGCAGCTCTGAGTCTTCGTCCTCACTAATCAGCGGCACCTGTGCCTGCTGCTCGCTGACCAGCCCCGCCTCCTCTGACTGCTTAGGCAGCCCATTTATCTAGAGCTGTCTGCTCGCCCTCCAACTCTACGTCAGAGGCTGGCTGCCTGTCCTCGTCCTCTGACTCTGACTCCGAGCCCGAACCCCCCATGGCCTCTGAGCCCGAGCCCCCCATGACAGCCACACACAATCAACATGATTGTAGCAGCTGAGAGTAGAAAGGGATGTGAGAAAATGGGAAGTTTCTGAAAGAGAGAGCAAGTTGATCTGAAATATTTTAAACAGCAAAATTTTAAAAACTGGTTCATCATTATAAAGTTAAAAATACATTTAACCACAGTTTCTGATACCAACCTCTTTGAATTATCTTAGTAGTACTCAATAGAGTCTTAGACAGCAGTCTTTATTGTCTTTTGAGGCATAATTATCTGTTTAGAAAAACTACCCTGCTTCATCCCTTTCCCTAGGGAGGATTTAAAGTGTTTGTTTTCTTATAAGGTATTGTCACTTGAATGGATGTTATGAAAAACTAGTATTTTATATATCATAATTTTCTTGTTAGTTGAAGTAAATCTATTCTTGATTTCAAACTGTGTTAAACTTGAAACATTAAAGATTATTAACAATTATTTCTTAAGGTAGGTTTGAATTTGTCATTTTGAATGTTTCTAGGCAAAAGTGATTGTTGATCTAAAAATCCATTCATAGACTCATGAACATAATTTGTTCTAAACTATTACAATATTGCATATTTTAAGTGTAGCAGAATATAAGTGTATCATTTGTAAAGAAGACAACATACAGTAGAACCCTGTTCTTATATTAAATGTCCTTATATTAAATGTCTGGTATTTGTCTTTCCTTTTCCTCTGAATTCTGAATTAACAGATTATATATTTATTTGTGTTAAAAGGTAGGACCAAGTAATTAATTAAAGCTCTTTTCACATTTATGAAAAGTAGAACTGGTCAGGTTTGCCTTGAAAAATAAATTCTGAGTCTGAATTAAGTAAATTCTTTGTATAATACACAGTATATAATTACTTTTTTCTAGTTCGTATGTTGAGAGGTCACTTCTGATTAATCCCATATAAATCTGGAAGAAGTACATCATTATATATGTCACAAAATTCTGTAGGAGAGGTTGCGTGTTTATGATAGTTACGTGAATAGAGGCACAGAAGACCTAGACTTCTGTACCTTTAATGATTTTATAGAATAACACATTTTTTATCAATTCACACAAGAAAAGCAGAATATGCATGTGCTGTGGAGTTTGCCGTCTACATTGAATATGAGGCATATAAAAATATTAAGTGTAAGAATTAACAAGGAAATAAAGAGTTCGATAGCCCAGATCTGTTATCTTTGTCTGTTGGGCAGTTTTCAAAAGTTGAGCTAATAAGCTATAAAAGTTAATTCGTTCAGCCACAAATCCAAAACAAACACTGTAAATATAGTATTGTTACATGTCCTTTAGAGCTTTTTCACCTTGCCATAAGAAAAACCGAAATGTGCTAGAATTGTTGGGGGGCGGAGGGCAGTGTACAAGCTGGAGTGCTGATACCATTTTTTGCTATTGACCAGTTTGGGGAGGAGAATGTCCAACTTCAAACATCCTTGGCAGTCAGAAGGTGAGGACTAGTGCAATGGGAGTGGGAGGCTACTGGTTACTGTTCAGAAGTACCCTCATTTGCAGTGGAATAATTACTGTTTTCTGTTATTGAAGGAGCTCCGTTTGAGAGCCAAATACAATAAATCCCTTTTATTTCTCATTGTTTTCTCTCATCTTTGCCTGCTTTGTCTTAAATTTTGTATGTTCAACTTCTGAATATTCTTCCATTAAAGTGTTCCCTAAAAACATTCTTTTGAGATAGTTGTTTCGTTATAGCAACGTTTTCAAACTTCCTTGATATTAAGGGCTTGTTTTCCACATTGTCCATACAATATTAGAACATTAGTGAAATGTTGCCCCACTGTTCACATAGGCTCTGGGTAGCTTTTACATTAAAGTTCACTTCTCTTTTATCCCCACATAATACTGTATCAAGCCAAAGTCATGTGCTAATGTCTTTATTACTATTCTCCAAATATTATTTCTGAATTTCCAAATTCAGGAAATTGCCCAAGTGGAGCACACAGTCTAATTCATATTCAGGAATATTTATTTTATTTAGATTCTTTGGGTCGTCTGGAAGGATAGGCAGAGGAAAAAAAATCTGTTGGAACCATACAAGCTGTGGACTCTAGAAAGGTTACTGAAAGTAGCATAATCTTTTATGGCATAAGACATATTTAAAGTAATTATAGAGTTACTTACGTGTTTCTTGATTCAGGTTTTGAATTTAAACTTCATTAGTATTAAGTATACAGATACTCCTAGGTTAACAACGGTAATTTGGACTGGAATTTCTGACGCTAAGCGATGCGGTTGTAAAATGTGATGTCATGTGACTGCATCGCTTAGCAACAGCATTCCCAGCAGTCCCCATTGCCATCATTAACTGAATCCCACTGGTCATTAGGCGAGGACCCACCCTGATCCAAGCCATTCCCGGCTTGGCCCCTCCTAGCCCCGAGCATCAGTAGGGTAAGGACTGCCTCCACTTCAACTACCCCCACTTGCCTATCTACCCCCACATCTCTGCCCTTTTGGCTGCCGACCTATCTGCTACCACCAGCTGCTCCCACAGCCCAGCACTTCCCGCTGCTGCCATGCCCACTGCAGCGTGCACCACTACTGTACTGCCTGGGACCTTCTTTTGCGCTGCCTTCTTTCATGTTCGTGTAGCCGGGGCTTCTCTTGTGTCCCGCCCGGGGCCTCTGTTCACGTGCCAGCCAGGGCCTCCATTTGCGCACCAGCCAGGGCCTCTGTTTGCACGCTGCCCAGGGCCTTCTTTCCTGAAAGAAGGCAGTGTGAAAGAAAGCCCCAGCTGGTACAGTAGTGGCGTGCAGTGTGGTGTGGTGCAGTGGGCATGGCGGTGAGTAAGGCCAGGCAGCGGGGGCAGCTGGTGGCAATGTGTAGGTGGGTGGCCAAAAGGTGTTCATAAATGCAAGTGAGTCCATGTGGGCCCGAATTTTGTTCACGTGACCACGGTGGCGCTGCAACAGCTGGAACTTCGAGGAATGTCGTAAGTCCCATTGTTCAACGCCGTCATAACTTCGGTTGCTGAATGAATGGACCTTTAGTGAGGACTACCTGTATTACAGTTAGAACACTCATAAGATTAAACAGTAAAAGGCTAAAGGCCCAATATATGTTACTTAAAGTTGCATCCTTTAATGTTGTAAAGGTTGTAGCATTCCTGGAGAGTCAGATTCCAAACCAGATCTGTCATTAGGAAAAAAAGTATCTCATCAAACCAGGCTAGAAAGGTGATGAGCAAGAGTGTTGTTGTGTTAGATTGCCAGGCTTGGTACATATAGCAATGCGATAAAATGTGAGAAACTCAACCTTTCCAAACAGAGGCATTAGAGGTCTTGTAAAGAGATTATTGCACAGTACCTCTCTTCCAGATAGTAGATAATGGGGAAATCTTTTTCAGAAGACAAGGAGGTCTACTGGGATAGATGCCCTAGAGCTCTGTTAAATTTAAGACAGGTTTATATGTTTACAGCAAGGATTGCAATCCAAATTTGGATTTTAGCTCAATGAGATGGACAGACGGATGGACAGACATCTATTTTATTTTATTTTATTTTTATCCCGCCTTTTTTTTTTTTTTTTATAAATAACTCAAGGCGGCGAACATACCTAATCCTCCTTCCTCCTCCTCTTTTCCCCACAACAACAACCCTGTGAGATGAGTTGGGCTGAGAGACAGGGACTGGCCCAAGGTCACTCAGCCGGCTTTCATGCCTCAGGCAGGACTAGAACTCTCAGACTCCTGGTTTCTAGCCCATTGCCTTAACCACTAGACCAAACCCTATGCCAAAAGTTCGAATCCTAGCATATGTAGAGGTTGGCTGTGGAAGGTACATGACGCTGGAAATGCTTGCCAGTCATTGTAATAATACTGAGCTAAGTAACTAGTTATTTGATAGATTATAACACATATCCTTAACATTTATTGGGTTATAAATCCAGTGTAACGAGTCAATTATTCAAAAGTTGATCAGGTGGAGGATATTGTTTTGGCAATGGGATGCGTTATTCTTTCCTTTGATACCCATCTTTGATTATACTTTTCCAATCATTCTCAAAGAGGTACAGAACATTTGCTTCCCAAAAGCAGTAACAATGCTCACAAAAAACATGCAGTACTAGCACAAGTTATATTCTATGTTTTTAATAGTTCCGTTGTTTAGAAATAGAGATCAGAGAAATTAAAGTTGTTGGTTGAGAGGATGATCAGTTGATTGGGTGAAAACTTCAGTATAGATAATTAGAAAAAGTTTATGGGATAAATTGGGTAGTCTTGTGGATTAAAGTAATAGAAATGAAATGAGATGTAATAGTACAAATTAGAAGAATATTAAAAGAAAGTATTTGGGGGCCCTTGGGAGTTAATAATGAGTTTTTCTTGTTATCTACGGGGAACTGGAAGCTGGAAGCAACAGGAAAAGACAAGACCTGGGGTCTTATTTAATCACAAAATTATTATAAGCTACCACGGTATGCTATTGTAAAGAAATAACAAATACAGTTCTATAGTGTGTTAGACCTGATTTTTATAATAGCAGTAGGGACAAACTAGATAATACTGTTTTATTATAGTCAATTACCAGCTTACAATTAAAATAAAACTTTAGTAGATTTTTTTAAAAAAACGTACATAATAAAACACTACAGTAACACTTCAAAGCTGAATAAGTAGTGAATGGTGCATACAGAGGAATGCAATTTAGCAACTGCCAGGTAAATATTAGGATAGTGATCAGTCAGTAGACAATACAGGTAGTATTTACTACCTGAAAGAATAAATAGAAAATACTACCTGTATTCTCTGAAAAGTGGAATAAATTAGGACCTACTAATCCCTATAAAGTGTAGAGACTAAGGAAGATTACCTTGATGGAGATAGGCTCCATTGCCTAGGCATTGGAGTTGCCATTAGAATTTTTTCAGTTCAGAAAAGCCAGATAACATTTGGAAGTGGATTAGACAGACGCCTCTCTAATTAACTGAACTATAAGGAGGAGGAGGAGGTATAGCACAGACTTGCAAGATTCTGTTATAATAGCCAATCTCAATAAAAGTAGTTTTAGCCTTTCTGTTAAGTTGATTTCCTGGTCTGGTCCATCTAGTGGGGCTGACATAAAATTAGCCATACAGCATTATATGACTCCGTCTCTAAGGCATCTGACCCACAGGGATACCGGTGTTCAGAATAAGAATGCTGTGAAATCCACCATATAGCACCAAAGAAAGCAGAATGTTGAACCTTGCAAAACACGCATATATATATTGAAGTAATTCTGCTAACAAGAGTCAAAGCTGATGTAGACCTACTTTTAAAATCCCCATAATTCAAGAAGCTGTGATCAATTTGGCAATCAGAATTTCAGCTAAGTTGTCTGATAAGTCTTTTGGCATTGCCAAAACTTAAACTCATATGTTTATTTATCCCAATTTAAAATAACTTTAAAAAATTATTGGGGCAAGACCTAATATATGATGCTAGGCTCTGGCCTTGAAAGAAATTTCTCCACCTCAGAGTGAAAAGCTGTATTTCTAACAAAGTTTGGGGCAGCCAAGATAGATTAGAGAAATGTATGTAATGTTTTTAGTACAATTAGTTTTCTAAGTGTATCCCATACAGAATCTAATGGATAAATTTAGCTTCAAATATATTACAGGACAGGCCTCCAAAACAAAATGAACAGCCTCTCTTTACATGGAAAAGTAGAAGAGTTGCAGTCATACTCCTCTGGACATAAATGGTAGAACACTTGTGCTTATTTTGTGACAGGCATGAAATAACAAGCCAAGATATTTATAAACAAGTATCTATTCAGTGCTATTCCTATTAACTTATTAGGTATATATCTTTTGATGTTATTTTGCAAAAGTGATTACCTTGGTTTTATGGAAGTTAATAACCAGCTGTCAACTTTGCCAAAGATAGGTAGAGACTTCAGTGCCGTTATCATGTGTACTATGAGACATACAAGATTTCTGCATTGTCAGTGTACAATATAATTGGAACTGTTCTATCTGCCAGGAAAGGATAAAGACTTGGCTCAGAAAAGGTCTGCACAATTAAATTAATATATAAATTGAAAGGAAGATTGGCTAAATATAATCCAGCCTCACCCATTAGGGTGGTGATATGGTCCAACAAATTAACATGAGGAGTACACCTAAAACTGAAATAGTATATAGATTTTTGGTAAACATTAACAGCCTCTTATCTGTCTGTGCCAAGGTTGTCCCATAGTCTCTCTATAGATTTTAGATTAAAAATCAACTTAAAAATATACAAAAGCTACATAGAAAATTCCTCTGGGAATCAATGTGTTTTCTTCTACCAGATGATGAAGAATGAAACATTGGTCTTAACCTGTTCTTTACATATTCAAAGGGGTAAAAGTAAAGATGTTTTTGTGTATAATTGACTAATTGTGCCTAAGAATAAGTCTAGAGTTAGGAACAGCTAGCTTGCTACCTTCAGTGTTGTAAAATGGGCTGGAAATTGTGTGTCCCCATTCCTCAGGGAGATGGGCTTCACGGTTGACATGAGTCAAAAGGGCTGCCAAAACACCGATTTGTGATTTCCTTTAATGCTGGAAAAATGACCTGGCTTTTGTTTCAGGGCAGAGGCTATGTGATCTGGAGTTGGAGGATGTTGCCATCTGTCCCTTATCATGAATAGATCATTACCTGGTAACTCTGAAGTTTACCATAGCACACACCTTTTCCACAGGGAGGCAGGGCCTACTCAATTGGCCTGCCCCAGGAACCTAATGGACCCATTGAGTTTCAGAGGGAGCTTGGGGTTTTTTCTGAGGTTTTGATTCAAGGTTCAATTAAGATCTTCGTCACTGCCTGGAATGAGGTGGTGGCAGCCTATGCAGATTCTCTCTGTGCACAGATCCCAGTATGCCCCCTGGTTTTTGGAGGCCTTAGGCAGATGAAGCAACAGAAGAGACACCTAAACCACCATTGGTGGAAAAGTAGGAGCAAATCTGACTGGATGCAGGTGACAGCCTTTGTTACAGCCTTCCTTATGACAATAAGGGTGGTTTAAAAAGCTTATTTCTCTTATTGAGTCCTCTGAGTATTGGCCAACAGCCTGTTCAAAGCAACCCAGCTGCGAGGACTATTCTTGACACTTGGCTGGTAAAATCACTCAGCTCACTCCAAGTTGCACTCCAGCTGGGCAGGTCTCATGGAGGTGATTGAGGCACAGTCTTGCAATGTTATCTGGGAGGAGTTGAAATCTGTTAGTCCCAAGGAAGTGGACAGGGTCCTTGGAGCTGTAGGTGCAGCCACCTGTGTATTAGATCCATGCCCCTCCTGGTTGGTTAAAGGCACCAGAGAGGGGGGCATATGGGTAGATCCATGCAATGGTAAATGCCTCTTTGAGAGAGGCCATCTTTGGATCCATCCAGTATGGACAATTTTCATCCAGTCTCCAACCTTCCCTTTTTTGCTTGTTGATGACCTGTGGTGAGCTTGGGATAGGAATGGTGCTCAATCCTGGCTCTTCTTGATCTCTCAGTGGCCTTAGACATCATTGATCATGGTATCCTTCTTGACTGGCTGAGGGGGTTGGGAGTGGGAGCTACTAGTTCTCCTTCCTCCGAGGCCAGTTCCAGTCAGTGTTGGTGAGAGGGGAATATTGAAACCCTAGACCCCTGCTTTTTGGGGTATCTCAGGGTTCTACCCTCTCCTTCCTCCTTTTCAATATCTAGAAGCCACTGGGGATATCTTTACCAGTACAGGATGAGGTATTGTCAATATGTGGATGATACCCAGTTGCATATCTCTGTCCCCAGCCATCCAAGTCAAGTTATTGAGGTTCTTTCCCAGCATCTGGAGGCTATGAGGGTCTGGATGGGAAAGAACAGGCTGCAGCTCAGCCTTGCCAAGACTGAAAGGTTATGGGTCCCCCCGATCCAGGAGTTGGAGGGTTTCCATCTTTGGTTCTGGATGGGGTGGCACTACCCCATACAGACTTGGTGCACAATCTAGAGGTTCTCCTGGACTCTCAGCTCATGCTCAAAGAGCAGGTAGCAGCTGTGGCTAGAGGGGCCTTGGCACAATTGCCTCTTGTGCACCAGATGTGCCCATTCGTGGACCAGGAGACCCTGGTCATGGTCACTCACATCTTAGTCACCTCCTGATTGGACTATTGCAACATGGTCTACATGGGGTTGCCCTTGAAGACCATCTGGAAGCTTTGGTTGGTCCAGAATGCAGTGGCACATGTAGTTATGGGTGCATTACATTTTGCCCATGCAATGCTGCTACTCCACGAGCTGCACTGGCTGCCAGCTGACTTACGTGTGGATTCAAGGTGTGGTTATCACCTTTAAAGCCCTGCATGGCATAGGACTGTGTTACTTATGGTAGTTGGGCAGCCTTATAAATCTAATTAAAAATAAAATAAAATTCTGGTTCCCCCCCCCCTAATTTCAATTGATAAATAAGATCCCTGACCTCTGCTTCAGATACACATGGCCAAATGGGGATCTTGGAGGAAAATCTCTTTACTGGCTTACCATGAAAAGCTGCTATAGGAATATTTTGGAATAGATTTCCTAGGATCTGTGGAAACTTTACAGGACAACCTGACCATTTGATATAAATAAACTGTTCACAAGATTACAAAAAGTTATGTGATTTTTTTTAAATATGGAAAAGCAATATGAATCTGCCATTCCTCCCTTAAGACCTCATTTTAAAAAAATGTTGAAGTAGCTTTTTTCTTTTTTTAATGCTTGAAGGGAATGGAGATAAACAGGTGAATTGATATGAAATAATGTGAGAGCGGCTGTAAAGGCCTTTTAGCTTCTTCCATCAAACCTGAGCTTGATTCTATTACGTGGATGACTGGGATCTATTGAGAATATCTGAACAGATAATTTTGCAGTGAATGGATTATAACCTGACAGTGTGCCAGTATCTGCTTGGCCAATGCTGCTGAGCAAATTTGAGAATGAAGGTGCAGAAAGCTTTAACATCAAGAGCATCTTTCAGTCTGCCAAGTTTCTTCCATTTAGTCTGAACATGATTTTGCTCAGATAACCTAAGTGGGCAGGGGCTCTATTCTGAGAACGTCACCTGCTCTTTTACATTAAAATGGAGATTCAAGGGGAAGGATCACAGTATTGTTTATGGAGTCATAATGTCCCCTGGTGTTTCTGGATTATGGCCATGTTTTGCTTACTAAGTTCTGATAATATGTTTCACAAGATAGGCTTGTTTATGGTAAACCAGCTGTAAGAAATATTTCTTTTAGTAAGCCAGTCTCAGGTCTGAATAATGATACTACTTTGGAAACTCTTCACTCTGTGGGACCAATCTCATAACTAATTACAGTAGGTTACAAATACTGCAGCTTCCATCACCAAGAAGCAGCCTCTGCCACCTACAGACAAGATGAGGCATTTTTGAGCAGAATAATTTCCAGAGGAGCAGCTCTGTTAGCTTTTGCAGCATTTATTAATGGCACCTCAAAGATCAACAAATTTATTATTGCAAAAGTTTTCGTGGATTAGGGCCATTCGGGGTGGGAGAGCGTAAAAGAAACCTTAATTCTAAATTAGTACATTCTTGGTGCAGTTAAGTAGTGAGTGAAGCTGAAGATGTATAGTTTGCATAGTGACAAGAAAGGAATCAAGAGACAAGAAACATCTGGGTGCTTGCTTTTTTTTTTGACAGGATTGGAAGGGCAATCCTTCCTTAGAGCAACTTACACTGTGTTTGCTTTATCCATAGATGGTGAGTATATAGTTTAGTTTGGAGGACATGCTCATAGTTCAAACAGACAGACACAACTACACATCTCAAATGGAGTTGTTCAATGCTGGCTGCCTCCTTTTCTGATCTTGATATCTATTATTGATAATGCAGTATCTTCTGCATTGCATCCATGTTTGTCTATGTAAATTTCTACACAAATAGATAAGAAGCTCCTTTTTAAAAGTGCCAGTGGACAGGAATTATTATATGCATTTTGGTTGTTCAGGCTTTTCAGAAATTGAGAAAAGATGGACTTCCAGTGAGGATTCATGGCAAACTAGACATCCCTGAAGGAGTGGGGATGGCATTGCGACAGAGATCGGCAGCCAGATGGTGAATTCTGGCTGGTGAAGTTTCTCTGGAAAAAGGAGAGATTGTGAGATGACCCACTTTTACTCCAGACAGCCGCTTCTTGTGAATAGACTGCAGGAACTGAGGTTTTTGTGGTTGGCCCGTGAGTTGAGTGGCTTGGAGTCGAGGGATTTTAACCAAGCTCCCAACCATAATGCAGCCTATATGGACATAAGGTTCACCAAGCCTCATATCTTAATCACTTTTGGAAATTGCTTGTTAACTGCTTTTCAGCTATTAGGAACCTTTGAGTCGACAAGTTTTTTATAGCACCGGGTGACTTTCCTTCAATCCTTAGCGAAAGAAGTTTAAATATAAGCTTAAGGACTTTAAAAAAAATGTTTTTTGGAATGAACAGCAAAAAGGTGATTAGAACATTGATTTTGGGAAGTTACAAATGGACTAAGGGTCCAGATGGATTTGAAATAAGATTTTGAAATTAATTATAAAAATCATTCCCATGGGAAAATGCTGCTGTTTGAAATGTCATTTTTTTAAAAAAACATAATAGGATGGTTCTTTGAAGGTTGGACACTAGCGGGAACTAGAAGGAACTAAAGATTACGATTAAAGGAGAACACCACTTAAATTTGACTTACTAATACAGAATGGAGCAAAATACTTTAACATTGGACGTATTGAAGGATATTTTTGAACAATGGACCCAGAAGTTAACTTTAAGAGTGTCTGCCATTATTGATAGACTGTGTTTAAAAGATGCTATGGAATAGGAACAAGTTTTACTGGACAAGACTGAGACTGATTTGAAAGTGGATTTAAAAATGACAGGCTACAAGAATGATATGGAAACAGATGCTACACCGGATACACAAATAAAACCAGCTGATGTCTTAATAATTAAAAGGGATATACAAATAACAAACCAAAAGAGTGACCTGGATAATTTTCCTATATTGGATTTACAAAAGAAACTTGTTAAAGTTTTGAAGGATTTTGTGAGAAGGGACAAAGAAAAAATGAAAGAAATAAAGTTCTAGGACATTATTTGAAGGGATTAAAGAACAAGGTAGTTCTATTACAAAAAGTAAAGGAAAGAATATAAAGTTGGTTTATTTGATCAAGGTTAAAATAGATATAGTTTTATCTCTGGTAACCCTTAATGGACTTTTGCTGACCAGGACTGAACAACAAGCTTTAAGGATTTGAGGATTTGATAAGAGATGAGATATGGGAAGAAGGGATCATTTGTTGTATTTTAAGAGAAGGTGGTAAGTTATTAAAATTGTTTATACTTGTTGTGATGAAGGGGGAAGTCATTTCTTTATATGTTTCTTTTCTTTTTCTTTACTATATTCTTATTTTTTCTTTCGTTTCTATTTTTCTTTCTATTTTTTCTCTTTTCTGCACTTTCTCTTTTTTCTTTTTCTTTTCTTTTTTAGTTTGTATTATTTTTATCTTTTTAATTGTAATGTTTAATAAAATTATTATTAAAAAAAGAAATTGAGAAAAGATAACATGTAGTTTACTGATCAGCATTCTGAGTATAACACAATTCTAGCATTCCTTCCTAGAGTCAGTAAAGGAGGGATAGCCAATTTGGTGCCTATGGCCTAATATGTCTGTAGATACCTCCCTTGATATCTGCCAGACTCCCTGTTCCACCTGATTAAGGGTTTTGAAAGAATCTTTTAATTAACAAAAAAGATTGGATAGGAAACTAGCATGCTGCAAAACACCTGCCTCTAGCATCCTCTTTATTTCCTGCTGTGCCTCCAGGCATGATGGATAGCTGCAGCTTCAAACTGGTGCTGTTTTCAAATGTGTTCACCTACCCAGATGAAAAAAACAAAGATAAGCTGGGTCAATAGAGAGTACTGTAGTTGAGTGGATGGGGAAAAAAAACTTCACCAATTTACCTTCCAATGATAAGGCAATCATTCTATGAGAACACCTACAACATACACTTAAAATTTTAAATGTATATTCTAGATTATCTTGAATACTGAAGCATAAATGCATATCTTTTTATTTGGGCTGGCTTTTATTATTTAAGCTAGTGGATATTATATTTAAAACTACTACTTTGGAAGTGTTACATTTTTAAATCCACTTTCACTAAATCAAAAATGTAAATAAATACATGAACTGATATGTAATCTAACAAAGTTGGTGCTGATATGGCTCCCTGAAACTGATGAGAGAAGTGCATTCATATGCAGTATGAGTGTATGCTAAATCTCCTTTGGTATATAAGAATTACAGTACTTCAGTTTCCTTGGGGCTAGAAGCCATGACTATAGCAAACCATCAGTATTTCTGATTGCAAAATTAGGACATATACAGACTTCCATAGTTGTGCTCACCAAGAAGAATGCTTCTATGCAGTGTCACAAAAGTTCTCTCTCTCTTTCACTGGTCAGAGGAAAGAATAAATGTTTGTGTTGTGCAACTCAACACAGAAAATGTAATTGCTTTTCTACAGTACATTGAGATACCAATGAAAATGAATTCTACGACATTGCTCTAATTTGCAGAAAGAGACATTACTAATATTGTAGTCCTGCAATTTCCAGAAGGCTGAAGCAGAAATGTGAGAACTTGCCTCTCTGCCTGTCCCACGTATTTTCTAAGTTATCTGCCATGCAGAGGAGTATGGTAGAATCAGTATTAACCAATATGTAAGGTGTGGCTTGTAAGACAAACCAAGATCTGTGGGCTTTTGGCGGTGTTATTTTGTTGATTCCCCATCCTCCCATGAAGGCACAAGGGCCTGGCAATCATGATGAAATACATGTATAATAAATCTCTGCCTATTCTTTCTCCCATTCTTTTTTCATTTTAGAAACATTTATTTTTCCCTTTGTCCTTTCTTCCATAATTTTATTGTACCCCTTTCGCCATCACGTTACCATAAGTTCCTTTAGCCTTCTATCTTTAGAGATTCTTATCATAATACATTGCTTCATATAATTTATTTCTGTGGGTCTTTCCACCTGCCATGATCCTTTTGTCTAGGACTATAGGAGCTTTCCCAATGGCATTGAGAGGTATCTGCCTGCTCTCTTTGTTTGACATTACCAGAGCCTCCATCAGTTACAAGACAGAGCTTGTCAGAACTATGGTGTCTTAATATTATTTCTTGTGCTACCATTTATTCTATAAACAAGAAAACCAGGTTCATGCTAGATCAAAATAATATGTTTGGGTTAATTTAAGGAGTTCAAGATGCAACCATAATAACTGGCTTATGTTCCTTGAAAGAAACTAACATTATGTGTTTGAAAGCCAAAGGCAAGTAACTAAATCATCTTAATGTTGCCTTTTCAATTTCATAATTATGACTAAAACGGTTTCTTAAACCATCTGTATTATTTGGAAATAATTATGTCATCTAGTACTGATCAAGACACTTTTTAGATGTTCTAATTTTGGGTTTCTTTAGGTTAAACTTCGTATTGATATTTTCATGCACTGAACATTTTTGGAATTTAAGGGGTCATTGACAGTTGAAGAGATACCAATCGAAGAGAACATTTGTAGCTCAGGGTTGAACTGTGGCGTCCTTCGTGTTCTCTGAGCCTTGTTGTTTTCTTGCAGATGTTTCATTGCCAGACTAGGGAACATCTTCAGTGCGAAAAGGGAGTGGGACTTGCTGTTTAGAAAGCAAGTCCCACTCCCTTTTCGCACTGAAGATGTTGCCTAGTCTGGCAATGAAACGTCTGCAAGAAAACAACAAGGCTCAGAGAACACCAAGGACGACACAGTTGAAGAGATGTTGGTAAATTGGCTTTCCATTGGTGATAGCCTGGCTTCTGTACTGGAGATTAAGATGCCGTAGTTCGTACTAGTGCCTCACCACTGATTTTAATTGAACAATGGAAAGAGCCCTTTGGTTGCTGTACCACATAGCCAACACTGAGATTTTGAAAAGTACAATATAAGACACTTGGACCTGGTTGCAAGGCAGGGTGCTGGTTGGAACACTGATTTTTGTCGTCTTGTTTTGCACTCTTCCACTGGTTAGTTGGATTGCATTATGTAATGCTTTCAGTGCTTTAACATCAGTGGTTTTCACTGGTTTTAAATTATTTTATAGGTTGTCTTGATGGAAATATTTCTATAAATATTCTGGATGTCCAATGAGCTCTAGTGGGTTGAGGATTTTTTTAGGGCATCTTTAGATTGCATCGCATGGCATCAGAATTTATCACCTATTTCACCAAGCTGCTGTCCTTCAGATGTGCTATCTGTGACGTTTGGAATTTCTATTGCAATAAATATGCAGGGTAAGGGAATGTGATGGAATGTGTCTCTGAGGGGAAGGTGATGTTATGGAGATCGCAGGCGAGGAAGGAGGGGGCACTTTCCAGGGAGAGAAGCACGTTCACAGAGTTGAGGACCTTGGGCGCCCGGCCAAGAAGGTCAGGCCAGATCTGCCTTAGGGCGCCTGGGGTTTTCCCCCAGAGAACTGGTTAGCGTAGCTTAGTTTGGCAAGATTCTGTGTAAGGTAGAACAATAAAGTTCTAGAGCTTCATTTCCTGGCTCAGCGTTGTTTGTTCGCCTATCCCATGACAGGGAATTGGAAAAGCTGTCATAGAATGTTAATAAATTTATTTGTATTAATGAATCTAAATTGTATTTTGAATTATTTGAAAAGATTTGAATATTTTGAGAAATATTACTTTTTATTGACTATATATTATTATTTTTCAGAATAGTAAAAAAAAACCAAATTTCTTAGTTGTATATTATACAACATACAGAATAGAAAATTACAAAAGAAGACAGAATTTCAAAAATGTGAGGACATGCATTTTGAAAGAATAATTTTGAACCTTAAATGTATGCAAAGTGCCCCTCAAACCTCATGTGAAACCAGTGGTAAAGCATAATGGAGACAAACTTAGTTAACATGTAGTAGTAAACATGTTTACATGCAGAAGGTTGAGATGAAAGATTGATTAATTGAACAAGAGAGGAGAAAGATTTTTTTTATTTTATTTTTATTGAATATTTTAAGAAAAAAAGAAAAAAGCACATATATACTTATATAAACAAGAAAGAAAAAAATGACAAAAAGGAAGTAAGGAATAGAATCAATAACAAAGGTAAATAACAAAGAATTTACAAATATGATAAAGCTATGATTTTTCCATGTTCATAAGTGATTATGAATACGTGAATATCTTTAATCCTCAAAAATCATTATTAAACTCTATGCAGAATACAAATATCAGGCATACCAAGTAATGCAGTATAGATCATAGAATAAAATTATGAGATGATGAATTCTGATGAATTATTTTTTAAAGAAAAATTAAAAAACGAAAAAGGGGTTACTATTAATATACAAAAAGAAATAAAAAGAATAAAAATTGTAAGTGCATAATTGTCTCTGTATTACAATCCTATAATCCCATTATGAGGTTGTATCCAGATGGCAGCTGCCTATATTTTCCATGTGGGAAATGGGAATAGGCAAGTTCTTAGAAGTTCCTGTGTGGTAAATTAGCCTCAAGAGCTGTACAGCCCCCTGTTGGTTGATTGGATTGGTGGGAAATTAACATTGGTTGAGCAATACTGCAGGTTGAGCCATGTGCACACACACGAGCTAATTCATACACGGTTTAAGGATCATACCAGTAGTTGATGTGATTTTAATTAAGGCTGCTTTTAGCCAAATAGTTCAGAAAGAACAGCATTGAAAAGGCTACATTTAACTAAATCAAAACACTTTAAAAAGTATCTAGGAATAGTGTATAAGTAACACAATTGCCCCCTTCCTCCAGAAAAATCGCTGTGCTTGGCTAGCAGGCAAGCCTTGTTAGGTCTTTCTCCTATCCACTCAACCAGGGGGTGAAACAGAGCCCAGATCTGTTAAAAGGCCAGCAGTTCCCGACTGGGATATGGGGCTGCGGGTTCTCCAAATGCAAAGGCCGGTTCTTTCCTGCATATTCTTCTGGGTGGGTCACAACCCTGCAGCCATCAAAAATATTGCCAAGGGCTTCCACTGGCGTTCCCTCACTCCCTGAGGATAAGCCCTTCCTTATGAGGAGGTCTTGGAATTCAGTGGCAGTAGGAAGGTTGCAGGTTTTTATTTTTCATCTAAGCTCCTTTAAATTTCTGTGAAATTCCAACCCTCAGATTCTATCTTTCCGGTGCTGATAGATCTGTGTCAATAATTCTCATGAGAATTAAGCATGTATATTAAAAATGAATCCTGTTCCTTCTCTCATCCATTTTGCATTTTCTGCACACAGCTTGAAGCACTTTATTAGGGCTACTATATTTGGACTGCAGAAATCTGGAGGACCACGACATGGCAATAGAGTTCGGTTTTTGGGCCCCTTTGCTGCTATTTGGTGGTCATCCGGATTTCTGCAGCCCAGAAATGGTAGCCTAGCGGACCGATGCAGATGCTACAGGACCAGAAAGGCGCTCGCAGTTTGTGATTATCATGTATCTTTAAGGCTGTTTGCGTCTGAGCAGCGCTGAAGCCTGAGCCGGAACAAGCACCATTCCCGAGCCTTACATTTGCGCATCTTCCATGAGCCCTCAATCAAAGGAGTTCTGCAAGGCGCCCAGCGGGAAGAACTGGCTTCTGCAGTTTCAGACTGTAGGAGAAAATAATTCTTACCGGTCAAGGAATTAAGTACTTTGAGTAATGCATACTCGGTTTAAAAAAAAAGAAAAGAAATCAAGCACCCATCTTTATCAGAGCTTTAATTTGTTGTCCTTTTTATTATTTCACACTTTTGCTCTGCCACAAAAGACGAAATTCATCTTGCCTTCAAAAGCTTTCCCGGGTCCGGCTCTGCTTTCTGCCCAAGGTGCTGCTCTGATGCAGTCCTTCAGAGCGATAGCTTATCTTGGGGTCAGGGGCTCCGCGCGCCGGTCTCTCCACATCTCAAAGAAGCGGAGAGGTTCGTTTGGGGAGGACGAAAAAGCGAGAGCCGCTTCTGGCCGCGCTCAGGACTCCGTCTCTCTACAACCGTCCGAGGAAATGGGGGAAATCTGGCGCCCCGTGGCTTGGCAAGGGTTAAGCGATGCCAACCCCGCCCCCCGCCCCTGCTTGGATGTAAACAGAGGAGCCTCAGCCTATCATGTCTGATTGCTGTTCTGTGCCTGAAGAGAAAGCCAGGCTCTGTAACATGATACATTATAGACTGATTCAACTTGGAAGGGCTGCGCTCGGCTCGTCACATCCAGACGGCAGAATCACCACGGAAAGGTGGGTGACTGAGAAGCTACCCTTCTTTGACCTTACAGCTGAGCCAGGATAAAGTGCGAATGCTTACTTCGGGAAGACCCAGTTAAAATATTCGAATCAGAAGCGCTAGTGCTGCTGTAGGTAAATGTGCGGATTTTTTCTTCTCCTTTTATGTATGTTTGTTCCGATGCGGTGTTAGAATGGGAGGAGGCTGTTCTTCTCTTGGAATCGGTGCAGAGACAATATTAGCGTTGGAAATGAGGTGGCTTGTTAACCCCTGAAGAGCTAGATGGAGGTCTAGCGAAGGCGAAGCTTAACTTTCCCTATTTCTCAACGGGCGGATGCTCCTGCGAAAAGCTGCTCTGTTACTTAAGCGGCTCTTCTTCCTTACAGCATTTTAACATCCAATGAATTCTTGAGCGAGGGTGTGATGATTAAAAAAAAAATCACAAATTATTCCATTCAAGCCTTAGAATAGCACATCTGGTCTTCATTGCTTTCTGATGTAGCCAAGATTGGGTTGAGTTCCTTAGGCTTTTGGATTTGATTAGTGCGAATGTGTCGTGGCATTCTCAGAGGGTAGTAAATATTTCTAATTAAGGAATTGACTGCTGTAAAAATAACGGACCTCACCTATAGCCCGGTTTAGCAGACTGGTGTTTTTAAAATAATAATAATTAAGGAGAAAAAGTACTTAAATATATAAACCCAACTTTATAACTGAAAATATAGTGTACTTTAATATAATATAGAAAACAAATATTGATTTAGAAATAATTACCAAGTATTGCCAGTAAATATAGGACATTTATTATGCTATTCGGAGGGGGGAAAGCATATCATATTTCTCTCCACACTTGGAAATCCATGTTCTTATTTATAATTCTCTTTCCTTTTCTCTCATAATAGCCATGGGATATGCAGACTATGTGATCCTGTCACAAAGTCATTCTGTTTTTAAAGCTTAATATAATTGCATTCATTGCCTAAAAATTGTGTAGTTGTAGACTTGATCCCTTTCCACTGAAGTGGAAATACTTTCAGTAATTGAAAACAGATTCATGTCTGGAATTGTATAAACCACGGTTCTTGTTTTCAAAAATAAACCTTTTGTTCTCCAATTCTGAATGTTTGAACAAGCATTAAGAGTCCACTATTTGCTCATTGTTTTATACAGTCCTTATGAAATGAGAAATACTGAAAAGGAAACATAAGAATTCATCTTATTTTGAACAGCCATTCAGTAATGACAATAAAATCTGTATTGATTTTTTAAAAAAAACATTATACTAACATTCTCATTTTATGTGAATTTAAAGCAGTGCTTTTAATACATTTCATCATAATTTCTGCAATGCAAGTGGAACTACAAACTGATTTAAAAGTGGGGGGACCTTTAGACGATTTGATGGGATACTGATCTACTTCACCACAAACCTACACAGCTGCTCTTAATTAACTTTGCTTCAGTTTCCTGGACATCATTCTTGAAAACTACTCTTTCTAAAATGTTTTTTAGTTAGTTCAAGAATAGTTTGGTATAAACTTTGTGGGCCTTCAGGCAAGAACTAATCCCTGCAAACTAACCTGTTCAGGAATTTAAAAAGTGGAGAACAATGGAGTTAAAGAGCAGGACTATGTTACTATCATAGAACTCTAAAGAAGCAAAATAAATGGAATAAAATTATGTAGGAAAAGTTGCTGGTTGGAAGATTCTGTACATAGCATATTATACATAAATGGTGTATTCTTTGTACTGATTGTATCATGGAATGAATCAATATTACTTTTTGTTCTTTTTACAGACAACCATAAAGGTGGGTGTATATTTTCGCATATTACTCCTAATGGTATTTTAACTGCTAATGCTTCTAGATACTGTTTGATGGCCTATCTATTCAATAGTTGGAGATTTTGAAATTACTGTGCAAAAAATACCACAAAGTTCAGTAATATTGGATTAGATTAAGATTTTTTTCTTCATTTTTAATATATCTAAACATTCATGGTAATAAAATAAATATTTTATGCACTTTCCCTTGTTGCAGATATTTCTAGAAAAAAATATTACTTAACCCAAATTATTTATAGTAGGAGAAAAACGCTTGTCTGGACATTTCATTTTGGTGGTTGTTTTTATAATTAATGAGCTGGAAGTTTTCATTTCCTTTTTCTTTCAATGAAATGCTGAAAAAACAGATTCAAAATAGCAGGATCCAAAATGAATGTATTTTACACACAGTGTGATAATAGCTGTCTTAATACAATGATCTGGATAATTAATGCCACATGACATATTGCATGCTTCACTCAGGTATTCATTCCTCTATAGAAGAGAAGGGTTGCTAAGTATCCATCACCACTGGAAGTAATGCAAAATGACAGAATTTTAGATCCATATTTTTGCATTTGTAACTCTGCAATTAGTGGAGGAAGGAGCCCTTTTCAGTTATGATCAGCAGTTTAGGCTTCAGAATTAAGAACTGAAGTTTTGAAATACAAATTGATAACTCATACATTTAAGCAACCTTTCTACAAATATATGCTGGTATAGTGAAACAGAATATGGTCATTCTTAACAGGAACTTTGTTTTCCCTATACCATAATCAAGTGTTAATGTGAGAGAGCACAATCCACTGTAAAGGTTTTCAGCGACCTGCTTAAATCCCATTAAAAAGGAGAAATAGAAATAGGCAGCAGACCTTGGTAAGCAGAAGCCTATAAGCCCATACATTTTATTTTAGACTGAAAAGGTTATAAATACAAATTATTTTATATTGATGGCAACTCTTGAAGTTGATCAAAGATCTTGATAATATTTATCAACATAGTTGTTTTCCAGATCTTTTTAATTCTAAATCCTAAAAATTCCTAAAAATTGGAATTTGAATTTTTTAAAAAATCAGTAATTGGATTGATTAATCTTCTAAATATCATTGTTTATTAAAACTTAAATATACAAAGTAACACTAAATCTTGTTCTGTTGGGGAAAGCTCCAGTCATTCATATATCCAAATGTTTTATAGGCTGGAAATATATTTGCAAATGTTTAGAAAGAAGTAGATCCCCAACTTTTTCATATACGTTCTGTTCACAGCTGTAATTGCAGAGCTACAGAGAAATGTGTGTTGCATGCACAAGCACGTGTACGTATTTCAGTATTAAAATCTTTTAGAATTTTTGCAGAAGTAATTTTATATTTTGAATCCTGTAATTTGAAAGACTCAAATTGCACCTTCAGAAGTGTGTCCAAGAAAGGATGGATGGATATGTGTGTGTGTGTGTATAAATAAAATTTACACTGGAAATCGGTTATCATGGGAAGCCATATTCACATATTGAATACCTGAGATAGAGAAGCAAATTTTAGAATAGTTTGGTAGGATCATGTGAAGCCAGATGGAATAAAGTCCACTGCTGAATACAAATTAATTTTGCACACCATAAATAAATTCATGATAAAACTGCATTGATTTTAATGGAATTTATTTCCGTATCAAATGCCTTTAGGATTAGGTTCTTAGTCGTTGATTTATGGGATTCCATTTTACTATATTTGTAGAGTATACAAGTGAGTAACAAATTTAAGAAAATTATGTTTGGAATGTTCATTAGCTTCACTTTTTAATGTTTTATAACTGTAAATAATATACTTCCATTTTAACCCTATAATATTTTTAATTTAACATCTGTAAAGGAATAACAGAATTAGTACAAACTAACACTTGTATATGAGAGTGCACAACAAATACCAAAGCACAGTAGAAAGTGTTTCTCAAAATTTCCCTGAGTTTCAAAAATAATTTTTTCAGCAATTTAGAAAATTAGAATAACAAAAGGAAACATTTTGGATAGCTATTCAGAAACCCACATGATAATGGACAAAATGAATGTAATCTCAGTCATGCTTTCTTTGTTACTGAAGAAAAGAAAAAACGTGCTTCTACTAAATATAACAGATTTATATTTCTGTTTTTACATCATTTTAATAATACTTGTTCTTAATTGTACTGATTTTCGACTAAGCTGCTTTTTCTGTTTGAGTCTATTGATTTTCTTTTTATATTTTAAGTCTCAAACTATAAATTATAATACATTGAAAATTTTTTAGGCCCAGCTTCTGTTGACCGTGATTAGCTATGCAGTTCTCAGGTTTATGGCTATAATTCCTGAAGTCTCACCTAACGAGCAGGATTTGGTAAAATAGCTTGGAGATAATTTTCACTATTTTTTATATATTATAGCCATCTTAAAAACCCAAATTCAGTGAAAAGGCATAGTGAAATTTTAAAAAATAAATGGGCAAAAGACCTTGTAGGACTCACCTGATTCTATGTGTGTTTTATTTCTTTATTTTTAGATGGTAGATAAGAAGTGAACCTATTAAAGGATTATGATGTGTTAAAAACTATTTTACTTCTCTGTAGACAGAAATGAAATTATAGGTTTTACTGAATTTTGAATGTAGTTTAATAACTATTAAAAGGTGAGAATTGTTAAGTGTTGCAAATTGGTTCATTTTTTTAGAATCATTTTAGTGATGCTTCATTTTGTTGGATAAAATAAGTAATCATACAAATGCTTCATAGGCTTAGAATGTGCTGCTTAATGCAGGTAAACTACATCAATCAGAGTTGTTCATGTTAATTTTTATAGAACATTTTAACTTTTAGTCATAAGCTGTTTCTAAAGAGGAAAGAATCTTTCCTGGGAAGCTGTAAAATATAGCTGAGAACATTTTTAATATTGTTTCTTTTAAAGTGAAACAAAGGTGTCTTATGGGACAAAGTTGACATTCTTAAGACATTAGCCATTATTTCATTAATGTTGTCCCTTGCTTAAATGTTGTACATTATTTCAAAACACACAAGAATGTGCCCTGAAAAGTTTGTCTTTCAATTGTTGTGATAGTAGGGCCAGCATATTCTGAAAGACCAGAGTGGTTAAACAAGGCTATTTAAATTTATGATAAGACTGAATGCATGTGCAACTGAGGTGAATAAATGAATAATCAGAAAAGTGACTGGTGAAGGTAAAACCATTGTTTGGCTTTTTTATTATAGTTCCATTCTGTCTTTGTTATCACTGCCATAGAATTCAACATATATTCTTTTTATTTTTTAATTCCTCTTGATCATAATTAATCAATGAGAAGTTGAAAATAGAAGTAAATATTTTCTTTCTATGCTTTATTACTTTAGGATGTACTCCGAAAAATTGACTTCCTTTAACACTTCCAACCGAGACCAGTTGATCAGTCTATATCTGGTCAAAAGATGTGTCTTTTAAAGATAATGATTCATTGTTAGGTACTTACTGCTATTTTCTATCTTTGAAAAAGATAAGGAGAACATTAGCAGTTTTAGTTGCTGATGTAAGATTTGCATCTACAAATATGAAACTGTGGAGATTATTCAAGTTAAAACATAAATGAAGCTGTTCCAATTTATAGAAACACTGTACTTCAAAGCAATCTTTAAAAATATAGGTTGTAATTGCACTTCTAGCTACGTACATTTTAAATTCTGTCATTTTGAATGAAACTTAAACATACTTAATGAGTCTGCTTCCAAATTTCAGAAGACATTCAGATGTTTTTGTGAAGCTTAGATTCACAAAACATGTTTAATCAATTGTGACTGACAGGTGAATTCTCATTCAAACCTCAACTGACTTCACTGTTCAGATATCTAAAATGTAAGTGATTTGAAAGCTGTATTATCTCAGGTATGCTTATTTTTAAGTAATTTACTAAATGAGTATGACCCAGATGCTTAAGAACTTTGTACTGTTAGCTGTAGTGTTAAGCACGTTTAAAGTTGATGGTATTTGGTTTTCATTATTTGAATAAGCCACAGTTGAACTATTTAAATTAAAAATATCCAGTATAATTAATAGTATTGTTGAGCAGAAGGTAGCATGGCTAAAATTACTTAACAAAGTAATTCTTTCTTTTTTATCATAAAAATAGCCATTATGAGTAATCAGAGATAATGGGAACCCCTTTTCACTTCTTATACTGAAGGAGGAAAGTTCTTGTCTCTAATTAAATGTATTTCTTCCTCTATTGATTTGACCAGAAATATACTACCTGAGGCCCTGGGGCTTCATATGGCTCTTTAAAAGCTTTGTGGGCAGACCTTGAAACCCCCCCAAAGTTGCCTGCACATTGTAATTTTTTTTTCTTATTTGATAGATTGGATGAAACTATTATATACAGTACATCAGGAATAAGTATGTTAATGGTAATCAACTTCACAAACGTAAAATTACTTAATTTTAGTTTTTGTCCCAATCTTGCTTACCTTTGATAGGGCAATTTCTAGCATAGTGCCAAAGTCTAAATGTGCACCTCAGTCTGAAAAATGTTATATAACCTGAATCAGACTAAAAGGAGATGCTCCCATTAGTATGATCGGTATATGGTTGACATTCACAATCTCCATTATTAATCCATCAGAACAGAAATGCTCCATTGGAGAAGCCCTCTTCAAAAGATTTTCTACAGATGGTGCTACATTATGGTTTTAGTATAGAGAAGTACCATTCATACACTAATAACTTTGTGCAAATAACATACAAAGTTTGTTTTTTGTGTTGTAATAAATTGTCAGTTTAAAAATGAAAAGAACTTCAGAGCTTTCTTTATCTATTATGGATTCAAATTTTATCATAGTAATGAATGTGGCTCCACACAGTTGTTCCTTAACCACAGATCCACTTAGCCTCAGATCATAACCTGTCTCAGAAATTCATATAGAAAGTTCAGCAATAACAAAAAAACCTGGCTCCTTGATACTTTCCACTGTAGCTGGGGACTTTCCAGAATAATATTAATCAATAAAAAACATCAATATATCACCACAAGGAGGCTAATAAGTCTCAGAAAAACATTAAAATACATTAAAGGGTTGTCAAACAAAGGTTAGTATATAAACAACTAATTACTGTACTTCCCTGCTTTCTGTCACTTTTTGTGTAGCTGTGTATGCTTCATATTCTGGGTAGGCTGTTTCGGGATAATTTTGCTCATATTGGATATTTATTATTTAAATTTGTATCACCGCCCATCTCCTCTATACCAGGGAACTCTGGGCGGTTATGCTAATAGAGGGGAACTAAAGAGAGTTCAAATATTGTGCATACTGTAGTTATAGAAGAAATATGTGATAATTTTACATTGTGCAGACAAAAGGCATAATATTAGCCCAGCTGATGTCTGCGCAGCATTTGATGTGTGACATTTATGGATATGTGATAAAGGTTTGTGTTTTCCCAGCAATTCAATATTTAAACTTGAAGGAGGGAAAATATAACATCTATGCTTCAAATACCCTTACAAAACATTAGCTGGTATAAATTAAAAACAGCTGCAGATCTCAGTTGTAAAAATAAAAGAAGCAATCAAATAATAGTAATGAAAAGTAATAAATTAATGTATTAGTATTAAGAACACTCTTGAGGTCAGTATGAGGGAAAGAAGCCAAAATTAATTAGGAATTAGAAGTAAATTATTTATTAGAAAAAATATTTAAAAGCTGAGTTGGCCTATGCAATTATATTTTGAAGCAACATAGTTAGGAAACTATTGAAAGAAACTTGCAGTGGTACAAAAAGTTGGAGAAAATTCCATTTTTAAAACATTATTGTTAGATAGTGAGAGTTTTCTCAAGGGAATTGGAGCATAAAGGCTTTGAAGATTGCACAGTGCAATGTGTTGAGAATGAGGAATACTGCTTTTTTTCCTCTGCAAAATAGTCTTTTTAGTATCTGCATAATTAGCACGGCCATAGTTATACACACACAAATAATATTGAAGTTCATGGATTAAGTTCTTTGAGCATATATTAGAATTGAGCCGAACATTAAAAAAAAACAATAAGATGGAATAGAATTGTTAACATACTTTCAGAGCGTTTTTTTTTCAAAGTACCATTAATTGAACTGATCTCAGTAAGCAATTGATGCTTCCCAGAAATTTAGATGAATGCATTGAGTAATCCTACATACAGTTGAATGTATTCTGCTGGTTGTGTGCAGCATAAGATTGTGAGTGTATGTTTTGTAGAAGGAGAGCTGTGTTAGCCAAAAACCAGAAGTCTGGTAGCACCTTTTCAGAGTAACAAATTTTATTAAAAGGCCTAAACTTTGCCTCGGGAAAGCTTGTGCCTTTTAATAATATTTGCTAATCTGGAAAGGTGCTACCAGTCTCCTCCTGATTTTTAAGTATATGTTTGTGTATATATCTGTCTTAATTTTGCCAAGCCTGTTATTTTAAAAAAATAGATTTAAAATAAAATAAAATATGTAGATATGTGTCCACATGTTTGGCTTAGTGGAAAATATTGTTTACTAATTATTGTGATTTTTGTCTGTGTAGATCCTGTGTGGAATTTTTCAGTACCCTTTTTTTTTTATTCCTAACATGGATCATTGTGAAATCTTGTAACCGTACTACAGTTGGAATTGTTGGAAATTAGTAGATAAGTTTTATGCAAATAAGAAGTTATGGATTAAAAGTATGGACCTTATATTACAGGTTCCAGAGTGTGAAATGATGTATATCTTCATTCTGCAGTGCTGTAGCTACTTTCTTGGTAGTAAGCTGTATTCTGCTCAGAGGATCTTTTTCCTGAAAAACTTACTTAGGCTTCTATTATTTCTTAGGCTTCTGTTATTAGTCAGTAATCTAAGGTTCTGTATTTAGTAAGCACATTTATTTGGCAGTATGTGTCTTTAAATGCATTGTAACATGTATTAGTAAGCCTGCAAAAAATAGCTATCAGTTGTCTTGCTTAGACATATTCAAAATTCATTCTCCAGTTCTAATATAGTGTTGGCACTAATATAAATACAAACATTACATTTAGAACCAAAGTTGAAAAATATATTTAGATAATAGTTTTTGTTCCTGTATACAAATTTTGAATAAATACTGTGATGGCATTTTTTCCATAAATTTACTTATCAATATTCTAATATAGTACATTGAAACCAGAGTTGTTAGATCAAAATTATTTTTAGACATTGAACAGAATAATGAATATTTCATCTGATATACGTATATTTACATATTTATGTACTGTACATGTTTTTGCTCAAGTAACTGGAAGCAGTTACTTGGACAATGATATAAATCCACAAGCTATAATTTTCCTGAGTGCTAGATACTGCATTTTTGTATCTGATTGGAAAAAAATAAATAAATAGTGAAAAATCCCCTTGGCTACACATCTGAGGAGGCTCAAAGTTCAAATAATTATTTTCTAAGGCAATCTTAGGTCATTCTTGCTAAATTAGTTCAAGTTCTGCTGGGTCAAATAAGCAGTATAATTAATATTTTGCCTCACATTCCAAAGTTTAAAAATAAAAGATAAAAGAGCAGAAGGGCAGAAGATCTTCATTTTTATAGAATGACAAAACATTAATAAGATTCCTTGTTAATTGTTATTTCTAAGTGATCTTTTGTGCCATATTCAAACTAGTTTGTGGGTAAAATCGAACAATGCACAGACAAAAACTCTGTTTCACCTCTGAATGCTCTTACAGATCTTTTGTACAAGCTTCCCAATCCTCTTAAGCAAATTTTGTTTATTTGTTTCCTTATGAGTTTATGCAATTTGTCCCCACCTCAATCAAGAGGGACTAAAAATTTGATGCAGTTTAGCCGGTAGGAAAAACATCATTTACTTAATATTGTTCTTGGTATCTCCTATGTAGATCTTGCTGTGAAAAAATTTCAGAAGCACGCTTTTTATTTCTAACAAGATGAATGTGAAACTCCTATAATTTCACTTCTCAAGTGTTCAAGTAGCTATATCCTTTACAATACTTTTTATTGAATGCTGTCCCCAATTGTGTGTGTGTGTGTAGCATTTTTTCTGAAGCTGCAAGCAAAGGTAAGTAGCTGTGGTTGGACACCATTATGGAGACAAATGAGACAGCTTTCAAAACTGCTGCACAAGGCTTGCAAAGGACATGGCTGTTTTAATGCTTCGAAAAGAGGTGCTTTGTTCTTGCTAATGCATTTTGAGAAGCTCTTTTGAATGCTTTCCACAGCCCACAATGATTAAAAAATGTCTCTAAAACTTTATAGGTACTTACTTTGCATTTCATTTTTTGTAAAACGTACTGAAGATATTTTAACCTATGGCAGTAAATTAGTTTTATATAACATTATTATAGTGAGCATTTAAAAAGTAATTATCCACTTTCTCTAACTTTTTAGGTGACATAAAAACATACTTTGTACCTCTGTCCTTTTGAAATGATTTCTAGCACTTACATAATGTAGAATTATTTTCTGAATAATTTGTTAGAAAACTGAATGAGAAGGTTTATTTCTCGGTGTACTTAGAGGATTGTTCTATCCTGTTTGTTATGATTGTCGAAACATTAGAGGCAGAGAAATTTTAGACCTTGCTGGAGAGAATTTAAAGATTAAAAAGGGGCAGAAAGATACCTGTTCATCAGCAGAGAATCACTTTTACTTTGGAAGCTTCCTTTCAGCTTTTGAAATAAGAATGGATCAAAGCTTCTTTGTTTCCCTTTTTTGGACTGGGCATCAAATCTATAGACTGGTGTGGGTATTTTTCCTTTGTATTGGCTTCATATGCTTTGTATTAGCATATTTAATCAAGACAAACCACTGGTTGGGAGGGAGAGACGTTACCTCTTGCCAAGAACATAATGAGTTAACGGCTTTGAAAGCGCTACATAAAGGATGAGAAATTCTGGTCTCCCCTACCTAGATGGTCAATTTGCTTTGGCTGCCTTGTGCTTATCCGCACAAGAGAAGGCACAAATGTGTGCATTTTTTTAGGATCAATGCTTAAAAAAGTAGGCATAGCTAGAATTAAAAGAGTACTTGATTTACTTTTTTTAAAAAAATAAAAATTAAAAAAACTTGATTCAAATTAAATTTAAGTAAATATTGTTAATATAACCTGTTTTCCTTTAGGAGCTCAAAGTGGTATACAGTATATTGCCTTCCTTCTCCAAATCTATGAGTTAGGTTTGGCTGAGAGAGCATAATGGGCTCAGAGGTACCTAGTGAGCTTTTATAGCTGAGGATGGACTTGATCATGGGTCTTCCTGCTCCTAGTCTTATGCACTAAATAATAATGCATGTAAATAATAAAGTATGTAAATGTCAATATAATAGTTACAGGTAAGTTTTAGGAAAGTTGTATTTTTTTTGCACAGCCTACCCTGATTTTTGGCAGGGATATATTGTGAAGAGGTTTAGATTTTTAATGTTAAAACCAGCTTGTGTGTGTGTGTGTGTTGTCTAGCATAGAATTTCTTTGAAGAAGTGAAAGAAATGGTCTCAGATTACTGCTAAAGCAGCATTACACAGAGCCCTTTTTATTAACTTTATAATGGGCATCAACCTTTATGAATTTGCTTTCTGGGAGGACAGCTATGTTAGTCTATGGTAGCCAAAAATCAGGAGGAATCTGGCAGCACCTTTTTAGACTAACAAATGTTATTGTCCATGTTCTCATGAAATAAGATGTAGCTCACAGAGGCTTATGCTTTTTAACAAAATTTGTTATTCTGATAAAAGTGCTACCAGACTCCTAATATACAAGTCTGCTTGAGAATCAGTATATTAGTTGAGCCAGATGCAAAATTAGTTCATTAAAGGTGTCCCTGCTAACATTTTATCTTCTACACCACAAATAAAGGTGCAAAGGCCATAAATGTGTTCACATGACACATTTGCTTGCAGTTAACTAAACTATGATCTGATTGATCCCGTTTTCTCGGTTCACACAACATGAACCATAAATGAACCACAGTGGCCATGTACATACAAGACAATAGGCTGAAATGCAGTTGGATAGCTTATGGTTCCCTGTGCTGTACAAATACAGCAGAAAGAGAGAGGTCCATAATAACTCATTTGAGCTTCATAGTTGAGTGAAAATTTAAACTGAAGTTTTTCCAACAGTAATAATACCTTACTACAGAGCTTTCCAAACTTTTCATGTTGGTGACTCACTTTTTAGACATGCATCATTTTGCGACACACTCTTACAGCAGGACAGAAGGCAGGCACTAGGACCTGCGTGGAATCACAGCAGGTTTGGAGGCAGCAAGGCACAAGGCAGGCACTAGGACCTGTGCAGAATCCTGGCAGGGCTTGGAGGCAGCAGCAGCCACGACACACCCAGACACTGCAGCCAACACACTAACGTGTCGCGACACGCAGTTTGGAAAGCTCTGCCTTACTAGCTCCTGTGCATTGGAAAGCAGATCTGCATCTGAAGAAAGCCATTTTCCCCCGCCTTTCTTTCCAAAGTGAAAGAATTTTAGTTTCCAGGATTGCTTAAGCAATGGTAGACTTGCTGAAGCTGTGTACAAAATAAAGATCTATTGAAAGAATACTCAGGATATTTTCATGTTGTCACAGGTGGTAATGATTTTTAATGATTTGTTCTTTAAGCCTGGAAACCTTTTTAGAGTGATTTATGTAAAGATAAATAAAGACATCTGATCCTTCAAATAGAGTTCAGACTGGCTATGAAAATCCTTTGAAAGAGGTGGTTTGCAACATGCAAGAGCATGAAAAAAAGGCACAGCAAAGTGACCATGCATGAACACACATGCAGAGATGGCCAGAAACTTTCAAAGTAGCCACATGAGCCTGTAATTTTTAAGAGAAGTTATTTGCTCTCCCTCATTTGCAAATCACTTTTTTCAGAGGATTTGCATAGCGTTAAAGTGTGTATTCCTCGTGTAGACAGCCACATGGAATTAAAAAAATAAATGAGCTTGCTGTTAGTTTTTCTTGATAAACATCTCAAGAGCATCCTGATTTAAAAAAAAACAAGTATATGGTTTATATATTTTTATTGCATCTTTTTCTTGGCACCACAGCTTTCCAAACTTTTCATGTTGGTGACACACTTTTTAGACATGCATCATTTCGTGACACTCTTGCAGCAGGGCACAAGGCAGGCACTAGGACCTGTGCGGAATCACAGCGGGTTTGGAGGCAGCAAGGCACAAGGCAGGCACTAGGACCTATGCGGAGTCCTGGCAGGGCTCGGAGGCAGCAGCAGCCGCGACACAGCCAGACAGTGCAGCTGACACACTAACGTGTCCCGACACAGAGTTTGGAAAGCTCTGCTTGGCACACTAGTACCTTTTTATTCTGATTTCTTTTAACTGACTTAGTTATTTATTGCATCTGTAAGGCCACCCAACTCCATGGCAACTGTGAATGCATATAGTATTAAAAACAGATTAAACAACACACAACAAAGAAAAAGTGATGGAGTCCAGAAAGAGTAAAGCAAACACCTTGTCTAACACATAGTATTTCCACAAGAGGCCCATCCCCTCATGTAGCTTGAGGCCTGGGAAAGAGCCAGATTTTAAAGGCCCATTTAAATAAGATCAGGGTAAGGGCTATTCAAATATTTGGGAGATGCTGTTCCAGAGGGCAGGCACTATGACGGAGAAGGCCTGCTTGCAGGGCCCATCAGATGATACAGTTAAATTGACAGGACTTGAAGTATGCCAACTATTTCAAATCAAACAGGATGGGCAGACACTGTAGGAGGCAGATGGTCCCTCAAATAGGCAGGCCTTATGTCATGAAGGGCTTTTTAGCTACAGTAAGTTGAACGCAGAAGCCTACTGATAGCTGGTGCAGCTCAATGGAATGGAATGGAATGGAATGGAATGGAATGGAATGGAATGGAATGATAACTTTATTGTCATCCCACTATACAAGTGCACAGTAGAATGAAATTTCGTTGCAGTTGGCTCACAAATTCACTCAAGCAATAAAATACTAATGATAATAATAAAAAAACCATAATTACTATAAAATACCCATTCTTATAAAATATACATTCTTAAAAAATATACATTCTTTAACTCACAAAAGAACCTATTTGGCATTCAAGAATCCAATAGCCTGGGGGACAAAGCTGTTTCCCAATCTGGCTGTTCTACATCGGATACAGCGGAACCTCTTCCCAGAGGGTAACAAAGAAAACAAACCATGATGAGGATGGGAGGCATCACTGATGATCTTTCGAGCTCTGGACAAACAGCGTGCATGAGCTAAATCTTGGATGAGGGGCAGAGATATCCCAATTATCTTTTCTGCTGCCCTTACCACTTTCTGCACAGACTTTCTATCTGAGGCCCTACAGCCTCCAAACCAGATGGAAATAGTGCCTCTGTAGAAAGTAAGGAGAATGGAAGATGGGAGATGTACTTTCTTCATCCGACGCAAAAAGTGCAAACGTTGCTGTGCTCGCTTTACCAAAAATGTGGTATTAAGGGACCAGGACAGACTATTTGTTAACTGCACCCCCAGGAATCTAATGCTACTAACTGACTCCACAGCTATGTTATTGATAAAAAGTGGAGTGTAACTGCACCGGTTATTAAGAAGCGGAGCAGAGATAACTGCCCGTGCTGCCCTTCTGAATGGTTTTCAAGGGCACTGAAATACATTGCACTAGTCCACACATGGTGGCCAAACCATGAGTGACTGTCTGGAGGGCTTCCTGATCCAGAAATGGGCACAATTGGCTCACAACATGGATCTGTGGAAATTTGCCACCACCTGCTCGAGTAGGTGCTGTGAGTCCAGAAAAATTCCAGACGTGTTCATTTTGAGCATTTGGTGCCTTTAGCACTCTACTCTGGCCACATGTAACAGTAGTTCTCAAACAACTGAGTCAGATATACCTTCTAGTTGTGTAACTGAATTAAATTTCATTGCATCGGGGATCTTGGATAAATAGCTACCTAAGCTACCTCTTCCCTTCTTATTTGTTAATTACTGCACTCCTACAAGTACTTTTGCTGCTACTGATATATTATCATACGATAGATTTCTCTTTTCAAGCAGAAGGGGATTCACTGACCTGCGTGGATAATACAAGGGTATTTCTTTGGTTTGCAGTGTTTTTCCAGTTACTACAACCCCTTATGTTTGTTCTCCTGATTTTTTCAACTCAACTTTTCATATCCAGTTAGTTACACCAGTAGTTTCTGTGACCTTTGGATTATTTGTAGAACACTGCAGGGTATACAAACATCTCTAATTCTTTGGCAATCATTTTATGTGATATATGGGACAGGTTTGTGAATGAACAGGATTCTGCATTGGTCCAATAAACTGCAACTCAGTGAAATGAGGGAGTCTCTAAATAATTTCAGTGTACTAATATTTTATTACTCTAGTATTTATTATTTTTGAGTACTCTTATTTCTAAGTAATTCAGACTCGTTTACTTCTGAATAGTTACAGATTCACATATTTATGTTTTTCCAGTGCTCACTGTGGCTTTCCTGTCTTCCTCCTTCAGCCTTATAGGCTTGTACTTCATTGTAAAATAAATTTTGTTCCATTGTTGAAATTTAGCATGTTTTGGGTGAAGGAGCAAAACACAATAATTTAAATCTTTTATCTATAGTGGATGAAGTTTTAATGTGAGGTTCATAGTAAATCATTTTGTTATGTTAAGCTATTCCATTTTTTCTTGATTCATATATCATGACAAGCCAAAATATGTTCTGCTATATTGTAGCTTCGTGTGTTGTATGATCGCACTAAATTACATGTTTAAGGCCAAAGTAATAGGACAGCTATCTTATGCTTACAAGGACATGTAGCTCTTACAAGATGTTCAACAAGTATTTCTAAGGGACATATTTCTGGTTCCACAATGTATCCCAGACTAAGTATTTCAGGCTGAGACTGGAGAGACATCAGTTAGAACTTCAGCACAAATAGCATGAATTAGCTATTGGCTTAATTAATTTTTAACCCAAGTAGTTTGGCTGCTCTGACTCTTCTTGGTGAAAATCATTTGTTGGAACCTAAGGTATTGGGACGTGGTGGCTCAGCGGGTAAGACGCCAGGCTTGTTGATCGGAAGATTGCAAGTTCGGTGGTTCAAATCCCTAGTCCCACATGACGGAGTGAGCTCCCGCACTCACCCCAGCTCTTGCCAACCTAGCAATTCGAAAGCATGCAAATGCAAGTAGATTAATAGGTACCACTTCAGTGGGATGGTAACAGCATTCCGCATGCGTCATGCCGGCCACATGACCGTGGAAGCGTCTTCGGACAATGCTGGCTCTTCGGCTAAGAAACGGAGATGAGCACCGTCCCCTAGAGTCGGACACAACTGCACAAATGTGTGGGGGGAACCTTTACCTTTACTTTTTAAGGTATTGTGAACTTTCACTGACACACTGATCTCAATGAGTTTTGAATAGGCCAAATAATTGTTAAAGCAACATGCTAGAAATATTAACATCCAAAATGATTTCAGCCAAGCTCAACTTTATGCCAGTGAGAAAAATAATATGCTAGTGTAATACCTGTCCATTATATGTTTGATAGCATATCCAAAATTACCAGAAGAGCATTTACACTGGCCCATTGTTATGCCCTTCCACCTTCTATCTTGGAGGAAAGGTTTTGCAACATTCATAAGAACATCTCCATCCATGTAATGAGAAGGAAATTTAAATTTTAAAAATTTAAAATTTAAATTGAGAGCCAGTTTGATGTAGTGGTTAAGGCAGTGCTTTCCAAACTGCCGCCGTTGGCGACACGGCGGCAGCGTGCACGGCGGCAGTGGCCTCGCTAAAATGTGGAAGCGCTGATGGCGCGCCGCTGCTGTCACTGCCACCACCACCATGCCATGCACGCCCCCACGCCGCCCCCACGCCGCTGCTTCGCGACACACTAAACTGTGTTGCGACACAATAAAGTGTCGCAACACACCGTTTGGAAAGCTATGGGTGTTGGCCTAGAAACCAGGAGACTGTGAGTTCTAGTCCTGCCTTAGGCATGAAAAACCAGCTGGGTGACTTTGGGCCAGTCACACACTCTCGGCCCAACTCACCTCACAGAGTTGTGGGGAAAATAGGAGGAGAAAGGAGTATTGGTATGTTTGCCGCCTTGAGTTGTATATGAATAAAAAGGTGGGATAGAAATCTAAGAAAAAGAAAACCCTGTGGTGTAGACTGCTGTGCTGCCTCTTTACAGAGATATTCAGGCTATTTCTCTCTGGCAGCGTGATGGGGGTAGTGCCTCCATCCTTGCTCTTGACCTCTCAGCAGCTTTCAATACCATCGACCATGGTATCCTTTGGGGTTGGCTTAGGGAGTTTGGGGTGAGTGGCACAGTTTTGTGCTGGTTCATTTCCTTCCTTCCTTATCGGTGTTGATAAGGAGATTCGGCCTGTGGCCCCTCCTTTGTGGGGAGCTGCAGGGCTCGGTAATCTCCCCGCTCCTTTTTAACATCTACATGAAACCGCTGGGTGACATCATCTGTCACTATGGGATGAGGTATCCTCAATATGCAGATGATACCCAATTATACATCTCCATCCCAGGTGATTTAAGTGATGCTGTGACCACCCTCTCTCAGTGCCTAGAGGCTGTAGGGATCTGGATGGAGAACAACAGGCTTCAGCTGAACCCTGGTAAGATGGAGTGGCTGTGGGTTGGGGGCTCCTCTGTATCTGGGAATTTACCATCTTTGGTTCTGGATGGGGTTGCACTGCCCTGACAGACCCGGTGCAGAACCTGGGGGTCCTCCTGGACTCATGACTCCTGCTCAAAGAGCAGGTGGTAGTCGTGGCCAGGAGGTCCTTTGCTCAACTTTGTGTTGTGCACCAGTTTTACACCCTTTCCTAGATCAGGAAGCCCTCCGATCAGTCACTCATGCCCTACTCATCTCCCATATAGACTATTGCAATGTGCTCTACATGGGGCTACCTTTGAAGAGTATTCGGCTGGTTCAGAATGCAGCCGCGCAAGCAGTCTTGGGTGTCCCAAGGATGGCACATGTAACACCTTTGCTGCGGGAGCTGCATTGGGTTCCAGTTTGCTACCAGGTATAATTCAAGGTGTTGGTTATTACGTTTAAAGCCCTACATGGCATGGGTCCAGGTTACCTGAGGGACCGTCTCATCCCTATTACATTAACCCGTCCCACCCAGCCAGGCAGAGGGGGCATGTTATGGACCCTGTCCATGAGAGACTGATGATTAGCAAGGCCCAGGAAGAGAGACTTCTCTGCTGTGGCCCCTGCCCTATGGAACACTCTTCCCCCAGAGATGAGGCAGGCCCCCACTCTCCCTGCCTTCTGGAAAGGGGTGAAGACCTGGCTCTGCCACCTCGCTTGGGGCAGGAGGAGGGATAATCAACCCTGGGGGTGGTTAGTGCCTTGAAGGTGCCCCCATGGATTACATGCATCTAATTAAGAACATTTTAACATCCCCATTTTGGATTTTATATTTATATCAATATTTATATTGTTATTTAAGATTACTGTTTTTATTGTATTTTGATGTGATGGAATGTATTCCTGAAGGGGGGGGGGTGATGTGGTGGAGTTCAGAGCTGCTGTTCCTTCCTAAGAGGGAGGGGGCGCATTCCATGCAGATAAAAGATTGCACAGTCCGGATTCCACTGGTGGGAAAGTAAAGAAGCTTCAGGTAGCCCTGCCTTAGAGCCATCGCTGAATATTTACCCATAGGGCTTATAGTGGACCTTTAGTCTGGCAAGAGCAATAAAGAAACTAGAGCTAGAATAACGGTTCAGTGTGGTTCTTCGCCTGTTTCCTGACGTTTAAGCTGTATTTATTTTAGTCTTACTGTAAACCACCCAGAGTCATGCTAGAGTGAGATGGGCGGTAACGGAATTTGAAATACAAACAAACAAACAAACAAACACATACATACTGTATATTTCTCCAGTTACAACACACTAGACAGGATTGGGGATAACTATAACAGTCTTCTATTAACTGATTAGTAGATGGAGATCTCAGGTAGCATAGCATAGGTTAAGTCCAATTATCGTTTTATGTAAAAGTATTTTTAAATGTGTTTTGGTATATTATTTTAGTTCTATGATGTTTCGATTTTGATTTATCTATTACTTTATTTTTAAGTTCTGATCTGTGACTATAATAGCAAACTGAACCATGTTTTAGTAAGCTATGACTTTCTTCCAGTGTGGAATAAAAAGATTTAAAGCCATTTGTGAATTCAGTTATTTCTTTTTTCTTTTTTCTCTTCATTTCTACTTACTTTTTAATTTATTGCAATGTTTTGGTTGTATTTTAATCTCATATAAATTGCTTTGAAATGTTTACATAGGACATTGTATAAAAATATATCAAATAATAAATAAAATATCAGAGAAACTTCTGTCCTGACCTGGAAAATAAGACTAGAATTCCACTGCTGAATATAATTGTCACCGTATGAGTTCTTTCAGGCAAATAAAGTAGGCAATTCTTAAATTATGAAATGATTAAATAACATACTGTTAAATAATTTGATGGAAAATTAAGTTGCTTTTTTTAAATGAAAAGCAACAATCTATTAATTTTTTCAATTAATATTTTTTCACCTGAAAGAACATATTACCTGTGAATATCTTTAAAGAGATTGCATGTGGTTTGGCTTAATTATGATAACCATTCATTACCATTATAATCCTCATGATTCTGCCATGCTCCAATGAAATTGTTCTAGAAAACCAACATCTATAAAAACAAAAAGAAATACAAAATGTCATCAAAAGATCATTGTAGTTTGCTGAAGCACGTCTGAATAGTACTAACTTGAAATTTGACAGGTGTATTACTTGCTTTTAATTATCTTTGATGCTTCAGTATTTAGGCAGGGGGGCCAAATAATCCTGGAGTAAAATGAAATATTCTTTTAATTGGCGTACAAACATTTTTGAAATAGGAAAGTTTCAGAGGAAACACAGGAAGTAACATTTAGTTTTCCACCAAGTCTAAAACTGCTTAGTATTTTGAAGACTTTCCAGTATCTAGTGTAATTGCTCCATTTCATCAGACAATAAGCTACAAGCCCTTCAACAGCAGTCAAGATGGAAATACCAATGGAAAAAGCAAGTTGAATAGGGATGTGAATGATCATGCAAACAACATGAAGGAACAAGATATGAATTAGCTAAGTCATAATGCACCATGCTTAGCATAATAATAAATTCTAAAATAGTTATCAATTCTCTAAGGATTGACCGGAAGAAATACAGAATTTGGCACAGAAGCCTTTTTTTACTTTGAATCTTTTTGCTAGTGTTTGTATTATACTACTCTTAGCTACAGTATTTGCTTTCTATTCACATTTGTTGGATCCAAATCTAATTGCTTTTGGATTTCTGGAATAATGTAGCAGAGTATCTCCTGTACTGAATCAAAACCATTATTTCTTTGTTCATAAGTGTTCAATAAGCACAATCATTCTGAACAACAACAACAACATAGCCTTTTAATCAAGTGTGTTTCAAAATAGGAATAGCCCACTTATTGGTGTCTCTTACCATAGTTGTTGCTACAGCAGCTGTCCTATTAGTACAGACCTGCCTGAAGGATAACACTGCTGTACAGTTAGCAGCTCTTTTGAGCATTCTGTCCTGTAAACTCTCTCAGTTAATGACTTTCTAAAAATCATATTCTTGAAAATGTTTCACCACCAGGTGTCCACTGGCAATGTCCCAACAGTGCCAAAAGGCTACTTGTTACAGTAAAAATAACTCTGCTAGCTGATAAAGCAAGATTAACTAAGTTCTTCTTTAAAAGACTGTAGTGTGTGTGTGTGTGTGTGTGTGTGTAAAAAAGAGAGCATGTATGGTCTGTTTGCCTCCTGACCTGAGCAGTGCCAGAATGTTAGAGTAGCAATTACTTGACAGCTTTGTGCAATAAAGGAAACTGCTATACTGAATTTATGATTAATTCCTTAGAGGTTTTCAGAAACTGGTTATGTATTCCTAAGGATATTTTGATCTGTCCATTGTACATGACAAAGAATACTGCCAAAATGAATTGTTTCCAATAAATCCACAAATTCATTTTATTGCCACTTGTATGACTACATGCAGGCTGGCACTCTTTGAAAGGAGTGAGCTTCAGCACATTTCTCTTTTTATCTTCTGATGATAATGTTCTTCAATTGACAGAAATTTTGTAGATAGATTTGGTTCATGAAATTATCTTTAACAGTAACTTTTAAAATCACATAAGCAAAATTGGTGCCATTCCAACTAAAACTTGGGTACTGACTTATTGGTATTATAAAATTAGGTAACTTAATTTTACTTCAATCTTTTTTTATCTTTTCCTTTAATGAAGACCTACTTTTATATATTCAGAGAATCTCTGTACTTTAAATGACAAGTGCTAACAGGCAAATGTTCATTTATATAGTTTTCTCTATGATGTGTTCATATTGGTGGTTGTAATTTATTTATTTTTCCCTAAACAGATGGGAGTTTAAGATTTTAACAGCTATAGCATATTGAAAAAGGAGGAATAAAACCCTTTTTTTTTCTTTGTCAAGAAGAGAGAGAGAGAGAGACATAAAACAGAAAATGTCATTCTAAGTACGTGTAGGTGGGGTAGAAGAAGATGGATCATATATTGACCTGCCAAATGTGACAGCCATTCTATAAGCTGTGTATGAGAGATGAGTACATAAAAAATCTGCTTCTTTTTTGTCATTCTTGATTTATTATAGACAGTTTTAACTATGCTGCAGGCTGCTGCAGCTGTTGGGACAAACATTAATGAGTTGCACAAAATTTAAGACTACATTTAGATTGTTTAGGCTTGAATACCTCTAAACACACTCTTTACCAGATCAAACTTTGCACTTGGAAGTTCTTAAGGATCTACTGCTATAAGACTATATACCTAATATGCGAAATGTACTATGATATATCCTGTAGACTTTCCATTTTTAATCATATACAAATCATTAAGCTAAATAAAACTAAGAACATTAGTTTCTTTGATTCTTTTTCTCAGAAAAATATGTCTGTTTTCAGTATGGATTTTTTAGAGATTTTTTTCCCCTGTAGCTTATCAGACTTTGCTTTCAGAACAGAACTGTTTCAAGAGATTTTCAAATCATCTGTGTAGAGCAAAAAATTCTCCTTAAGGAACTGGTAATAAGGAAGGCTGAATAACTGGATGGATAAAAATAAGTAAAACTACTAGATGAAGGTTTCGTAGAAGAAAATTTTCCAGCTTTAATTTCTGATCTTATGATTCTATGAAATATTTAATAAATTGCACTTACATACACACACACACTTTCAGTCACGCACACCAGAGATGTAGACCAAATAATTTGTGGAATCAACATTTTCCATGAAAATGTTTCCACTTCAGCCAAGTTTGAAGCTACCACTTGCACTTTTATTGCAAGAGAAACCAGATAGGTCTTAGTTACTTGTGTTTTCAGAGTTTGCCGTATGCAAAGAACTGCTGGCACCAAGAAATGACTCCGTATTCCAAATTATTCCTGCAAACATTCAAAACCATATACTCGGCAACAATGCTTTTTGGATCTAAGCTCTAGTAGTAGTCAGTTTGCTATGACCAATTTCATTGTCCATCAGGAAACTTAAAAGTACACCTTGCCTTTCATATATTCCCGAGTGATTTATACAATTTTATGAACATCTGAGGCTTTGCCTGCATCACCTCTATCCCAGGGCAAGAGACAAAAGAATTACTTAGAGATTGTTTATTGTTTTCATATAGTTCATCTGGCAAATTTTTGGGGAGAAGATAATTCTGGAAGTAGCTAAGAATGTCCCTGGCATTTGCAAAAAGCTGTGATGACAGATGTTGTGGAGTATCATGCCAAAGAACAGTTTTGGAGCAAAGATTTCATCTGGCAGGTAGTGTAGCACTTATCGCTTCTGACAAAGTGGAAGAAATACTATAGAGCCAGACATTTGTTCAGAGTTGCTATCAGAATCCTAAGCATTTCACCAGTAGCAGTTTCTTGTGAAAAAAGCTGGCATGCTTTCAGTTCAGTTAAGACAAAAAGAGGAATCACTTCTAAGCTAGTTTCTATTTCTGAAAATCTCTTGCTTCTAGAGCAGAGCTTTCCAAACTTTTCATGTTGGTGACACACTTTTTAGACATGCATCATTTCGCGACACACTCTTACAGCAGGGCATCATTTTGCAACACACTCTTACAGCAGGGCACAAGGCAGGCACTAGGACCTGCGCGGAATCCTGGCAGGGCAGGTTTGGAGGCGGCAGCAGCCGCGACACACCCAGACACTGCAGCCGACACACTAACGTGTCCCGACACACAGTTTGGAAAGCTCTGTTCTAGAGAATGAGTTACAAAAAGAACAATTACTAAGAAGGAGCTTACTGGTCATAGCAAAATCAGACTTTTCTCTTACCTGTATGAACAATCCTATGTGAATTTCCACTGAACTTTCTGACCAGTAGGAGGGAGAAAGAGGTGATCCCTCCCTCCCCGTGCAGTGAATGCTGTTACTTAGGATGCTATTCTTGAAAGTTTTCCTGCCCTCCAGCAGTTTTCAGAGAATATATTGTACTGCAGCAAGAGAGAAAATGGTGAAAATTTGTGACATTAGAAATGCCCCATTGAAAAAGGCCTGTCTACAAGAGGCAAGTACTAGATCCAGGCATATTGCATTATTTACCTCAAAATTGCAAGTTTGTTCTTGTTTTGAATTGCAGGCAAAGATGTATTATTCATACACAATGACAATTATTAAAGATATACCTTTGAAAAGAAATGGTTATACTGTACATATGTATAGTACACTTCAGAAAATAATATTTATATAAGCATTAAAATTAGGCAGTTTAGTATAAAGGTAGTCCTTGGGTTACGACCATTTGTTCAGCAACCATTGAAAGTTACAACAATGCTGAGTGAAGGGGACTTATGAGTGCTTCCGGCCATCACAGAGTCACGACAGTCATGTAATTGCAATTTCCAATGTTCCCTGCTGGCTTCCCACAAATAAAGTCAATGGCAGCAGGAAGTAGGAAGCCGCAATCACGTGAGGTCCTCATTTAACGAACCACACAGACCTTGTTTAACGACAACTGGGACTGCCGGAATTGCTGTCACTAAGTGACACAGTCACGTGACATCATGCTTTACGACCACGTTGCTTAGCAATGTAGTTCCCGGTCCCAATTGCCATCATAACCCAAGGACTGCATAATTGTAATTTTTCCAACTACAGTAAATCTATATACATATTTTTTGTGCATGAAGATTGTATTTCTTAAAACATTAAAATAATTCTCTAGGATAAAGTAATTAAGTACAGGTAGTCCATGTTTAGCAACCATACTTGGGACGGACAACTCGGGTGCTAAGTGAAATTGCGACTGTTCTTATAATCTATCTTCAGCTTTCCTTTGCTTTACAGACCTGAGAAGGTTGTAAATGTGAGGATTAGTCGTAAATTACTTTTTCATCACCATCGTAATTATGAATGGTTGCTGAACAAGTCAGTCACTAAACGAGGTTGGGAGGGTTGTTTTTTAAAAATACCCTTTATATTCTAGAGTTACATTTGTTGATTGTTCACAGCAAAGTTTATTAAATCTTGGAGTGATAGCTATATTTTAGACAATCCCTCATGCTCCACTCACCTCACAATTGGGTTTATTGTAACGTACTCTATATCTGGCTGCCCTTGAAGACAATCTGGAAATGAAAGCTCTTCCAGAATACAGCAGCATGGGCAGTGATGGGACACCACATTGTGTGCATGTGATCCTGGTGCTTTGCAAGTTGCACCATTTACTGGTTGGCTTCCAGGTGAAATTCAAGGTGCTGGTTATCACCTGTAAAGCCTTTTATGGCATAGAGCCAGGCTATCTAAGAGACCACTTATCTCCAGTCATCTCTGCCTATCAGTCCAGTCCAGTGGGGTGGGTGCACTCTGACAGTGTCATCTTGCGGGATCCAGGAAGTGCGCTTACTCTGTTGCAGTACTTGCCCTCTGGAATGTCCCCCCCCCCGAGATTTGTGTGGTTCCCACCCTTATATCATGCAGGAAAGTATTGAAGACCTGGTGGTTCTCCCAGGCCTTGGCAAATGGGTAATTGTAGAGCCCCATTTTGTTTTGATTTATTTCTATTTTGTTTTGGTGTGTGTGGGTATTTTGCTCTTCCGATCAGTTCTATTTTTATATATTAGTTTTTAAGCTATCGGCTGTCCAGAGTTGTTCAGCAATCTGGCGGCATATTAATTAATTAAATGTATAGCAAATTACCTGAACTACTAGAAATAAAGTGTCCGTGAAAAAATGTTTAAAGTATAGAATATTACACAGACAAGATATTGATCTTTTTTAAAAGAAAAATTTACATGTTTACTGTGCAATTTTGAAGAAAGGATATATGTCATTTGTTAAGTTAGAAGTTCAACATTTGATAAAGCATTGACTTAGGCATTGCTTTTGAAACTGAGGTAATGACTCTCAACTTGCATATGAAGAACAGTATTTTGGAGTATTTTCATTCTATCTATATCTATATATCTCTATCTATATATCTATATCTACCTCTACCACTACATCTCTATCTCTATCTCTGTCTATATAGGAATCTCTGCCTGCAGGAAATATATTTACACGTGAATCTTAGGATTTCTGGTTTGTTTGTTTTTTACTTTTAGTTTTCAGTCTTAAAATTAGCCTAGAAATTCAAATTGGCATATCACATCTTGTGATAAAAGGTGATTATATAGTTTAACTATGTCAGTGTGATTAAGACCTTTGAACAGAGTACTGAAAATACTAAGATAGAACAAAAGGTGAAACTCTCACAATCCTTAGATAGAATTACAATCCAGTTTTGGAGTTAACAAACAATGCAGGATGTGCATTTCATAAGTAATCATTTTAGATAATTATTTTTATCTTAAATATTTCAAAATCTATATCATCTGATTAATTATACACTAAATCAAGGAAGTCTTTGTGCCCCACTTTTTTATTTCCTAATCTCTAAAACTCGGTTTGATAATATTTGGTAATCAGCTAAACAGGATTTGAAAAAGATGTGACAGTTGTATAGAAACATTATTCTAAAATATATGTTAGAATTATGAGATTTCTAAATTTGGATGCAGGTAGACCTTGCTTACTGACTGGCTTGTTTAGCGACTGTTCGAAGTTATAACGGTTGAAAAAAAAAGCTTTGCAACCAATCCTCGCATTTATGACTGTCGCAGTGTCCCTCAGTCACATGATTGCCATTCAGGTGCTTCACAACTGGTGCACATTTATCATTGTCACAGTATCCTGCAGTCACATGATTGCCATTTGCGAGCTTCACAAGCAGTTTCCAACAAGCAGAGTTAATGGAAAACTCAGAAGTGAGATTGCAAGTCGTAGTCACATGATGTCTCGCTTAATGACCACGGTGATTCACTTAATGCCAGAAGCAGAAATGACATAAGTCTGGCACGGTCATGTAGTTTTTCTTTTAGTGACTGCAGCACTTAGCAACGGAGTTGCCGGTCCCAATTGTGTACCCAGTAGTCCAGTAAGCGAGGACTACCTTTATATATAAAGAAACAAAGGTCATGAAAGGAATTACAGTTATCACAGGAAACTACATCTAATGATACTACTTGCTTTGGAAATAAAGTTTTCTTGGAATGTAATAAAAGGTTTAGCTGTCATTTTTTTTTAAGTATAGATTAAATATCTTCATAGTATTCTTAATTAGGAGAATCTTTATGCTCTAAAAAAGGGATAATGATATTAATATTTTCCAGTGGTCATTGGTAACTGTGGATGAAGTTGTTGTTCTTGTTAATCACTTACCAAAAAAAACATAGCTTCTAATTCGGACTTGGTACCTTCTAACATGCTAAAATCCTGAAGTGAATAATAAAATCTTTGACTCAGTGATAGTCTTCTTGTCCATTGTTTAAAAAGCATATTTTCCACTGACTAGTCCTTATTGTATAAAGAGTGAACAAGATCCATCCTTGGGAACTATCCAACTATAGGTCTGTTCCATATGATTATTAAACTTTACGTAATGCATCAAATAAATAACATGGATGAAAGAGGATACACTAACTATAGAAAAAGCCAGATTCAGACAAATTCAGGCCTTTTCTGACAGTTGCTTTGTACTCTCTTATTTGATAGAAATATAAGAAAGGTAAAAAATACCACTTTTATTGATTGAGATGTCACATTTCATTTGACTACTTAGGTCAAAATAAATATCAAACTTGGATCAACTTATATTCTTATCTTCCTTTCCCAGTTCCTGTTTCTCAGACAAAATACAAATCTTTAATTCCTCACTGCATTCAAACTTTCAGTGCATATCAGAATCTTTTATCACTAACAGGTATTTATAAAGACTAAGCTGTCTTATCTCATAGAATTTAGTGACCACTTCTAATAAATGAAGTGTCTGTGAAGCTGAAACTGACGCTGGTCCAGATCAAGATGTCAGTAAACAGTGGTATTTATCTTTTAATATAGAAAATGATATAAACTCATTGTCATTCAATAATTGATCTAAAATTAAAAAAAACCAGCATCCAATCCAAATCGTTCATATACCAAGTTTTTTAAAATCAATTTTAAGGCCTGGATTACCCCATGGTGTCCATTTGATGTGAGAAAAAGGATCAAAATAGTATACGCTATTCTCTGCGATAGCGCCCGCATTGTGGAAAATCTTGTCCCTGGAGGTGAGGCTGGCCCCCTCACTCCTGACCTTCCGGAAGACTCTTAAGACCTGGCTCTGCCGCCTTGCCTGGGACGAGGGAGGTAACAGTACCTCCTGGGGGTGGCTGGCCCCATAATGTCCTCCTGATAGCTGATTTTTACCATCTCTTGGATTTTTACCTATTTTACCTATTTATTGTTTTATTGTAATTTTATATGTATAGATTTTAACCATTGTTACCCTGTAAACCGCCCAGAGTCCCCTATTCGGGGAGATGGGCGGGGATAAATTTGAATAAAAAATAAATACCACCATTTTCAAATTAATATGATAGTGACAGGAGATACATAAAATCTATTATATTTTGACCTCAAAACAGTGCAATTAACTATCCCAGAAGGTCTTAACCAGCGCAATGGGTTTTTATAGTTGCTCATTGATGAGGTACTTGAATTCTGCCTCATATTTACCTGCAGCTATATAATTATCCTTTGTCCCTTCCCACCCTATCCGTTTTTCAAATATTATTATCAGTTTAAACACTTCATGTATCTGATGAATAAGCTGCAGCTCACAAAAACTTAAGCCTTGTAATAAAATGTGTTAGTCAGAAAAGATGATACTGAAATCATCTAACAATTAAAAGGCTGGAAGAAGAGACACAGAGAGAGGGGGGTCCAAATTCTGAAGGGAATAAAATCCATAGCCTAGAGCAGAGCTTTCCAAACTGTGTGTCGCGACACAAAAGTGTGTCGCCTGTGGGGCCCAGATGTGTCGCGTCAAAACCCGGAAGCGCTGATGGCGTGCCATCAGCCATTCCGGGTTTTCCCGCGGCAACACACCAACGGCGGCACGCAAAAATCCAAAAGCGCCACAGTCATGGTGGCGCGCAAAAAATGAAAGCGGCAGCAGCGCTTCCGGGTTTTTGCGCGCCGCCGCAACGGCAGCGCTTCCGGGTTTTCCCGCGGCGACACACCAATGGCAGTGCGCAAAAACTGAAAGCGGCAGCAGCGCTTCCGGGTTTTTGCACACTGCTGCAATGGAGGCACTTCCGGGTTTTCCTGCGGCGACACACCAACGGCAGTTGGTGTGTCACCGCAGGAAAACTTTGGAAAGCCCTGGCCTAGAAGATGGAAGTTGGTGTAGATCATACACCAACACAACAGAAGCAAGTTCAATACTATATGCTGCTTGAAAGCCAGAAAATTAGTAGCATTCAGAATTGCATCACCTTTTTGATTAATCTTCCCAGAAATGGAATATTTGAGACTGCCATATATTCTGTATCAGGCGAGAGTTTTTTCAGTAAAGATGTGATTTCTGTTTCCTGTAAGTAGAGGGAACACATCCTTCCCAAAGGAAGCACTGATCAGCTTTCTTACTGCGGGGCCAGTTTCATCTTGGCTTCTTTTAATCAGGAGCAGCAAGAGTCAAGTAAGAAGTGGTGGCTCTTATCTCTCCAAACACCCTATTCAGTTCTCCAAGATCTACAGCTGAAAAGATCTTTAAAAAATTGTTTAAAAGAATATAAATGAAAAATGTATAAGTGAAAGGAAAAAAAAACATTTGTATAACAACCACAAAACTCTATAACATTATAATCCAAGAATGTTTTCCAATTAGAATTAAATTCTGCCTAAAGTATTCTATTTAAGTAGGAAGTTAATCTTGATATCAAAGCATTCTCCCACAATTTAATAGGCATTCTTCCAAAGAAGGAATCAATCTTTTCCAATGAAAAGCATATAAAATCCTTGTAGCCATTAGCACATACAGTGCTAATTCAGTGAATTTTGAAGGAATATATGCTTTGATTAAATTTAATAACAACTAGACAACCCGTGCCCCTTTGGGTCATCGTTTCAGAGATATTTCCTTACTTAAACAGAGAAACAGAATGACCACGGGCGGGCAAAAAAGCAGTGGGGGTGGGAGCGACTTCTTGCCGGCTTCCCCGTTGACTATCCTTATGGGAAGCTAGCAGGGAGCATTGGAATTCAGTTTCTCAAATTTCAATCCTATGGGAGTAATAGGTCCCCGCCACAATTTTGCCAAATTTCAATCCCTGAGGTACAGTGCCGTCATTACCTCAGAAGAGTTCATACATTCTGCCAGCTTCCCCATTGACTTGTGTGAAGCTGGCAGAGAGCATTCTTCTTTCCACATATAATATAGGCTGGTGCTATTTCCCCTCCCCTCACGACCCTCAGCAGAGCCCCGGTGAACCCTTCTCATCCTCCTCCTCGGCTGACCCGCGGAACCAGCTGCCACTTTGCTGGGGGAGAGGGAACCAAGAGAGCTGCAGACTGTGAGGAAAACTGCACCCTGCTTCCCATGGCGACAACGTGACCTTGGCTGACTGTGGCGGTGCTGAAGCAGCCACAACTTGACAAATTTCAATCCCACAGGAGTAGTGGGTCCAGATGTTGGACACATTTTGTAAGTTAGCATGTTTGGGGTACCTTGGTTCAAAAATTGTTGCCCTATGAGGCACCATTTCGCCCATTTGAAGGTGATAAACAGACACGAGAGTTTTAATAGTATATATATTTTTCAGGTTGAAATGAAATTACAACCTTCAAAGTCTGTTTCATTCTACTATGAATCATTTTCACATATGAAAAAAATACAAAAACCTATTAATTACATTTCCAGCATTTTTTAGAGAAAGAATTATTCATTTTGGCAATCAGGGCTGGAGTAATGTACCAGCGATAAAACATCTTATACTAATTCTCTTTAAGTAAATTTAATATTTTTCTTCCATTGAAATTCCCACTGTTGCATATCTATAACTATGTTCTAATTCTGCATCCATTTAATCATGCAGTCTTTAACTTGTTTTGATTCTGAATCATACTTCAGTAATAATTTATAAATGCACCTAACAAATGTTCTGTATTAAGTATTATAAGATTTTCAAATTCAGTCAAATACTTCAATGTTCCCCCTTGTTTCTGTAGTTCTTCTGTGCAGTGCTACTTATTTGAAGTTAAGAAACTATCAAATACAGGCATACCTCGGAGATATTGCAGGTTCGTTTCCAGACCACCGCAACAAAGCGAGTCACATGAATTTTTTGGTTTCCCAGTGCATATAAAAGTTATGTTTACACTATACTGTAGTTAAGTGTGCAATAGCATTATGTCTAAAAAATCAATATACTTACCTTAATTAAAAAATACTTCATTGCTAAAAAATTCTAATCATCATCTGAACCTTCAGCGAGTTGAAATCTTTTTACTGGTGGAGTCTTGCGAAGTGCAATAAAACGAGGTATGCCTGTATAGTAGAGCATTGTGTCGTAAGAGACTCAAAAGTTTTTATCTTTGTCCTATTAAGAAAAAAGTCTTGCAATAAAAACAAATTATCTTTCCACTGAGTACATATCTTAGTTGTTGTTGTTGTTGTTCAGTCGTTTAGTCGTGTCCGACTCTTCGTGACCTCATGGACCATGGCACGCCAGGCCTTCCTGTCCTCCACTGTCTCCCGGAGTTTACTCAAATTCATGTTCATTACATCAGTGATGCTATCTAACCATCTCATCCTCTGCCGTCCCCTTCTCCTTTTGCCTTCAGTCTTTCCCAGCATCAGGGTCTTTTCCAGTGAATCCTCTTTTCACATTAGGTGGCCAAAGTATTTGAGCTTCAGCTTCAGTATCTGTCCTTCCAATGAGCAGTCAGGGTTGATTTCCTTTAGGATTGACTGATTTGACCTCCTTGCAGTCCAAGGGACTCTTAAGAGTCTTCTCCAGCACCACAGTTCGAAAGCATCAATTCTTCGGCGCTCAGCCTTCCTTATGGTCCAACTCTCACAGCCATACATTACTACTGGGAAAACCATAGCTTTAATTATATGGACCTTTGTCCACAAGGTGATGTCTCTGGTTTTTAATATGCTGTCTAGGTTTGCCATAGCTTTCCTCCCAAGGAGCAAGCGTCTTTTAATTTCATGGCTGCAGTCACCGTCTGCGGTGATCTTGGAGCCCAAGAAAATAAAATCTGTCACTGCTTCCATTTCTTCCCTTTCTATTTGCCAGGAAGTGATGGGACCAGATGCCATGATCTGAGTTTTTTTAATGTTGAGTTTCAAGCCAGCTTTTGCACTCTCCTCTTTCCCCCTCATCAAGAGGCTATTTAGTTTCTTAGTAACTTCATATAATGTCACGCTTTCTACTGCGTCGCTTAGTGATGGAAATTCCAGTCGTTAAGTGAGGACTACCTGTCCTATAAAAGAGCAACACTAGCCTCTTCTGTGTGAACGCAATAAAGGCAGATAAGTAGCAATCTTGGCTGCCTTCAGTCCTTTAAAACAGGAATTTAGATATCCCTCACTCTATAAACAGTCTGATATATCCTAAGTTCCTCCACTTGCACTCCAGCTACATCCTATCAACTTAATTACTCTCATCTCCCTAGTAAATTTAAGTGACTAATTTGTCTCTGTGAGGGGCTGTCTCTGTATTCATAGATCAACTGCAGCATCAACAGTTACCTAAGATTTGGCAAATTCAACCAGTGCATTCAGGAAAACACCTGGACTGTTTTTCCTCACAATGTTTGTTGCCATTCTCTTAAACCCAGAGTCACATGCCTGCTGGAATACTGCTGTTATGAGCTGTTTCTTGTACCTGGGTTGGATATTTTATTTGGGTGGTGGTTTTTGTGCCTTCTAGTCAATGTTGACTCCTAACAGCTGCCTGGACTAGTCCCTAGAGTTTTCTTGGCAAGATTTTTGGAAATGGTTGGCCATTGCCCTCTTGCTAGGGCTGAGAAAGGATGACTTGGCCAAGGTCATCCAGCTGGCTTCATGCCTAACGTGGGACTAGAACTCAAGGTCTCCTGATTCCTAGCCTGGTGCCTTAACCACTATACCAAACTGGCTTTTTCTTTGGCTTTAACCTTTCTAAAATTATATAGGCATCTGGAACAAATATGCTAATCCCAGAGCCCATATAGTATAGCAACATACATGTTCTTATTGCTAAAGAGAAACAAAAAGCTTCTGAGAAATGTGTTTGATTTTACAATAGCTCTTATCTTGAAATTTTTACATTTGTTCTCTTTCAGCAACTTCCTCAAATTTAACCTTCAATTTTGCTTCAGGCAAAATGCAGTGACAATAAGATGAGTCAAATTACTCTGTTCTGAGAACAGTCATTCCTCTTACTGGCATTCCTTTTACTTGGCTTGAATGTACTACGGATATTCCTAAGGATAATAGGGTTCACAAATTAGTCTTATATTTTGGGGGAATCCATCCCCTCCTCTTTGTCCATTTTACAGTGTTAGCCAAATAATTCTTACAGTAGTCCATTACAATTTCATTGCATTTTTAGAAACTATGTCCATTGGCCTTAAATAAAGGCAGCTAGCTATATTTATGTTTCCATGTAAAGTCTGTGTAAAAATGTGAACATTATTTTTATCATTTTAAGATTCTGGAAATTTTGGTTTTGGGTCTATAGGGTCATAAAATAGCACAATAAATATCTTTTATTTTGATATCATCATAGAGAAGTACATTTGTACAGTCATTATATCTGAATTCTATATTTCCTTTAATTATTTAGCATATTATTATGATTAAAATTTATATTAGATATGTGAAAGTTGAAACATTCCAAACGTATAGTGGGTGTAATCAGGACTAGCCTTTTAATTGCTTTTTACATTAGTTAATTAATTTGTAATAATAAACAAAAAACAAATAATAAGACACAGAATGCATGTTGCTAATGTTTACCAGCACCTGGTGACTTGTTATGAGCACATCGACTTTAATGAACTAATTTATTTGCATTATTTTCATTTTTTTCCCTGGTAATGACATTACAGCTAGTCCTCAGTTAACAACCACTTGTTCAGCAACCGCTCAATGTTGCAACAGTGCTGAACAAGTGGTACTTGTGACCAGTTCTCAAAGTTCCGGCCTTTGCAGCACCCCCGCAGTCACGTGGTCACAATTCGGGCACTTGGCAACCGGCTTGCACTTACGACAGGTGCAGTGTCCCGTGATTATGTGACTGCCATTTGCGACCATCCCTGCCAGCTTCCCACAAGCAAAGTCAATGGGGAAGCGTCAGGGAAGGTTGCAAGTCGCTCCTGTAAATCGCTCCCACTGCTTTTTCTCCAAAGGAATCTGTGATGGAATGTGAGAGTGACTTTGGAGAACAGAGGGAAGAGATGCTGCCTAGGAAATGATCGGATAAAAAGAAAGGAGTCCAAGAGAGGGTAACAGTCTAAAGAAGAAACTTATGAAAGACCCACGCTGACCAGTCAAGCGATAAATAGGAATGGTGGGAGATTTGTACTTTCAGAGCCTGCTACAAGATCCCAAGGATCTTATACTCTGTAGCACATGCACTCCCACAGCACCTCCCCACCTGCACTCTGTAGTGCAGGGGTCCCCAACCTGTGGGCCGCGGCCTGTTAGGAACTGGGCCACGGGGCTCCCACCTGCAAACCCCACCCCCGGTGCTTGTGATTGGCTCCTGCCCGCAAACCCCGCCCCCAGTGCTTGTGATTGGCTCCTGCCCACAAACCCCGCCCCCGGTGCTTGTGATTGGCTCCCACCTGCAAACCCCACCCCCCGGTGCTTGTGACTGGCTCCCGCCCACAAACCCCGCCCCTGGTGCATGTGATTGGCTCCCGTCCACAAACCCCGCCCCTCCAGTCCGTGGAAAAATCATCTTTTGAAACCGGTCCCTGGCGCCAAAAAGGTTGGGGACCCCTGCTGTAGTGCATACCTGCCCGCCCGCCCGCGCGCACGCAGCATCACAGCACTGTGGGACACTGCGACTGTCATAATTGCGAGCCATTTGCCAAGTGCCCAAATCGCGATCACTTTACTGCGAGGACACTGCGACAGCCACAACTATAAGGAATGGTCATAAGTCCCCTTGTTTAGCACCTTCGTAATGTAATGAAATCCTTGGCCATTTATAGTACCATCTATAAGATACATATGATATTATTTCTTTTATATTTCTTTGGAACAAAGCTCAACTGGTCAGGGTGTGCCAAATCAATTAGAAAGTCATTTAGTCTCTTAGCAAAAATTAGCATAAAAAGCTTATAAGCTACATTCAGAAGAGAGAGACGTCTATATGCTTCAGGATGAGTTGAATATTCTCCTTTTTTATAGACTTTATAAGAAGTCACTGAAGAAGTCTCCTCCCCTTGCTTCCACCACGTCTAGAGCTCTTAACAACCACTTAGCTTTCACCAACCTCAGTATTTTAGCATCCTCCTCAAATTTTGACAGCTTATTATTTACCTCTAAATCAAGATCATTTATGATCAAGTTAAAAAGTATTAATCTCAATACAGATGCTTGAGGGACTCCATTTATTACTTCCCTCCATTGAGAAAGTGCTTTGTTTTCTGCTTTTTAACTATTTAGCATTTCATAAAAAGGTAAGCCCTCTTAACCCATAGCTGCTAAACTTAATCAAAAGCCTTTGATGAGCACCTTTATCAAAGCTTTTTGAAAATTCAAATCCATTCATAATTCTGTTTCTGTCCTCAGAAAAATCTAGAAGATCAACAAGATAGGATTTACCTTTATGGAATGTGTGGTGTTTTTCCAGAAGGTTTGGTGCTCTATTCAGGTAGTTATTTTTTCTTTGATAATTACTGACACCAATTTGCCTGAAATGGATATTGAGCTGACCAGCCTACAATTTCCCATATATCCCCTGATCTCTTTTTAAAAATGGGTGTCACATTGGCTGTCTCCTGACACTGTACCCAATTTGAGGCACAGGTTGTATTTTTTTGCTAGGAGGTTATCTACCTGTATGTTATATCAGACTTCTGTAAGAACTCTTGGGTAGATGCCAACAGGGCCTGATAACAGTGTTTCCCATTCTGAGTACCAACTACTGGGTGGACTTTAACTCCCTAAATACCCAGCCTGATGTCCTAGAAAAACTTTTGCTACTTCAATTAGCTTTAATTACTTTTATTCCCTCCCTGACAAATTCAGTACAGGCCCAGGTACCTACCTTATATCTTTCGTATTAAAGACCAGAGCAAAGAATTCATTAAGTTTCTTTGGAAGTTCCATATCATCCTCAAGCATCCCTTTCACTCCTTTGTCATCTTAGCAGCCCAAGTGAAAACCTGGCTGGTTTTCTGCTTCAAATATATTCAAAAGAGAAAACAGTGATTTCCGTGGAGTCCTTGGTGTTCTCTGAGCTTGGTTGTTTGCTTGCAGACATTTCATTACTCAACTAGGTAACATCATCAGTACCTAGTTGGGTAATGAAATGTCTGCAAGCAAACAACCCAGCTCAGAAAGTACCAAGGACTCCACAGTTCAACCCTGAGCTACATATATTGTCTTCTATGGGAACAGTGATTTCCATTAATGTTTTTGCCATATATTCCATTGTTGATTATGATGATGCATTTCTTACAATTATCTTAGTCCTTTTTTCCCCAATTTGTTCTCCTTTTTGTTCTCTTTTGGACAGGTTTTCCATTTCCTAAAGGAAACTGTCTTTGTAGCTTCTTAGAAACTATGAGACAGCCATTCTGGCCTCTTCCTAGACTTGATTGACTCTTACATTGTGGAACACTTTGTTGAGCCTCAGTGATTATGGTTTTATATACTCTTCAGGCATTATGTAAATATTTGGCTGTCTCTGCTTTTCTTTCAGTCCCTTTTCACCAGTCCAATTATTTTTTGGAAATGTCCTTTTTTGTAGTCAAATGTGACTGTGTTGAATCCTGATGGCAGTTTCTCTTTGACATTTATTATTTAGTCATGGTCTGAACATGAATGTTCCTCCAAGGACAAGGAGGAAGATCAGGAAGGGGGTTCTAATCAATTAATCCTAGTCTCACCATCAATGCTCAGAGGTTCTGATTCCACTGGAAATGTTCCTGACCCCACAAACTCTGACTGTAAATTAATTACTAGATCACCTAACTCATAGTAGCATCACCAGCTTCAGGTAGAAAAACAGGAAACAGAAAGGAGAGGTGCACGTTTATGGGGATAAGCTCACAGCAGGACTCTTCATAAGTAAGCATGGTTTTGAAATATCAGGCTCTGTATTAGGATGGTTAAGTACCAGCTGTGCTAGGGCAGAGGCTGACAGCATGTGTATATAACATTACCAAGTGCAGTTGAGTGCTGGAATGACTTCCTGCTAATGCTCATTCTAGTGAGCACAGACTGTGTTATGTACAATTATGTATGACTTCTGGAATCCTTGATCTCCTTCACCTTTACTGTGTTATTCCCTTGCCCTTTGAATCAAGCTCAGTAGTGTCTTGATCCAAATTGAGTAAGACTGACAGTCTGCCTTGTGTATAATTAAGAGTGCTTAATTAGTTTATGACTTGCTGAAAGCCAGCAGGCCAGGACACCCCTGATCATCCTTTATGGTTGATGGGTAAGGGAATTGCTTGTTACTGTATTTAAAAGATTTAAAATAATAACACAATCCAAAATGGCTTCATAGACAGAATGTTAGTTATCATCTGACCACCAATGGGCAATAAAAACATGGGAAGGATGTCTCTGTCAAATATACTCTTATGCATTACTAAAGCTTTCTTCTGAGCAAGTGCTTACTGTGGGCAGAAGACCAACAAAAAGGATATGTCTAAAAAGTTGAATCTCATTTATTTTAGTTATTGGTTGTACCAGTGGTAGTGGCTGAAGGGAACAGAACTAAGAAATGTGGTCAATTTGAAATATCCCTTTGATAGCAATTAAGGCAACCTCTACTGTTTTAAAACCAGTACACAATTCAAAGTATCCTTCTAGTTTAGGATTGTCTTCAAAAAATTGCCTAGAAATAAAAGAGTGAAAAGTAAGCTCCCATCAGACCCATTGCATGAATAATTATGAATTCTTTTTGTAGGCATTTGAATATCCATAAATAGCAGAAGGGTCAACATAATGATAAATAAACAGTGCCTGAATAGTATCTGATCAGGCTGTGCAAACCAATTCAAAGAGTGTTTCAATTATCTGCTTGAAGTATTGAGGCACTGCATCCTTTGAAAGGCTCATCATGACTAGTTCTAGTGCCTTGTTTGGCAGCAGTCCCATTGGAATTTCTCAGGTAGTATGGGAAGGAACTAAAAATGGTTGTGCCAGAACATTGAGAAGACTCGTTGCTTTGATGTTTTGAGCAATGTATGCAGGGGAGGGATGTGTTTCGATCATTTCCCAAAGCACCAAATGGTTTGCATAGCCCTAATATTTGATGAATTTTATATTTTCCCTTCTCTTTACCCCAATTTCCAATTTTTATTCTCTGAAGTGATAAAATAATTTTTCCCAAGTACCTCTTCTTTCCCTTTTTGAGTCATGTACAGAGAATGTATGAATATTGAAAATGATGTAGAGAATTTCAGGCATCCTGAAGTCTTGAGGTTAATCTTGGATATTCAACAGCCTGTGGAGTTATTCTAAAGTGATTTGGTACTATTAAAAGCAAATGGTTTACTAGGCATTGCTAATTTACTATACCTGGTTTACTAGGTATTGCTGGTAGTCTTTGTGGTTATGGATAAGCATGCAAATAAAGGTCCATAACAGACTTTCCTTCATTAAGGGACTTTTAATTATTATCTTAATTATGTTACTTGTTGCCTCTGAGAAGACATTAATAACTTGTAATCTGTGTGACAATGCACACTTTTGCTTTTGTTTACTTCTGACGTGTTCTATTTACTTGCCAGTCATAATTCTAGATACAGTTACTTTTTAGTTACTGTGATAAAAAAGAAAACCAGGACGTGATATGAAAATGCTGCTCATGCTTTTCTCTGAGCTCTTCATTTTGTCAACTACTGAAGAGACACTCATAGATTCAAAATATAGAATCTCATGTAAAATTGCATATTATGGAGGCATATCCTGCAGAAAATACTGTTTAGTAAAGGAAAAATGAAAAATGGGTCCAAACTTTGGGAATCCTATATGACTTTGCCTAACCTTTTGTTGGAATTATTACCCACACACATTCAGAATTGTTACACACACTCATTACTTTTCCCAGAATGTAATTAATGTAGTGTCAAAAGATTTCCCAAGTGCTGTGGGAACCAAATGAAGCTGTTAGTAGAAAAGATTAGCACTAGCTCTATGCAGGTTGAAATGTATCTGTGATTAGTACAGTAAGATTCTCAATAGGGTGATAGTGTTCATTTAATCAATGGAATATGTAAATTGATGTTTTGCTAAAGAATTAACTATAAATAGAACAATTGTTTTGATGTAACATCTGGAAAAAAATAGAATTTATTTTGGAATTATAATAAAGTTCACATCATAAAATATATTAACTACTTGTTGTAGTTAATGCTGTAATGCATTATAAGTAAGACTGAGAGCATATGATAGTTCACACTTTCAAACAGTTCTAGGGAAATAAAGCAATAAAAGATATCTGCATGCTTTTTTGCAGATGTTGAATATTGTATTCTTCAAGATTGATGCTATATTTGGTGAATCAGTTAAATTTAGTGTATTAAAAGTACCTTATAGTGATCATACTAAATTTTCATATGCCTCCTTTCCCAGTCATTATGTAAGTGCACACCTATTATACATATGTATTAAAAGAAATCTTCTGCTATACCTGTGGTGCAAGTTGACTTGAAAATAACCCCTGCTAGTTAGTCTTATTCGCAGCAAGTTTCTCTGGCTTGTTGTACCCTTCCAGCACAGTCCAGGGCATACTCATTTAGGCATTAAGTCCTATCAATTTCAACTGGGCTTGAAACTACTTTCAGATACCTTTGGATTTTTAAAGTTTTTTTTTAATATGTTGTGTTTTAGCATTTGCTTTTTTAGTTAGCAATTTGGTGATATCTTATTTAGCATATTCCTTGGTATTGTGCTATGTAATGGTTTTATTCCTGTAATTCACGTTAATAATATTTTATTAAGAAAATGAAGTTATCTATCAGGAAAGCAGTATTTTCTGTGTGTTGAAAGTGAAAATGTCAGATTCAATAGCTAAGTAATTATCCCTGAAGAATGCTGTTTCCTCTCCCCTCATCCCATTGTTAGGATGTTCATTTGATAACAGATGCTCAGAATGATTTAATATACAGTATATGCCAATGACAAGAAGTTATGCTGGCAATTCAGGGCATGCCTTTTATGAAACAGGGCTATATTTGTTTTCAAAAATAATATTTGAAATAACATTAACATACAATTTACCTCTGATAAGGTGATACCATGTCAGCACATACAACACTGTTCTGCTGTTAAGTGACATTTATCTATAAAGAGTCTAAGAATAATTTATTTGTATGTAACAGCCTTTAGATAAAATTAATGGTTTAATCACAGTATGTTAATTATAAGAATATTCAAATATAATAGACAATTGTAAAAACATGTCTTGATATCAAACAATATTTACATTATTGCATAGACCCAAATAATGCAATAATAGATGTTATTACTCAGGTACATTGAATTATTTAAACAATATTTGATACCTTATAAATACTTGATCATTATTTATTTTTTAAATAAGAAAGTAAATAGGAAGTGAAGGAAGAACAAACATGAAACTTCTCTAGAAAAATGGTTAACAATTTTTTTTATAAACAATGTTATATTGTATATCCAGATTAAGGACTGGCAATCAAAATTTGCCATATTTAATAATACGTATTACAAAATCTTATCTCTGAAATCCTGAATATGTTCAAAAAATGGAACAAAGCTTTAAAATTAATGTTTAGGTTGCTGTGTTGTATTGCTTCTCCTGAAAGTAAATGGTCTATTGAGATAAATTTGCAATTTGTTCCAGCAGACATGATAACTTATTTATTTAGGCTTACATACTGCTCTAATTGTAACAGATTTCAAGCATTTTATACTTACAAAGTATTAAATCAATAAACACAACAAATATAACTACAGGTAGCCCTTGCTTGAGGGGTGCGGTGGCTCAGCGGGTAAGATGCCAGGCTTGTCGATCGGAAGATTGCAAGTTTGGAGGTTCAAATCCCTAGTCCCGTGTGACGGAGTGAGCTCCCGCACTAGCTCCAGCTCTTGCCAACCTAGCAATTCAAAAGCATGCAAATGCAAGTAGATTAATAGGTTCCACTTCGGTGGGTAGGTAACAGCGTTCCGCATGTGTCATGCCAGCCACATGATCATGGAAGCGTCTTCAGACAACGCTGGCTCCTCGGCTAACAAACAGAGATGAGCACTGGCCCCTAGAGTCGGGCACGACTACACAAATTTGCGGGGGGAACCTTTACCTTTTTTAGCCCTTGCTTACCAAACACTCATTCAGCAACCATTTGAAGTTACGGCCGTGCTGAATAAGGAGACTTACGACTGGTCCTCAAAGCTGTGGCCTATTAAAGCTATGTAGGGCTTTAAACCAACAACTGGCATTTTAAATTACACCCAGAAGCCAACTAGTAACCAGTGCATTCCCACAGTAGTGATGTCACATGGGTGAAATGAGAAGTACCCTAACTATTTGAACTGCATTCTAAACCAGCTGTAGATTCTGAGTGGTCTGTAAGGGCAGCCTCACGTAAAATAAGTTACAATAATTTAACCTAGATCAGAATGAATGACCTCCTGATCTAGGAATGGTCATAACTGGCACATAACATAGAGCTGTACAAAGGCTTCTTGGACATAACTGTTTGACACTGTGGAGTGTGATCCCTTCCAGAAGCGAAATGGAATACCATTGGCTGAGTTAGGTTTTGAACCCAAAGCTACTTTGCTTGCTGAAATTGAGCTTGAATCTGTTCCTGTCAGCCCCACTAGATAGAGCAGACCAGGGAATCAACACAGGAAGGCTAAATCTACTTCTATTGATATTGGCTGTAATAACAGAATCTTGAACGTCTGATTGTGCTACACTTCCTCCACCTTCTTACATTCCAGTGAATTACGGAGGCATCTGCCTGAGCTGCTTCCTAATGTTACCTTGTTGTTTTAGACTTTAAAAAAGGTTTCAGCCCTCTTTTCCTAGGTAACACTTCCTGCATATTTCTGTCAAGGTCATCTTCCTTACTTCCTGTAGTTCCTCCCTTTCTGGACCCTCAAAGCCCTAGGTACCAGGACAGCTCCTTAACTTCATATCCTGTTCAGCCAGGGTCAAGATACACCAAGGGTCCCTCCTTGGGAGGGAGATGGGCGAGATATAAGTATGATAAATAAAAAATAAATAAAGTATCATCAGCATGATAATTCCTGGCTCTGTGCCACATTGGCTTCATGCAGATGTTAAATAGGAAGGTCAGAAGCAACAACCCCTGTGGCACCACATAATGTAGGGTCGTAGGGCTTGAACTCTTCCCCACTATTGTCCTAGGGATAAAAGAATGTCTGCAAAACAGTGTCTCTCTACTCCCATCTCCTGAAAGCAGTCCAAAATGATACCATGATCCATGGTATCAAAGGCAGCTGAAAAATTAATCAGGACCACATTCCTGTATTCTGACCCCACCACAGGTTATCATCAAGAATGATATATGTGATCTTAGTTCCCTACCCAGGCCTGAAATCCAGATGAAAATGGACAAGATAATTAACTTTATCTAGGGTCCACCACAATGGCAGGCCCACTCCCTTCTCAACAGTCTTTCCCCAAAAGTGTTAGGGTGGCATATCTACATCATCCCCTTTCTCAAGGTTATATTCACACCACCCTGATCTAGACTTTTGTCACTTTATTTATTTATTTATTTATTTATTTATTTATTTATATTTCAAATTTTGTCACCGCCCATTTCCCCCAGAAAAGGAGGACTCTGGGCGGTTACCTTCATGGTGGTGTTCATCAAGCAGGAAGAACAGGGATCCACCCCATAGATAGTATTGCTGAGATCTTTAAGGATCCTATCCAGTTTCCCAGGACCAACCAGTCTGAATTCATCTCAGATAATTTCACAAGATAAGGACTCCTTTACATTTACTGAACTTGTCAGACTGGTGTCTAACACCCAGCAGATCTGAGTGGTTTTATCTTCTTGATGCCCAGCAGACTCTTCACAGTAGCCCAATAGAGAGTGACCATGCCAGTGCTTACATAGGATTTTATGAATATGCATTCCAAAACAGATCTTTCAATTTTCCCCCCATTTATTTAGAATATCAAAGTAAGTAAACTACTTTATATTCCAGTCCTTAACAAGAGTTAGCAAGGATAATTTACTGCTGGGAAGACAAGGTCATATTTAATCCCCCTTCTTTCTCCTGCCACTTGAGATTAAAAAGACATTGCAACATAACTTTTTTTTATGGGCTCAAGACTGCAGCCTAAGTTTCCTCTAAATGCTTATGTTTTCAGGCTATAATGTTGAACAGACATTTATTTATCGAAGGGAATATTTGTAGCTCAGGGTTGAACCTTGGTGCTCTCTGAGCCTTGTTGTTTTCTTGCAGACATTTCATTGCCAGACTAGGCAACATCTTCAGTGCGAAAAGGGAGTGGGACTTGCTCTCTGTTTATATACCATGGCTTGTCCTGCCTGTGTTTGTGGAGGTGTTGTTCTCCCCTTAGGAGTTCCTTGATTGGGCTGTTGTTTGCTGCTTGGTTGATTGACTGAGTTAATAGTTCCTTGATTAGGGTATATTGTGCTGTTTGATTGTTCCTCTGGTGCTAATCCTGGTGTTAATCTTTGCATATCTGGGTGTTGATTGCTGGCAAGGAGGTGTTCTGGTCTTCTGGCTTTTCTATTGTCTCTTATGAATGGTATGTAAATGTTGTTTATCTCTATGTGTCTGTTGATGGCTGCTTTGTCTGAATGCCAAGCTTCCAGGAATTCTCTAGTGTTTTTGGACTTGGCTTGGTTTAAGATGCTCACAGTTTCCCAGTTGAAAGTATGGTTGAGTCTGTCCATGTGTTGTGAGATTAAGGAGTTTTCATCGTGTCTTATGACTGCTAGTTGGTGTTCGTGGATGCGTTCTGCTAGTCGTCTGCCCGTCTGTCCTACATAGTGGCTGCTACAGTCCTTACACTGTATGTTGTAGATAACTCTTGTTTTTTCTTCTTGGGCTACTGGGTCTTTTGGGTTACTTAAGATTTCTGAAGGGTTTTGGTTGGTTACCTAACCACTTCAACCAAGGCCTGAATTGACTTGGTTACTTAGCAGCCTGAGCAGGAGGTTGGAATTTGTATCTAGCCTTCTTTGGTTATCCTACTCCCAAAGAAATTCTTCCGTACAAGAATCCACTGTCACCCAGGACTGTAATGAAAAAAAATAATCCCTGATCTGTTACTCCAGGAGCCCCCTTTTTCACAAACTGACACACTAAATTCCAGTTTCCTATACCCTTTCCACAATGCACTTTTACTAACTTCCACTACTTTCCCAAACTTTCAAATATATTCACTTCTGGCTTCTAAACAATTACTCCTTCCTCAGCACCAACTCTTGACTGAATCATTGAAGAAACCTGGACACAACACAGTATCTTATTAATAGATTTTAACAAACTTTTTCCCATCCATTTTTAAGTAAAAAGAACTTCATGAGAAATGTTTGTAAGTACAGTCCTTATTTAATTCATGTGCCTTGAAATTAGGGTCATATCTGTTACAACACATTAATATTTTTCTAGGGAGTGATTGCTGCAGCTGCTAGGAGCCGTGATATTTGTATGTTTTTCAGCTTGGTTCTTCTGGAATGCTGACAAAGCTAATCTGCCAGGCACAATGGGAAGAATAGTATCACATTCATAGCTCTCTGGTGTTTTTTTTGGAAGAAAACAAAATCAGAAACCATTGGTTGAGATGATTTAACATAATCTTCACAGAAACACTAAGGAATTTGTGAAGGGAGAGTGGTGGAAGCTGTCTTTTGTATTTTTAAATTGATATTTGTGAGAGAAAAAGAGATAGTATGAGTTGTCCGGGTGAATTATAAAACCTATTCTGTGATCTCCCCCTGATAGTACTGCTCATTATGTTAAACAGTGTTGCTCTTAAACCCTCTGTAGTTTTCATTTTATGTGCATTGGCCTTCATTTGCTGAAATGCTTCAAGTTCACAGCACTAAAGTCATTTTGAAAACAGGATGTAATTACAAAGGTTTCTTATGCTTACCCACTGCTTTTTGGGACCAATGTAATTATCATTACATGTGGATACTGTAAATTGAATATCCCTTGCCTAATTACATTAAACTCAAGGGTTAGCTGCTTAAGCATCCAAATAAAAAAAGTTCACCCTTTGCTACAAACTGTAGAATTGGTCTGTTAGTTAAGTTGACCTTTAAAGCTCAGCATTTACATGATATTGTCAGGTGTACATTATAAAGATAGCTTATAATGAGATCTGTAATGAGTAACCCAGTTATAATGGACTTTTCTAAAAGTTCATTTATTCAGCATTTTCTAATGACAGGATGAGATTAAAGTTTTAATCTGTGTATGTCAGGCCCTTTTAAGGAATGAATTTCACTGTTTTTAGTTCAACTGCTGAAAGTAGTTTAATATTACGGCTCAAGCACCACAACTTGACATTACTATAAATGTAATGAATTAGCCCTGCCTATTTAATCTATTGAAAAAAATGTAGTTTTCTATTTCTTACTCTTTTATGGATACATAGAAACACATAAGTGTGTATGTATTCAGGAACATGAATTCTTGGCATATTTTGTGTGACCTAATTTTAGCAGTAACGTGCTCTGTTGTTATGAATGTGATACTGATAATTCTGGTGCTTTATTAGAAAAATACAGAAAATATTCTACAGAGAATTGTTATTTGATGGATTTCTGCTTGTTTAGTCATTAAAATATTATAAATATCACCTGCTATTTAGTGTTGTTTTCTCTGTTCTGACTTCATTAAAATTATGCCATTCCACTGCTGAAGCTTTTTCCCCCCCAAGTATACTTCCTGCTGAGTATCTTTTATGAGTTTTCACTTGAAAAACAACAGCCTGCTTTATCTGGGACAAGTAACAAAGCATGCATTATAAAATAATGTTTATATTGTACATAAACTGACTAGAATTTTGATTATACAAAATGAGCACCAAAGTAACTTTTATCAAAATAAGCAGGTAGGGGTTAGAATTGCAATATCCTAACAATTTTGTCATTTTATATATTAATCTGTTGTCATATGCTCTGATTATGCTGTCTTGTATAATTATACTTTGTTGATTTAATTACAAATTATTTTGTCTTGAATATGATCTGTTAGTTGTAATGTTCTACAGATAATATTTCATATTCTACAAATTATATTAAAATTTAACGTATGAATATTTATTTCTATACAATAATGTAATATCAACCTTACATATGGAAACTGTACATACTAAGTTTATTTACCTATAGATATAGAGCAGTTTCATAATGTCAGAAACTTAACATTTAACATACGAAAATAGAGGAAGATATGGGCTGAAGTAGAGTATAGTAGAGATTTAACCAAAGCTGCTAAGTGCTATTAATAATGCAGATAAATTATTTCATTGTGATGAATTACAAAGAATTTTGAGACAGACTGGCTCTCAGCAAATACAGTGGAATGCACAAAGTCCTTTTTCCTACTGATTCTTGGCTCATCTATAATGTAAGATACAAGAACCAAAAATAATTTCCCATCTCTTGGTGAGTCACTTGTCTGGAAAACTCTGAAATCTGATCCCACATTTCTAAACATTTTTAATTGCAAGTGCATTAAATTATTATAGTGGGACTTTCAAAGATGTGGCCAGAGCAGCTGTGTATCCCTACCTTTATTTTTTGCTGCAGGTGCTTGATGCTGATAGAATCATGCTGAAATGGAATAGCTATGTGAGACAAACATGGTAAAGCTAGATTGGTTGCCTCACTTGTTATAACTTCTAGCCAGTTCTTTGCTGTTCTGCTTTGGGGATTGCTGACATAGTTCCTTCTCACATTCAATTAACTGATCTACCAAAGGAATTCCATGATGTAGTACAGTTAAATTTAAAAATGTCACCAGTGGAAAATAACATTAAACCTCAATCCTCCTAAGTGGACATAGAAACTAAATCTGAGAAGTGAAACAATGCAAAGGCTTGCTGGAACTCAACATACGACTAGATTAGCCAAAGTGAGGCAATACTTGTGCAGGACAGAGGTTAACTTGCAGTTTTTGTTTGGTCTAAAAAGCAATTCTGCCCTACAAAATTTTACGTACTATGGTGTCAGGACTGCCTTGTGCTTCTTAAATCAGTGGCACAAGTTTTCCCAGTGCCTGAGGTAGATGAACCAATAATTTCTATTGTGATATTGCAGTATTTTATATTCAAAGGCAAAAAGATACTTCAGAGCACAAATGTGACACCTGTCTGTGAATGCTTAAATCAGCAGTGGCTTTTCTTGGGATGGTTTGTCCTCCAGAACTGCCAGGCAACTCCATGAAAAGATGCATTTGCAGACACGTGGTGTGTTTGTGACTCTGTACACTCAGAAACACCTTTCTGACTCCAAAATCCAAGTGCTGTACCCTACTCAGTTGCTCACTGAGAGGCTCTTCATTGGATAAGAATGCTGACTAATTATGCAACAAAAGCTAAAGTGTCTGCATCTCCATGGACTCATATTTCGAGCTAGAGGATGTTGAAATATTAATTGTGATGTCACAGCACGAACAACATGACTTGCACACTTTTGTCCGACAGTGGGACACAAGTATGAAAGCTAGGGATTCTGTCATGACATTGTGATGTGTGTTTTTCTCATTGTGGTTTTATCTGGATGCCTATATCCCAAACTCAGAGCATCTTATGCATTAATACTTAGCTTGATCTGATCATCTTATATCTAGCACTCTTTCTATCATCTTTGCTTTGCTTTTATTTTTATTTTTATTTTTATTTTTATTTTTGTATTTTATACTATGTTACATTGTTATGACATGCGGCTATAATAATAAACCTATTTATTTATTTGCTTACTTACATTATGCATTAATACTTGCCCAAACTACTGCAGATTATATTAATTTGTAAGGAATCGCAGGATCTAGATATTAAGAACTCTATTTCTGTTTTTTTCAAAATTAGCTTTCTCATAATTTCTCTGTTGTGTGAATGACAAATGAAATAAAGAGACTGAATAATGGCTATTTTCACAAAGACTTCAGTCTGTATTAACAAATACAAAGACGCATACATACTTAAAGAAGAGACTCCTGATGAATGGTTCTGTGTCAAGTACTAGGAGGTTCATCTTAGTTCTAAAGGGAAAGGGAACTAAGGTAAGTGGGAAAGAGAAGGTATCTGATAATCTGTTTAGAACTAGATGAGTTACATTATGTGCACTGAAAGGGATGAAGTGTTTACAAACTTGACAAACCTTTCTATACCAGTTTCCATTAAAAAATCTCAAGGCACTTGACAATTGAACATTATAATTAAAATTTAAAACACTAGGCTAAAACAATAAAAGCATTCATTAACAAATATTTAGCTTTAGCTTTAATTATGAGAGAGTGAGTTTATTATAAATTTTATCTCACTGAGACTGAAATTCATAGAACTTTAAAATTAATAGAGCACTATATGTATGTGTATTGTATATTCAATCTCAGTACTCCTAGGATCTTGTATTACTGAATGAAACTCAGGATACCTCTGTTTTTAAACTGGTCTTAGCCTGTCTGTATTTTCATTTTTAATTTACAAAATAAAACTCTGTTTTAAAAATAAGTGTTAAATTAATAGTACTTTCTTAACAGAAAGAAAAAACTCCCTTTAAAGAACAGTAAAGAAATAGAACTACTTCTGTAGGAAATACAATATCAGACTGAAATTAAGGCTATGTTTCAAATTAAAAAATAGTTCTTCAACGTATTTTCAAATACTTTGTTCTTTATTTTTATGAGCTTGCTTATTCTAAGTCTGGTTTTCAACATACTTCCAAATACTTGATTGCTTTTATATTTACTTTTATGGCTAGATTTGCTTGCTGATCTTGGAATACAAAAGAGGAGAGTGATTCATTAAAGCAACAAAAAGAAAATAAATCAGGAAAGAGATGGGGGAGTATAATCCTATTGTTAACTCCTTTTACTCTTGTATCTCTTTTTGGCTTTTAATTCTTTGACCTTAGCATCTTGTTGGAATGCTTAGGACAGCGTGGGGTTGGAGTATTTACTCTGCAGTGGTTCTGCTCCTATCTTTCTAAGCACAATCAGAAAGTGGTATTGGGAGATTTCTGCTCGAGCCTTTTGGAATTGTCTTTGGGGAACCCCAGAAGGTTACATTATTTAATATTAAGAGAAAGCCAGAGAAGAGTCATGTATAGCTTTGCCGCTAATTGTCTTAATATGCTGATAGATTCTGCAGACTCTGGTTTGGGTATCACAAATGTGGGAGAATAAGCTGAAGTACATTGGGAGTGTATTTTCATTTCCCTTTGAAGTGGACTTCATAACCAAACTAATTCTACAGTTTTATGAACTGAATCTTAGATTTTTTTAAAAAAAAGACTTATGAAATTGTAAGCTGTCAAGTTCAGCAAACACTTTTTTTAAAGTTGTGCAAGGTTTATATAGTACATAATAGAATGCTGCTAACAGTAGAAATGTCAAAAATGAGCATCCATACTTTAAAGTTGTAAAGTATTTGCTAGATATCACTGATACAGTTTTCTTAGGATGTTTTGCTGTCTTGTCAGTCAGCCAAAAAGTTCTCACACCTTTGTTTTCTTTTCACACTGACCAGACCCATTTGAGGAGCAGATTGAGTTTTGTTGAGGCAAATCAAATCAAATGTTTTAATTTGAAAGGCAAAGCCCTGCCAGTATATTCAGCCTAATCCTAGTATTCAGCAGTGAGGGATTGTCTTTCTTCTTATTGTTTAGATATTTCTCAGTTCCATTTTTCTTTCGGACCAGTTCCAATGCAGTATCTAAATACCTCTTCTAAAATAGATGTTTAGGCTCACACACACGAGCTAATTCAGAACTTCAGTGCTGCTGTTTTACAAACTCTCTAAAATTTTGGCTATAGTCTGTGCAGTATAGAACTTTACGCACCTAAAATAGACTTAAACTACTTTCACTATTTTTTGTTTCTTTCTGCCTTCTGACTATCCCTTTCATATGTCTCTGCATATGAATATCTTTTTGGCCATATGCTGTTGAAATATGTGGAAGGTGAACTTGTGTGAAGCCTACACACTTCCCTTTCTTACCAACTCCCTTCTAGGATTCCTTGTACCTACTGTTTAGCAGTTTTTTAATTATCTGTTGCCCCAATTTTACAAAAGCCAGCATTCTAAAACCAGTGCTATCCCCTCATGGGTGATGGTCTAGGTGGACAAAATTACATGAGAGCTGTGACTCCAAACACCATTTAAAATTGCCAACCAAGGTCCTCACTTTAAACTAGCCTCAATCTAAAACATTATTTTTCTTTCTTATTTTTTTCATTGGTAATATTTTTGTATTTTAACTACTTTTTATTTTGGAGTGTTTATTTCCATTATTAAAAATTAGTATAATTTTATATATCTTTTATGCACAAAGTAGGAAAAGGTTTTGTTCCAAACTTGAAATGAATCAGCCATATATTTGGAATGTTTCATTATAATGTTTCAACGGTTATATGTTCGGATGGAGCAAAACACAGAATGTGTCAAGTGTTCTATATTTATTGAAACAAAAACAGCCCTTGTTTCTCCCATGCTTCGGATAACTAAATATTTTGTTCTTAACTTGCAAAAAATCTGAAACACTCCACTATCTCTATTTTGTAAATAAATTATTGAACACCTTGAATCAGCATCGTTTGAATGTTTTGTTAATAAAATCTCATTAGAAAATACTGATCTGTGTGGCAACTGGTAACAATCAGTTGTAATTGTGCTGAATATGTTTATATTGGGGCCGACCAAGGGCAAGATGGATGGACTCGACCGTGGGGGAGCTGGGGATGGCGACGGCTGACAGGAAGCTCTGGCATGGGCTGGTCAAATAAACAACAACAACAAAATGTTTATATCAGCAAATAAAGTTAAAACTGCAACTGGAATGGTGGGCATAATAGTAAATCTGTCCTGAGACTAATGAATCCTTTACTTCAGCCACTATAAGTGTGCCTTTTGAAATTTTTATTTTATCATTTATAATGCATTATTTTATGCAGAACTCAGATGGCAATATATGGAGGATTGGAGCCTTAGGAACAGCAGCTGGTAGTGATGTTCCTCATAAGATTAATCAACAAAGTTATTATGTTTATAGTCAGATGTTGATTGCAGGTAGGATATTAAAATCTGTAGTTAGTTCAATGCTGTGTGTAAATCCTGTCCACATTGTAATGAAGTGAGAATTGATTATGTCAAGAGTTGCATAACAGTGGGAACAGGTTACATAAGTGTTTGTGTTAAAACAAGAAAAGATAGGGTCAAGAATGGATAGGTTGAGAGAAAGGGAAGATTGGGAAAGTTGTAGTTAGAAAGAGTTGGTGAGATTTTCAATAAGAGATGAGAAATTTAAGAGAGATTAGAACAAAAGGCAATGCATAGTTTGCAAGAATAGAAAGGTATTGAGAGGTATAGTGTACAGTATACAGTAGGTACAAAGGTATAGTTAGACTTATTTTCTATTATCTCGTGCCTTACATTTGTTTTACTCACTGCTACTTACTGTTTGCACTTTGCATAATGCCAATTACCCAAAATGGAATAGCCTGATGGGTATGCATAAATTGTGACTTGAGTGGAGAATATTCAGTGTTCAGTAAGAATGGAGAATATACTTAATTGTTGGCTGGTATGCTTATTCTAGACTTTTTAGAAAATATGCAATGTAAATAGTGACTATTTCCTATTCTGTATACTGTACATAGTTTTGAAGAGAAATTTAATATTAGATATTTCCTAACAAACTTTGCACATTTCTAAGTAATACATAGGTTCCATGATGCCCCTTTCACAGAGCTTTCTCCATTTGCTATAAAATCATGGTAGAATATACTAAGCCAGAGCTTTCCAAACTGTGTGTCGTGACACAAAAGTGTGTTGCCACACACAGTCTGGTGTGTTGCCACACAACCCGGAAGCGCTGATCATCATCAAAAAATATTGTGTAAATCTGCAAACTCCGACACATCCCCTCATGTTTAACTTGAGATTCATGCTGAATTCTGTCTAGCTGTGCAGGCTTTCACTTTGAAACAGAACAATGTGTTATCCTTGCTAGTTTTTCAGAAGTAGCCACTGGGATGTCAAATTAGTCTAACTGAACATACGTTAGTCATGCCAGCAGGTTCTCTTCTCTCTTTGCCTTTCACATACATATGCTTTTAGAACAGAGCTTTCCAAACTTTTCATGTTGGTGACACACTTTTTAGACATGCATCATTTCGCGACACACTCTTACAGCAGAGCATCATTTTGCGACACACTCTTACAGCAGGGCACAAGGCAGGCACTAGGACCTGCGCAGAATCACAGCAGGTTTGGAGGCAGCCAGGCACAAGGCAGGCACTCGGACCTGCACGGAATCCTGGCAGGGCTCAGAGGCAGCAGCAGCCGCGACACACCCAGACACTGCAGCCGACACACTAACGTGTCCCGACACACAGTTTGGAAAGCTCTGTTTTAGAAGATGGAGCAAAAACATGCTTAATTGGGAATTACATAATTGCATAATGTGTCCATCTTTAGAAATTGACAAAGTAGCAACAGTTGCTATTTTAATAACATTGGCTATAATATCCAAAATAACATTTGTTCTCTTGATATATAGAAGACAATGTTCACAAAATTGATTGTTCCTTCAAGTTGGACATAAACATCAAGCCATTAAAATGAAATTGTTCTACTAATTTAACTAAGCTAGTCTGATCAAATAATTGGCTTAAACATTTCTGAAGAAAATAATACTTCTGAAGTTCCTGTTGGCTATTTTAGTTAACTTTAGTAAACAATTGATATGGCGTATTTTGTTTCTTTTACCCATTTCAACAGTAGAAATGCAGAAAAGTACTCTAAGTTTACACCTTGAGCAGTTCAGGAGGATATATTCTATTAATGTATCTGAAGGAACCATTGAAACTTGTTCTATTCCTAGCCATACTTCAAACCAAATAAAAGAATCACAAATGTGTAGAAAAGGAAAAGATAAAAACTAAAATTAAATAACAGGATTCAATATGTGGGGGCGTCGGAGTGTCTATCACAGTGGCAATCTGGGTTTAGGAAGGAGAATCAAAAGGAACTGAACTGACTTGCAGAAAGAAAGGTAGAATCTTTTATGGGGATTGGTAATGGAATATAAAAGACTCAGAAACTCAGAACACATGCTCAAGATGAACTAAGGTGTTTAGGAGACAAAAAGGATGCAACCGCAGCAATGGTATATTATCTCATTTTCTGCCACCGGTTTTGTAACACAGGTTCTTTGGAAACAATACTATCGCCATGAGTTCAAATATAGACCACATTAGCTCTTTTCAGTAAACTGATAGCTTTGCACACTTATCATTAAATGTGCCTTTTTTTTCCTGGGATCTTAGATTCAAAATATATCTAACTATTTTAGATACAGGTATGAAACTAAGTTATAGTTGAGAATTCATTGGAATTCAGAGGTATCTGAAAATTTTAAAGTATATTTTTGACAAGATTTAGTCAGTCATTAACCATGATGCTAAAAAATAACAGAGTAGGTGTCCTATTATGCCTGAAGAAGTCTCCATTGTAACTACTGTGTGATGACTATTGAATGATCTCTAACTATCTTAACTTAAGTAATAAGTGTTTGTTAGCATATTTCCCAGAGGGAGAGATTCATGCTAAATACAATGTTTGCTCAGTATTAAAGCAGTTGATAACAAGGTCTGTGCAGTTACAAATAATAGTGCTTTGTGTGCGATCTGCCACAACACTTTTCGGTAATGCTATTTGCATGTAGGGTTTTAATTAACAGATAACTGTCACCACAGGTTGACTACAGAAGGCTCTAGTATCCAGCAGAGAGATAAATGCCAATGCCACGTTACACGGGTTGGATAGCATACAGGAGGTCTATAATATAAAATGGATTTATAATTAAAAGCCACTCATTACGAAGTTATAAAAGAAAGAATGCCTGCAACCTGACGATTTCATGGTAGAAGAGTATCGTATTTACCTGAAAGGAAAATAAGCTTGAGTTTAAAATGTTTCTCCCTCCAAAAGGAAGAGTAGGTGGAAGATCTATGTGTGTGCGTGTATGTGTGTATTTGTGTGTGTTTACTTTGTGTTCATACAAACACAGAAAAAAGTCCTGTGCAATACTTAGCTTCTCCTTTCCTTATCAATTTAGAGTTGCCAATTCTAGACAGAAACAAGTCTTGAAGATTTGCTCTTCCCATAAATTTGTGCAGGAAACACACTTAAATATACTCCATGTATGTACATGTATGTTTGTGTGTCTTCAAGGCTTTCCAGAAGGCTAGGAGCCTCAAAGGGAAGTGTGTTCCGAAGGGCAGAGGCCACTACTGAGAAGGTTCACTGCCTAGGTCCTGCTAAATAGGACCTGGAACATGCTCGCCCTATCTGACCTGATGGAATGGGCAGATACTCTCCAGGAGAGGGAATCCCGGAAATAACCTGGCCCTGTGACATTCAGGGCTTTAAAGGTGATAACCAGCACCTTGAATTTCACCTGGAAAGAAACTGGAAGTCAGTAAAGCTCATGCAGCAGCAGAATAACATGGGCAAACTGTGGAGTGTCCAAAACTGTTGCATTCTGGACCAGTTGTAATTTCTGGATGGTCTTCAAGAGCAGTCCCATGTAGAGCATGTTGCAGTAATTCAGCTAGGAATTGACCTGGGCATGAGTGACTGTGAACAAGGCCTTTCAATCCAGGAATGGGTACAATTGGTGCAGAAGATGAATCTGCACCAAAGGTCCCCCTAGCCACATCGGTCACCTGCTCCTCAAGCAGGAGCTGCGAATCCAGGAGGGCACTCAAATTGCACACCAGCTCTGTTTGGGGGAGTGCAGCTCTGGCAAGAATCAGAGATGATAGCAGAACCAGGGGGACCAGAGACGCAGAGCAACTATTTTGCTAGGGTTGAGTTGAAGCCAGTTCCTCCTCATCCAAGCCATTGCAGCCTCCAGGCATTGGGCCAACACTGGGACAGTGTCACTTGATCAGCAAGGTCAAAGATGTATAGTTGGGTATCAGCATAGTGATGATATTGCACCCTGGGCCATCAGATGACCTCTTCCAGCAGCCTCATGTAGATGTTAAAGAGGAAGGGCAGAAGACCCCATCTTGGGCCCTTCACAGGTCATCCACAAACGTGACCGACTCGGTCTCAGTGTTATAACCCAGCCTGAATACTCCCTGGAAAGGGTCCAGATAATCATCTTCATCCAGGCCCTCTGAGGTTGAGTACCTGCCACTTGCTCAACCACCTTCCTTAAAAAGGGGAGGTTGGAGACAGCACAAAAGTTGTCTATCACAGTCGAGTCCAAGGATGTCCTCTTGAGAAGGGGGCATACCACTGCATCTTTCAAGGCAGGTGGCACCACCTCCTCCCGAGAGATAGACAGACAGACCCCACACACACACAAACATACACATGTGCACATGGATATACACACAATTCCCAGGAGCCATACTGTAAAAAAAAAAGTGGGGGAAGGTAAGGCCAGAAAAATGTGGGGTGATGGTGGCTTTTGGGGTTCCAGGCTTGAAGTAATCCAAACAACATGTTGTAAGGCTAACAATATCTTTATTGATAGCATAAGGCAATAATGGATGTATGGTGCATTATTGCAAAAAGGAAAAAACAAAGCATAAGCAGAGTTCCATCACCAGAATGGAAAGAAAAACATCATGGTCTGTGCAAAGACCAGGCATAGTTACAGTTCAGATACAAGTACACGTAGATAGCAGTCTACATAGAAGAAAGCATAGGAAGAACATAAGTGAGATGAATACCCATGGTTCATAGCTGAATTATACCCATGGTTCAGAATTCTGATTGGTTAATATGGACTAGGCAACTCTTTCAGCCTAACATTTTGATAACAGTTGTACTTACTATAAACCGCCATGGGGTGGCGGTGTTGCATATTGGCTTTCCCTCGAGACTCTATTCTCATGGGAAAGTAACTGATAACGTTTTTGTTTTGGCTAGGACTGCACCTGTTGTTTATGAGCTTCTTTGTTATGGAAACGTGCTTGCAACAGAGGGGCTTGGAAATTTCCACTTTCTAGGCCAGATTCATAGTGTAGAAAATACCATTCGCTTGATGCTACATAGAATACCTTTACCAAATAACTTTAACAAAAAAAAAGTATATTGGTCAAATTAATAACTGCTAATTAAATCAAATGCCTGTTAGCCATTTCTCTCTTAATTAATGTGTAAGGAAAATCATTATTATTTGTATTTGTAGTTTCTAAATATTAGCTGAATATAATACATACAGAACAACTCTATCAGTCCATTAATTGGGAGAATGTTGATCTGAATCTCCCAAGTTCTGAAAGTTACTGTATAGCAGGTTGTGATTGCTCAGTCTGGTTAAAGAAGCATGGGCAGATTTTCAAAGGCTAGAATTATTTAGAACCACCGTGAGAGGTCAGCTCTAAATCACTCAATTGTAATCATACACACGGCCAGTAGCCTGGTCATATCTTCACAATGTTCGTTCTTTTTATTTATTTATTTTATGTAGCCATTTTATAAAATGTAACAAAAGCTTATTTAAAAGCAGTTTTAAGCTTTATTGTGGCAGGGAAACAAAAAACAACTGATTTATAGAGAAAAATTATTAAAGTGTTCAGATATAGAAGCTTTAGAATATTCATGTATCTGGGTTGATTTTTCCGTATAGTTCAGTTGAGCAAGTACATCCAAACGTACCTCACTATGGATGGAGCAACCACACACTTAAGAGCCTTATGTTTAGAAGAATGTTGTAATTTCAGTTAGAGTAACATCATGGAGAACTCAAGAAGTGTGCACAACTGTTACAGCGTTATGTAACCCAGTAAATTCAACTTACAGTATGCACGTTAACATCTTGGGATTTTACGTACTATGTAAAAATAAAGTTCAAGTAATTTTATTTAAAACCTGGCCATATTTACTGCCAAGACAATAATATGTTAAGAATTTGGCAAAGTCACCAATTGTATAAGCATTACTTTTAAATAGTTCCCAGGCTTGGGGTCAGGGTGTATGAGAACCCTGTCAAAACTTTTCTGAAATTATTGATGTTGATTTGGAGTCAGGCTGCCTCAAAAAAATCTAAGAAAGAAATATTAACATTCTAAAAAGCTAGGTAAGTGTGATAGTTAATTTAGTAAAGTATGGGCTGGATCTCATAACAATTGGAACTTGCTCAGAAATCTTAATTGAAAAGTGTTCATCAATTATTCCTAATCAAATGGCAGTCAGATATTGAGTTGGATGCCACAAGGTTTAGTTCTAGGCCCTGTACACTAACATTTTTACTATTAATTTGATATGGAGAGGGAATGTTTACCCAGTTTGCTGATGGCACACATTTGGATAGGATAGTTAATACCCTGAAGACAGAAACAAAATTCAAAATGATAGTGATATATTAGAAAAATAGATTGAAATTTAATAGAGACAAAGTCCATCACTTAGCAAACAGAAATCAAATGTACAGGTATAGATTGGTAGTTACCTGGTTTGGTAATGGTAGTGGTGAAAAAGTTCCAAAATTGATTCCAAGGCTGCATACACAGAAGTATAATTTCCAAACACATGAAGTAAAAATTGTTTCATTTTGTTTTGCACTGATCAGACCGCACCCCTAGGATTGTGTACAGTTCTGGGCACCATGCCTTTAAAAAACAATTTAGACACACTGGAACAGTTTAGAGGAGGGCAGGGAGACTGATCAGGGGATATGTGAAGAGAGACTGAAAGAATTGGGAATGTTTAGCTTTGGGGAAATTAGGATTACAATAATCTTCAGATACCAGAAAAGGGGGTGCAGATGTTCAAGATCTATTTTCTGTCATTCTGTAGAGCAGGATGTGGAATAGTGGTTTTAAATTAAAGGCAGATTCTTCTGGGTTGATATGTAATTTTTTTTTCAAGATCGTAACTTGGATAATAGCATTTTAGAAAACCTATCCCACTACATGCTTTTCCAGCTTCTCTTCACTTTCTCTTCTTGCCTGGCAGAAAGATCTTGCTTCTTGCTCAGCAAATAGACTCTTGCATAGAGTAGTTAGGCTTGGTCCACCTCGTTCTCTCCCTCTGGCAGCTTTAGCTTCCCAGTCTGTCATCCATACCCAAGCTTTGTCTCCTTTCTGCCCCAGTCTGGAGACCCCAGTACCACCTGACAGAGTACACCAGTGAGCAGAGATTCCTGGAGGATGGTACTGCTCCAGCGTACAAGTCTGTGCAGCACTTGATGGGCAATATCCTGAACACCTATAAAGTATTGTGAAGATGATTTGGAGAACTGCATGTAGCTGATGGGCTGGGAATTTGAGAACCCTGCTGTAACCATTCTGTCATTTCTTTCTCTGCATGCAGACAAGGGAATGAACAGTTGTTATATAACTATTTAACTTAAGAATCTAGAACAACACCGTCAAGCCTCAAGATTACAGACATGGAATTAGTATTTTCAAACTGAATGTGAATATGAAGGAACCATGAAATGTAACAAACTTAAAAGTTTTTTTTTGCAACAGGTACAACTGATTTCTGCATTTAATTATTTAGGGCATTAAATAGTTAATATAGATAATCCCTTCCACCATGAATTTCAGAAAACTGTAAACATTTTCATCACATGCTGTCATAATTTTGTTTGGCTGTGATTTATTAAAAGATTTTTTAAAAATAGTTACACAAAGGTAAGCAATTTCTGAACTATTTCTTGTGTTATCCTATTTTTTTAATATTTTTTCCTCAGGTCCTCCCATGCCATCTTCTTCATCTAGTCAATCCGTTATTGAACATTTACATTCCCCTCCTCCATCTCCAAATCTCCATGACAACCAGAGATGGTTGCTAAGTACTAGTGCTATCCAGCCAGTTCAGGACTCTGACACTGATGAGGACTATACTGCCAGCTCTTACCTAGTACAGACCGGTCCTGTTTCAGTTTTTGCCTCAGGTCATGGTAAGAACAGGACATCTTGTCCATAGTTTTTCTATTGCATCTTGTAATAAAATACTCTGATAAAATAATAACTACATTGTTTTTTAGTTTATGTTTGAGAACATATATGAAATAATACATAGATTTATTTTGTTTATTAAACAGGAAAAAGTAAGAAAATTGAATTATCTTAGCTTTTCCAATATTAAAATAAAACAATCTAGTCTATATATAGTAGGGTTCTAATTATAACAGCAGGATGTATTCTTAACTGTAGAGATTTGTGGAACTTGTCAGCATTTGTCTAACAGTGCAATCCAATGTCTACTCAGAAGTAAACAGTATTACATTCATTGGGTTTACTCCCTAGGAAGTGTGTACACAATGACAGCCTTAGTTTCTCTTATAATTTAAAGTAGACATTTCAAAATCTTTGGGATCTAAGTTAGTTATGACTAATTAAAGTTCTGCTGCTTAGAGTAAGTTTACTTTAGTACAGGCATATACAACCAGGCTGGCAGGAACAGATTTCTCTGCTCAATTCTCCCCAACTTTCCCTTTTTTATTCTTAGAAGTGCTCTAGAGAGGACCAGTGGACCCTCTTGAGTAAGGTGGCCTTGGAAAAGGAAAGAAGAGTTTTGCAAAGTGGGTTACATATTCTATCCTGAGAGGAGCTTCACTTACAAATGTCATGGCAGATGTGCCTACTTTTCCCACAACATAACTCACCCTACTCAAGCTTCCACAATACTCCGCACATTATTTTCAGGGGACCAGACAGGCTGCCATTGAAAAGAATGAAGGAGAAATCTGTCAGGCTGTCTGTATGTGCATAAATCTGCATCCAATATCATAACTTTCATAATGTACATAATTGTTGGATGTTAGTAAGTTTAGGGAATTTCAAGTATTTATACAGATACTAATAATTCAAAGGTTTTATCTTTTGTACATGAATGCTCTGAAAGGTTTATAATTCCTTATAAAGTATTGCTTTAATTGATCAGATAGTTTCTTCTGAAAAAATGGACATCCCAGAAAATCTAGCACTGAAGGAATCTTTTTGTCATGTTTTATCAATCAGCAAAGAACAGTGAAAGACAAGAATGCTGCAACTCTGAGCCAGGTCAGCTGTTGTTTGTTAGATGGTTTCATCAGGCTTTTTTCATCTTTGACTGTACTATGCTATTACTCAGAGCATATCACCAGGTCAGTAAGGGATGCTTAATTTATTACTACCAATTCAGCACAACTAAGTATTTTTTTTCTTCCTAATAATATTGCATTCAGCTGAAGAGAACACAGGAGACCAGCTTGTTCTTTTATTATTATTCAACCAATCCCAAAGTTTCCAATGTTTCAGGATAGCTAACCCTTGCTTTTAATGTATTCATTCCAACCCTTGTTCAGTGATAGAGTTGAAAGGAACCTCAACAGTTATCTAGTCTAATTCCTTGTTCAGAGTAGGATCCACTAAAGCATTTCATAGAGGTGCCTATCCAGCCTCTGTTTAAAGGTCCCCAGTGAAGGACACACCACTTCATGAGGCAACCTATTCTGTTTGTTTGTTTGTTTGTTTGTTTGTTTGTCAAATTTATCACTGCCCATCTCTACAAAGTAGACTCTATCATTGTTGATAGCTCTTACCATCAGAGAAATCGTGCTAACATCTAACTTGAATCCATCTTTCTACATTAATTCATATCATTGGTTCTGGTCCTGCCCCTGGCAGATACAGATAACACTTCCTTTTTTATATAACAACCCTTTAGATATCTGAAGACTGCTATCTTATCCCTTCTTCTCAGTCTTCTCTTCTGCTAAACATACCCCAGTTCCTTTAGCTGATCTCATAGGATTTAGCTTCTGGTCCCTCACAATTTTTAGTAGTCATTTGTTGATGTCCATTTTAGATTGTAGTGTTCAGAATTGGACACAAGATTCCAAGTGTGGCCTGATCAAGGTATAGTAGAGTGGGATGATTACGTTTGGTAATACGGACTGTGAAGGGGGTCACTTATGTGACTAAATTATTGTAATATGCTCTACATGGCTGCATTTGATGGTCATCTGGAAACATCAACTGGTACAAAATGCAGCAGCCTGTGTATTTCTAGAGTAGTCTTGTTACTGTCATGCAACACCATTGCTGAAGGAGCTACAATAGCTGCTGGTGTGTTTCCTAATGCAATTCAAGATTCAGATCAAATAAAGTCCATCAGGGACAGAGTATTTGTGAGACTCCCTTTCCAAGATAGACTCTGCCCACCCAGTTTAAGCCAACAGAGAACACCTTATGAATATCCCTGCCTAATGTGAGGTGTGTTGGGAGACTGTTTTAAAAGGCCTTCAGAGACTGATCATTCTTCTTTGTGGGAGTTTCCCTCCATTGGAACATACTGCCTTTTAAAGCAACAGTACTTCCCACTTTCACCATTACACTTTAAGTGAGGATAAACTTTAAGCGAGGATAAATATCAAGAACCATGGCCAACACAATATAAAACACATAAAATTATAATCTACAATACAATTGAGTCTTAGAGTAAGTTTACTTTAGTACAGGCATATTTAAAGAAATTTTTAAAGAAAAATGTATTTGAAATTGAAATACAAAATCTATACATAAAACAATCCAAATTTTGGATGGGATACAAGTCCATGTCTTAAGTTATAGTACAGAAATGGTTTCCACTTTGAATTAAATTCCATGCCATGAGTTTAGGGGTACTCCGAAGTCTTAGATCCGTTCCTTCACTGGGAGTGCTGTCCTTCTAAAATTACCTTTGGAACAAAGTGAGAGCAAGATGATTTATGACAAAGAGTTGTTTATTCTTGCTCGTATTCAATTTCAATCTGTTTCCCCCCCCTCCAGTTCTGTAAGCCTCCAGGCATCAGGTCGGGATTTCCACTGTATCACCAGATTGGAGATGTACAGTTGTATGCAAAAGGTTAGGCACCTCTGGACAAATTGTTTATTTCAATTAATTCCTAAGTGAGTTAGAAGCAAATGTAACCTCCACAATGTCTTTCTGCAAATTTGAATGCATAATATTGTTTATTGCAGTTGATGAGATCAAATCAGTCTTTATAGCCACTCCTCCTTTAGCAGGTACCTCGTTTTTAGTTTTAAAAAAATCATTTTCCAACCAGTGCAGGCATTTATTACCAAATTTTGTTCATCTGACAACTAAAGCCTTCAATGTGAAACTGATTAAGGTCTGGTCAGTTTCAGGCAGCAGAGGGAGCGGCCAGAGGGTTTTAATCAACTAATTAAGGTCACAGAGCTGAGCTTCTTAACTTGTGGTTAGCACTTTTTAGGGAACCGCTTCAGAGAAAAGCAGGTCAGGAAGAGATACTGTAACTTATTTAAGCAATTTCTCCACCCTGCGAGGGGGCAGAAAAAGAAAAAAAAATGGGTCAGGCACAGGACACTGTATGAGATATCTTTATCTAAATGAGATGGCAGCAACCAGTGATCTTTGCAGCATCGCTCTCTTTCTCAGTCGTGTTTGCTTAGCAACCATTTTGCTTCCAATTTAAGGAATGGATTGCAGTCGCTAATCAAGGAAAGGGTGTATCACAGTCATAGACCAACATAAATTGCAGTTGTTTAGAGCTTCAAAACAAGAATATAGCAAATATTGCAGGTGCAGGAGTTTGAACTCTATTTCAGTCAGTATTTTATAACACTTTTAGCAGAAATAAATATTTCCAAATGTTTCCTGTTGTCTTAGTTTTATAAATTTACACCTAGTTTACTCTTAGTTTCCTAAAAGTCTTCCTGTTCTTGCTTTTTGGATTTTTTTCCCACTCTTCCTTACAGAATTCCGCTATTCTTAGGTCGTCTTGCATGTACTGCATGTTGAAATTTTCACATAGATTTTCAGTAATATTCAAGTCTGGGCACTGTGAAGGTAATTCCAAACTTTTTCCTTTCTTGTAAGTACTTGATGACTGATATGGAAGTATTTTTTTTCAGATTGTTGTCTTGCTGAAATATCAAACCTCTTTTCAGCTTCAGTTTCTTCACTGATTGTGGGACATTAGATTGATTTCCAAGAAAAAATTTGCTAGAACTTTCCCAAACTGGTCAGATCTGCAAAACAGAACCTACAAATCATTCCAAACAACATGCTGAGATGTTTAGCTGACACAGGAGTACTCCTCAGGCCCATAGGCCAGTGTTGCTTTTACAACAATTATCTGCATGAAAGAGTTGTTAGAAGGAAGCCTTTTTTCCAAAAATCATCTGAAGTTCAGTATGTAAAAGAAAATTTTGATAAGTCTGAAATGTTTTGAAACGAAGTGCTTTGTATTTATGATACAAATATTGAACTGTTTAGCCACAACCATATGAGATACATTTGGAGGAAAAAGGGTATAGCATTTTAAGAAAAAAATACCTTGTTAACTGTTAAGCACAGACATAGTTCTATTAAGCTTTGGGATTCTGTGGCACAGGAAATATAGTGCAGGTGGAAGGGAAAATGTATTCAACTAAATATCAACATATCCTAGAATCTTTTCTTTTCAAATACCATGACCCTCAACTGAAAGTACTGATAAAAATCCCTAGTTATTTCATGTCCCTATGTAGGACCTCAGAGTCTCTAGAGATGAGTTGAAGGTCTCTTCTGGCAGTGTTGTTGTCTCCACATGAATAATTACAAATGGATAGTTCTTGATGGCTTTTAAGAGTTTCAGCAGATGGCCCATTACATCTTGGATACAGGTATCTGGAAGATACCACACCTTCCCTGATGTCATATCAGGTCTGCACAACTCATTCCTCTCAGCAGGGAATGATCTGCTACCACAACATGCCTTTTCTTCCTCAAAGTGGTACTTGGGCATCTTTTGTGCCTGGGGGACCAAGTGAGTTCTGTCTTACTCTGTGAAGCTGGACTTGGTGAGGCTTGCTCAGCTGGCTGTATATTGTCTTAACATAGTGAGATTTTGATTCCTGTTGCTGAACTCTCTTGGCACTAAATGCTTCCTGATCTTCTTGCTTCTTTGGGTTATGTTCTTCCACTTGTCTTCCTTTTGTTGTTCAGTTGCTTCTAACTCTGTAACCTGCCAATTTGCCAGAAATGTCCATCAGTTACCGCTTCTTTGAGTTCTCATAAGCTCATGTTTGTGTGCATCAATGATAGTATCTAGACCATGTATTTTTGTCTTGTCTTCAATTGTTCAACCATCAGGGTCTTTGTCAATGAATCTTGCCTTGGAATTATGTGTCCATTTAAGGTTTAGCTTCATTATTAATGCTTCCATTGAGCGGGGTAGTTTTGCTTCATCTATTGTACCATGATTTGTTGTTCTTGCAAGTAAAGGTATTCTCAACAATTTCTCTGGAATCATAAATTCAAGGGCATCAATTTTTCTTAAGAGTTTCTGATGACCCAGTTTCCACAGATACAGTTTACAACTGGGGAAACTGTAGCCTTGACAGTACCTAAAAAAAGGTAAAGGTTTTCCCCTGCACAGTCGTGTCCGACTCTAGGGGGCAGTACTAATCTCCGTTTCTTAGCCAAAGAGCCAGCGCTGTCCGAAGACGCTTCTGCGGTCATGTGGCTGGCATGACGCACGTGGAATGCTGTTACCATCCCACCGAAGTGGTACCTATTTATCTACTTCCATTTGCATGCTTTCAAATTGCTAGGTTGGCAAGAGCTGGGGAGAGTGCGGGAGCTTACTCCGTCATGCGGCACTTGGGTCTCGAACCGCTGACCTTCCGATCGACAAGCCTGGCATCTTAACCACTGAGCCATCGCGCCCCTATTGATAGTACCTACCTTTATCAATGTGTGATGCCTCTGCAATTATATTGGTAGTCATTAGAATCCTATTCCACCATATCCTATTGTTTATCCTCACTTCCTCTATCTATTCTGATGCTAATTAAAGCCTTTAAAGCCAGCCAGCATTTGGGCAATTATGGGAGAGAATAAGATACAAGAAAAAGAATAAACATGGCTTCCAGTTGATAAACAAATGACAATGCTCCAAGTTATATGTGTCTTTAGGACAGAGCTTTCCAAACTGTGTGTCGGGACACGTTAGTGTGTCGGCTGCAGTGTCTGGGTGTGTCGCAGCTGCTGCTGCCTCCTGGCTTCCACGCAGGTTCTAGTGCCTGCCTTGTGCCCTGCTGTAAGAGTGTGTCGTGAAATGATGCATGTCTAAAAAGTGTGTCACCAACATGAAAAGTTTGGAAAGCTCTGCTTTAGGAGCACATTGCATAAATAGATTGTTGCCAATATATTTGGTCTATTTCCATTGTAAAATACTTTTTAAATTACTGGCATTAAGCTTGGTAAAATCTTACCCTTATTTTATAATATCTCGCTACGTAAAAATCCAATTGAAAAGCAATTAATTTGCAATCCTGTGCAAATTTACCATTAGTACAAATGCCCAGTATTACTCTATCAATATTTAAATATAATAAAAATTAGAAGTAATCTGCACAAGACTTGTCATTAATATGAGTTAACGTACATTACATGATAGAGATTCCTGTTGCCCTGATAACAGGGTAAATATTCGTATTGACTGAAATCCCTATGCACATTACTGTTTATCCAATTCATGTGATTTATTTTTCTTTATGACTAGGAAATGTGTTTTTCAAGCTGAGCTTGACCCCTGGTCACTACAAACACATACCCATGCAATTTTGTTGGCAACAGAATGGATGTGGTTTGCTATTACCTTCTTTCAGTTGGTTCTCCCCCCCCCCCTTTTTCTAATCTAGTTTCCAACCCTGAAATTCTTTAGAAGTTTCTCATACAAGTACTAACTGGCCTAGTGGTGATAATTTTCAAACCCATACAAGATCAGCCAAGTGCTGTCACCTGCTGAGAATGTTTTAAATATATATTCTTCGGCCACTTCAAAATGAAAAACTTAAAAGAGATTAAATGCTATGCATTCTATATGTAGTAGTAATCGCAGCCATCCTTCTTCCTTAGACAATTTAGTGTTGCTCTCTATAGTTGTTATGATTGAGACACCAAGAAATACATTCTAATATTATTTTGTGAAAATCTACATATAGTCCCCATTAAAGATGAGGTAGTTTGTATCAGGTTTTAAATGAATCTCCATACATTTGCATTTTCAAATAGTTTTAAAGAGTAATCTATATGGTGACTTATTTGTTAGGAAAATATGTAATATAGTATTGAATTATTTCCCATATTTGTTAGTACTAATAAAAAACAAACAGTACACTAGGTGTTTCTTTTCAAAGGTGAGCACAATATAAGATCTGTTGAAGTACTTACTCAAATATTGGGAAGTACATTTGTTCATAAAGTTTGTGGTTTCATTGCCTATAACCAACTGCTATGACTATGGAAGAAAGATGAAATTGAACTCTAATCTAAATGCAAGAAAGCAAAATAGGAATTACACCGTGTTAATCCATTGGATTGAATTTGGTGGTAATATTGATAGTATGTTCCTAAAAATAAGTAGAAGGGGAAGAAAGCAATTCTGTTCTGTGATCCACTACTGATCTCCCAGGTAAGGAGAAGATATGGATGATGCTTTCCAAAAACAAATTGCAACTCTTTCAAAGAGGCATGAAATAGAAGCAGTGAGGGTCTTTAATTAGTCAGGCATCAGCTGGGAGACAAATTCTAAGTACAGTCCTTCCAGGAGATTCTTAACTTGTGTTTTCTGACAACTTCCTCCTTCAGAGGATGGAGGAAGATATACAGGATCAACTGTTGATTTGACACTAATGGGGAAGACAAAGTGGAAGTGACCATATAATCCTTGACTTCTTGATTGTAAGAAAAAGTGTAATCAAGCATGGATTTTGTCTTCAAGAGAATTTTAATAAAGTCAGAACAACAGTAGCAAGATTTCATGGCAGGAAAAGGTAATGAAAAAAGGAACTCAAAATCAGTAGGTATTCCTGAAAATGAGCTACTAAGATCAGAATCTCAAAAAAGTCCAATGAGGAAAACAAAAAGGATGGCAGAAGAAATCAGTGTGGTTGCAAAAACACTGTGTAGCAATTTGAACAGAGGGTGCGTATAGGAGGTGGAAAGAAGCATAGTCACCAAGGAAGTATATACATAGCTCAGAATTGTAGAGATAATGTCATAAAAACTGAAGTTCAGAATGAGATGAGGTATAAGATGAATATTTAAAAAAACTTTGTTTCAAGTATACTCAAGATAAAAGGAAAGAAAAGCAGTATACTTGTCCTTCACAAAAATGTCACAATGCTAACAAATAAAAGGCAGAACTATTCACCTTATATTTAGCTTCAGTTTTCTCCAATTAGGAGATATGCGTTTCCTCAGGCAACTATAAAGAGAGGATTGAAACTTGAGATAGATAGAAACATAGCCAAACAATGCCTTTTTTACTTTTACTTAAAATTTCCAGGGCCAGGTAATTACATCCTATAGTACTAAAAGAACTAGTTGATAGATTGGCCCAAACTATATTGTAATGAGCAGAAGGAATAACCTTGTGGAACAGGAGGAAGAGCCTCAACAAGACAACTGTCAGGTAAAAGAAATCTGAGTCTGGGGCATAAATGTAATTTGAGAAGGTGTCTCAGGACCCTCCCTAATTCCCACGAAGATACAGAGAAGGAAGGGGGAAGCCTATTCAGACTTGCAAGATTCTGTTACTGTAACCTTATACTGAAAGTAGTATTAGCATCCATAACTTTGATTTCCTAGTCTGCTCTACGTTTAAGGGCTGACATGTGTATATTATCTTTAAGAAATCATGGATGATGCATCAGATATCTGGAAGAGAAAAATTTTCCTATCTTCAAAAAATGAAAAAAGAATCTGAGGAACTATAGTCCAGTCACAAATTCAGGCATTTGTTATTGTCAGAGTTCAGTCTGACTCTGAATCTGAGCTAGAGGAAAACGAAACTTACCTCAGAAACTAAACTGATACTGAGCAACAACTGGCGCAGGGTCAAAAGTGGGATACTCGTGATCCACCTCGTGATGAACAGGTGCAGGAGTCCAGACCTGGAGATGACCCAGCAATGCGGGAGAATCCTGGAGAGCTGATTGGTCCGGAACCAGGAACTTAGTCTAGGGCACCAATCACGGCATGTGAAAGAAAGGCGGAAAAGTGCACCAAGCAGAAGGAAGCCCGATTGGCTCCTGAGGAGAAGAGGCGTTCAGAGAACAAGATAAAAGGGCACCAGTGCAAGCATCAGGCTGCCGGTGACAAACGTTCCACTGAGCTAACAGCTTCTTTGGGAGAAGTCCAGCCAGAACAGTCCTTGGAGTCCTGCCCTGTAGCCGCCGTGGAACCAGAGCAAGAGCCTCTCCTCATTTCTGAATTGACCCCAGCTGCATTAGAAGCAAGTTCGCTTCAGCATCAAGGAGACGGAACCTTGTCTCGTAGTTTTTCAGCAAGACCAGCTAAGCTTTGGTCGCTTTGGGTGTTCGTCAGCTTGCGTCAATAGCTTCACAGCGTTCAGCAGCCTTGGCAAAGCAGCGTTTCGACGTTTTAGTTAAGTACTCCGTCCTCGTGTGTTTTGTCACGCTCATTCGGTGCAGCTGTGTTCTGCCGTTGGGGGGTTTTCTAGTATGGAGCGCCCTGTCCTGCCTGGTTTTTCAGGCAGCGTTGCCTAGTGGAACCAGTCCAGTCTGCCTTGCAGTTCCAGTCCAGTTGCCTAGTGGAACCAGTCCAGACTGCCTTGCAGTTCCAGTCCAGTTGCCTAGTGGAACCAGTCCAGTCTGCCTTGCAGTTCCAGTCTAGTCGCCTAGTGGTTCCAGTCCTGTCTGCCCTGCAGTTCCAGTCCAGTCGTCTAGTGGTTCCGGTCCAGTTGCCTATGGGAACTGCCTTCTAGTTTGTCCAGTGAATCCAGTCCAGTGTGATTGCAGATCCAATCCAGTGTAGTCCTGGGAATCCAGAGGAACCCTGTCCAATCCTGCCTTGCAGATCCAGTCCAGCAGTATCCTGAGAATCCAGATGATCCTTACCAAGAATCCAGTCTGTCCCTGCAGATCCAGTCCAGATCCAGTCCAATATTGTCCTGTGGACCCAGAAGAACCTCATCCAGCCTGCCTTGTAGTCTTCTTTTTCCAGTCTCCAGTCAGCCATGCCAAGTGACCAGTTTAGCCCTTTTCCCCAGTATTTCAGAAGAAACCAACCCACCTAGCATCTTGATCCAGAACTGTTTGTTCTACTTGTTGTGAACTCTAGTTGTGCCACTGCATAGCTGCCTACCTCCAAGTGCAACCTGTTGTGAATCTCCAATTGATCCAAGCAATCTTCAGTTGAGTTTATGGACTTAACTTTGTAAATAGTTTTTTATAATAATAAAAACTATTTTCTTAAAGTTCTGGTGGTCTCATACTCTGAACAGAACAGTTATCAAGCTTCCATTTCATTCTCAAAAACTTCAAGTTCCCAAAACAGTAACAATGCACACAGAATTTTTATGTTGAAAGATGGTTGTCTGTAGCATCTGATTATGTGGCTGAATCTAATGTTGCTATACAATAGGTAAAAGCTGAGATATGATGATAGGGCTGTGCAGCATTTTGGATTTGAAGGCAATATGAAGGGCATGAACATAACATCTGCCTACAGTTCCTTAAAACTGATGGTTTTTTTCTTAGAGTCATTCAGTTGTCCTCTTTCAGCTGCCATACAATCTTAGAAGAAGATGTATTATGTTATGTTACCTAAATGGTATGCAAAAGATGCTACCTTCAGCTTCCTAACCTAGATATAGTTGAGTATAGCAGGGGTCTGCAACCTGTGGTCCGAGGCCCACTGGTGGGCCGTGGGCTGTTGGGAAGTGGGCCGCAGTGTGAGCCGGAGCAGCTGATTGGTGGGGGCCCAGAAGGGAAAACACCTCCACCTATCAGCACACGGCAAAGATGGGCGGAGGCAGGCTGAGGAGCACCCCCGCCAATCAGCCTCCCCTTGCGGCAGCAGCGTGCGCGGTGAGGCTTTTTGCCTCCCTGCAGCTCAGTGCCGCATTGTTTTTTTCATGGCACTGAGGGCATTTTCGGGGTCCCCGGAGCCTGCCCTTTCAAAGGGGCACCCCGGCGGGGCACGGGGCGGACTTTTCCTCCCCCCAACTTTTGCTCCCCATGGTTTTTTTGGCCCCTACTGGGTAGCTCCGGCACGCCCCAGCTTCCCCGCTGCACAGCTGATTGGCGCTCCGGCGCACCTCCGCTTCCCCATCGCACAGTTGATCGGTGCACTGCCCCCGTCACTTTGTGGTGATCCGAGGCGAAAAGGCCTGCAAACCCTGCCCCCCCCCCCCGTCCGTCCAATTGGCTGCTGCCCACAAACCCCGGACCCCGGCCCTTGGAAAAAATTTTCCAAGGGAAGTGGTCCCTGGAGTATAGCATGCAAGATTATGACTTGAGCTACTTTTTTAAACTAGCTTATTGAATTTTTAAAGGCTGCAATTTACTCTGGGATGTGTGAATCACCAGAAGAAGCATTATACAAGAGTTGAAATATAGTTGAAATGGTTAATGCATGCCAAAAGAAACAAGTTGGATTTGGTTTCTTTTGGTTTTTTTTTTTTTTTTAGGTACTGCTTTAATGTATAATAGTGCTGCTGCAGTATAAGGATAGGTTTTAAGGCTAGCTACAAAGAATGATTCAAGCATAATTCATGGAACTGAACGAGTAATTGAAAAAAGAAATGTTTCAATGAATGTATTACACCCATCTTTGTTTCATTGATTGATGTTCTGACTATGCACTGGTTCAGCTCAATAAACAAGGAATGCTTTGGGCATGGGCATGGTTAACAAGGAAGTATTTATATAAAAGATAGCAGCCAGCGTTGTCTGGTTGCCTAGGTAACAAAGGAAAAGATTGTTGAGTTTTGTGTTCACAATATGTTATTCTGTCTGTAGCAAAGTCAAGACACAAATTATTTTGTGGTCTATTCCATAGCAAGTAGCTTAAGAAACAGTAGCAGAAATTTGGAATTACCTTATTTTCTTGTGATTGGTCCCATTAAACACAGTGAAATTCATTTCTGAATAAACAGGAAACATGATGTAGATTGTAGCCTTCACCACAGTGTATTCTTTTCCATGTGAATGAAAAAAAAATAGTATTCCAAGGGTTAGTGAACTGTGTCAGTTGCTAGTTAATCGCACAGGAAAGTATATGCTTTGTTGAATATTTGCAGGAAATGTTTGCTGTTAATTGAGTACATATAAATTATGTTTCACTTATACACATCAAAGAAAGTTTATGTGGCAGAGAGCATGTGGAGGCACAGATCAATTATTTTTTTATCCCAAATTGGGAATTATTAGTAAGTAAATAGGAGGACATGTTGTGATTTCATCTGACAAGATCTTCTCTGTTGATTTTATCCTAATTTCTATTGAAAGCATATAAGTCACAGCAGTGTCTATAATAAGCCACAATGACATGTATCTCATTATGTTACTACTCAAGGGGTGCAATTATGTAATGATGTTGTGATATCTGATGCAAGTACATAAGTTGCATTATTTGTGTGATGACATAATAATGCACATATCATATTTCCTTTCTTGGCTTCCCCTGTAGACACCCGTGGTAAGAAAATAATTATTTTGGGGGTGAAGTATAAAAGTATCTAATCTAATAATATTACAGAAGGAAGCAAAAAAGCTAACAGAAGGGAATGGGCCTGATTTCACACATGTTAAGGGAAATTGAAAAAGAATTCAGAACAAAAGAACTTGTAATGGCATTTTAATGGAGCTTCAACATTAGCTAGTGAAACAGTTCTTTGTCATTTTTAGGGTAGCACTATTTTTTCATATATTTCGGAGATGGCAGGAAGGGAAAGTGTGCACATCACTCATATTTCTATAAAATGAATTTGTACATCTTCAATTTGTGTATTTTAAAAGTGTATGCAAATTTTCAAATAAGACTTGAGTTCAAAGGAAGTCAATACTATTAAAATTATAACAATAGAAATAATAGTAATTTTTAAAAAGTAAAATCCTCATTCCCCATGCAGCTAAATTTCCTCAAAATGGCCAACTATCCCACGTTACATGTTTCAGTTCTGTTGCCTTGATGATAGGAGTGATAGGGAGTTGAATCACGTTATGCATTTGTTGTCATTTCAGGAAAACAATGGATGCTATAATTTGTCCATTTTGTATATCTAAGTGGGGAGAGAAACCAATATTGTTCCATCCACTATGTACATTCATCTTTCTCCTGTTGGCAATATATGTTGAGGTGTGCTTGGAACGAATATCTTCCAAATTCCTAGATTTGTTTATTTCTTGGCTTCTGCAAATGCACAAAACACATATAAATATATGTTTCTTGACTCATCAAAAGGCTTCCATATAGTATTAATGTCATTTTTAAGAGGCTGGGTTTTCTAGAAGAGCTTCTGTGATGTTCCCGATCCGTTGACTATTAAATCAGAGTTCCTGACACAAGCCACTTAGGGATATGAAGGAATCTTTATTAAAACCAGTGATCCATTGCACATTAAAGATTCGAGTGAATCAAGCTCCTGCAACCAACAGTTTGATAATCTCCAGGTTCCCGCCCCCATCAGGATTCACTGCTCAATCACCCTTCCTTTCGTCTCTCAGTTTTTCTCTTTCTAGGTCCGAATCAACTAACGCAGCGGTATCGCCCTTTGATCTGTCCTGGGTGCTGAATCGCTCACTTCGATACTTTGATTAATGTAGTTTTCAGTTCTGTGAATACACCAAGTCCACCAATACTCCACTTACATGTCTGGTGGTTTTACTGCAACGCACCCCCCAACCGACCCTGTGAGTTTTAACAGACTAGTGGGATGCTTCGTGGTGTCATGGCAGGATGGCATGGATGACATCCTGACATACCCCCTCCCTAAAAATAAATCTCCCGCCTTTAGCACTTTATATACAAAATACAATATACAATATACTTCAACTGCAACACAGGTTTCCCTCCCCTTTTTCAAACCACCTATTTTGGCTTGGTTGGGAATTTGTCAATAGAACTTTTTCACTAAGTTAGGTGCTTGCACATGACGAGTGTCCACCCACTCACTCTGAGATTTGGGGAAATGTTTCCACTGAATTAATTACTGCAAAACCTCCCCCCTTGGTGCTGTCTGGAGTCTAGTATCTCTTGCACTTCAATTGCTATTCTCCATCAACCATCACTGGAACTTCGGTAGGTTGCTCTGGGTGCCAGCGTTCTAAGTCTTTAACTGGTTTCAGCAGACTGCAATGAAAAACGGGGTGGACTTTTCTCAAATTTTTTGGTAGCTGTAACTGCAGTCACATTGTTAATAATTTTGGTGATGGGGAAAGGTCGCACTTATTTTGGACCCAGCTTTTTTGAGGGTTGTAAGTATTTTAGGAACTTTGTAGATAAGTATACCTTCTCCCCCACTTTCAGTTGCCATTCTGGTGCCCTTTTGCAGTCAGCATATTTCTTGTAAGTTTCTTTGGCGTCTTCCAACGCCCTCTCTATTGTTGGCCACCTGTCTGCTATGTGTTTTATCCACTCATCCAATGGGACGATTTTGGTTTTATCCTTTGGCAACTCTGGGAATGCCACAAACTCTTGCCCATTCACTACTTGGAAAGGGTGGAACCCCGTACTCTGATGTACTGAATTATTATAAGCCACTTCAGCGAATGGAAGTAGATCCACCCAATTGTCCTGCTGATAGCTAACATAGCATCTAAGGTACTGCTCCAACACTTTGTTAGTACGTTCACAGCCCCCGTCCATCACCGGATGATGCCCGGAGCTTAAGCCTTGTCCTACACCAATCATCTTTAGGAAAGCCATCCAAAATTTGGAGGTGAATTGTACGCCCTGATTGTTAATTATTTGTTCAGGGGTCCCATGTAATCTATAAATCTGTTGCACAAAGATCTTGGCTAGCTGTCATGCGTTTAGTATACTAGTGCAAGGAATGAAATGGGCTTGCTTTGAAAATAAATCAGTTACAACCCAAATTACTGTCTTCTTGTGGCTCTCTGGTAAATCTACTATAAAGTCCATAGCTATTTGTTTCCAAGGTTGGGTAGGGCTTGCCACATTCTGCAATAGTCCTCTGGGCTTCCCCCCCCCACTCTTTTGGCCATGGCACAGGTCGGACAACTGGCTACATATTCCTCCATGTCTTTGCGAAGGGATGGCCACCAGAATTGCCGCCTCAAAAGGTGCAAAGTCTTTAGGAATCCCAAGTGCCCAGCTGACTTGAGATTGTGGCATATCTCAAGTATTTTCCTTCTCAGGGGCTCTGGAATATACAGCCTATCCCCACTCCACCAGAATTCCTGCTTCTCTGTCAGGGTTGCTTTATTGGTTTGCAACCACCCATCAAATTTTAACGCTAACTGTAGCTCATTTCGTAAATCCCCTTCTACTGATAAATCAGGCTTGTCACCCCTTGTGACAGCCACCATCCCCGATTGTTGGGTGGGGATGATTGAAACTATTACCTCTTCCCTCTGGCTGTTATGTTGTGGGAGCCGGGACAAAGCATCGGCCAAAAAATTATTTTCCCCGGGTAAGTACTTTAGAGTGAAATTGAAAAACTACTAAAAAACTGAGCCCATCTAACCTGCTTGTGGTTTAACTTTCTTGGAGTGCGTAGTGCTTCTAAATTCTTGTGATCTGTCCAAACTTTGAAGGGGTGAGCCGCCCCTTCTAGTAAATGCCTCCAATTCACCAAAGCCCAGCGCACTGCATATGCTTCCTTTTCCCATACATTCCAGCGGCGTTCCGTGTTGGTGAACTTGCACGAAAGGTACGCGCAAGGTCTGTTTCCCTTCCTCGTCCTTTTGTAATAAAATTCCTCCTACAGCAACATCTGATACGTCTACCTGAACGATTAGGGGTTTTCTGGGGTCTGGGTGGCTTAATACTGGCTCTGAAGTGAACAATGCCTTCAGTTGCTCGAAAGCCTCTTGGCATTCTCTCGTCCACTGCAGACTCGCCCCCGGTCTTTTCACCACCTTAGGGTCCCCCTTCCCCATAGTCTTTAGCAAATCAGTGAGAGGTAAAACTACTTGTGCAAAATTGCGTATGAATTGTCGGTAAAAATTTGCGAACCCCAAGAAACTCTGTAAGTGTCTCCTAGTTCGAGGTGCTTCCCAAGCTACCACATCTCGCACCTTCACCGGATCCATTTCAATCCCTTTGCTTGATACCCGATACCCCAGATAATCTAATTGCTCCTTATGAAATTCACATTTTGACAATTTAGCTGGTCGCTTCCCCGTCGGTTGGGCTTGTCGCTGTCTCTTGAAACTAATTTGCATGTCCTCTACTTTCCTGGCAAGACAAATCCATCCTCTCAAGGTTCCAGGGTCCCCCCTTGCTAGGGAGCACTCTACAATCTCTGGGTGCAACCCCCATTGTAAATATTCAACTTTCAGTGATTCTGGCCAGTCTGTCAGCTTCCCAGCCAGCCTTCTGAATTCCGTGGCATACTCCAAGACTGACCTGTTTCCTTGTTTAATATGTTGTCAGCTGGTCTTGGCTTTCATCTTAGAAAGGGGGTCTTCAAACCGGTCCCTTAAAGCCCTCATGAAACTCAAAGTCCTCTAGCTCCAGGGCGCCTGAGTCATGCAGTTCTACGAGCCATTCCACAGCCTCGCCTTCAAGTTGAAATGTACCGCACCTTGGAGCCTTCAGTGGAAAATAACCTCACATTCTTCCATGAACCCTCTCACGTGGGTTAGGAAGCAGGCCAGGCTTTTAGGGTCCCCAGTGAACTTCACCCTCAAGTCTCTCACCCCGAATAACCTGTCTGCGCTCGGGGTCCATCTCGTCGCCTCAGCTTGGGTTCAACCGCGAAGGGGTGAGTGGTTACCAACCTGGTCATCCTACTATCTCCTCCCGCTTCAGATTCTTCAGTCTCTCCTGAAGATGTCCCATCTTTCGTCACCATTGCGCTGGTCATCATCCCCCAGCTTACTTTCTGAAGGAGCTGCTCGACCACTTCCTACAGGTCAGATACACGCTCTCCTATGGAACTAATCTCTCGTTCCATTTTCTCCATCTGCTGCTCCGAGGTCGACCACCTGGAGCAGGAGCCTCTTTCTTGCGTAGTCACCCACCAGTCTGAATTCCTCTCTGCGCCTCCTCCCACCTCCAGGGACCAAGCAAACTTGGTTCCTTTCATTGTCCTGAATTGGGTTGCACTCTCAAGGTCAGTTGGAACCTTCGGCTTGATTTCCCGCTCCTCCTGGTCATCGTCCCCTTGTGTCTTGCCTGTTTGGGTTCGTTGGGGTTCTGAGTTCCGTCTCTCTCCCCTCTCTCCACTCGGCGAGCTGCCTTCTCGTGCTGAGCACTCCCGTGCTCTCCGGATAGAGCCCTCTTCTCCTCCATATCCCCTGCCTTCCCCTCCCAATATCGGAGGGGTTCCCACGGGTTCTGGATGTTCCATTTGTAGACTTTCCTCGGTAAACTTGGAGTCTTCGGGTAAGGTCTCCATAATGACTCAAATCTTTCTGTGATGTTCCCGATACATTGACTATTAAATCAGAGTTCCTGACACAAGCCACTTAGGGATATGAAGGAATCTTTATTAAAGCCAGCGATCCATTGCACATTAAAGATTCGAGTGAATCAAGCTCCTGCAACCAACAGTTTAATAATCTCCAAGTCCCCCCCCCCATCGGGATTCACTGCTCGATCGCCCTTCCCTTCCTCTCTCAGTTTTTCTCATTCTAGGTCCGAATCAACTAACGCAGTGGTATCGCCCTTTGATCTGTCCTGGTATTCTCTTTCAACTGCAAATTCAACTTCATAAACAAGTAATAAAATGAGATTTGTGAATGTGTTTATATATTGCAAAAATATTCATTAGGATAATATAACTTTAGTAAAATGAAACATGTCTATTTCGTGTCTATTTTTCCCAAAATATGTTAAATTTATTCAAGTTCATTGGTTTGCACACAGCACTAGCACAGGGATGTTTGAAGCATATTTCAGTGGCAGTGACAATGCTGAGTATTTTATCATCTACATACAAAGGTCAATATGTTTAAATACAGTAAAAATAATTTCTTTGTTCAACATGCTGAAGGAAAATAGAATAAGTCTTAAAAATTAACAAATCTTCCAAAGTCCTTCCCATATTATTTTTTCTATCTCTTTCTTGTTATTGACTTGATGAATCTATCATACATTTTTTCTGTTAATCAGTCTGCCAAAAAGCTGCCAGCGCTGCTCTTCCACTGCAAAAAAAAGTGTACAGTTCTGTTTAATTAAGCATTCAGTCGTTCTGCCAAGAGCAAATTAAAGTCCCCCCCTCATTTCAACTTTGTCTCACCAAAATCAAATTATACAAAGTGGTGGGCAATTAGTTATAATACAAGTGCTAGATATTAAATTTGCTTTCCATTTAAAAGAAAGTTTTTTCTATCTTTTATTTGAATGAGATGCCAAAAGAAATTATTTATTTACTAATTGTGACTACACCATTCTGTCTGTCTCAGTATCATTCCAAGAAGGGTTATCTGCCTGTTGACAATAAGAATTTAGCTTGCTGATACATGCGTATCAGCAAGTGCATAACGTCATGAAAACTGATAGCAATAACCATATTTTACACTTACATTTAAAGTATAAGAGAAATCTACCAGAAAGATAAATTTTCAGATAATAAATGCTTATAAAATGTTAAGATTGCTGCTTGATGAAAGTCCATAAGAAAGCTCCTGGGTGGTTATAAGGGAATATAGATCTGACCTTGGGAATAGGGAAGGAATGAGTAAGCTGTTAGGAGGGAACTTTGAGAAAATAATCCTGAGAGGAGGAAAATATGAGAAAGCTATTCAAAATAACCCCATATTGATTTTGTTTAGAATAAAATGGGGCCAAGAGAAATTTGGGAGAAGCTTTCAAGATTCTGTCATTTTATCCTAACACAATAAAAAGCATCCCTGGAATTTCTTCATGACTGTTTCTTGATCTTGCTTACCTCAAAGTGTTGATGGATGTTTAGAAAGGTGACTGAACAAATGTTACCTCTTGCATGGAAGCTTGTAGACCAGGGGTTCCCAAATCTAGGAGGTTGTGAGCAAATTTGAATGGGTCACCCTCACACCTGTTCTGTAGGCAGCTTTGCCAAGCTTCTAGCCCTGGAGTGGGCCACACACGAGATCCAAACACCAGAACATTTTTCCAGAAGTCTTACTAGTCATGGGAGTGGCTCCTGCAGTGGCTCCCAACACACTCCTGAACACCAGCTAAAGTAATTTTGTCAGGACTGGAAACCCAGTCTTTTACCAAGTGAGTGGAATCAAACAATTTCCAAACTATTTACAAGAAAATGAATAGACGTGTACATTAAATCACCAAGAGCCAAGCTCAGTTCAAAGGAATCTTAGGCTATATTGAGGTAAAATTTGATAACTGCTGCAGTTCTAGGCATGATTAACTCCAGGATTGATTAGCACTGTTTCCTTTTCTATAGCCAAATGTTGTGCTAAGGAACAGAGGGGTTGCCTAATATGTCCAGAGTTGATTAAAAGAAATCTGGATTGGTGGGCTGCCATCTTGACTTTATTATTCATATATGTATAGGTAGCTAGCATGTCTAGAGACCGGTACAACATTAGTTACTTCACTTTTTAAGGTGGGAAAAAAGACCTACCTATGATTACCAGCTGGGCTAAATTGTTTATTCGTTCAGTCGTTTCCGACTCTTCGTGACTTCATGGACCAGTCCACGCCAGAGCTTTCTGTCGGCCGTCACCATCCCCAGCTCCCCAATGGTTGAGTCCGTCACCTCCAGAATACCATCCATCCATCTTGCCCTTGGTCGGCCCCTCTTCCTTTTGCCTTCCACTTTTCCTAGCATCAGCTTCTTCTCCAGGGTATCCTGTCTTCTCATTATGTGGCCAAAGTACTTCAGTTTTGCCTTTAATATCATTCCCTCAAGTGAGCAGTCTGGCTTGATTTCCTGGAGTATGGACTGGTTTGATCTTCTTGCAGTCCAAGGCACTCTCAGAATTTTCCTCCAACACCACAGTTCAAAAGCATCTATCTTCCTTTGCTCAGCCTTCCTTATGGTCCAGCTCTCGCAGCCATAGGTTACTACAGGGAATACCATTGCTTTAACTATGCGGACCTTTGTTGTCAGTGTGATGTCTCTGCTCTTAACTATTTTATCAAGATTTGCCATTGCTCTCCTCCCAAGAAGTAGACGTCTTCTGATTTCCTGGCTGCAGTCAGCGTCTGCAGTAATCTTTGCGCCTAGAAATACAAAGTCTGTCACTGCCTCCACTTTTTCTCCCTCTATTTGCCAGTCATCAATCAAGCTCGTTGCCATAATCTTGGTTTTTTTGAGGTTTAACTGCAGCCCAGCTTTTGCACTTTCTTCTTTCACCTTCGTCATAAGGCTCCTCAACTCCTCCTCGCTTTCAGCCATCAAAGTGGTATCATCTGCATATCTGAGATTGTTAATGTTTCTTCCAGCGATTTTAACTCCAGCCTTGGATTCCTCAAGCCCAGCATGTCGCATGATGTGTTCTGCGTACAGGTTGAATAGGTAGGGTGAGAGTATACAACCCTGCCGTACTCCTTTCCCAATCTTAAACCAGTCCGTTGTTCCGTGCTCTGTTCTTACTGTTGCTACTTGGTCGTTATACAGATTCCTCAGGAGGCAGACAAGATGACGTGGTATCCCCATACCACCAAGAACTTGCCACAATTTGTTATGATCCACACAGTCAAAGGCTTTAGAATAGTCAATAAAACAGAAATAGATGTTTTTCTGAAATTCCCTGGCTTTCTCCATTATCCAGCGGATATTGGCAATTTGGTCTCTAGTTCCTCTGCCTTTTCTAAACCCAGCTTGTACATCTGGCAATTCTCGCTCCATGAATTGCTGGAGTCTACCTTGCAAGATCTTGAGCATTACCTTACTGGCATGTGAAATAAGTGCCACTGTTTGATAGTTTGAACATTCTTTAGTGCTTCCCTTTTTTTGGTATGGGGATATAAGTTGATTTTTTCCAATCTGATGGCCATTCTTGTGTTTTCCAAATTTGCTGGCATATGGCATGCATCACCTTGACAGCATCATCTTGCAAGATTTTAAACAGTTCAGCTGGGATACCGTCATCTCCTGCTGCCTTGTTATTAGCAATGCTTCTTAAGGCCCATTAAACCTCACTCTTCAGGATGTCTGGCTCTAACTCACTGACCACACCATCAAAGCTATCTCCAATATTATTATCCTTCCTATACAGATCTTCCGTATATTCTTGCCACCTTTTCTTGATCTCTTCTGCTTCTGTTAGGTCCTTACCATCTTTGTTTTTGATCATACCCATTTTTGCCTGGAATTTACCTCCGATGTTTCTAATTTTCTGGAAGAGGTCTCTTGTCCTTCCTATCCTATTGTCTTCTTCCACTTCCGCACATTGCTTGTTTAAAAATAATTCCTTATCTCTTCTGGCTAACCTCTGGAATTTTGCATTTAATTGGGCATATCTCCCCCTATCACTGTTGCCTTTTGCTTTCCTTCTTTCTTGGGCTACTTCCAGTGTTTCAGCAGACAGCCATCTTGCCTTCTTGGTTTTCTTTTTCTTTGGGACGTTTTTTGTTGCCGCCTCCTGAACAATGTTGCGAACTTCTGTCCATAGTTCTTCTGGGACCCTATCTACTAAATCTAGTCCCTTAAATCTATTCTTCACCTCCACTGCATATTCCTTAGGAATATTAGTGAGCTCATATCTAACTGATCTGTGGGTCTTCCCTATTCTCTTTAGTCTGATTCTAAATTTTGCAATAAGAAGTTCGTGATCTGAACTACAGTCAGCTCCAGGTCTTGTTTTTACCGACTGTATAGATGTCCGCCACCTTTGGCTGCAAAGGATGTAGTCAATCTGATTTCGGTGTCGACCATCTGGTGAAGCCCATGTATAAAGTCGTCTTTTAGGTTGTTGGAAGAGAGTGTTTGTTATGCACAGTGAGTTGTCTTGGCAAAATTCTATCAGCCTATGTCCTGCTTCATTTTGTTCTCCCAGACCATGCTTGCCTGTAATTTCAGGTGTCGTCTGACTACCCACCTTAGCATTCCAGTCTCCTGTAATGAAAATAACATCTCTTTTTGGCGTATTATCTAGTAGGTGCTGCAGATCCTCATAGAACTGATCTACTTCTGCTTCTTCAGCATCTGTGGTTGGGGCGTATATTTGGATCACTGTGATGTTAAATGGCTTACCCTGAATTCGAATTGAGATCATTCTATCGTTTTTTGGATTGTATCCAAGCACTGCTTTAGCCACTTTATTATTAATTATGAAGGCTACTCCATTTCTTCTGTGGTCCTCTTGTCCACAGTAGTAGATCTGGTGGTCATCTGATGTGAAGTGACCCATCCCAGTCCATTTCAGTTCACTGACACCTAAAATGTCTATATTTAATCTTGACATCTCACCAATAACCACATCCAATTTGCCCTGGCTCATAGATCTTACATTCCAGGTTCCTATGGTGTGTTGATCTTTAGAACATCGGATTCGTCGTTCACCACCAGCACCGTCGGCCGCTAGCCGTCCTTTCGGCTTTGAGCTAGCTGCGTCATCACGTCTGGGGCTAGTTGAACGTATCCTCTGTTCCTCCCCAGTAGCATTTTGACCATCTTCCGACCTGGGAGTCCCATCTTCCGATGGTATACCGACATATCTTTGGTTGTACTGATCCATTTAGTTTTCATGGCAAGAATACTGGGGTGGGTTGCCATTACCTTCCCCAGGGATCGTATTTAGTCTGACCTCTCTGCCACGACCTTCCCGTCTTGGGTGTCCCTTCACGGTTTAGCTCATGGTTTCATTGAGGTGCTCAAGCTCCAGCACCACGACAAGGTAACGATCTCCTTTGCTGGAGGCTGGGCTAAATACTACTAATAAAATCTATGTGAGAAAGCTACTTGGGAAGTTGACTTACTATACTGACTGATTCTAGCAGAAATGCAAGCAGATTTCAAGGCAGGTAGAAGCTGATAGAAGAGGGACTTCTGATAAGCTACCTAGGTGGAGAAATATAGCCCCCAGTGTAGACCATGTTTCAAAAGTGAAATTATGAGAGAAATTGATGGTTACTTGTATTTCAGTTATTTGGTTGCTTTTCTTTACTAGATGTGTGAGGATACTAATTTTAGATTTAGTGATGGCTGCAATAAAGACTGTAGAAAGAAATTTTTTAGGAAACGTCTTTCTATTAGCAAACTGTGTCCTGAATGTGGTTCTCTGATAAGAAGTAGGATTGATAAATGTGAAATCCAGACCTGTTTAAAAAAAATTAATTACTGGTTCAAGTTGAGCTTCTCCCCTGGAGGTCTAGCCCTGTTAATGCTAGTTCATCACTTTTAGATACAGAAGAAAATCATTTATGTTTGGCTTGTTTCTAAAATGCTTTGAAAATAGGACATAATATTAAAAACAGTGCTAAGACAGAATACAGATTAATAATAATAGAATATCCACAAATGTAATTAGAAATACGTTATTAACTCCCCGAGGGGAGGGGAGGGGAATAGCCAGTCTTGGGGTTGGCTGGTCCCTTAGATCTGCCCTGACCAGCCTTATCGACCGGTGGGATGAGATCTACCATTCCTGGATCAAATTGTATGATTGATATATATATAGTTTATTATTTATATTTATTGTTTTAATTGATTTTAAACCTTGCTGTGAACCTCCCAGGGTCCCTCCTTGTGGGGGAGATGGGCGGGATATAAATGTAATAATAAATAAATAAAATATTAAAACCCCAGAGGAAGGATATTCCAAAACTCTTTTTATATGAAATTTTTTTGGAGTATTCACCTTGCCTTTGTTTAGTATCCTATTTGTAGTAAGCTTTGCTCCAGGAGAAAAAATAGTGGAAAAATTATTGTGCTCCAAAATTTGCAGTTTGGGTTAGGGATAAGTTTCCCTGAAGGCTATGCTAAAATTCATTCTCACACAAAATGTTCAGTTAAGGTTAGAGTTAAGCCTCCTTTGTGCTAAAAACTAGCAAGATGGTTAAATTCAGGATTTTTATGAATAGTGGAAGTCTTACATTTTAGCTTAGTTTTACTTCTAGACAAACTAAACTAGGAAAAAAATTATGCTGACCCAATATGTGCATTTAGAGTTAAGAAGATATCTCAGCTGAAAACTAGCAAGCAGGTTAGATTCAGGGTGATTTTTTATGACTAGTGGTAATCTTACATTCCTATTTGTGTTCAGTTTCTTGATTGAAAATAAAAATAGGGAAAATTCATTCTAAACCAAAATATACAGTTGGTTTAGGGTTAAGTTTCCTTGATGTCAGTGCTTAAAAACTGGCAGAATGGGTGATACACATGCACAGATACACACGCACAGAGAGAGACTTTTGTTTCTGTTTTAGCATAGCTTTACTCCTGTAAAAATGATTTTAGCCTTAGAGAGAGAAAAAAGAGAAAAAACATAATGACCCAATATATGCAGTTGGCTTCCTTGAAGATTCTGCTAAAAACTAGCAGGAAGGTTAGATTCAGAGTGATTTTTTTTTTAAATGGATAGTGTGATTCTTAACATTTCTTTTTTGGTCAGTTTTAGTTGTTGAGAAAATATATTATGACCAAATATATACATTTGGGGATATGGTTAAGCTTCCATGTGCTAAAAACTAGCAGGATGGTTAAATGCAGGATGATTTTAAGAATAGTAGGAGTCCTACATTTCTATTTTGGGTGACTTTTACTCCTGGAGCAAAAATTGGGCAAACATATAATGACCAATATCTAGAATGGAATGGAATGGAATGGAATGGAATGGGAATGGGAATGGGAATGGGAATGGGAATGGGAATGGGAATTGGAATTGAATTGGTTCGAGACCCGAGCACCACGTGACGGAGTGAGCTCCCGCACTCGTCCCATCTTTTGCCAACCTAGCAATTTGAAAGCATACAAATGCAAGTAGATAAATAGGTACCACTTCGGTGGGATGGTAACAGCATTCCGTGCGCGTCATGCTGGCCACATGACCGCGGAAACGTCTTCGGACAGCGCTGGCTCTTCGACTAAGAAACAGAGATGAGCACCGCCCCCTAGAGTCGGACATGACTGTGCAGGGGAAAACCTTTAGGTAAAGGTAAAGGTACCCCCCGCACATTTGTGCAGTCGTGTCCGACTCTAGGGGCCGGTGCTCATCTCCGTTTGTTAGCCAAAGAGCCAGCGTTGTCCGAAGACGCTTCCACGGTCATGTGGCCGCATGACACGCGAGGAACGCTGTTACCTACCCACCGAAGTGGTACCTATTCATCTACTTGCATTTGCATGCTTTCAAATTGCTACGTTGGCAAGAGCTGGGGCTAGTGCGGGAGCTCACTCCGCACGCAGGGCTAGGGATTCGAACCTCCGAACTTGCGATCTTCCAATCGACAAGCCTGGCGTCTTACCCGCTGAGCCACCACGCCCCTTTACCTTATCTGCAATTCAGGTTATTAGGTTTAAAAAATAGCTTGAGAGTTAAATTCTGGATGATTTTTTATGCATAGTGTAAGTCTTACATTTCTGTTTTTCTCCTTGAGGAACAATTAAAATAAAATTTATTGAGACTCAGTATATGAAGTTGGGGTTTGGGTTAAGCTTCATTGAAGTCTGGACTAAAATTAGTTGAACAGTTAGATTCAGGATGATTTTTATGCTTAATAGGAATCTTAATTTTTTCCATTTTGGTCATTTTTACTATCACAAGTGACATTCTTCAATTATGGTCAGTATTAAGCTTCTTTCCATGGTAAACTTTCATTAATGTAGTGGTTCATTGAGTAGCTGTACTGATAAAGATTGAATTTAGAGCCTTGTTAAGAATAATTAATTACTGGTTTACATTTGGCTAGAAGGCCTAGCCCCCTTATTTCTAGTTGATCATGTTCAGGTAGAGGACCTATATAGGGCTTTCCCCTTAAATGCTTGTAGGAAAGGGTATGACATTAAAACAGTACTAAGGCAGTCAATAATTTGTATTGATACACAGATAGATAATGAAATTTTTATAAATACATATATGGTAATAGCATGTTGATACCTTGGAGGCAGGATATTTTGAATATCCTTTTATAGGAAAATATTGAAGAGCATTTACTATGGTTTGGTTTAATAACTTTTCCTTGGCATTTATAGAAGACAGGTATTAAAAATACCCTGTTACAAAACAGTTTTTTTTCCTTTTGGGGAAGATATATTTGAAATGCTAGCTTATGTTTTATTTTTGTAAGGATTTTTTACAGTACTTAGTTTTATATCCTATAATTTGAAAAATCCTTAATCTTTCAAATAATTTTTATTTTAGCTGTTTACTTGCAGACCAGAATTCTAGAATTGCATGGTAAGTTACAAAATTGAGTCTGACTGTTAAGCCATGGTGTTACTGTTTAGGTAAGAACAAGATGCAGTTAAATAGAGTAGCAATCCATATCCTTGTTAGAGTTTATATTACCAAATGGTATTTGAATTTTATATTATTCTTTGTATTGTATCTTGGGTGTATAAACTTGAGCATTGGTCAGTAATGGTAAGAAATTTGAATTAAATTGATGTGGTCAAGGCATTCTGGAGATGTTTAGCCTATCACATGAAGTTTTAGCCCAGAGCTTTCCAAACTTTTCATGTTGGTGACACACTTTTTAGACATGCATCATTTCGCGACACACTCTTACAGCAGGGCATCATTTCGCGACACACTCTTACAGCAGGGCACAAAGCAGGCTCTAGGACCTGCACGGAATCACAGCAGGTTTGGAGGCAGCAGGGCACAAGGCAGGCACTAGGACCTGTGCGGAATCACAGCAGGTTTGGAGGCAGCAGGGCACAAGGCAGGCACTAGGACCTGTGCGGAATCACAGCAGGTTTGGAGGCAGCAGGGCACAAGGCAGGCACTAGGACCTGTGCGGAATCACAGCAGGTTTGGAGGCAGCAGGGCACAAGGCAGGCACTAGGACCTGTGCGGAATCACAGCAGGTTTGGAGGCAGCAGGGCACAAGGCAGGCACTAGGACCTGTGCGGAATCACAGCAGGTTTGGAGGCAGCAGGGCACAAGGCAGGCACTAGGACCTGTGCGGAATCCTGGCAGGGCTTGGAGGCAGCAGCAGCAGCAGCCGCGACACACCCAGACACTGCAGCCGACACACTAACGTGTCCCGACACACAGTTTGGAAAGCTCTGTTTTAGCCTATCCCATTTTAAATGCTAGGCCAAGAGAAAGTTGAGCAAGAGGATTGAAAGAGAGATGAAACTGTCTCTGCAGAAAAAGAAGGTGGGCAAGTACTAGCCATGTTGAAAGAGACAGTATGTTGTCTATTCAAGAAACCTGTCCTGAACCCTCGTTAATATTAATTGAAAAACTAAATAGTTCTAATTCTAAGTAATTTCTTTCCTTTGAGTAGTTTATTAATTGATTAGTCCTGTGACCTTATCAATACAATACAATACAATACAATACAATACAATACAATACAATACAATACAATACAATACAATACAATACAATACAATACAATGATAAAAATACAATAATAAAATACATATGTGATAATACATAGAGTCAGAAATCAGATATATGAATCTCCCTTACAGGATACCCCCATTTTTTTTTCCTTTGAATACTTACTATTATTCTGAAAATATGAAAGAATGGCCAAAAGTATATGGGAAAACATGTATATAAACTCTGCAAAGAGATTTGCTATACGTATTTCAGGTTAGTCTTAATCTTTCAGATTCCTTAGCTGCTTTTTTTGTTGTTTACTCTTACTGACGAATATATTAGAACACTGTTGAATATGTTAAACTGTTGAATATGTTTAAAAATCAAAGGGCAATAATTGGCTACTTTGAAGTCTCAGAAATTACAATTTAACAATTACAATTACTATGATTTTCTCAAGAAACCACCATATGTAGTACATGAGCATTTTAAAAGTTATTTTATAGGCAAATGAATAGGGTATCTCCATTTTAAAAGGTTTTTTCCTAACATTTATTTAACAAAATAGTTGTAAAATTAAAATGGAAACATTCAGATTATAGCAAAAATAACAATGACAAAAAAGCTAATAGTTCAATAACCTTTCACCTTGTATATATTTATTCTCTAGTGAAAGCTAGATAGTTTTGAAAGAATAAAATTTTCTGCTCTTACATCTTTCAAGAGATTTCTCAATTCAGTATCTTTGTCTGGATGCGCTATTGACATGAATCTTGCTGTCACTAACCCATTAAGAACACACTGAAATAGTATCCTTGGTTTTTAAAGAATACAGAGTTTTGACTTGGAGGCACATCAGCCTCCTTCCCTCATGCTAGCTCAAGGAGTCCTATTGTCAGATGCAGTGGCCATGAAAGCAGCAATTTTACAGCACAAAAACTCCAATAACATTTACTGCGGTTGGCTGAGATTGAAATGCACACAGACATTGCTCAGTCTTTTTTTAAGCACCAGTTTCCCTTGGCTTCTTGACAGTTTGTGCATTTCAAAAAGACAAATCCTTTAAGAGGGAAGAGTTTTCCTTATAACTTGCTGTGGGGTAAACGGACCATTCAGGCATAGTTTATTGCATTACATAGTTGACTGTGTGCTGCCGAATGAAACACCATAATTGGCAGAATTATTTTGATCATTGGAATTCATAAACATCCGATAACTTTATAAGCCGGAAGAAAAGGATTTGGAAATATGTGATAATTTATCACAAAATGGTGCCCTGTTGGTAAAAACAATGTAGCCATTTTTTTCTTTTGTGGCAAATTAATAGCTGTTTCAAAAACAAAGGGAACTCATTGATTTAGAATGTATTGAACATATTTAATCCCCCAGTAATCAGCTGGGCAAAACTTTTGCAAGTCTGTAGTTATCTCTGGAATATATTAATAAAGTCTACTTCCTTTCTTCCCTCCCTCATGAATCCTTATTTCTGTCTTTCTGACTGAATTGCTTGTTAGATACAATGGTTGGCGTGCATCAGGTTGAAACTGACCTGGGATTTTAAATGATTTTAAGGAATTTATAGTACGTATAAAGGAGATATGTAGCATATGAAGTATCACAGTGTAGACAATTCTAATATTAGAAATTAAAAATTAAAAATTATAAGGCATGATTGGGATGATAAATACTTTAAAAGTAATTTCTTTATATTAATAACATGTTTACATTTTGATCTATCATCAGTAAATTATATAATGGTAGGTTGTTATAAAACACTTCATACTTTAATACAAAAAACTGCTTAATTTTAATGGGGACCTTAACTGTGCAATTAGTCCTCGTTTAGTGAACACAGTTGGGACCGGCAACTCGGTCGTTAAGCAAACTGATTGCTAAGTGAAACCACAACTGTGCTGATTATCTTACTTTGGCTTTCCTTTGCTTTACAGACCTGCAAAGGTCGTAAATCTGAGGATTGGTCGTAAGTTACTTTTTCTTCACCTTCGTAACTGTGAATGGTCACTAAGCAAGGCAGTCACTAAGCGAGGACTACCTGTAGTTACCACTTATCCCTTTAAAGTAATAGAAACAAGGGTCTGATCAATGCTAGCTACAGATTCCTTGTATTTTAAATGAATTTTAACTCCAGCTTAGAAAATGGGATCATACTTTCAAGTTTATTTTAACATAATTCATTCTTGTTACTTTGATATTTTATTATATTAAGCTTTTTCCTCTTTTTCTATTTTTATACTCAACATTTCCCCCTCCCTTCTTTTCAAAAGATAGGGATACTGCTCTTGTTGCTACTTAACCTAGATAAATCCATAGATGCTTATTATTCAAGTCCCATAAATTTAAGGACAGCATTTTAAAGAACTTAAAGTATATCACTATAAAATGGTGCATGAGAAGCATAGTAGAACTTAATTTCATAAAAGAATATGTACTTTTTAAAAATAAGTCAGTTTTACAGTAATTAAACATAGAATCCTCCTTATTGTTATGAAAGACATCCCATGGACACACATTGCATGCTATTAAGACATTGCCTTTTATATTTTGTGTCATCAGTGTGCTTGAATTCTTTAAAGAGTTCTGTTGACACATTTGCTTTCAGTGCTAGCAAGAGTTATTGTTACGCTATCTGAATATAAAATAGCATGATTTGGTTATGATTGAATAAAATGGTGACTGCAGCATTTGACTCATGCAATTGCTTCAGATAGCTGTCAGTATAGTTTGCCATAAATGATATTAAAATGATGGATTTTTATTTGCATAAATTGAGTGCTTTATTCAGAAATATATTCAGTGTCCGAATATGTTATTTTTTAACTGTGTTTGCTCACTAACTCTTACATACACTCAGAAACATTTTCTGTACCATTTATAAATGGTATCTAAGGTAATTTTACTTTTCTGGGTTGTTTTTGAATAGCTTCACCTCTGCAGAGTTGGAAAAAGATAAGAATAAAAATGACCTTGAAACTCATAGCCACCATGTGCCTGTAGCGAAAATGCTTCAGAAACCAAGTGAAGCACTTCTAATGAATTGTGCTTTTGATTCTTTGAATCTGCACAGCATCTCCATCACGTTTTTACAGTTGGACTCTTGCTGTAATTGCTACTGGGATGAAGTGCACAACATGGGGTGTTGAAACTAAGTACTTACATTGTCTTACTTCCCAAATACGTATGACATAGTAGGAACAACAGACTATATGAATTTCACACTTGTATATCTTCATATTCTTCACTTATTTGTGATATACTGCTGATTTGTCAGCAGGCACTCTAGGTAGAGGTGATAAAACCAACAAATCTAAAAGGTGTTTCTGAAAGCTGCTGCATAACCTTTGAGTACAAAAGTCTTGTTGTAATGCTCCAAGAGCATAACATTAGCTACAGATCCTGAACTGTATATGCTGGAATGATGATGATATTCTCAATAGGACAAATTGTGCTATAAATAATTTGTAGCCCTTTGTGAAATTCAGAATATTTTTAAGCTACCATTTCATTACTAACTTTGGAAGCCTGTTTTATTTCAGAAGAATTAAAATATTGCAATATAATAAAATAAAATAAAATGTAATCTCCAGGAATTATTTCATCAAAACTTGAATAATGTAATATGCAGTGAGCATACAAAATAGGATGGACAAGAAATGTAAACAAATTATATTAGATGTTACTATTTTGAAGAGGGCACCCATAGTTACCTTTCTATAGTGCTTATTTCAAACATGTAATTCAAAAAATAGTATATGTATAGCATGTACTGTATATCATAGACATACATGATGCACTATTATACAAAATTATGCAAAGGTAAGACAAAGAAATTAAGTCATGAGATTAAAAATATGAAAGGAAACATAGCTAAATGTAGTTTACACTGACACCCTTCATTTTATCTCTCCGTGCCTTCCTATCCTTGCAAACCATTCTTGCTTCTACCATATCAATGTGCTGCTTCATATGTTGCTTTTGCTCATTTTTCTGTTTGAGGATCTCACCAACTCAAATCAACTTTAACTTTCTCAGTTTCCCCCTCCGATCCATTCACTCTTTCATATGTTTGTTTAGCTATTGTACCCTCCACAAAATTTCTTGGTCTTTCATCAGTAATAAGTAGACCGATCATGCTTTTCAATTCATTTCTTTTCCATGTGTGTAAATGGATACGCTTATGCTGAAATCAGATGCTCAAAACAAACAGATATTTTTCTAAATACATGCTTACCAAATATCCCCATTTTTAATCATTCTTGGGCTCTGGATGAGCCGATAACTTTTCGTACTCTCTTGTCTTGTTTGTGTCCATCCATTTATGTCACCTAAAAGAACCTTTTCCCCTTAGATCACATTGATTTTGAATATTGCACAATTTTCAACTCCTGGTTCTTCCATTATCACCGGGTGGTAATAATGGTCACAACATGCAACTATCATCAATTTGAGAATTTTTAAATTTCATATGTGCCATAACATCCTAGATACTGCAGGTTTTTTGGTATGTATATACCATATCTACTCGCATATATAAGCCCATCTGTGTATAAGCCAACCCTTGAATTTTTAATCAAAACACCATAAAAAATGCACCACCAGTGGATAAGTCGATTCTCAAAATTTTCACACGTTTTAATTTTCACAATTGGCTTATCTACAGATGTGAGTATATACAGGATATATGGGTACTTTTAAAATCAAAAATCAAAATCAAGTATTACCCTATATACTATACTTGCAGATAAGCCCATCCACAGATAAGCCAAACCTAATTTGGGGTGTATTTTATGTATGGTATATATAAAAGCATACTTCAGTTTGTCTTTTGTCCTATGCAGAACTAACTCTAATAGTAACTTAAAGAACTATATCGTAGAATACATGCATACTTTGTTCTAATAGATACATATCATACAGTTATATTCTGTAAGATACTATTTTTTCCAGACATTAATGCTGCAGCATGGGAATCAGATCATTTTGTGTTTTGGCTCAGTAGCCTTTGTGTCAAGAAAATAATCTCTATTTTGTTTGGATCTGATAATTTATTGAATTCTGAAATGAGTGGTCTTCATAAGATTGTGGCAAAATACTCTTTGGGGGAGATTGTTCAACCTCTAGTGTTAGTTTTAGATACGTGATACCTAAGTAGGTGATATAAAAAACTATTAATTATTCCCAGCTAAGGAAAACAAGTGAAAGTAGTACAAATAATAATAAGTAAAGGTAAAGGTACCCCCCGCACATTTGTGCAGTCGTGTCCGACTCTAGGGGCCGGTGCTCATCTCCGTTTGTTAGCCAAAGAGCCAGCGTTGTCCGAAGACGCTTCCACGGTCATGTGGACAAATAATAATACTTTAGCAGTATTCCTTGCTGATATGTAAACTGGAATGTAGGAATGCTTCAGAGTTAAAGGGCAATTCAGTACATTTCAGGTTTTTATCAAGTCTGCTTTTATTGATTGGAGAGAAGACCAAGATGGGATACCTGGAACATAGTACTTACTTAGATCCATGCAATGTAGTGGAAACCATTAAGAACTGAACAAGCTGCTATCTGCATAGCCACATTGTTTCAAAACCATCTCTTGACTTTAATTCCCTGGGTATGAAAAGCTTGTGAGTTGTTTATACCTAGTTAAAATATTCAAATATAGAATACCATAATTCTGATCAATGTCCATTCATACTCTCTTTTTCTAAATCTATTTGCTTCCCTCCCACAAGAAAATTAGGTAGAAATAGCGGATTGATCCTGGGAATACGCCAAAGGATAGAGGGTCCCTTTTATTCTCACACCTCAGCTTGTACTTTAAAAATACATTTATTTCTGGAGAGATTGAACAGAATTTTCCTCTTGCTTATTTGTTCACATTCTTCTCTTTCCAAGTCAGAGGAATTTAGAAGCTAGGTGAGTGTGTAGACTGAACCTGTCAGCTACCAATTATAATCTCCTATTACATGTACTCTGTTGTTTCATGCCTAGCTTGTCTTAAAAGATAAGATAAATTATGGCTCACTTGCCAGTAAGCAAGGAGCATGGGCATGAAACTCTTTGATCTTAACAAGCAAGAATGCCCAGTGTGCCAAGGAAAATTGTTCTGCAGCAGCTAAATTTGGTGGCCAGAAAAATGTGGTATGGATTTTTGAAAAAGGGACTTTGTATTCTATAGCTTTGGATGACATTCCTCTCTTCAAACAAACTCCCATTACTTAAATAATGTGAGGATGAGGTGACAACTACCTTCATTCTTTTTTCAGGTTTTTCTAATATGGAAAGTTCAAGAACAGACCCCCTAAACATCTTAGCACTAGTTCGGCTGTTTACTGTGAATATTTCAATATCAAGTCAATCTCTCCTCCTCCCCTTTGTTTTTGTAGGGTTTTTCCTGGTGAATATTTAGAAGCCTGCATATCTATATGACCTGAAAATACTAATGCCATAAGATGTTGAGGTTTTTTTTTTCCTCCTAAGGCCCTCACAGTTTATCTTGCTTTTTTCCCCCTTAAGTACTGTGTAATTGTTTGTATAGAGGATTAATTTAGAAGTGAAAGAAGGATAGCTTCATTTTTCTTGTAGTCTATAAGAAAAGCAGAAAGAAGAGGCAATTTGTGCAAAAAGTCTAAGAGTGCTTCCTTTCACATCTTGTACTACTGAAGCTTGCTTTCTTTAAAAATTGCTGAACAGACTTGGAGAAAGGGGAAAGTACAGAAATTATCAATTAACTATGCTCATTTTTAAGCTGTTGTAGAATGCATATAACTTTTGAGAAAAGCCAACCGAAATGCAGTTTACTTCTGAATATAGTTCTTTATGTGACTGGTGTAGTAATGTTTTAAATTCATGATATGTAATATGTAAACTAGAAGCTAATTTAAAGTATAATCCTGATAAGCATAATTGCCTAAAAGCATGGTAGATGTTGCAAGTGTTTGCTACACAATAGCATTTGCCTAGTAAGGTAATCCAGAATTTGTAGGCTGCTATAAGTCTAGTTTAAAATATGAATCTGTTCTTTTAGATAGATAGCTCTCTGTCAATCTGTGTTGCTTGTTATACAGAATTTGCATTCATTTCAGTACAGCCTACAGTTTTCTCATAGAAGCTCATACAAGCAGCAAAACTAGGTGGGTTGTACTTCATACTGCCTTATACAGGTAGTCCTCGACTTATGACCACAATAGGGACCGGAAAATTTGTTGTTAAGCAGTGCGGTTGTTAAGCGAGGCATCGTGACGACACCCCATTTTACATTTTTGTGGCGGTTAAGCGAATTACTGCAGTTGTTAAGTGAATCACATACTTCCCCATTGATTTTGCTTGTCAGAAGCTGGCTGGGAAGGTCGCAAATGGCGATCACATGACTCCGTGAGACTGCAACCGTTGTAAATACATGCCGGTTGCCAAGCTCCCAAATTTTGATCACAAGGCCGCAGGGACCCTGCAATGGTCGTAAGTGCAAGGACCAGTCGCCAGTCATGTTTTCCAGCACCATCGTAACTTCAAACAGTTGCTAAACGAGTGGTCATAAGTCAAAGACTACCTGTATTTATTTGTTTGTTTGTTTGTTTGTTTATAATTCGACTTATATTCACCGCTCCATCTACCCCTAGGGGGACTCTGGGCAGTTTACAAAAATCAAACAATTAAAATCAAACAATTAAAATAACATATAATTAAAATAAATATAAAATCCAAGAGGCGAAGGTCTTGTATTTAAAAGGGCTCTATGGCACCAGCCATCCCCAGGAGGAACTGTTCCTCCCCCATCCCAAGCAAGGCGGCAGAACCAGGTCTTTAAGTTCTTTCTGAAGGCCGGGAGCAATGGGGCCTGCCTCACCTCCGGGGGTAGCATGTTCCAAAGGGTGGGCACCACCGCAGAGAAGGCCCGCTTTCTAGACCCCACCAGGTGAAATTCCCTTACCGACGGGGTCCACAGCATGCCCTCTCTGCATGACCGAGTGGGACGGTTCGATGTTCTGGGGATGAGACAGTCCCTCAGGTAGCCTGGTCCCATGCCATGTAGGGCTTTAAAGGTGATAACCAACACCTTGAATTGGACCCGGAAGCACACAGGTACCCAGTGCAGCTGTCCCAGCAGAGGTGTCACATGTGCTGATCTTGGGGCACCAATAACTGCACACGCAGCTGCATTCTGGACCAGTTGAAGCTTCCGGATGCTCCTCAAGGGTAGCCCCATGTAGAGCGCATTGAAATAGTCTATGTGGGAGATGACCAGGGCATGAGTGACTGTATGGAGGGCATCCCGACATTTGCTTGTCTTCTCAGTACGTCAGATCTGTTACATTTTGAACTTGTAAAACAAATATGTCATTCTGTTTCTACTTAATGGAAATCACAAATACTTTCTTTCTCTACTTTCTTTTTATGTATTTCATTTCTTAAACATAGGGAACTTTCATAGCACTAATTAAATCTGCATTCTTAAAATATACCTAGTAGTAATCCCCACAGAGAGCCAGTTTGGTGTAATGGTTAAGGCATCAGGCTAGAAACTGGGAGACTGAGTTCTAGTCCTGCCTTAGGCACAAAGTTAGCTGAGTGACTTTGGGCCAGTCATACTCTCTCAACCCTCAGAAGCAGGCAATGGCAAACCACTTCTGAAAAGCCTTGCCAAGAAAACTGCAGGGACTAATCCAGGCAGTTGCAAGGAGTCAAGACTGACTGAAAGGCACCCCCCCCAAAAAAAAAACTTAACTGGGGTGATGAAGAGGTGGATTTATCAGTCCTTCAAGGTAGGCAAGGTCAAGAAACAGGCATGGCAGAGATTCCAAGAATATTCTTTATGGCTCTAGAGTTGAAAAACAGAATCTTAAAAGCCTGCCAGAGTTTCTCTTGACTCATCTTATGCCAAACAAAATCAGAGTTGTGTTTCTTTGCCATTCGTTCTTCTTCTCCTCCTTCTCCTTCTCCTTCTCCTCCTCCTCCTCCTCCTCCTCCTCCCTATTTTTTCTGAAAGCTCTGAACTGTTTGCACATTCTTTCCCCATTCCCAAGGCTAAGCTTAAAGGATTGGAAGGGTTGAAGAGAAAACAGCTGCCATTTAAACACAGAGGCTGAATACCACTGTGGACTGTGCTTTGCTGAAGAGAAGAACGCAATGAGATGTGAACCACTGCGAGTAGAATATAAGATACATTTGTCTGATGGCTGCCTCAGGCAACTTCATAATGGGTGAAATTGAGGGCGGGAATCAACTTCTCTGCATAAGCAGAGGAGATGATTGTACTGATGCTTGCCCAGTCCATCTAGTCCACAATGTTAGCAATCCTTGAACTGGGAATTAAGAGAATCTGCCACCTCCTGAAGAAATGTCTATACCTGCTAGTGCAGAGCTTTCCAAACTGTGTGTCGCGACACAAAAGTGTGTCGCCACACACAGCGTGGTGTGTCGCCACACCACCTGGAAGCGGCGGCGCGCGCGTGCATGGCGGCCGTCATGCACGCGCGCGCCGCTGCACGCCCCCCACGCCGCCGCACGCCCCTCCCGCGCCGCCACTGTGAGCGCGCATGCCACCGCACGCCCCTCCTGCGCCGCCACCGTGCGTGCACGCGCTGCCGCACGCCCCCCCGCGCCGCCACCGTGTGCGCGCATGCCGCCGCATGCCCCCCCGCACCGTCGCCGTGCGCGCGCGTGTCGCTGCCGCCGCCGCCGGGTGTGTCGCCAGCGGCGGCACTTTGGAAAGCCCTGTGCTAGTGAAAGGACCCAGGAATATCAGCAGAAAGTCTATGGCACCAAAGAGGCTCACTGCAGTCCCAAGGATGTTACTGTGTGGGACTACTTTCAACATTTTGAAGATCTTTGCTACATTGCTTTCACACAGCAAAGTACAAACAGGAAAAGCAAGAACAAATGTATTTTTGTATCAGTTCTTAAGCACTTATACAGGTATCATCAACTTAGACTCTGATTGAGCTCAGACTTTTTATGCCTGTTACATAAGCTGTTAAAAAGTGCTAAACTGCTGCCTTCATTATTTCCTATGGAATTTTTTTAATACTTAAAAAGATATAACTCAATGGCCAGTTATTTGTAGATTGGATGGTAGGTAGCAGCCAACATGGCTTTAATGTATGTTTAAAAGTGAAGATAGGTTCACATTATAACTAGCTGGATATTCTATTATAAGGGTCCTCACCAGTTCACATGGGAACCCTGAGTAAGAGATTGAGAAGGTCTCCACCTTAGGCATCTGGGAGATAAATTGAATTGTAAAGGAGGAAAACAATCCAGTTGCTGAGACTTCCATCCTCTCTCAATGAATCTTCACAAAAAACTTCACAGTAGATACCAGCTTTCCTATTTTTAAAGATCTGGGATGAAAGAAGAAGAACGAGGGACCATTGTCTGGAACACTTGGATTTTATTGTTTTAGTTTTGCTTTATGTGGAATATAAAATACTTGAGTCATTCTGGGTATTGGAATTATTCAACAAAATGTTACAAGTCAGGCTGTTTTGTCTGGATCTCAAATCATGACTTTTTCTCTGCTTCATGCATATCCCTAGTTAAATTACCAAGTAGATTACTTCATGCTGTCAGGCTTTATTCATACAACACACATCAATAAACTAACTAACTATTCATACAACACACATAAGTAAATAAATAAATAAACTAAGTAACTGATTTTAATTGTAAAATTCTTTTTAATATTTATTTTGTGGTTGACCTGGTCAGATCTTCTTAACAGTGATTCTTAACAGATCTTCTTTTTCAATTCCTCTACATCTCCAGCTTTTTGGGGAGGGGGGAATAAATAGAGGGGTTGTGAAAAGTGCCCTACTCTTACCAGGACTATGATATTTGCATTATATGTTTGACTGGGTGAGAATAGTCTAATCCAAAGAAACCTAAGGCGATGGGGTTTTCTGTTATATGCTTATCCCAGCACTGATAAGTATGTTTTGTGAACTCAATGAATCTTACTATGGTCAAGGACCAAAATAAGTATGCTTCATTATCAGAACCTTAAGGATCAGTTTCTTCTCAAGCCTTCAATAAATCAGCAATAATTAACATAGATAATTGTGGCCAGATAATTTTTGGAGCAGAAGCTCTTATCTCATTACTACGTTGAAGTAGATTTGAAAATATATAGCAGAATATCTCAACTACCAGTAAGACATTTATTGTGTAGAAGTCTAATTCATTCATTAGATTTGTATGGCCACCTATCTTAAAACACAACTCTGGGTGGCTCACAACAGGAGTGAAAACCCCAAACTATGCGAGGGGGGCGAGAAAAAAAACAAAGCAATTTCTGTAGGCAATCTCTCCTTTGCCTGATCCTTTCTTGCTGCCGGCTGTAGAAGAGCAAACAGCTTACTCTCTTGAAATCTCTTCCTCTCCAATCTGCTCTGCGGGGGGGGGGGTTCAAGCAAAGGAGATACTGTCTACAGAAGGTGCTTGCTTTTTTTCTCCCCCCCCCTTTCTCAGAGCAGAGAGATTGGAGAGAGATTTCAAGAGAGTAATGTAAACTGTTCCTGCATAGCACACCTCGGCTCCCAGCCCAGGGCTGCTGGCGTGATCACATTGCTTTTGATGCATAGAAGAGCAAACAACTTTCTCTCTTGAAATCTCTCTCCAATCTCTCTGCTCTGCGAGGGGAGGGGGGAAGGTCAGGCAAAGGAGAGATTGCCTATAGGCCAGGATGCCACACTATGGACAGAACATTTCAAAACAGACTGGCTCCAGGTTGGCAGGGGAGTCAGACAAGGAGGTATACTCTCCATTACTTATTTAATCTCTATGCTGAATATGAGAGCCAGTTTAATGTGGTTAAGGCACCAGGCAGGGAACCAGGAGACCATGAATTCTAGTCCCACCTTAGGCACAAAGGCTGGGTGGCCATGGGCCAGTGACTCTTCCTCAGACCTAGGAAGGATGCAATGGCAAACCAGTTCTGAAAATCTCACCAAGAAAAAGGGAATAGTTCAGACAGTTGCCAAGAGTCAACACTGACTCAAAGGCATACACCCACACACCCACACACACACACACACACACACCCAGAGAGAGAGAGAGAGCGCTGAATATCTATTGAGGGAAGCTGGATTAGAAGAATTTTTTAAAATTGGAGGAAGAAACATCAGTAACCTGAGTATTGACTGAGCTTTTGAACTTGGAGTTGGAGAAGACTCTTGAGAATACCATGAATAGACAAGAAGACAAACAATGGATCATCAAACAAATGAACTCAGTACTCACTCGAGGCATAAATGACCAGGCTCAAATTATCATACTTTGGACATACTATAGAAAGACTTAGCTCTCTGGAGAAGTCTATAATGCTGGAAAAGGTATAAGAGAGGAAAAGGATGAAGCAAGATAGATCGACTCAGTTACAGGGGTGATGAGTGCACAGTCAGACAAAATGAAGGACCATGCTGGGAACAGATCCTCTTAGAGAAATATCGGAAGAAAAAAAGTCATGAATAGTATTTAAATATTTATTTACATTATAATAATGCTTTTTATTTCAGGAAGTATCAGAGAGTTTTAAAATAATTTTAAGATTAAAACACATGGAATATATAATTTTTTTGTAGACGGGTTCAGAATTACCATGCAGAAATGGTTGTTTTTCTGACATTTCAAACGATAAAACAAATCCACTATTTACTTGCATAAACTGTATAAATTTGCATAAACTAAAGCCTCAGTAGCTAAGCTTTATATGAAACGTTGCTTAGCTCTTTTGAAATAAAAACTAGTATGTAATATATTCCCAATTTTGCAGTTGGGAGTTACAAGTCTCATGGGGTGGGGGGCTGGGGGAAATGGAGAAGAGTGAGGACTTGGAAAATGAAAAGAAGGGAATAGGACTTATTTTTCATCTAAAATCTTTTATTTCCTTTTTTGGTTTATATTGCAAGATTACAAAAAAGTACAAAAAGATAAATGATTGGAAAAAAGATAAATACTAAATAGAATTAATAAACGTCAAAACTAAATAGAACCTCTCCCCAAATTTAGACCACCCCCCAAATTCAAAGCCTAAAACCTTAAATAGCCCTTTGTAAATACGAAAGTGGTTGAAAAGAGTTGCTCCTCACCCCCTACCCCAGGCCCTGGTGATATCACCACATCAGTAACTACTAATCACTAAGTTCAAGAAAATAGATAGTGTAACACCCTCCCCACCAACACTAAATATTACTCTCTGGTCTATGGTGCCCCTTCTGTGTCCTTTCCCTGGTTGATGTCTGTATAGAACCGTTGGATTACATCATTTGTGAGATACAAGTATAGTGACACCAATACATAAATAATACCTAGTCCATCTCTCTCTCTCCCATATCATCCCAGGAGATTCTTAAGTTTCTTGGAGAAGATAACAAACAGTACATAATGGATCTGCTTGTTGGAGAGGATAAAGACTGTCTATAGGACAGCAGTTAAAAACTGAATATAAAGAAGACAGACACTACATTTTTTATCAGTAGAATTGATGGGGGCATTGGAGTATGGGATAGCAGTCTCCTTGAAGCTAAAGGTAGTTTGGTGTTCTTCTGGACTTAAGGGAGGAAAAAAAAAAGCTTGTGAAGAGACTCAAATGTCAGTCATAACTGTGACCGTATACACATTTTGAAACACTGATTGAAAAGGGAAATCTTTTTACAAAAAACAAATGGACTGAATGCTGTTCCAGTTGACATGATTCAAGCTACAGACAATTCCACCTGGATGACTGAGAACCTTCATAGACATGCTGTTAATTGTGCTTCATATCTAGCTTCTCAATAACTAGATTTTGTTTGTTTCCAGCTAATGGTATAAACTAATGCACTAAGACATGCTTAGAATTCAGTAAAATCCAGCCAACTTTCATATGTCAACCATAAACTCATCAAAAAGTTATTGGAACTATATTTATTTTTCTCATTAGCCGTGTTTTCTTACCATTTGGATTATAGTAAAAGAAAAAGAGATGGATTTTTCCACTTTCAACTAGTTTTTATTTCTTTTTCAACCTTATTTTGTAACTTTTACGAGGCACAGGTAATCCTTGTTTAGCAACCACAATTGGGACTGACAACTCGGTCGCTAAGCAAAGTGGTCACTAAGTGGGAACTCAAATAACCGCGACGGTGCTTTCCAGCTCGAAACTGACAAGAGTAATCAGTTTCACACCTTTGGCTTTTGTTTGCCTCCTAACCACTCCCCTGCCCTTTGGAATGCTCACCCTGACATTGGATAATTAATAAGAAGGGAATTAATGTTTGTATATACATTCATTGGAGAGGAAGGAATTAGAAGAGAATAAGCAGGCACACAATGGGGAATACACATCGAAAGCACTGATCCCAGCAGCCATTAGTGTGCTCGGCAAACAGCCGGTGTATTCCCCATTGTATGCCTGATTACTCTCTTCTAATCTCTTCCTCTCCAATCACTCCAATTTGTGAGGGGAGGGCAGAGGAGAGATTGCCTACAGAAATCGCTTGGCGGGCCCCTTCTTTTCCAGGGGGGCAAGAGGAGAAGAGGGGCTGTGGTTGGCACACCATGGGGAATTCACTGGCTGTTTGCTGAGTGTGTTCATGGCTGTCGGCACCAGCACATTGCTTTCAATGTGTATTCCCCATTGTGTACCTACTTGCTCTCTTCTAATTCCCTTCCTCTCCAATCTCTCCACTCCGCAAGGGGGGAAGAAAAGAAAAACCACAGGTCAGACACAGGACAACACGTACTGACTGTAATGGCAATCACATGACTGAGGGACGCTGCAAAGGTCATAAATTGGTCGTAAAGTTATTTTTTCAGCAACATTATAACTTTGAACGGTCACTGAACGAGTGGTTGGTAAGCGAGGATTGTATTGTTCAATACTCATATTTTCTAAATATGTAGGAACAAGCTAAGATGCGATTTCTTTGTTTTCCTTCTCTAATAAAACTCTTTCATTTTATCACTTAAAAAATGTGTGGCTTTTAAAAGTTTCAATTTTCTAACAATTTAAATGAAATAAAATAAAAGAAAATGTTAAAAAAATATTAGAGGGTTGTTGTTGTTGTTCAGTCGTTTAGTCGTGTCCGACTCTTCGTGACCTCATGGACCATAGCACGCCAGGCCTTCCTGTCCTCCACTGTCACCCGGAGTTTACTCAAATTCATGTTCATTACATCGGTGATGCTATCTAACCATCTCATCCTCTGCCGTCCCCTTCTCCTTTTGCCTTCAGTCTTTCCCAGCATCAGGGTCTTTTCCAGTGAGTCCTCTCTTCGCATTAGGTGGCCAAAGTATTTGAGCTTCAGCTTCAGTATCTGTCCTTCCAATGAGCAGTCAGGGTTGATTTCCTTTAGGATTGACTGATTTGACCTCCTTGCAGTCCAAGGGACTCTCAAGAGTCTTCTCCAGCACCACAGTTCGAAAGCATCAATTCTTCGGCGCTCAGCCTTCCTTATGGTCCAACTCTCACAGCCATACATTACTACTGGGAAAACCATAGCTTTAACTATACGGACCTTTGTTGGCAAGGTGATGTCTCTGCTTTTTAATATGCTGTCTAGGTTTGCCATAGCTTTCCTCCCAAGGAGCAAGCGTCTTTTAATTTCATGGCTGCAGTCACCGTCTGCGGTGATCTTGGAGCCCAAGAAAATAAAATCTGTCACTGCTTCCATTTCTTCCCCTTCTATTTGCCAGGAAGTGATGGGACCAGATGCCATGATCTCGGTTTTTTTAATGTTGAGTTTCAAGCCAGCTTTTGCACTCTCCTCTTTCACCCTCATCAAGAGGCTCTTTAGTTCCTCTTCACTTTCTGCCATTAGGGTGGTATCGTCTGCATATCTGAGGTTGTTGATATTTCTCCCGGCAATCTTAACACCGGCTTGTGATTCATCCAGCCCGGCATTTCTCATGATGTACTCTGCATAGAAGTTAAATAAGCAGGGTGATAATATACAGCCTTGTTGTACTCCTTTCCCAATTTTGAACCAGTCGGTTGTTCCATGTCCGGTTCTAACTGTTGCTTCTTGACCCGCATACAGGTTTCTCAGGAGACAGGTAAGGTGGTCTGGTACTCCCATCTCTTTAAGAATTTGCCACAGTTTGTTGTGATCCACACAATCAAAGGCTTTAGCGTAGTCAATGAAGCAGAAGTAGATGTTTTTCTGGAACTCTCTTGCTTTTTCCATGATCCAGCGAATGTTGGCAATCTGATCTCTAGTTCCTCTGCCTCTTCAAAACCCAGCTTGCACTTCTGGTAGTTCTCGGTTCACATACTGCTGAAGCCTAGCTTGTAGGATTTTGAGCATAACCCTGCTAGCATGTGAAATGAGCGCAGTTGTACGGTAGTTTGAACATTCTTTGGCATTGCCCTTCTTTGGAATTGGAACGTAAACTGACTGTAGCTTGAATCATGTCAACTGGATTTCTATTTTCTTAGTGGAAACGTTTCGCTCCTTATCCAAGGAGCTTCTTCAGTCTGAGCAAAGTTGGTAAGGGAATCCTAGATATGTTTCTAGGTAGCTGTGTGACCTTACACCTGGGGGCATGGTTATATTGAGATGTTATTTTAAGTCCTTTTATTATCTAAAGGAGGATCGTTAAGATCACCATGCTGCTGTTGAGCTTGTGAAATGGTCTTAATCTTCCTAGGCACAGAAGACAGAGCCGGGAGAAAGATGGGAGAAAGATTGTGCCTGAGGCCCCCACCTCTATTCAAAGAAGGATTTTCCAAGTTGGCATAAATGGATTCCTTGACCCCTCTCTCAAACCACCTATCTTCTCTGTCTAAAATGTGAACATTAATGTCCTCAAATGAGTGTCCTTTTTCCTTTAAATGAAGATAAACTGCTGACTCTGGTCCTGTGGTGTTACTTCTCCTGTGTTGGGCCATCCTCCTGTACAAAAGTTGTTTGGTTTCTCCAATGTAAAGTTCAGAGCACTCCTCACTGCACTGGATTGCATAAACTACATTGCTTTTCTTGTGTTTTGGAGTTTGATCTTTGGGGTGTACAAGCCTCTGTCTCAGTGTCTCAATAACATCTCAATATAACCATGCCCCCAGGTGTAAGGTCACACAGCTACCTAGAAACATATCTAGGATTCCCTTACCAACTTTGCTCAGACTGAAGAAGCTCCTTGGATAAGGAGCGAAACGTTTCCACTAAGAAAATAGAAATCCAGTTGACATGATTCAAGCTACAGACAATTCCACCTGGATGACTGAGAACCTTCATAGACAACGTAAACTGACCTTTTCCAATCCTGTGGCCACTGTTGAGTTTTCCAAATTTGTTGGCATATTGAGTGCAGCACTTTAACAGCATCATCTTTTAGGTTTTTAAATAGCTCAGCTGGGATACTGTCTTCTCCGCTAGCTTTGTTGTTAGTAATGCTTCCTAAGGCCCACTTGACTTCACTCTCTAGGATGTCCGGCTCAAGGTCAGTGACCACACCATCGTATTTATCAGGGATATTAAGATCTTTCTTGTATAGTTCTTCTGTGTATTCTTGCCACCTCTTCTTAATCTCTTCTGCTTCTGTTAGGTCCCTGCCTTTTTTGTCCTTTATCATGCCCATCTTTGCACAAAACGTTCCCTTGATATCTCCGATTTTCTTGAAGAGATCTCTAGTCTTCCCCATTCTATTGTTTTCCTCGATTTCTTTGCATTGTTCATTTAAGAAGGCCTTCTTATCTCTCCTTGCTATTCTCTGGAATTCTGCATTCAGTTGTTTATATCTTTCCCTTTCTCCCTTGCCTTTTGCTTCCCTTCTTTCCTCAGCTATTTGTAAAGCCCCACTTTGCTTTCTTGCATTTCTTTTTCTTTGGGATGGTTTTAGTTGCTGCCTCCTGTACAATGTTACGAACCTCCATCCATAGTTCTTCAGGCACTCTGTCTACCAGATCTAATCCTTTAAATCTATTCCTCACCTCCACTGTATATTCATAAGGGATATGATTTAGGTCATACGTGAGTGGTCTAGTGGTTTTCTCTACGTTCTTCAATTTAAGCCTAAATTTTGCGATAAGAAGCTCATGATCTGAGCCACAGTCAGCTCCAGGTCTTCTTTTTGCTGATTGTATAGAGCTTCTCCATCTTTGGCTGTATAGAGCTTCTCCATCTTTGGCTGCAAAGTATATAATCAATCTGATTTCGGTATTGACCATCTGGTGATGTCCATGTGTAGAGTTGTCTCTTGTGTTGTTGGAAAAGAGTGTTTGCTATGACCAGCGTGTTCTCTTGACAAAACTCTATTAGCCTTTGCCCTGCTTCATTTTGTACTCCGAGGCCGAACTTGCCTGTTATTCCGGTTATTTTTTGACTTCCTACTTTAGCATTCCAGTCCCCTATGATGAAAAGGACATCTTTTTTTGGTGTTAGTTCTAGAAGATGTTGTAGGTCTTCATAGAACCGGTCAACTTCAGCTTCTTCGGCATCAGTGGTTGGGGCATAGACTTGTATCACTGTGATGTTGAATGGTTTGCCTTGGATTCGAACTGAAAGCATTCTGTCGTTTTTGAGGTTGTACCCCAGTACTGCCTTTCCCACTCTTTTATTGACTATGAGAGCTACTCCATTTCTTCTAAGGGATTCTTGCCCACAGTAGTATATATAATGGTCTCCTGAATTAAATTCGCCCATTCCTGTCCATTTTAGTTCGCTGATTCCCAAGATGTCGATGTTCAATCTTGTCATCTCATGTTTGACCACATCCAGCTTACCTTGATTCATAGATCTTACATTCCAGGTTCCTATGCAATATTTTTCTTTACAGCATCAGACTTTCCTTCCACTTCCAGACACATCCACAACTGAGCGTCCTTTCGGCTTTGGCCCAGCCGCTTCACTCTTTCTGGAGCTACTCGGAATTGCCCTCCGCTCTTCCCCAGTAGCATATTGGACACCTTCCGACCTGAGGGGCTCATCTTCCGGCGTCATATCTTTTAGCCTTTTGATACTGTCCATGGGTTTTCTTGGCAAGGATACTGGAGTGGTTTGCCATTCCCTCCTCCAGTTTTGGACCACGTTTTGTCAGAACTCTCCGTCATGACCTGTTCTTCTTGACCTGACTTCATTGAGTTACGCAAGCCCCTTCACCACGACAAGGCAGTGATCCATGAAGGGGATATTAGAGGGTAATGTTCTTTAAAAACTAAAAATATGTTTTGTACTAGAGTTACATAGTGAGATGGAATATAAATGTATTCATTTATCTTCCTTTCATGAAATATGCAGAAGTTTTTATGGCAGTGTAATTGGAAGGAAGAAGCTTTGTGGAATTTCGACTGCAGTGCTAGATAATTCTAATGCTAATATAAATGAGGCTTGTTTCTTTCGTAATGTAAAGTGTAACACTTGTACACTCTGGGGGAATTACCCAAGTTTGCATACATTTTGGAATTGTGCTTATGTCTCATCAACCTTGATGCTTAAATCAAATAAGTTATAATCTGAGCTGTAACATGAGCTCCATTTTATCTTTCTTTTGCTTATCTTGGCAGCATCATAGAAAAAGGGTTTGGCAGGTTTTTGTTTTTTGTTTTAATATTGTATGGCTGAGCCCCAGTATTTCACTTTGTAGTGACCTTAATATTCATCCACTGGAGAGAACCCTTCTTTGACTGGCTTTCCAAAAGGCAACATTTTAAGGTCAGCTTGAAATTCATTCAGCCAGGGTAATTTTAACTCATCAAAGTAGAAACAGTAAAGAAGATAAATATTATATTTTCATTATTTTCATTTCTTCTCTTCCTTTAAGGAAAAAGTAATGTCTGCATTTAAAGTACATCAGAAATTCTGTTTTCCTTTTTGGTTATATAATTTGTTTGGTGTGTGTGTGTGTTGAGCAAGGTTTTTTTCCTTTATAGGTAGGTAGGTAGGTAGGTAGGGGAGAGAGAGAAATGTTGAGGAAGGTTTTTTCCTTTAAAAACATTTTGAATTTATTCACCTTACTACATTTTAGTTTAAAAGGAGAGTAAAATAAAAATCTGTAATCTTATTTGATGGTCCAGACCATAGCTTCCCAAACTGTGTCGTGACACATTAGTGTGTCGCGACAAAACCTGGAAGTGCTGATGGTGTGTCGCCGCCACAACGGCACCGGCACACCATCAGCGCTTCCGGGTTTTAGCGCAAAACATGCCGCTGCCACCATCCACACCACTGCCGCCGCCGTTAGTGTGTCGCCAACGGCAGGACTTTGGAAAGCACTGGTCCAGACACTTGACATAACAATTATATTGTGCAGCAGTGGTCTTTTCATTGTTTCAAAGGGGCTCAGTTCCCTGAATTGAAATAGATTAAATCTGAAGAAAAGATGTTGTTTTAAATAACTTGGCATTTTAAACTTACTCTGATTTGTAAATTATTTCTTGCTGTAAAACTAGAGAGCTCATTTAATGTAAAATTCAAACATCTTTTAAGAAATGTAAAGATGATTTTGGAGACTGAAATATGACCAAGCCTGATGTGCAGTTGCATAAGAAGTTGTATTATGAACAGGAAAATGTTGTTCTGCATTTAAAAAATGTCTGGATTTCCCTTTATATTGTTGAGTTCTGAAAAAAGTTTCAGAAGCATAACAAGTTTATTAAACTTGCATTACTCTTTCCTTTTCTCATTTTCAGTAAAATATTTAAAATAATACCTATGTATTATCTTTCCCCAAACAACTCTCCATTGAGTCTTGGTATTATTTATTTATTTAGAACATTATCTCCCCTCAAAAAGTTTTTTTAAAATAGTTGATTTCAATAGAAGTAAGTGTTATAAGTAAGTCAGCAATAGACATGAGTAGATTTCAGGGCTTGAGCTGAAATCATTAGGTTGGGAGTTAACTGCCTTTTCAACATGCTGTAATCATCATGAATATCAGTATACTTGCTACCTTTCTAATACAGTACCTTATATCACAAGCAATTTCTTTTTCTAGGTAATAATAATTCCCAATTTTATAGCATATTTGAAGGGAAAACCAAAATAATCTGCCATTGTAAATATTGTAATAATTAACTCAAATACAGTGATGTTTTGTAATTTGTTGGCATGTAAGAAATTGAATTACCCACTAGATTCTTGTGAACATTCCATGATTTCAAAAAAGACCATATGCAGTGAAATATCTCACATATTTAACAGTTATAGGAATCACCAAATTCAATATAAAGATTCCCAAGAACAAAACAAATACTTGCTATGAAACTATTTTTTATGCATACTGAATAATAATTTGTTCAGTTCATTACATTCTAGTGTATTCTATAGGCTAAAAAATAACCAGAACACTGAGGCCGATTATAATTTTCTTTTCTTCCTTGAACGATTCTGTGGAGGAGGGCATAGTGGTTCTGATCCCAATGTTGCAGTTAGCTTGAAAATCAACTCCAATAAAGTCACTGAAATCATACAACAGAACAGAAAGCCCTTGAGAGACCTAGTCCTCAGTCCAACCTTAACAATTTTAGACCCTTGCTATGTTCTGATCTTAGATTTAGTTCTGTATTGATTGGAGAAGAGAAAGCAGACAGACTACTAGATTTGGAATCAAAATCCAGGTTAAACCAATGCCAAAATTCCTGATACAACTTTAATACACTTATTTTCTGCATCAAATATTGAGAAGGATACACAAGAGCAGAGCAAAACTGAAGTCGTGTGTGCTCACAAGTGTCAGGCAGTGATCAGGTGCCCAGACAATTGGTTCTTTTAGATCCAGAGACAGTAAGCACACCAGTGAATGAAGAGATTTTAAGCTTTATTATTAACTTAAGCAAACAAATTTAAACAGAAACACAGTTTAGGCAGATTAAACAGAAGTATAAAAAGTATAGCATAAAGGAATAAAAATCATAATATACCAAGCAAGATGATACCCAATCTCCCATAGGCTGTCAGGAGCCCCTTAATAACGACAGCGGAGATACCCCAGGGCGGCTCTATTTCCACAGCACCCAGCACTCAGGTCCATGCAGAAGCTCCCAAACTCAAAAGGCAATCCTCAGGTTTTTATCAAAGTCTGACCCTAAAATCTTGAGACCCTGTTTCTGTGGTACTGTGGCTGCAGGATCTGACCTTGACTGGATAGTTCCCAGGGTCTAGGGCAGCTGTTTATGAGCCTGGGAAGCTATCCAGGTAAGCTAGTGCTTAACAAAAACAATATTGGGGTTTTTTCTTCTCCCCTTTCAAGCAAGAGGGGGGGAAAGCAGGTTAAACATAGCTTAGCATGAATTCTAAACTTCTATAATCTTCTTAATATGAAGGAGAAATTAAAACATGTCACTTAAACTCCTCAAAATACAATTGTCTTCCACGTTGCCACTACATGTTGCATGGATTTTGGCTGAAATATGAGTTCAGTGACCATTTATTGATCAATAGGAGGCTCAAGCACACCTGATGCAACTAATCGAGGGCCTCATTAGTTGCACCAGGTGTGCTTGAGCTGGAACACACGAAATGCCTGAACTGGCTAGGGGTTTGTTGAGTGTCACATTTGACTGCATGTTAGAAATATGGCTAAGTCAAAAGAATGGTCCAAAAAGGTAAGAGAAGAGATCATCGCCCTTCACAAACAAGGAACTGGATACAAAAAGATAGTGAAGGCACTGAATGTTCCTAGAGACACCGTTGGAAGCATAGTTCGCAAGTTCAGAGTTAAAGGAACAGTGGTTACACTACCTGGACGGGGCAGAAAAAGGAAGCTGTCAATGGCTGCAACCAGATTTCTGAGTAGGCAGGTTGAGAGAAACCCTCGAGTGACTGCAAAAGACCTGCAGCAAGACTTGGTGGCAACAGGCACTGAGGTTTCAGTGAGCACAGTAAGGCGCGTACTAAACACAGAAGGTTTCCCTGCCAGAACTCCAAGACGTACACCACTACTGATCCAAAAGCACAAGAAAAGTAGGCTCCAAAATGCTCAAAATCATAAAAATAAGCCACAGAAGTTTTGGGATTCTGTTCTGTGGAGCGATGAAACAAAACTGACTTTTCGGCCCAATGGATCAGCGGTATGTCTGGAGGAAGAAGAATGAAGCATATGCTGAAAAGAACACTCTGCCTACAGTTAAGCATGGTGGTGGCTCGGTGATGCTCTGGGGCTGCTTTGCATCCTCTGGCACTGGAAACCTGCAGCGTGTGGAAGGCAAGATGGATTCATTGAAGTATCAGGAAATCCTAGGAGAAAACGTCATGCCGTCTACAAGGAAGTTGAAGTTTGGCCATCATTGGACCTTCCAGCAGGACAATGATCCCAAGCATACCTCAAATTGCAGTAAGGCTTAGATGCAGAAGAAGTCCTGGAAGATTCTACAGTGGCCATCACAGTCACCTGACTTGAACCCCATAGAAAATCTCTGGTGGGATTTGAAGAAGCCGGTTGCAGCACGCAAACCCAAGAATATTACTGAACTGGAGGCCATTGCTTATGAGGAATGGGCTAAGATTCCTCAGGAACGCTACCAGAAGCTGGTGTCTGGCTATGCATCTCGTTTGCAGCAGGTCATAACAGCAAAAGGGTGCTCTACTAAGTACTGAAGGTGCTTGCCATGAAGGGGTTGAATAATTTTCAGACTGGAGAAGTCATTTTTTTTGTTGTTTATTCGTTCAGTCGCTTCCAACTCTTCATGACTTCATGGACCAGCCCACACCAGAGTTTCCTGTCGGCCGTTGCCACCCTCAGCTCCCCCAAGGTTGAGTCCGTCACCTCCAGAATATCATCCATCTATCTTGCCCTTGGTCGGCCCCTCTTCCTTTTGCCTTCCACTTTCCCTAGCATCAGCATCTTCTCCAGAGTATCCTGTCTTCTCGTTATACTTCAGTTTTGCCTTTAATATCATTCCCTCAAGTGAGCAGTCTGGCTTTATTTCCTGGAGTATGGACTGGTTTGATCTTCTTGCAGTCCAAGGCACTCTCAGAATTTTCCTCCAACACCACAGTTCAAAAGCATCTATCTTCCTTCGCTCAGCCTTCCTTAGTCCAGCTCTTGCAGCCATAGGTTACTATGGGGAATACCATTGCTTTAACTATGCGAACCTTTGTTGTCAGTGTGATGTCTCTGCTCTTAACTAGAAGAAGAAGTCATTATAACTAATTAATTAACTAACTAGTTAATTAATTAACTAGAAGGAGAAGTCATTATAAGTTGCATTTTTAGTTGAATTTGGGGAAACCACTTGAAACATTCATTGTGTTGAGCTATTTCAATTGCTTTTGTTTGATTTGTTCATTGCAAACAGCTGAAAGTCTGTAAATAAACCTGATTTGTAATAAGGGTTGAATAATTTTGATTGCAACTGTATATGTTAGATTTATTTCTGTATAATACAACTGTAGAGTTTGTTCATTCAGGAGTAGTATGTATCCACATACAGTTATATGGCAACAAATGGGTAATCTGGGCATACTGATTGTAGATGTAGTTCAAAGGTATTTATTTAGTGGACAGCCACTAATTTTGAAGACTGAAAGTAATTTTAAGTCTTTAACTTGGTACCCCCACACACACATTCACAAGTTCAAAAAGTGCATCTGAGGGCTGTATGTGGCCTGTCAGCATTACTTTTGTTACTATGGTCCTCCAGTGTGGATGGGGCCAAAGGTTGGGACCCTTAGTTTGCAATTGCAGTGTTTAAGGAGCTTTGCAAATGCTTAAAGCATCCATCCCCCCCAAAATTCCTGAAATCCCTCCCCAAACAGATCCTGATCCTCAATATGCCACACCAAGCATGGCATGGCCCTTGAGCTGATGAAAGCGGCTCACTCCTATTCTATTCCAGTCCTCTGTTTCTAAGTCTATAGGATTTACTGCCAACATCTAAGCCCATTTAGTGTATCTCTGTCTAGTTCATGTCACTGAAACTAGTAAATTTTATGTGGCCTTTTCAGATATTAAAGAGCATCATACTTTTCCACTATTATGTTAGATCTAGAGCCGCTTTCATGTGCACATGATATGAAAAATGAAGTCTTGCTATCAGTGGAGGAAGGGATAGCTATGGATAAGTGATTTTGATTTGTCTGTTGGTAATATAATAAGCTTGAGCTGTATATTTTGCTACTAAAGATGGTAGAAGTTTTGTCAACTTAAAAGTATTTTCAGCACTTCCGCAACTACATTATCCATAGCATTGACAGTCTATAGATTGTGAAGAACAATTTCTTTTGCTGCAGTATAGTTGCTGGCAAATATACAGTAGACACATTACTGTGATTAATTATTTCAAGATTCCTGACAGCAAGAAATAATAAGTACATATATACTTTATGTGGACAACCACGGATTTTGAAGACTTAAGGTAATTTAAATCTCCCCCCCCTCCCATTCAAGAGTACAAAAAGTGCATCCCAGGACTGTATGTGGTCTGCCAGCATTACGTTTGTTACTGCTACCACCTTGCTAAGAACTAGCTTCAGTTAATATTGAAAATTGCTCAAATTATAGTTAGCTACTCCATTGCTCATCAGTTAATTATCAACTCATCAGTTTTCATAGAAAGCATTGTTGTGATGTTTATCTAATGAAGATAATTTTTACAGTGGAACAATACATTTTTCACTACCTTATACTTCAGTTTTGGTTAATGATTTTGTTGAACTAATTTTAACTAGTGTGTAGCAAACATATGATATATTTTATATCTTGAATGCATAAACAATTTATTTTTCCCTGCCCTATATAAATTAATGTAGTTGTATGCTTCTGTAATCCTTCAGTTTCTTGAGTCTTTGCCTTTTTCCAATCATTCACTGTAGCTGTTGTCTTGAAATCATTTAGGCTGGATATTTTTTCCCTTTATTTAGCATCAAAATGGAACTGTCAGCCAAAAACCTGGAATGCATTTGGCCACAGCCCCTTCAGAATCACTCAACAACTGACTGACATTTCACTAAGATTGAAAAGAATCCTTCACATGTATCAATTAGACCTGCCAAAACCTGGCTTTGAAAGGCGCTCCAGCATCCCTTATAGCTATATGGAGTGAATAGGCTTTGACAGTTGTGGCTTGCCCCATCATTGCAGCAAAGTGACAGGAAAAACTACACCTTCTGAACATTTGTCTGCCACACAGTTATGAAAGGCATAGCAATTGACCACCTTAGACTCAAGTGTAAAACTGCTTGCATAGCTTTTGCCAATTGTCCATTATTTCTACCTTGGAAGACTCAAATGTTCAAATAAAAATCTTGAATCACTAATGTAAAATTACCTTTAGAATCCCAACAATAAGACAACAAGTATCTGGCAGAAATAGATGCTAACCCAATGTAACGTTTCCCATGTTAAAGGATTACTGATGTGGAGCACAATTCTGTAGCTATTCCAGATACAGGACCTTTACAAAAAGAAGAGGCATCAATGTTGATCCATTGCCAAGATTACCGGATGCTTTTCAGCATGATTATATTTTGATTGTGTAAGGCCTGCTTGCCTTTTCTTCTCTAATAACCACTCTCATTCTCACTTGGAGTTTTCAACAGTACTGTATCTGGCCCAATAGTAACATACAAAACAGAGCTCATTTTTGTAGAAAAATAGCTCTATTTTGCATTACCTCAATGTAATTATTAGGAATATACATGTTTGAAAATAATGTGGAAGAAGTGTTTCACACCCTGCACAAGTGTACCTACAACACTTCTCTATGGTTAAAATAGCCCAACTTTTTCAGCTTCCATGGAATCTCCCCAAATTGAATCCAGCATGATTTTTAAGCAGCAACACCATTTTTTCTGGCTTGTGAAAAAGTCTGAAAAAAGTTGGGCTACTTTAATTAATAGTAGAGGGATGTTGCACCTATGCCAAGTTTGAAGCACTTTGTCAGAATCATTCTGTTAAGCTATACAGTACAGATATTGTTCACCGTGATTTATTTTTACTGTAGCCTTAGGCCTAGTTGCACACTGACCTATTTCAAAGCAAACCCTGCTGAATTGAGCAGCATAGAAGTTTGATTAGCAATAATAAATAAATAAATCAGAGGAATATAGGGCTGTGCTATTGACTTTCTTAATTGGGAATTTATAGTTGCCATAAGGGGAGTTCTATCAGTCTCTTCCCCCTCTTCCCCATTAAATAAAGTAATGGGTAACAGGATTCCTTTCACCTCCTTTGTATCACTGGTGCTTCTATTGTTTAAAAAGGGTGGGGGATATGGTCTTGAAATGCTAGGATACTCTACTGTAAAACGGTACTGTGTAAATATCCAAGATTTTGTTAAACAAAACTCTGCACTGAGCAAGCAGACATGTTAAGTATGAATAGTGCATAGCAAAAATATTAGTCTGTTCTTCAATCAGGAGGTAAAATTAGTATTCTATATATAGAGAAGATGTGGTTTCCTGTTGTGCAACTGATCATTTTATATATATTTTCATATAATGATGAAAGTTAATTCTCTACTGACTGATAATTAACTTCTAATCTAAATCAGATAAAGTTTTAAGTAGATTCTTTTTAAAAGCTGTTGTGAGCTTTAGTCTTTTAAATTATCCTGAAGCCCTAAAGCTTTCTATACTGATTTTAATCATATGCACCAACACCCACTGGTGTTGATAAGGGCAAAGCTGATTAATTGTATGCTACCTGAATAATAACACTTTCTTCATATGCTTTTGTTGAAGTATTTCTAAGCCAGAGTCCAAGAAAAGCTTGAGGATGTTTTACATTTTTAACCTTGCTCATGCCTAAACTCTGAATACTTGTTTGCCAGTTCACACTGATGTTAGTCTAAAACAATTAAGTGAGAACCAATTTGGTACCTACTAAAATCTATAAGGAAAAATACCCTTTGTAAATAAGGCAAAAATATACCTTAAAGAATGGCCAGGTCTATAATGTCTGCCATGTGTTTCTGTAATACATACAAGGTAAAAAAATCCTCTTAAATATAGAATATAAGATAATTTTGAAATTAATGCTAGTTATTGTGCTTTGGATTATTTTTTATTGTTGCTGAGAGTCATAACATCTTTATACCATTGTTGTGATGACAAGATTCTCTGATTACCTGTGACTCGCTTTGAAACATAGTTATATCACATAGTGTGAAATTGGAAAATCTGTTCTGTATGTGTTCTAATGGATGTAACGGTCATTAAGTATATGAGTCTTCTGACGTTGTAATCAGATGTGATTCAGTCTGTTAAATATCCATGAAGCAACATCTGCTTCACAGAGTGACCTTCTGCTAGAGAATAGTTAGCATCTATTAGCAGATCATAGTGCAGATCTGCCTGATTTGAAAGGCACTAAACTAGGATAATTTCCTGCTGTTTAGCAGCAAAATTGCAATAATTTATTGCAGTAAAATAAAGCTGCTCTTTCTCTTTTTAAAAGACTCTTCGTTACATAATTATAGGGATTATATGCAAAAACTTTATATTCTGTTGAAATTACCTGTTTAATTTCAGAATTGGCTTTTTTTTAAAAAAAAATTCTCAGATCATGTTAGGGGATCTGTCATGTGATTTCCTGTAGGTGTCGATAATAGTCATTAAAAAATTGAAATAAATTAAAACCAAAAGTAGTTGTACCATCTGCTGTATATTAATTAGATCTTTGCCTATCAAGGGTAAACTTTTAAAGAATGTAATTGAAGCCAACTAATAGATTATATGCTAATATTTTAGGGAATGGACTATTAGTTTATGCTTCAGGTCTAGCAAAGGTAAGGATGATCTATAACAAACTTTAATATTTTCTTTCTTCTCAGAGCAACCTCCAAATAACCAAGGCCAGTCGACCCTGCAACCTTTGCCACCTTCTCACAAGCAGCATTCAGCACAGCATCACCCATCTATCACCTCCCTTAACAGAAATTCACTGACAAATAGGAGGAACCAGAGTCCGGCCCCGCCGGCTGCTTTGCCCGCCGAGCTGCAAACCACACCCGAGTCGGTCCAGCTGCAGGACAGCTGGGTCCTTGGCAGTAATGTGCCACTGGAAAGCAGGTAATCCTTTAGGACCTTTAAGACTATAGTTATGCTCAACATATTAGAAACCTGGAATTTGTGCTTCCCTTGTTCTTTTAGCACAGCTGGAGTTTTAATTTAGCATAGCCAAGTTCGGTGCTGTCACCTTGTCCCAAAGCTGACATTTGAATTTAACTCTTCCCATATATACAGGGTTCACACATAAGACTAAGCCATTATGTAGTGTCTTCAATTTGGGGTTAGCATACTGTATGAACCCAGACATTGTGGTAGTTTTAGGGCTGTGGAGGAATGTACACCTGACCTTGGGAATGGTGAAGGAAGGAGTAAGCTATTAAGGGGGGACATTCAGAAAATATTATTCAGTCCAGAGAAAGAGGAGAGCATAAGAAAGAAACTAAAAATAACCTTGCCTTGAATTTATTTAGTATAAGATGGAGCAGAGAGAAAACCTGACAGGCTTTCAAGATTCTGTTATTCCACTGTACAACAATAAAGAACATTCCTGCAATCCCTGCTGTGCCTGTTTCTTGACCTTGCCTGTCTCGAAGGGTTTAGCACAATGTATGAATCAGGCCACTCTCTATGAAGTCACTGTATTGTCATTATCTGGAAGCATGTAATTTTCTACTTATTTTTTTTACTGGGCTTATATGCTGGTCTAATGGTCAGACAACTCTTAGTTATCATTAAGAATTCTTCAACTTTGGTAAATAAGAATTAGAGCAGTAGTGGTGCTCTTAAAGAAGCTTGTATGTCTTTTAGCAACATAGATACTCTCTGCTTTTCCTATTTTGCATATGGTGCTTATTTCTGCTTGTCCTTTGCTTTGTATTTGGAGGCATTATTTTGTTCTGTGACCTTTCATTTTTCTTTGATTACCACTACAGCAACAAAAAGTTTGTGGGACATTAAAGACTAGCAATATATTATCACATAAGCTTTATCACAATCCAGTCATAAGATGCATGGAGTCTAGTCTTGAGAAGAGAGTATTATAAAACAACTGTTGAGTGGGGGGAAAAATAGAAGAGGGGAAACAGTGAAAGAGAAGTGAGATAATTACTTTACATAATGACCATAAACAAAGCATTACATAATTGATAGTACAGTATGTATTTTGGGACACTACAATGGATGTACAAGAATCAGCTTATACAGAAAATCCATTGACTGCCTTATAGGAAGAAAGGTGAGGTACAAATCATATAAATAAAATAAGTATATGCTCCCAGTACTTATCTAGAACATATCAAACAATCCATTGTTTACAATTAAGCTTTATAAAACAAACATATCTATTTGGACAGTCTATCAAAGACCCACTAAGGGATTTACCCCATGCTTTTCTCAAACTACAAACCTATCCAATTAAGTTTTAAAAAAAGATAAACTAAGCCAGGAATAATCTACCTAGAAGAGAAACTGGAAAGAGAAAACAACAGAACACTATTAGTTGCCATAGAGCAGCCAAGTAAAACCACTCAACTATATCAGCAATATTCTACAGCCGTAGAATGCATAATTTATAATGCTTTCTAAAATACTGAAATCCCTAAAGTTTTCTACCTTTTGATTTTTTTCATTAACATTATTTATTCTCCCTATTGCCATCACTACAGATTTGGTTCTGCCTTAATGACATTTATTTATTTTATTAATTAAACAAACTTACATAGCTGCCCATCTACCAAAATGATTGGTAGATTCCCCATTTTTTTTTCTAGTTCATTTGTGGAAATAGGTTAGCTCCTGAGTAACTTTTTCCTGCAGTCAGTATCCTTCAGAGACTTTTTCCATTGATGCTCAATAAATCACTTAAGGTGCTCAATGGATAACTGAATAAAAACAATCCAGGAGCTGGTGTCTCTACAGGATCCCAAGCATCACTGCTATGCTGCCCACAGATTTGAGAGCTCTCTTCTCCAGAGTTATTTGCCAAGGTAGCAAAGTCATAACTAGCAACCTAAAGGGACAGTGTAAACACTTGATGAGCCAGTGACAACCCAAACTGAGAAAAGGCACTCAGACCCCAGCAGATGAAGGGTAATGCACAAGGTGTCCACTCTGTGAATTATTTCCTCCATTTTCACCAAAACCTCAAATATGGACATATGATCTCCCAGACGTGATGTGAGTGTTCCTGAGAGAGAACACCAATAAATGGATCAGAACACCCAAACTGCCAACAGTTGGCATCAGAGGTGGTTGCACAGTGGGCCTTAGTCATTGAGAGATGAATCTCCACTCGAAAGCCAATCTTTCAGCAAAGCCTTTCTTGGGAAAGAAGCTGTTGGGGAGAGGTAGTTAGAGCAGATAAGAAGAAATCCTCGCCTGCAGCCCCAAGGAGGAAAGAAAACAGATATAACAGAAATCCTGCATCATTTTTTCATACCTAACAGTAAAATCCCTACCTTCTTTCAGCCTGCAAGGAGACAAAAAAACACATCAGATATGCCCCTCTCTGGGGGTCCCATCCTCAACAACCAAAGCACCCACCAATAGTCAACCTAAGGAGGCAAGAACCAAGGTACATTCTGCTTAGCATGATGCCATTATCTCCCAGGTGGCTGTGCACCTGCAGAAATCCGGGCATACCTGAAGAAACACCTGCCAGAACAGATGGGCTTGAGAGAGGACTCAGAAGGAATATGCACTAGAGTTCACAAGACTGCATGTTCACAAGAGTTCACAAAAAAGTAAAACCCATCCAAGAACAAACATAAATATTTCAGGATAAAGGGGACAATAAATACCAGAATGGGCATACCCAGAAAAAGTCTTCTCCATGTGTTTTTTCTGTTATTTGTACTGTGAAAATGAAGATCCTGAACCTTGGGCCCTGGAAATAAATTCTTCAGGCCTCTCTGTTCTAAGCCTGATAATTTTAATTGTCAAGTACATCTGAAGGTTTTAGTTAAGTAAGCTGCAGTTGATATCTAAGATCCCACGTTCACTTTTGACTATTGGCTGTTTTTATACTTATTTTTAAATATATTACTTGGGTCTATAGAGTCCTTATTAATATCCTTATCTTCAGGTTAGATTATGACTAGATGCCACTTAGAGTCATTACTTTGAGATGGGCACCCATTTCAATTGTCTAAAGAAATAAATATTTAGAATTAATTTACTGTTCTATGTGTTGTGTAGATTAGTAGGTGTACTGACCATGCTATCTTCTTCTCTGCAGAATGAATGAATGCTTTCTTTGTTCTCTCTCTCTCTCTCTCTCTCTCTCTCATCTCTCATCTCTCTCTCTCTCAACTTGCTGATTTGCTTGAACTTTTACATTTGTCTAAACTAATTTTCCTCATAACTTTTTAAAATGTAGATATATAAATTTCCAGAAAACTTAAAAGAATGGGGAAAATGTTTTTCTGGTTTTTTTAAAAAAATTAGTATTTTAAGAAAACTTGAAATATATGTAATACTTATTTTTAGAAATACTTATTTAGGAAAAACTCTGCCCACCTCTAGATCAAAAGTCAAGAAAAGGAAGCAAGTCTATGAACAAGGAGACCTGAGTCCGTCCTTCTTTTCTGAAAATTGTCACTGCCTGTGGAAGAAGAAATGCATTTTGTCTTTCCACTGAGAGTTATATTGCACAGCCTGTCCTAAAGTAGTTTAATGATCCGAGGCTGCAACTGTTGTTTCTTTTCCATTTTAAGTATAATTTAAAATAATAGGAAATATTGATTAGTCCTTTTAAAAGAGGGGAAGAGTTTTGGAAAAAAATTATTCCTTATATCTCAAGTGAGGTACTAGTATTAATTTGATTTAACTTTTCCCAAGTAGTGAGTCAGCAATGGGTACAGTCTAAAAAGCAAACAAGCATGTACCACCTCTCTAATTGGGTGGCCTTATAAATCTAATGTATTATTGGTTAAACAAAAACAACAAACAAAACTTTAGACCAGTTCCTAGGTATTGAACATAATCGTGGATCTTTCAGACATAGTACGACTAAGTCTGATGTATTGTTTATCTTTCATTTTATCATAATACAGCAGATTGGATTGGCCTTGTTGTCACAGATTGGTCAGAAAAACCAGAGATGGGCCATTCAGAATTTCAGTCTGGAAAGCAGTAATCCAATGTGCGTTACAAGTTATTATATGACCGAGTATTTGAGGTGGACAGTTTAGCCCTCTTGATATATAGAGTTTAATAGGACTTAAGAACACTTGGTACACATATGTGACACCTCTGGTCTGTGAGTTGCACTAGTTATTAGTTGGTTTCTGGGTGTAATTCAAGGTGCTGATTATCATACATAGAGCTCTACATGGCTTGGGACCTAGTTATTATGGAACCACCTCTCTCCAATTGTGTCTATCCATCCCATAAGACACAGCTTTCCAAACTGTGTGTCGCGACACAAAAGTGTGTCGCCTGCGGGGCCCAGGTGTGTCACGTCAAAACCTGGAAGCGCTGATGGCGCACTGCCGCGCGCACAGCGGCAGCGGGCCATCAGCGCTTCCGGGTTTTCCTGTGGCGACACACCGGCGGTGCGCGAAAATCCGAAAGCGCCGCGGTGGCGCACAAAAACCAAAAGCGGCAGCAGCGCTTCCGGGTTTTTGTGCGCCACTGTTGGTGTGTCGCTGCGGGAAAACTTTGGAAAGCCCCGCCGTAAAATATGAGAGAGTGGGCATGATCTGAGTCCCTTTAGTTAGACAACGCCATCATACGGGTTTTTAGAAGCATGTCTTCTCTGACACAGCTCCTGCTCTATGAAATACCATTTACCCAGAGGTCTGTTTGACCCATCTCTACTCTGTTTTAGAAAACCATTGAAAACCTGGCTCTTCAAACAGGCCATTGGCTGAGGCATTTTGTAATCCTGCTGAGGGTTGAGGTTGAAATTATTTTTTATGTACTCCCCCAAAGCATCATTTATTTTCTGTATTTGTTTTAATTGAGTTATTAAGCTACAGAGTGCCTGATTGGGTGGACTTATAAATGTAATATATTATTATGTATTTTTATTACGTGTCCTCAGAACCTGCTCCAGGGCTACGGCGATTGAACAGATAAAAAAAAGACAAATATATCCAGAATCTGGGATCATGGTTTATAGTTAAGTTTCTTATCTTAGACATAGCTGTAGAAGCTGTCCAAATGCACCCTGGAAGTTATTAAACAATTACTGTTTTTCCCCTTCTAGCTTCTGGACATAAACACAGAAAGCCTCTGGATAGCAGGAATACAGGAGGCCATTAAAGTTCATTCATTATGAATTTCACTTGGTTTATCAAGATGAGAACAAGTCAGAGCAAACCTTATGTTTTCATGCTAACCCCATGTTCTAATATTATCTAGGAGATTAAAAGCTTTCATTATCATGTTTATTAATTGCAGTGTGTTATCCAATCCCAACAAATTGTGGTTAATCTTAATTGTGGTTTCCTTAAAATAAACAAGTTTAATTATTAATATTGTTGGGTTTAGACACAAGTCTGAGCTTATGTCGAAAATGGAAACCAAAGTTTCCAGTTTCCTTACAGGTTCAATGAAGGAAGAGGTGGAAGTGTCAAAAAATTGTATATTGCAATACAACATAACTTCTGAGCTGGTCTATTATGTTTATTAGGACATAATGTAGTTTTGATTTTCAAAATCTTACTTTTGTTTGTTTATCCTCCTTTTTAAGAAATTCTTACATTGAGTTATAATTGATCTAAGTAGCCTCCTGAATGCTTTTTTAGTTTTCTTCATAGTATTTGGGTTTTCCTTAAAATCCAGCTTTTCTGTGTAGTTTCACTGTGCTGGATAAAAAGACAGGATCAAATCAAATGTGCAATAATAGTACTTAAAGAATTTGTGCTGATTCAAAAACCTTGTCATTTTACAATTATACTATCATCTTGTTTGTCTGGCAAGACATGGTCAAGAGCTATTTGTACTTCATTAAGAAAGCAGTAGGAAGCTGCTTAGATTCTGAGCTTAACTTTGTATAGAGAGTCTGCCCTTCTTGTATTTTTGTCCTTAACTCTCCTCACCCCTAAAATCCTCACTTTATCTACTAAACTTTGAATCATTATAACAGTGCTTTCCAAACTGCCGCCGTTGGCGACACACCAATGGCGGCAGCGGTGGGGGTGCGCATGGTGGGGGCATGCGCAGGGGCGCACGGCGGCGGGGCGCACAGCAGTGGCGGGAGCCTCATGTTTTCCGCTAAAACGCGGAAGCGCTGATGCCGCACCACTGTCGTCACTACCGCCGCCGCCGCCATGCACATCCACTTCTGGGTTGTGTCACGACACACTAAACTGTGTTGTGACACACTAAAGTGTCGCGACACACAGTTTGGAAAGCTATGCATTAAAACAACTGATTTTGGCAAAATATTGGCAAATAATCATTTGCAAGCTGGAGAGTGCAGCTGACTTAAAGCTACTTCTGGCTGTCCCACATGCATGTGCCTGGTTTTTTTTATTATACCTTAATAATCTTAATCCAAATTGTTAAAGAAAAATCAAATCAGCCAAACCCTAAAAGCAATCCAGATAAATATTCTTTAACCCTTATCCCACTTCAAAATAAACCAGAGCATTTACATATCCCCACAATGCGCACAGACCTTTTTTCTTTAAAAAATCGAACAGCCCAACTGCCCCCCTCAAAAACTCCGACTTCTCTTCAGGAAACCTCCCATACATAATAACCCCTTCTTTTCCATGGCACTCCACCAGAAGATCAATTTCACTTGTGGCTTTCAACTCGCTCTCTCAAATTTCTCCAACTCGACTGTCCAATCTTCATCCAGCATTTCAATAGAAATTCTGATCTCATTCTTAGAAAAAACATTTATATCGCTGTTAAATTCCTCAGTTCCATCCACGACATCCCCAACCAGATGACACATTTTAGACTTCATGTTTTCCACAATGTCCTGAATGTCTTGCATAAAAACTTGGTAGGAGTCAGAAAGAATCTGTTTAAAATCTTGGTGGAAGTCAGAGAAAATCTTCGTTCATGTCTCATGCTGTAGATTATGGCACCCCCTAGTAGCTTAACCAGTGAAAGTCGAAAATATGGAAGAGTTCTGGAATGTTTTACACAAGTGAAAGTAAGATATGCAGACAGTTCTCAAGGAAAAGTAGAATCAGAAAGCTGAAGGTTCAAATCAGCCGATTCAACGTGTAGGGAAATACCAATATCTCTAAATTTAGTACAAAAATAATAACAGGGAGAAAATTACTTACTCTCAATCCTCCTTAATATTTAGAGGGAAAACAAAGTCCAAAATTTAGAAAGAATTTTTAAGAAGTAATCCCAAAAATAATGATAAGCACCAAGAGAACCAGCTTCTCCTTGCTGTAGAAAGCCTCTCTTAGGGTACGCATACTTAAAAGTAATATAAATTGGGTGATTTGGAAATGGGGTGGCCGGTCTTAGTGTCTCTTTAAGGCTACAGTGTGGCTTGGAAAATGGTGACGTCACCGCCTCCCAGCTAAGCTCTTACCAGTCGAACACGAAATGCTGTTTGCAATCTTCTGGCTACAAGCAGCCGTCCAGAGGGAAGATGGGGTGATTCCTGGTGTTTTCCTTTTTCCGGAAAACACTCCTGGGCTTCAGGAAAACCTGCCTGAGCCCGAAAACGCTGCCGCGTTGTCAGCTCTGCCCGCTGAGCCTGCGGGCACAGCTGTTCAGTCCGCCCTGTCCCCACCAGAAATCCGGTATAAGGGACAATTTGTGATAGTTCTCAGTGCTCTTTGAGAGTAGACAATATTCAGGGCAGTTTACTAATGTTGAATTGTTTCAATGGCTCTCCTATATGCAACTTACAGAGAAATTTAAATTAGATTTAAAAAATTGGAATTTGAACAAACTAAATCAGAATTTGAAATACAACTATGTGAAACTGATGAACACTTAATTGCTAAAATGTATAAATTATTGTTAAAAGGAGAAATGGTGGAGGAACAAGTTAAAGATTGTATGATTCAATGGGCAAAAAATATTGGTCACAATATACCACTTCAACAATGGGAAGACATGTGGACTAAAGGATTAAAATTCACCTTGTGTTACAACCTAAAAGAAAACTTTTATAAGATGATGTACCGATGGTATATGACCCCACAAAAACTTTCAAAAATGTACGGGAATATTTCCAACTTACGTTGGAAATGTAAAAAACAAGAAGGGTCTTTTTACCATATGTGGTGGACATGCAAAATTGCAAAAGAATTTTGGACCGAGATACATTCATTGATGCAAAATATAGTACAGATACGAATACCATTTAAACCAGATTTTTTTTTACTTGGAATTTGGGATGTACAAATAGAAAAAACATTTTTTTAGAATAATACAATACATGATTACAGCAGCAAGACTTTTATATGCACAAAATTGGAAAAATCAAAATGTACCAACAATACAGGAATGGATGTTGAAATTATTAGAGATGGCAGAAAATGACAAACTGACATGCTTATTAAAAGAAAACTCAAACTATTATTTTCTTAAAGAGTGGAAGCCTTTGATGGACTATTTGCAAAAAGCAGGAGGAGTAAAGCTTGCATGGGGTTTTGATGACTAGAATATATATAAATAGTATATATTAGACAAGAAATATATATGAATGTTATATGAATAGCCAGCATGTAAGAATAAACTATCTATTTTACTTTTATGACCATAGATAGATCGGAAGTTATCTAATTTCTATGTTTCTTTCTTTCTTTCTTTCTTTCTTTCTTTCTTTCTTTCTTTCTTTCTTTCTTTCTTTCTTTCACTTTACTACACTTTTCTTTTCTTTTCTTTTCTTTTTAATTTGTATTTCTATTTCTGTTTCATTTTCAACTTTTAACTTTGTATATTTAAAACTTTAATAAAACTTTAATAATAAAAAAAAAGAGAACCTTCATAGACATAAGAGGAACAGGACTTGAATTCCAGCCATTAAGGCATCTCAATATGTGGTTAATTGATCAGGTGCTTAGAAGGCATTGCCGCTCCATACAAAAGCTAGCTGTCACAGAAAGGAAGGGAAGGAAGACTTGTAGGACAGAAAGAAGGTCTTATATTTGTCACATAGACAATTACTTCAAATATGCTCTATTTTGCTATTTCTTTTTCAAAAACTTTGCCAAATTAGATCATTGCTAATTTTGTTCAGATTTTTAGGTGCCGTGCATTGAAAAGAACCACTGAAGCTCAGTATTCATTACTATCCCGTTCTGTACTGATTTTGTTCAAATTTCATATTTGCCTAAGGTAAATATGGCATAGGGCTTGGGGAGAAAAACCTTTCAGTGGCTCAGCGGGTAAGACGCCAGGCTTGTCGATCGGAAGATCGCAAGTTCGGAGGTTCGAATCCCTAGTCCCGCGTGACGGAGTGAGCTCCCGTACTAGCTCCAGCTCTTGCCAGCCTAGCAATTCGAAAGCATGCAAATGCAAGTAGATGAATAGGTACCACTTTGGTGGATAGGTAACAGCGTTCTACGCGCGTCATGCGGCCACATGACCGTGGAAGCGTCTTCGGACAACGCTGGCTCTTCGGCTAACAAACGGAGATGAGCACCGGCCCCTAGAGTCAGACACGACTGCACAAATGTGCGGGGGGAACCTTTACCTTTACCTTTACATTGCCTATCATAGTATTTTTTAAAAAAAATTAAAATAGCATAATCAAATATTGTATTTTCATTTGTCAATTGAGCATAGATAAGGAGAAATAAGATCTAAGCTCTGTAATTTCCATATAGCCATTACTGATTCACATACATTAAACTCATTATGCTCCTTAAGATAGCGGCACACCCAAGCGGAACTTAAAGGATAGCAGATTCATGACGAAAGAAATGTTCCTTAACACTGCAAAGTCTCAAAGCATTCAAGACTTTAAAGTTTCAAAATACGCTCAGAAACAATCTGGTAGTGAAGACAGCTCAGTAATGTAGAAACTGAGCTACTGTTTATCTTGTACTGTGAAGAATGTCCAATCTAAAGTATTATCCTATGTGTTCATAATCCTATGAATATAGAGTAGAATTTTTGAGATTGAAGAGGGATTTAAAAAATAACCAAAACCCACAATACTCAGATTACAGACCAGAACTAAGACGCATCTAACACTGTGATATCATTAAAATCTTACAAATATACAGTACTTCACACCCATGGTTAATGTGTTCTTCCCTTTAAATCAATTATTCCACAATGTCAATCCACTTTCATAATCACTACTTAATAGAAATGAGCAAATGTATATTTATATATTTGTTATGGAAAGCCCAAGTTACAGGTCCCTGGCAGATGAAGTACTTTATTTGAAATTATTGTTAGCTGGTATTAATATAATAATAGAAATGTGAAATATATAAGCTTTTTGTTTTAAAATTATACTAGCAGGGGTTGCCTCCTGGTGTGAAAGTTGTCCAAAGATAATAACCCATCAGTTTAAAAACATAATAAATTTCAGAGTTCAACAAGCTATCACCCTGAAGAGGTCATTTATCAGCCTTGCTAATATACAGCATAACAGCTAGAATCATTATATCTTTGTTCTTCATTTATTGGTTACATTTTTAGGAGCTTTTTTTTTCTTTTTGTGGGCAGGTATGTGTACTTTTTGTCTTATCTGCAGAAGCAAAAAAAAAAAAGGATTTCTGCAATTAAAATGGCAGCTAATTTCTGTTAAGTTGGTTTGGTATAGTATTTGTGTAACACAGTAGAAGAACGAGAAGTGGAGCCCCTGGCCTGCCTGCCCATGATCTGGTCAAAAGTTGGGCATGGCCCCCATACAGCCTTCTTTTCTCCCAGGTGCCATTGCATTTTGTACCCACTGTTCACTTCATTTCCTTCCACTTCTTTTTTCTGCTTTTTCTCTCTGTTTTTTCAAGCCTGTTTTATCTATCTTCTCCCTCTGTTTCTGGACAGTATCAGAACACTTCCACTATGATTGGAACAATCTGTCTTAAAGCTTCTAAGGCAGAGCTTTCCAAACTTTTCATGTTGGTGACACACGTTTTAGACATGCATCATTTCACGACACACTCTTACAGCAGGGCACAAGGCAGGCACTAGGACCTGCGCGGAATCACAGCAGGTTTGGAGGCAGCAAGGCACAAGGCAAGCACTAGGACCTGCGCAGAATCCTGGCAGGGCAGGTTTGCAGGCAGCAAGGCACAAGGCAAGCACTAGGACCTGTGTGGAATCCTGGCAGGACGCAGTGGTGGCAGCAGCCGCGACACACCCAGACACTGCAGCCGACACACTAACGTGTCCCGACACACAGTTTGGAAAGTTCTGTTCTAAGGTGTTCTGACTTTGAAACATTTTGTAAATCCCTCATGTCATTACTTTAAGTATTTATCAAATACCTCTGTTAATAAGAATAGGGAGACTTGGCTAAATAACTGCCTCTTTTCTGGAACAAAGATAGTTGTCCTGTGTTTTTTGTTTGTTTAAATAACTTGATAGTCATAAAAGTTATAGGGTAGCAGAAAATCTCCGTTAGTCTTAGATTAATAGTAATACTGCTTACAAGAATCATAACCTCTGTATATTTTTAAAGCATAATCTGCATATTCTTATTATACAAAGCTTATTTCCTGGCAGAATCTTTACTAAATGAAATCCAGGGTAGAGAAATATTCAGTACCACCATGCATTGCAAAATAAAGACATCCAAATTAATCCCTGCAATTTCGATTCTCTTTTATGCAGAGGAGAAACTGTTGTCTTCCTTTCTGCTTTAACTATTGTAAAGGAGTAGGATTTTAGATATGTCATAATGTATCTCCTTTGCTGCTTCTGGGAATTTAAAGAATTAGTACAGCTCCCAAGATTGTGTCTAAATATTCAGATACTGCATTTTACTACTTTTTGATGCTTTGCAATGTTCAGCAGTAATGGGATTTTGTGCATTAGCATTCATTTTCTTACTTGAGTTCAGGTAATATGAAGTGTTTGTATGCATTCTATGTATAATTACATGCATTGAAACTGCAACAGTTAAATCTACATAGAAGGCAATATTAGACACATCAATACAAAATAAGCCACAGATACTGTCTTTTCATTGTTCTTTCTAATTCGAAATGTTCCGTGGTAATTTTCTTTTTTAAACGTATAATCAAATGGCTAGAATACTTTTCTGCTGCAAATTTCTTCTACTGAATGGTTCTTGTATATACTTGATTATCTAATTTACCATTTGTAAATGTAGGTTCATTGGGATAAAAAGGCATTAAAAAGTAAGGAAAGGAAGCTGCTTAAGGCTATACTCTGAGGATTTTATTGAAACTCTAGGTTTTTTTTCCCAATTTTACATACAATACATATTCCTCTGTGAAATAAAACATACATTACTCCCCAGACTGCACAGGTACAAGTTCATTTTTTGGAATGAGGGGTACATGTGGTTCATGAGTGGTGTGAAAATGCAATAATATTAAGTTTACCAACACTAGGTTTACATTTTCAAAACATGGACCTTTGAAAAAGCTGCTAGAAACTGCTTGCTGACTTTCAGTGCCACATTGCAAACGGAAACTAAGGGAAGGGGATACAGGGACCACACAAAATAATGTAATAACGTTTTTGGCTGCAAGTGAGCCAATAGTTAGTGGCCCTTTTTCTACAGCCTACAGCAATAATTTATTTGGTTGTTTTTCTGATGTTTCCTTCTTTTAGTCACTTTAAGTTAAATAATTATTTTTAAAATACAGGACATTGAGAAACCATTAAAACATAGTTCAGCAACAAACTTAGTCTATTTCAGCAGATATAATTGATTTAATTATATAGTTGCAATTCCAGAGTCTCAGCTGAAAAAGTATGCTTTGCGGTTCCTGACCATTAGTGGTATCCAGTGTTGAGATTTAGGAAATATCCTAAGGCATGGAACACATACTTCATCCAGTAAGAGCTCTGAATTATCTCTAAAATAACACATTTGATCCACTTCCTTGAGTCTACCTCATGTGGAAATTTCTGGTTATGTGAAGATGTACAGAGTTAAATCACTAAAGGCTAGTCTAAGACTGTAATAAAGCTTATGCTGTGCAGTGCAGTGCAGTGCAACAAAGTGCAGTGCAGTACAGTGCAGTGCAATAGAATACCCAGAAGCTAAAATGCTCATTATGATAATGAGCTTATCATAATGGCCAGTTGTTGCTTGACCAGAAAGGAATCAACTGTCATCTAGCAAAGGAAGTTGATGGTATTTTTTCCAGAAGTGAAAGAGTGAATATTGAAGTGAGAGAGGCCTCTAACACATTCTCCTTACTTTTACTTGGGGAGTGGGAAAGTACCTGTTTGTCCAATAAAGAGCTCTGTGTGTTGTTTTTCTGCCAAACAGAATAACCACTCAGTACATTCCACATGTGAGCTGCTATATCTGCCACGTAAGCCCACAATGATGAAAAAGGAAAGATCCCTTTTCGTCATTGCAGAGGTTGTACAGCAGAGGTGCACGGCCTGAGGCTCCAGAGCCATATACAACCCTCAGGTATCTTGGGTGTAGTCTCCAACTCCAAACTTGCTACCAAATAGTAATTTTAGGGTGATTTTTACTGTACTATAAGGGCTAAATTGTGAATACTGAATTAGAAAATAATCATTTTAACTACAGATAAATTTAATTAAATATACATGTAAAAAAGTCAAATCAAATTTAGGTTTTGTTTTGCCCACTACTCTTTAGAGACCATCACCTGGCATTTCATTCAAACATGAAATGTAGCCGTTGGTCCCCAAACGGTTGCATATTCCTGCTCCAGAACATATTTTCAGTTTTGCCTATAATGCACAGCTTTCCAAACTGTGTGTCACGACACAAAAGTGTGTCGCCTGCGGGGCCCAGGTGTGTTGTGTCAAAATCCGGAAGTGCTGATGGTGCGCCGCCGCCGCGCACACGGTAGCAGCAGGCCATCAGCGCTTCCGGGTTTTCCTGCGGCGACACACTAACGGCAGTGCGCGAAAATCCGAAAGTGCCGCAGGCGCAGCAGCGCACAAAAACCGAAAGCGGTGGCGGCGCTTCCGGATTTTTGTGCACCGCCGCAAGAGCAGCGCGTCCGGGTTTTATCGCACGCCACCGTTGGTGTGTCGCTGCGGGAAAACGTTGGAAAGCCCTGCTATAATGGTTAGTGCAAAGTTATAAATTGAGCATAAGTTTTGTAACATTTCTGGAGCAAGTAATTTGGGGAAGATGTTACTGTGATGATATAGTAAAGGTAAAGGTTCCCCCCGAACATTTGTTTAGTTGTGTCCGACTCGAGGGGCTGGTGCTCATCTCCGTTTGTTAGCCAAAGAGCCAGCGTTGTCCAAAGACGCTTCCACGGTCATGTGGCTGGCATGGCGCACGTGGAACACTGTTACCTACCCACCGAAGTGGTACCTATTAATCTACTTGCATTTGCATGCTTTCGAATTGCTAGGTTGGCAAGAGCTGGAGCTAGTGCGGGAGCTCACTCCATCACGCGGGACTAGGGATTCGAACCTCCGAACTTGCGATCTTCCAATCGACAAGCCTGGCGTCTTACCCGCTGAGCCACCACGCCCCTTACTGTGATGATATAGCAAGTAATAATGCACCATCCCTCTTAGTACTAGAGTACAAAGAACAGATTGTCCTGGCCGTCTTGCTGGATTCTGCCAGTTGTCCAACAATTGGTTAGCTCTACTCTGAGCTAAGGACATCAGCAATATCTTTAAGAGTTTACTTTTACCACACTCTTAACAAGAATAAATTATTTCTCATTTTTTCCCAACAAAAAATGCCTGCAAAACTATATGAAAGTATAGTGTGATACAATCTATTATTATATCATATAGATTAGATTGGACATCACATCAGTATATGAGTATTACTTCTAATAGATTTGGGGAGTAAGGATTTCAGCAGCTTTTTTAAAATGCATAATAGTATTTAATAGATATTTCTATTATTGGCCACTTTTTTGCACAAACCTATTGTATAAAAATTACAGTTTCTTACTAGGTGGTAGGACCTACCTGACCTTGATCTCAAAAAGCTAAGCGGAGTTGGCCCTAATTAATGTTTGGACCACAAGGTAAACAGGAAAACCATTGGTGTAGGCTAGACTGAAAAATGATAGAACATCACAGAAGAAGGCAGTAGTGAACATTTCCATTTTTTAAAATTAAATATAGTATATTAGATTTATATCTTGACCTCCTCCTGTTTTACCCACAATGCCAAACATGTGAGGTGGATTGGACATGTTGTAAAAAAAAACTGTGAAGTTGTGAGAGTTAATTCTTACATTGTCAAAAGTATAAAAACGAATAGTAGATCAGACCATTACCAAAATATGGAACAGATGGAAGCCAGATCACTTGAAGACCTTAATTTGGAGTGGGCCTGGGAAAGGTATAAAAACTGAACAGTGATTGAAACATAAATAGAATTCTCATTTGATACCTAGCAGTCATTGGCATTCTTTCATAATGACTTCAGTGTTTTGCTGCAGTAAATCTGCTTTTTGAGCTATCGTGACCCACAATATATATTCTTGCAGTATTTTGTTTTGCCAGCTGAGAGGTTCCTGACAGAAGTCAATGGGAGACTAGCTTGGCCTATAGAACATTTATCTTTTTCTTATCATGTAAGAAATTTATTTTCTTATTCTTGAACTCATGGGGTTTTCATAATATGGGGAATATTTATCCAGTTGGTGGTGCGAACTATACTCTCTTTTGCTGGATATATAAGCTATTACAGGCTCTTTAGAAAATGTTTCCAATTAATTTGATTTAACAATCCTCTTAGAAAATCATGTTGGAAGCATTAACAGCACCAATCAACAATTCCGATAACCTTTTCCACCCAACACTTGATACCTGCAATGAAAATATTTAATATGTTTAAAAGTACTCATATCTGAGTAAGTATTAAGTAAATTCACAAGAAAATATAACAGATAACACTAAGAAAAGAATATAATTAAGCATTTTACAAATTAATTTGTGTATATTTTAAATTATGTATTTTTTTTCCCTGCAGGCATTTCCTATTCAAAACAGGAACAGGGACAACACCACTGTTCAGTACTGCAACACCGGGTTACACAATGGCATCTGGCTCAGTTTATTCCCCTCCTACACGACCACTACCTAGGAACACCTTATCAAGAAGTGCTTTTAAATTTAAGAAGTCTTCGAAGTACTGTAGCTGGAAATGTACAGCACTCTGTGCTGTTGGGGTCTCTGTGCTTCTGGCAATACTGCTGTCTTATTTTATAGGTAAGCTTGCGTTTTTATGATCGTTATAAACCTGTATGCCAGTACTGCTGGAGATGTAGATGTAGATGTAGATGTAGTTGTACAGTAAGGGTCAGCACCACACTGTGTAATTTACAGATAACTTACCAGCAAGTGATGAGAAAAATAAAGGCTGTGTGAGTAATTTCATTAAAATTTCTTTATATGGAATAGGAAATACCTGTATTGTAAATTATTTTCCTGCAAAAATGGCACCTGAAATGTCATTTTAAAAAATTGAACTATAATTTAGAAATGCTCTACCTTTCTGTTTTATGAGGGATGGCTATAATTCAGCAGCCATTTTTATACTAAAAGTATAGCATATTGGCTATACACAAAATAATTTGCTTCTAACAAAAAGCCTGTAGGTCTTCACTTTTTAAAAATGTCACTTATACATAAATAATGAAAAGCACTGCTTAATTCTTAAGTTTCTTTTTCCCTTCCTTTGAAGAATAGTATCGTTTTACTGAATAAGTAATTCATGGTTGTGTGTGTTGTAAAGTTGACTATATACTGTAACAGGTTAATTGTAAAATGCAGTGATCCAACTACCCATAGACTGCAATTATTACACAAACAAATAACAGTGAAATGTCAGGTTTTACTGGCCTCACTGAAATGTCTCCGAACCAAATAAAACATTCTGAAATGTTGAAAGTCTGTGTTGAGATATATTTCTTAAATTGAAGATCAATCCAAAGCACTAACTGAATAAAATCTTTGAACTAGGCCCTTCTTGAAGCTGAAGCAACTGAAAACAATGCTAAAATAATAAAATAAAATAAAATAAAAATAGCTGTTCAGCAATAGAAGAAATTTCCTTTCCACGCTGGTCGAATATGATTGCCTTGAGACTATTGCCAGTCTCCCTATTACCTAAGAGAACCAAAAGAGTTGTATGGGACTGACTCTTGATATATGCATTATGACTTGATGCAATGAATGGCTATACTGCTGGTAAGAAGTTTATTAGACTCAAAGACTTCTGGTTCAGAGTAAATTAGACTCAAAGCCTTCCATTATCATCTATAAGAAAAGGTGTAGTTACTGGAATTGGTTTATGTTTATGTTTTTAGTTAGATATATAATCCAACCTTATTCCATACTCTTGACCTTGCAGAGCCTTGGGACAATGTAATTATATCTATAAAACATGTCAGGCTGTATTCCAAAACACAGTTGGGCACATTTAAGTGCCATTGATGTCAGGCATTGAAATTCTAAATATGCAGATACAAAGTCCTTAGTTATACTTAGAAACTGATGTCTGTTTGGTTAAAAGTGATCTAAATTTGAATTACATTATTGTTTTAAATAAATAATTGTTTTTTAAAATAAATAATATAACATAATTAAATTAAGGCATGTATTGTTAATTAAAAGTTTTCCATTAACTTGCAGGCATTTAAATATGCTCGATTATTGTACTGTACATATTGTGATGCTACTTTGTCTCCGCCTCAGTTTCAGAACAAACAAGGCTGACCCTAAGTTTGTCTTACATACTGTATTATGCTAACTTTTCTAAGCAGTGTTCAAAAGGGGTGAGGGTGAGGGTTCCTTATTCTCTGTAGTTCCTAATGCCTTTTGTTCCATACTTGGCACTGTCTCTTTTGCTGTAAGCATACATTAAAACTGTAATTCTCATTCAGCAAAGATAATTTCCTTTTCTTTGAAAGACAAACAGTAACAAGCTGTAGCCTTCCAAAAGGAAAGGACCTTCTTCAGTCTTTGGACTTGCCTTCTAACTGTTGATAGAATCTAGGGCTCCTAACCTAGATTGGGAATATTTGGAATTCTTTTTCTAAGGAAAAAAAATATTCCCCTCTCCATGATTTCTGAAGCAAGGATAATAAGTTAGGAGGGAAGATGGGCATTTGCATGGGATATTGATGTCCATGGGCACTCTCTATGAATACCTCATTGACAGCTTTATGGTCTAGGGAAGTCAGAGTTTTTATGGCTAGAGCATCATGCTTTTCTTTTTTAGTTCAGTGGTTGAGGCCCACAGGAGGCATATCAGTGACAAATTATTTCATTTGAGGAAACAAGACCTTAATGTTTCCCTACCACCCATATTTTGGAGTTTGGAGAGGGGGTAGTTATAGCTGAAATAATCATCTTAAATCTGTTAGAGGTTTAATGCACCTGATTCTTTTTGTTACTTGTTAAAAATAAGAGGGAACCATTCTACCAATTTGTGCTATTTTGCTGCTATTTTGGGGAGCCTCTAGAACAACAGAAAACAGATTTGGGGGGAGGATGCAGTTCATTGTCTGTGGGATTTCTCCTATGCTCTGAAATTTCCTACCATGGGGAAGCTATTTTTGCCTAAATAAACAGACTGGAAGATGAAATGGTTAAATTCTTTAAGCTTTTTTTATCATTCCTAGTGGGAAATCAGGGAGTAACAAACATTTCTGGCATTTTCCAGGGTACCTGTCTTCCCAAGTAGCTACAGAATATTGTCACATTTCGAACTTTGGAAGGAAAGACTCCACTATAACTAGATTCAGGCTATACAGTGATTTAAATTTTGTTGGGGCTTGAGAAGCTGTATATAAAAGGCTGTGTACTTACAATTCCTGTAAACGTCTCTCCATGACAACCACAAGAGATTCTTGTTCTCTTCAAAATATGAAATTTTTATGACTGACTTGACCTTAAATCTGATCCAGTTTCTTTTGGCAGGCTATTAGCTCATTTCTTCATGTTACGAGGATTTCCTCCAAACTTTTAATTCACTCTTTGTATAATTCCACATTAATTCTTCGCTCTTTTACTTTTTTTCTGGATATGAACATACTACTTTCTAAGACATCCACTTTCAAAGCATAGTCTGAAAATGTCTGCTGCTAGATTGCAGTGTGTTTAAAATATACAGTATAACATCTCTACAATTCAGAAGGTAGCTTTGGAATCAAAATTGGTGCCTGTGCTTCTCTTGTTATGGAGTTTCAGCCAAAGCCCCAACTCCTTCAGGAAAAATGCTTATTTTCTCATTTGATACCATGCTCCCCAGCAATGCAGCTGCTTCTTCAGAAGCTGGAACTCTAGTAGGTTGTTCAACTGAAGCAGGTGCTCCACAGCAGAAGAAGTCAGTTGTTTCTTCTGCTTAGAAGGATAGTTCAGTTAGCATTCCTGCTTACCAGTTGTTTCTGATAGGCAGTCAAAAATACTTTTTTCAATAACTCATGGAAGGAGTAACAACCTGCAACTTACTACATCTCCATCTTTTATTTTATTCATTTTTTTATTATTCAAATTTATTCCCCGCCCATCTCCCATGCAAGGGACTCTGGGCGGGTTACAATAAATAAAAATTTAAAACTATACAAAATATCTAAAAACACAAACAAAACATAATAAAATAAAATCCAGGATGGGCTTGGACCCGCAGAATAGATAGTAGAGCTATGGGGCCAGCCAACCCCAGGAGGCACTACCACCTCCGTCGTCCCAGGCCAGGTGGCAGAGCCAGGTCTTAAGGGCCTTCCGAAAGGCCAGGAGGGAGGGGGCCATTCTCACCTCCGGGGGCAGAATATTCCACAAGGCGGGCGCTATCGCAGAGAAGGCACGCCTCCTGGACCCCGCTAGATGGAATTGTCTTGTTGAGGGGGTCCGAAGCATGCCCTCCCTGCATGTACGGGTGGGGCGGGTCGACGTTATCGGGACGAGACGGTCCCTCAGGTACCCTGGTCCTATGCCATGTAGGGCTTTAAAGGTAATCACCAACACCTTGAATTGGACCCGGAAGCAAACTGGCACCCAATGCAGCTCGCGTAGCAGAGGTGTTACATGTGCCGATCTTCTGGCACTCATAACTGCTCGCGCCGCTGCATTCTGCACCAGCTGAAGCTTCCGGATACTCTTCAAGGGTAGCCCCATGTAGAGCGCATTACAATAGTCTATACGGGAGATGATAGAAGTCTAAACTGTTACTGAGTTCTGTGCATGCTTCTACTCAGTTAGCTGGCCTTTCACAGATCCAACAAAGCAGGCAAGCAGCAGCAGGTTGAACCACCTCTGGAAGATGTCATGCAAGTCTTGGCAGAGACTTTTTTTAGTTGAAGTGGAAGCAGTCTACGATTGATCAGTATGTCAGAGAATCCAACCATTTGGGTAATGCCAGATTCCTTCCTTTGTCAGTATTCTGTAATTGAATTGAACACGTGAGGATTTTTAAGCTACTATCTATCAATCTATCCATCTAGTTACTGAATATGTTCCATTGGAATCATAGAATCACAAAAATACTGTTTTTCAATTTTCATCAAAGTATCAAAGAAAAAGCGTGATTGGAGAGCAATATTCTAAAATTTCTCAACTGTTTCATCAAACTACATAATTTTTTCATAGAGGCCCTCAGATCAGCTCATCAGGGAGATTTATCAGCTTTGATTTGGCATTGACTTTCTCCATGTTCCGTATTGTCCATACCACATTTTTTTAAACTTTATTTACCAATTGAAACTATTTCAGTACGAGGAGGTCTGCTTATCCTTAGCCAAAGATCATGGCAGCCTTTGTTCTTCATCTGAAAGTAGAATATTCACATTATGATTGTTTTGTGACCAAAAACATGTAATAGCTTCTTTCAAATATATCACAGTTGTACTGGTATCAGGTTAATTTTTCTCCCAAGAAGCAAGTACACAAAGCTTTCCTTGGAGGTTTGCAATATGATGTCTATAAAATGCCCATCCTGATTAATCTGATCTGCCATCAAGATTAATTAATTTACTAATCAGCTTTGTTCCATGGGCATGGCACTCCTTCAGAAAGCCACTCTTATTTTGTCAGACCCAGGTCTCAATCCTGCATAGCTCTGCTTCAGAATATTATGACTTCTGCCCTCTGATGACTGGACCCATACCATCTGCATCTGTTCAGTCTGTTGTTTTCAGCAGGGATGAGGCTAGGAGGGGTGGGATGCTAATTTTTTGGACTTGGGTTAAGAGAGGAATCTTTGGAAATCACATTGAATCAAGATATGGTTATGAGACAAAAAATAATAATGCCAAGATGGATTTACTTTCAGGCTTTGCAGTATCTTCTGGGGCAGCAGTCTCTTCTGCACTCTCAACCAGTACCAAAATGTACTTGTCAGGAAGCCACTTGGGCAAGCCCATTAACTTTCATATGTCACTGTAAGTTTGACAAGTTCCCCTCAGAGAAGGCTTCCTTTGAAATAGAATCTACAAGAAATTGTAGAGATATTTCTTCCATAGATCAATCCTGTGGAACACTGCTTGTTAATATCATTTGCATGCCTACCAGTTAATATCACCAGCATGCCTACCAATTTTCAGAATCAAAAGATGGACAATGAGATATTCAGCCCAGTAAGGAATGTAGTAGAAAATGCTACCTGTTTCTTCATAGACAGTTGTTTGCTATACATCATAGTTTTTCCTCTGATCATTTTGTTCTTTGTTCTTTTTCTAAGTTGCATTTATTTGATAGTTATAGGCATATCCCAACACTGAAAAGATTTTTTGAATTTCATTGGAACAAATCAGACTCCTTCATTTGGGTAGGAAAAATCAAAGCAATGAGTATAGGATGAAAGAGATCACACCGAGTAACCATATATGCAAAAAAGATTTGGTTGCCTTAGTGGATCACAAGCTGAACATAAGCCAATGTTCATGCAGCTGCAAAAAAAAAAAAAAAAGCAGTCCTAGGCTGCCTCAACAGAATCATAGTATCAAGATAAAGAGAAGCCATTGTTCTTATCTATTCCGTGTTGGTCAGATCACACCTAGAATATTGCATCCTGTCCTAGGCACCACATTTTAAGAAAAATATTGACAAACTGAAGCATGTCCAGAGGAAAACACCAAGGTGATAAAGATCTGGAAGGAAAAAAAACATATGAGGAATGGTTGGAGGTATTGTATATGATTAGCTTAGGCTATGACTGTTGAATAACAGCTCAGCTTGTAATGAAGCTATATTCATCCACAATGATAGTAGATGAGGCAGCCAACCTGGTTTGTATCACCAAACCTGAGTGGACCAGGAGTGGCAGGTCCCTTCTCAGAGATATACCTACCTGGGGTTTGGATCGGGCACGACTCCAAGGAAAGGGAAGTGGGGTGGAGTTGTCATCTGCAAGACATTGCTGGCTTTCAGAGGCTCTGCCCTGCAGATAACTGGGTGTGAGAGAGTCTCTGAAGTTGTGTTTTAGGGAAGAGATGGAATTGTTGCTGTTGTACCACCCTCACTGCTGCACAGCTTATTCCCTGCCTGAGCTGCTGGATTCCATTGCTGGGATAGTGGTTAAGTCCCCAAGGCATGTGGTTCTCAGGGACTTCAGTCTACCACCCAGAGATGTTGAGTTGGGGTGGCTCAGGAGTTCATGGCCCCTTCGGCAACCATGAATCTGTCCCAAGTCATCAGGGGTTTGATGCATACTGGTGGTTACACATTAGACCTGGTTTTTGTCTCAGTGCAGTTGAGATGTGATCTGGTCTTGGAGGACATAGTTATTAGTCCATTGCCATGGTCAGATCACTTTCTGTTTACTTTTCAACTGGCTTGTGCCACCCCACCCTACAGGTGACTGTTAGATCGGCCCACCTCAGGTGACTGATAGACCTGGTTGGGTTTCAGAGGGACCTTGGAGTTTTCCCTGAAGGTTTGGTGGGCTGTTTGGCTGAGACTCTGAGACCGATGTGCCTCTTTGTGGGCCCTTTCCCTGTATAGATCCCAGGTCATACCTTGGGTTTCTAGGGAGCTGTGGGAAATGAAGCACAAGAAGAGACTCCTGGAGCATCCTTAAAGGAGGATGAGGAATAATCCAGTCGAGCACAAATAAGAACTTACATTAGGCAGTAACATTCTTATTTTTCTGCCCTTATTGCGTCTGCCAGTAACGGTCAATTTTGGGTGATAAAGTCCCTGCTGGGGAGGTATGGGCTGCAGGACTATCTTCAGGGCCACTGTGAGGAATATTCTCAATATTTGGAAGATAAAGTCACTTGGATTCGCTCAGAGTTGGACTCTTACTGGATGCTTCCAGTTGAGGTGTACAATGTGTAGTTATCTGGAGCAGGTTTGGTCCCGTGACTCTTAGGGAAGTGGACAGAGTTCTCCAGTCTGTTATTTTGGCCACTTGTTCGTTAGATCCAGATCCTTCCTGGATGGTTAAAGCCACCCAGGACGTACCCTGTGGTTGGGTTCATGCAGTGGTGTTGGGTTCTTTGGGAGGATGGCCCCTCAACCTTGAAGGAGGCTGTGGTGTGCTCTCTCCTCAAGAAGACATTGCTAAACCCAACATTTCTGCACAAGTATTATTCAGTCTACAACTGAATGGAGTGGAGAGAGTGGTTGGGCTTCAGCTCCAGAGGATCCAGGAGGAAGGGAGAAAGCCCAGAATAAGTACTAGAGCAGAGCTTTCCAAACTTTTCATGTTGGTGACACGCTTTTTAGACATGCATCATTTCGCGACACACTCTTACAGCAGGGCATCATTTTGTGACACACTCTTACAGCAGGGCACAAGGCAGGCACTAGGACCTGTGTGGAATCCTGGCACGGCTCCAAGGCAGCAGCAGCCGCGACACACCCAGACACTGCAACCCACACACTAATGTGTCCCGACACACAGTTTGGAAAGCTCTGTACTAGAGAATTAATATACTGTAGCAACCGCAATGGGGATCAGCAACTCAGTCATTAAGCAAAGTGGTCACTAAGTGAAAATCATGTGACCATGACTATGCTTAAGATTTTACTTCAGTTTTCCTTTGCTTCTTGCTACTTCCTTCAGCTGAAATGGGGTTCTTTCTCTTTCTCTTTGAGGACATCTTGGTATGGGATAAATGAGCAAGTGAAAATAAGAGCAGAGAAATGCTGCAAAGGCCGTAAATGCGAGGACTGGTCACTAAGTTGTGTTTTTTTTGGCACCATTGTAACTTCGTACGGTCACTAAAGATAGCAGTCACTAAGCGAGGACTACCTGTATTTCAGCTAATGGCATCCTAAATGTGAAATCTGGCACTTAAAGCTACAGTTTCAAGGTCTGGATTCCATAAAGCAATTTACATAATGTAGTGGACTATGCTTGCTCATATATGCAGTTAATAATGTGAGTCGTTTAATGTGAAATAACTTCATTTATCTGTTTCAAAGTGGCATACATTAAACAAACAGTGGAATAAAAAACTTTGGACAGAAAAATCAGTTGTTACAGCTTAGATGACAAATCACATTTGAAGACCCAGTTAATGACCATTTCTAATGTGGTACAAAAGCTTTGCTATAATTGAGTCATGTGTCAGTATATATTAATAAAGTAAAGGTTCAAAGTTAATTAAAATTCTACACTGTGATAAAAACTGGGTAAATGTTAATTTACGTTCACAAAACACTTATCCAGGTAATTAACAAATAGGCACACTGCAATATAATTGATATAGTCATACCTTCTGGCATAACTATAGAGATTTCTCAAAAAAAACCCTTTAATATGCCAAGCTGTGTATTTTATTTAAAACCGCCCAGGGTCCCTCCTTGTGGGGGAGATGGGCGGGATATAAATATAATAAATAAATAAATAAAAGACAAAATGAAGAAAAATCAGTAAAAATGTAGATGTAACTATGTATATCTGTTACTAAAGAGAATACTAAAGTAACAGATCAAGAAACATTATTTGCTAGAGAAAAGCATCATATTTGTAACCTTTCATCTGTGCAGCTATTTTGGCTACTTAGCTCAGTGATAGGATATGCAGTGAGAATAGTTTGTCATATCTCTTACCGTGTCCCCCTCAATTCAACAACTGAAGCCCTCCATAGGTATAAATTAGAATATATCCTGTGCAAATTGATCTGTCCCCTTCAGTTTCAGATCATGCCATATTGAATGTAAATGTCTACAAGGAGTTCTTGCTTATTTCACTTAAAAATAAAAGAAGCCACTGGTTGTGATTGTGAACTTTATTAAAAGAAGGTGTGCAATCGTAGAGACTTTTACTTGCATTCAGGAAATCTGAAAATGAGAGCGTGGAAGAGAAACAGATAAAAGAGAGACTAGTACACATGCCCCGGGTGCCTCCTCACTTTGATTTCTTAAGCAACTAAATGATTCAGAGAGGGAGAAAAACAGAGTAGAAACAAAAATAAAAAATCATTTGTTATTCTATCACCATATAACTTAGATTTGTAAATGCATGTAAATAAGACATCATAAACATATCCTCCTTAAATAAATTACCATATTTTACATTTTCCTTTGAACAAGTAAGAAAAAGAAAATGAAGAAAGTAATTACATACACTTTTAAGTATATTTAAATGCAACTGAATACTGATTTTCAGCCAACAAATCTTTAAAAAATAAATTCAATCTTGAATAATCCTTTTTAAGTTTAATTTAATTTAATTTAATAATCCTATTTAATGCTGCACTGCATTTGGTTTTTAATGCAGAAAAGTCCCCTTCTTCTCCCAACCCTTGACATAATAACCCTATCATTTCATGGGATGGATTAATATAGTACATTAGAGGGGGAACTGGTTGAGTTTTTTTGTATAAAATGAAAATAGAACATCAGACTTACTATGAAGGTTTTTTAATACAGTGGATGCAGTGTACCTGTATCAGGTTTGCTCCTTTTACTTGCTTCAAAAGGCCCCAAAAGGCAAAATCAGAATTTTAACCAGTATTCCAAGCTGGGAGAAAAAAGACACCTTGTAGTGATGAATTCATCAAAACCTCTAATAATGCATAGAACAAGAAAAGCCTACCAACACTTACACAAAACCAAAATCATCTGTTAGGACATATACATAAATTATTAAAATATGACACGGAGATGGAACAAAGTAAAAGTTGTATGATAAAGTGGATGCAAAACTCAGAGTACTCACAGTACAACAATGCAAAGAGTTATGGAGAAAATCAATAAAATTTGCTCCAAGCTACAATTTAAGGGAAATTGGTATAAAATCTTTCATAGATTGTATATGACTCTGCCAACAATGACTAAGATAGACAAATCATATAACGATAAATGTTGGAAATGCCACAAAAAAGAAGAAACGTTTTATCACGTGTGGTGGTCATGTAAAAAAACTCAAACATACTGGAAAGAAATACAGAAAAATATTTAGAACATTCTAAAAATTAAATTTGATTTGAAACCACAAATATTTATATTAGGTATAATTCCAGAATATATAAATGAAAAATATCACAATTTACTAAGGTACATGCTGATAAGAGCAAGGACAAATTTGGCACAACACCGGAACAGACAAACTCTTCCGGAAAGACCAAAGTTGGAGAATGTGCAGCAATGGCCAAACCAACAGTATATATCCATAATAAAAGTCTAACCAGATATAAGCAGGAATGGCTCTCTTATATACTACATATCACACAGCAAGGCAAACTTAGATATTGTAATATGGTTTCTAGGAAAAGAGTTATGAGACCAATAAAAAATAATGGATAAAATGACATAAACAGAAATTTGCTGTAACCCTCAATGTTCAATATAATGTACAAATATTTAGGTTAGTGTTGGGAAACAAATGGAGGGGAAGGAAAACATCACTAAAAATCTTTCTATAAGATTTTTTACTCTATAGCTATTCCTTACTTTATGCTTTATATCTTTAACTTTCTAAAAATCTGTCAAAAGAAAAAAGAAAAAGAACAAAAGAATAGCCTACCAATCTAAGCACTAGAACACCTAAGTTTACTTCATGAAAAGAAGAAACACCTCCAAAGCTAACCAGAGAAAATTTCAAAATTCAGGTAATCCTTCCCTAGCAGCAAGGCTGAAATCAGGCCAGGGAGAAGCAAACATTTTTGTTCAATATAAAAAAGGAAGCTTCCTGGAAAGACCCATTTTCCTATAATGTCCTTCCTCATAATCAGACAGGAGCAGAGAGGCAAACCTCATCAGAATCTGTGAAGTTTTTTTTAAAAAACAATTAGCAGAGGAGCCCACTTAACAGAAGAAAAGTGGATTATCACTGATGAGCAAGGAAGTGGCATTTTCCATCTTCACTATCATCTCTCATTTCCACTGTCTTTTAGGATGATGGGGAATCTGTTTAGAGCAGTGCTTTCCAAAGTCCCGCTGTTGGTGATACACCAGCGGCGGCGTGCGCGGCGGCCTCATGTTTCGCGCTAAAACCCAGAAGCGCTGATGGCGCGCCGCTGCCGCCACCACCATGCGCACTGCCGCAGGGGCAGTGGCGACACACCATCAGCACTTCCAGGTTTTGTCACGACACACTAATGTGTTGCGACACACAGTTTGGAAAGCTATGGTTTAGAGATTATTCGTTCCTCAAGGGGAGAAGCTGCTAGCCAGTCAGGATGTTCTGGAAAGTCTGTAGCAGTGTACCATGAAAGAAAAGTTTTCTCTCCCACCAATCAGAGAGCTTCCAGTGACTCCAAATAATTTGCTGGCTATCAACATTATCCAAAGCTTTCTGAAAAAACAGGGAAGTAGACCAGCTAAGAGTAGATGTTGGAAGAACCCTGTGACCCTTTTAGGGCAATTGGAAGAAAAATCCAGTAATTAATAACCTAATCTACTCTATATAAACTATAGAGTCCCTTCACTTTTCAAGGAAAAATGCCCATTAATTGTAATTATTTTCTTGCTTTAAAAAGAATGCCTTTGCACTGTACTCTTAGACTATTTCTGTTACATGTAGTTAAATTTTAATCTAAGTGTAAGACTTCTTGCTGATGAGTTATTTATTAGTTCATGAGAAAGAGTGAGGTATGATTAACATGGTGCCATCAAAATCCTTAATCATAATTGATGGGCTGTGGTTGTGGGAATTTTTATTCCACAGGTGGAGGTTGAGAAAGTAAGTGCATCCTTGTAATTGTAATTATCAATCATTATTTTAATAAAATATCTTCCAAACTTGCATATTGTGGTAAAAGCTCTGGTAAATAAGAGCCAGTTCATGAAATCTTTGAATAGGGGTATGTATTAAATTGAAACTGTGTTTTCTTTTGGACTTGGAACAAAGTTCTGTGTGGAATATTGTATTTAAAAGTTCTGGATTGGTTGCATTGTGATGAATAAAGCTCCAAACAGATTAACTGTTCCATGTTCTGCCAAAATAAATTGAAACATTCCAAATGTTTCAGCTACATGTAGACCTCGCTTACCGACTGCCTCATTCAGTGACCAAAGTTACAACAGTGCTGAAAAAATAATTTTACAACCAATGCCCACATTTATGACCTTCACAGCGTCCCTCAGTCACATGATCGCCATTGCAGTCAGTACACATCCTGTGCCTGACCTGTTCTTTTTCTCCCCCCCCCCCTTGCAGAATGGAGAGACTGGAAAGGATTACAAGAGAGTAAGCAGGTACACAATGGGGAATACACATCAAAAGGAATGTGGTGGCACTGGCAGCCCCAAGCGTGCTATGCAAACAGCCCAGTGTATTCCCCAATGTGTGCCTGCTTTCTTTCTTGTAATCCCTTCCTCCCTAATTTCTCCACTCTGCGAGGAGGAGAGAGAGAAAAATGGGTCAGGCACAGGAGACATTGCCTACAGAAATTGGTTGGGATTTTTTCTTTCCCCCTCGCAGAGCAGAGAGATTGCTTAAACAAGCAAAGGAGGGGGGGGAACCAAGCAATTTCTGTAGGCAACCTCTCCTGTGACTGACCCATTTTTTTCTCTTCCCCCCCACCCCAGAGCTAAGAGCACACTAAGCTAAGCATCAGCAGGATACTAAATCATGCACCCAAACAAACATGGTTGTCCCCACTCAAGTCTTGCTATACTGCAACCTCATGTGGGGGTCTGGGGAGGTTGTCCCGGGGGGGATGAGCAAAGAATACCAGGAGAGTATATACTCTCAGCAAGGTCACCCAGGGCATGAAGGTTATCCCAGCTACCCAGTTGAAGGAAGGAGACATCTATATTGAGCAGCAGCTGCTGAAGGCATTTAGTAACAATGGCAAATGCATCATTTTATACTATGTGGGAGAAGGCAATGGTAAACCATTCCTGCATTTTGCCAAAGAAACCCACATCAATAAAAAAGATAGTGACAATATAGTGCTAGATGAGGACTTCTCAGGTCTGGTGATATACTACAGAGGAAGAGCTGAAAATCTTTCAGAGTACTAACGCTGGTTTTAATATGGATTAAAGCTTTTGGGACATCTAGTTGCTGATGTTGCCATGCAGGAAAATAAAATCTGAAGATGCAAAGACATAATTACAGTGGAAACATGGAATGTAAGAAGCATCAACATGGAAAAGCTCAGACAGTGAAAGAAATCCTGAGCCTCATTGATTGGGAACCAGAGGAACTGTAGAATGAACTCTAAGAAGTGGTTAAGGATAAATGTGAAAAGAGATTGCCAAAGATAAATAGAAGAAAGCAAACTGATGTCAGGACAAGCCATGGGAATTGCCAAGAAGAGAAGAGAAAGAGAAGCCAAAAAAGACAAAGATCTCAAGAAGGAACTTAACAAAGAATTTCAGAGAGCTGTCAGGAGAGACAAGAAGCAATATTACAGCAACATCAGTAAAGATATTGAACATGGAAGCAGACATGGGAAAACAAGGAAAACATTCCAAAAAAACCTCTGAACTCAGAAGGAGATTCCAACCTTGAATTGGTATGCTAAAGGATGCTAATGGACAGAGAGTAACTGAAGATGAAAGATGGAAGGAGTGTAGTTAAATTCTGTACAGTAGAGATGTCAACATCCAATATACTTTAAGAACTTCTAGTATTAAAAAATGAAGTTGGAACAGCACTTTGGTAATGACCAAATCAGAAAGCTACAGAAACTGATGAAATGTCTACAGAAATATGGCAAGCAACAAAAGAATTAGTGGAGATTGTAACCAAACTATGCCAGCAAACCTGGAGAATGACACAGTGGCCATTAGATTGGAAGAGGTTAGTCTACATACCAATATCAAAGAAAGAAGACTTAACAGAGTACAATATATTTAATTTAATATGCTAGCAAAATTATGCTTTTGTTGTTGTTCAGTCGTTCAGTCGTGTCCGACTCTTCGTGACCTCATGGACCATAGCACGCCAGGCCTTCCTGTCCTCCACTGTCTCTCGGAGTTTACTCAAATTCATGTTCATTACATCGGTGATGCTATCTAACCATCTCATCCTCTGCCGTCCCCTTCTCCTTTTGCCCTCAGTCTTTCCCAGCATCAGGGTCTTTTCCAGTGAGTCCTCTCTTCTCATTAGGTGGCCAAAGTATTTGAGCTTCAGCTTCAGCATTTGTCCTTCCAATGAGCAGTCAGGGTTGATTTCCTTTAGGATTGACTGGTTTGACCTCCTTGCAGTCCAAGGGACTCTCAAGAGTCTTCTCCAGCACCACAGCTCGAAAGCATCAATTCTTCGGCGCTCAGCCTTCCTTATGGTCCAACTCTCACAGCCATACATTGCTACTGGAAAAACCATAGCTTTAACTATACGGACCTTTGTCGGCAAGGTGATGTCTCTGCTTTTTAATATGCTGTCTAGGTTTGCCATAGCTTTCCTTCCAAGGAGCAAGCGTCTTTTAATTTCATGGCTGCAGTCACCGTCTGCGGTGATCTTGGAGCCCAAGAAAATGAAATCTGTCACTGCTTCCATTTCTTCCCCTTCTATTTGCCAGGAAGTGATGGGACCAGATGCCATGATCTGGGTTTTTTTAATGTTGAGTTTCAAGCCAGCTTTTGCACTCTCCTCTTTCACCCTCATCAAGAGGCTCTTTAGTTCCTCTTCACTTTCTGCCATTAGGGTGGTATCGTCTGCATATCTGAGGTTGTTGATATTTTTCCCGGCAATCTTAACTCCGGCTTGTGATTCATCCAGCCCGGCATTTCTCATGATGTACTCTGCATATAAGTTAAATAAGCAGGGTGATAATATACAGCCTTGTCATACTCCTTTCCCAATTTTGAACCAGTCGGTTGTTCCATGTCCGGTTCTAACTGTTGCTTCTTGACCCACATACAGGTTTCTCAGGAGACAGGTAAGGTGGTCTGGATCTTCCAAAGCAGATTAGAGTTCTACATAGAAAAGGAAGATGGCAATATTCAGGCTGATCTTAGAAAAGTCTGAGAAGAGGAAGTACTATTGCTGATGCATGCTGGATAACTGAGAAAGCCAAAGAATGCCAAAAAGAGGTCAATATATGCTTTATTGATTATAGAAAGGCCTTTGATTGTGTCAACCATGTAAAGCTGTGGAGTGTCTTTAGGAAAGCGGGAATCCTGGAACATCTCATTGTCCTCATGAAAAACCATACCCAGGCAAGGAAGCCGTAGTCCAGATGGAACTTGACAAAACAGACTGGCTCCAGGTCATTGAAGGATGGAGACAATGCTGTATTTTCTCTCCTTATTTATTCTGTGTATGTCAAATATATATTGAGGGAGGCTGGACTGGAAGAAGATGAGAGTGGTTTTAGAGTGGAAGAAGAAACATCAATAACCTGCTGATGATACTACTCTGATAGCTGTCGATGAAGGTTCTCAGTCATCCAGGTGGAACAGTCTGTAGCTTGAATCATGTCAACTGGATTTCTATTTTCTCAGTGGAAACGTTTCGCTCCTTATCCAAGAAGCTTCTTCAGTCTGAGCAAAGTTAGTAAGGGAATCCTTAAATATGTTTCTAGGGTGGCTGTGTGACCTTGCACCTGGGGCTAGGTCATGGTTATTTGAGATGTTTATTTCTAAGTCCCTTTATCATCCAAAGGAGGATTGTTAAGATTACCATGCTGCTGTTGAGCTTGTGAAATGGTCTTAATCTTCCTAGGCACAGAAGACAAAGCAGGAAGGAAAATAGGGGAAAGATTGTGCCTGAGGCCCCCACCTCTATTCAAGGAAGGATTTTCCAAGTTGGCATAAATTGATTCCTTGACCCCTCTCTCAAACCACCTATCTTCTCTGTCTAAAATGTGAACATTAATGTCCTCAAATGAGTGTCCTTTTTCCTTTAAATGAAGATAAACTGCTGACTCTGGTCCTGTGGTGTTACTTCTCCTGTGTTGGGCCATCCTCCTGTACTCTGATAGCTGAACATGCAAATGATCTGCAAGCCCTAGTAATGAAAGTGAAGGGGACTACAATTAGACTACAGTTGACTATAAAGAAGACCAAATTAATTATCACAAGTACCAGCCTTAAAACTGACAATGAAGATATTGAACTGTTGGATAGCTTCTGTCTTTTAGGATCAACCATCAACAATAAGGAATATAAAGTTCATATAAATTAAATTTTCACATATAGAAATCCTGAAGTCACCTATTTAGTCACAAAACTTTCTGTACTGTCTATAATGGTGTGCAATGATATAGATTAGATTAATTATATATATGGAAAACCATATAGTTGTATGTGATATGACCAGGATATTTTGCTGATTGCTTGTAATGGCTGTTTCATCTGATTACTAAGACTGCAGTAAAGTTTTGTTATTATTGTATCTTAACCAGCATTTGTTTGTTTGCTTGTTTTGTGACTTTGAGTCAGTGTTCTCTCCTGACAACTGCCTGGACAAGTCCTGCAGTTTTCTTGGCAAGGTTTTTCAGAAGTGAATTGCCATTGCCTCCCTCCTAGGGCTGAGAGAGAGTGACTGGTCCAAGATCACCCTGCCTAAGGTGGGACTAGAACTCATGGTCTCCCAGTTTCTAGCCTGGTGCCTTATCCACTACACCAAATTATCTCCCTGTTAACAGCATTTACCTTCTTGTAAAGTCTTGGACTTCCTTCAACTTCAACTTTGGACCAGCTTATCTTGTATTTGTGTTGACTCCTTTGAGTCCTGTGACATGGCCTCTTTAATCTATAGCAGTTTTGACCTTGAACTGTCTTCCCTCATAAACATTGCTGCCTGGTTCTGGTGTTCAGTACAATTTCTGACTCTTGATTTTTATTTTTATTTTTTAATTCAGTGCTTAGAATATCACAGTCTTGGTCAAGATAACCATATATGGCATGGCCATGCTGATGTCCTTGACTGGCCAATATGTTTGAGATGAAGAAATGCTGCTCAGAGCTTGCTTCTCACAGAAGTCCCAGCCCTTCAACCCATACTGAATGGCAGATCTCTTCCAACACAAATGCAAAATGTGTGGTCTGAGGACCACACAAAGCCCATTGACATATTCATAGTAGTCTTCAATGCTCCCCTGCACCTACATTTCCAGATCTTCTTTCCTCTAGTGGTAACATCTAATAATGGCCAAATAAACAGCAGCTATTTTTTGCTCTATTTTTTAAAAAGAAAGATATATAGAAAAGGATATAGCAATTTTGTATTTTTGTATGTTTGTGGGAGTAATTAGCATACAGGTAGTCCTCGTTTAGCTACCACAATTGGGTCCAGCAACTTGGTCATTAAGTGAAGCGGTCGCTAAGTGAAATTGCCACTGTGCTTATAATCTTACTTCAGCTTTTCTGTGCTTTAGAGACCTGTGAAGGTTGTAAATACAGGATTGGTCGTAAAGTTAACTTTTTTCATCACCATCCTAACTGTGAGCAGTTGCTAAACGAGGCAGTTGTTAAACGAGGACTACCTGTAATACAATTATTATCCAAGTTTAAATTGTTTGTTCTTTCCTGGGAATAATGGGTAGTGCTGATAATAATCCCCAAAATGTTTGGTATTAAAATAGCTCAATTATATCACATGAGCTTGATTAATTACTGTGGTCATCATTTAAGGCCTCTTCATGTTTCACTTAGGTTGTGGTGGCTCAGCGGGTAAGACGCCAGGCTTGTCGATCGGAAGATCGCAAGTTCGGAGGTTCGAATCCCTAGCACCACGTGACGGGGTGAGCTTCCGCACTAGCCACCATCTCCGTTTGTTAGCCGAACCAGCGTTGTCCAAAGACACTTCCGCAGTCATGTGGCCGGCATGACGCATGCGGAACGCTGTTACCAGCCCACCGAATTGGTACCTATTCATCTACTTGCATTTGCATGCTTTCGAATTGCTAGGTTGGCAAGAGCTGGGGCGAGTACGGGAGCTCACTCCGTCACGCGGGGCTAGGGTCTCGAACCTCCGAACTTGCGACCTTCCGATCGACAAGCCTGGCATCTTAACCACTGAGCCATCGCACCCCCTTTAATATTATATTCAGGTGAAAATATTATTACGAAACCAATATGTACAGAATAGTACAAGAAATATAATATAAATAAAGTTTTAACCTACTTAATTTCCCCTCTCTCGAGTCTCCCTTACTTTCTGCTTATGCTTTATTACGGCTTCTTCTTCCCCTCCTTATCTCAGTTTCTGATACTGGAATCTCTGAGTTTTATCCCGGCTATCTCACTGCCAAACAAAGCCTTTAATTCACAAAGTTCTGCAGTCCAACATCTGAATCCCCATACATACAACACAGCCCATCCTCACAAGCTGCTCCAGTTTTTTCTTCCCAGTCATCCTCCGTGACCCGGGGCTGGAATCTCTGGACATGGCAGGCTTGGTTATTCCTCACTTCCATTTCACATTAACCAGGTGACATCCTCTCCAGCCACATGTCCTGCAGCATCTGAAATATAACATCCCCCTTTCTCTTCTTTTCATTTATCTTTTTATATTCTATATATAAGGAATAAATATAGTGCCACTTTAGAGGTACATTCTAGATTTTCCTCTTTTCTGCCTACATGCTCTTGGTCTTGTTCTGATCTGCTTTCCCTAAAAAAAAAATTTACCTTGGCACAGCCCCAGCCACTTTCCTCGAACTGGGCACTTCACCCTGCCACAGTTCCTTTGGATCAATTGTGATGTGTTAAAGATGCCTATGTTGTTCTTGACTACGTCCACAGTATTTGGAATTCATGAAGATATCAATAACTGGACTTTTGAGGTATGGAGGTTGGCTAAAAGAGTGATAATACAACATTGAGAGGAAAAATCTATATCTTATTTTCAGCAGTCCATTGCCGATAAGTGTTTTCTGTCAACCTTTGAATTAAGAGGTTGGATTTTGACAGAAATACAAAGAATAAGACTTTGGAGTGATATAGCCAATTTTTTCATAGTTGTTCCATTTTTAATATAATTTGTCAGGCTCGCTTTTTCATTTTAATTGCAATTATGATTATTAAATATGAAGTTAATTAGTTTAGCACAATGAAATGTATATAAAAAGAGATAAAAAGGTAAGCGGCTGTTAAAGTATAAAAGCAAATGATAAGCTACCAAGCAATTCTAAAATTATAAATACACAGTGAGACTTTTCAAGTTCGAAAGATAGCATTTTCAAATGAACTTTTTTTAAAAAACAAAATTGCTTTCTGGATTTCGGCAGTGCAACAAAGAGAACCCCCCTTCCTGATTCCATAATAGAAAAATCAATTATTAGAACAAAATTACATTTTTTCTGCAAATTACCAAAAGACATTTTGACAGAGTGTTCCCATGGAACTTAAAATGATTCCGATCTTACGTATTACGAGGCACGATTAAAATTTTAACTTAATGCTTCGTGAATCTATGTACTTTCTGAGAAACCAAGACACAGATTTAACTAGCTTAAAGTGCACTGTAAACCAATGATAACTGCAAGGGGCACATATGTCTATGAAGGTTCTCAGTCAGGTTCTCAGTTCTCAGGTGGAATTGTCTGTAGCTTGAATCATGTCAACTGGATTTCTATTTTCTCAGTGGAAACGTTTCGCTCCTTATCCAAGGAGCTTCTTCAGTCTGAGCAAAGTTGGTAAGAGAATCCTAAATATGTTTCTAGGTAGCTGTGTGACCTTACACCTGGGGGCATGGTTATATTGAGATGTTATTTTAAGTCCTTTTATTATCTAAAGGAGGATCGTTAAGATCACCATGCTGCTGTTGAGCTTGTGAAATGGTCTTAATCTTCCTAGGCACAGAAGACAGAGCCGGGAGAAAGATGGGAGAAAGATTGTGCCTGAGGCCCCCACCTCTATTCAAGGAAGGATTTTCCAAGTTGGCATAAATGGATTCCTTGACCCCTCTCTCAAACCACCTATCTTCTCTGTCTAAAATGTGAACATTAATGTCCTCAAATGAGTGTCCTTTTTCCTTTAAATGAAGATAACTGCTGACTCTGGTCCTGTGGTGTTACTTCTCCTGTGTTGGGCCATCCTCCTGTACAAAAGTTGTTTGGTTTCTCCAATGTAAAGTTCAGAGCACTCCTCACTGCACTGGATTGCATAAACTACATTGCTTTTCTTGTGTTTTGGAGTTTGATCTTTGGGGTGTACAAGCCTCTGTCTCAATGTGTTGGTGGGTTTGAAATATACAGGTATGTGGTGTTTGCCAAATATCCGTTTTATCTTTTCAGACACACCAGCCATGTAGGGAATGACCAGGTTCTTTCGTTTACTCTGAGTCTCAGCCCTATCTGTCACTGTTTTAGGTCTGGTAGATTTAGATTTGGTGAAGGCCCAATTTGGATATCCACAGGCCTTCAGAGCTGTTCTCAGGTGCTGATTTTCATTCTTTTTGGAATCCATGGAGGTGGGGATGGTTTCTGCTCTGTGTGACAATGTCCTGATGACTCCTAGTTTGTGCTGCAGTGGATGGTGGGAGTCAAACACCATATATTGATCTGTGTGTATATCCAAATTTATACACATAAATTTATGTGTTTATGCAATCCAGTGCAGTGAGGAGTGCTCTGAACTTTACATTGGAGAAACCAAACAACTTTTGTACAGGAGGATGGCCCAACACAGGAGAAGTAACACCACAGGACCAGAGTCAGCAGTTATCTTCATTTAAAGATTTAAATTAAATTATCTTCATTAATGTTCACATTTTAGACAGAGAAGATAGGTGGTTTGAGAGAGGGGTCAAGGAATCCATTTATGCCAACTTGGAAAATCCTTCCTTGAATAGAGGTGGGGGCCTCAGGCACAATCTTTCTCCCATCTTTCTCCCGGCTCTGTCTTCTGTGCCTAGGAAGATTAAGACCATTTCACAAGCTCAACAGCAGCATGGTGATCTTAACGATCCTCCTTTAGATAATAAAAGGACTTAAAATAACATCTCAATATAACCATGCCCCCAGGTGTAAGGTCACACAGCTACCTAGAAACATATTTAGGATTCCCTTACCAACTTTGCTCAGACTGAAGAAGCTCCTTGGATAAGGAGCGAAACGTTTCCACTGAGAAAATAGAAATCCAGTTGACATGATTCAAGCTACATGCAAGGGGCACACATTTTACATAGATTTCAACTTCTAAAAGCACTCCGAAAATAGTTACTTAGCACTTTATTCTTTTAAACATTCAAATAGATTTTTTCTCTCCTTGTCCTTTCACTTTCCTATAACCTTTCTTTATGTTTTCAGCTCAGCCTGTTTCCTGGTGATTTAATAGAATAGTCAGAGAGTTTATTCCTTAGTGAATAAACAGGTCAGTGCACTTTTAGGAAATCAAATTTTTATTTAGAGGAAAAGTTTTTGCTACTACCCTTCTGTAGGAGATGTTTGATGATCACTATAAAATACTATGTGTGGAAAGAATATAAATGTTTTACTATAACAGAAGTATAACAGACAGCTCTCATGGAAGCACTTCACATACTTACATTGAATGTGTCTTTCATTATGGTAGGTAAAGGCTAATAATTTTACCTATGTATTATTGAGTAGAGCTTTCAAAAATAATTGAGTTCACCATAATTTATTTCTAAGTTCGTACATACTGACTTGCAGTTACAAGGCTGTGGGTAGATTTGATTCTCACATGGAATATTGTGATAAATAATGAGTTACACCTACCAGTGTTTAGAAAATAATAATGGCACATTCAGTAAACTTGATATGAACTCATATATAAATGCATTTTTTTTTCAATCTATGGAAAAGTTTGCTGTAATCACATTTCATTTCAATGTGCATTTCAGTTGCAATTTCATGTTTTCATTTCATGTTCCAGATAGAATAATAGTCCAAGGTGGTATAAAATCATTCAGCGCATTGTATTAGACTAGATTACATTATTATGGAATATTGTATTTGTTGCTTCCATCTTATTATGAAATATTAAAGAATTGTTTATTTATTTATTTTATTTATATCAAATTTATTCCCCACCCATCTCACTCAGAGAGCGACTCTGGGTGGGTTACATAAAACAGGAGTAAAACATTAATTAAAATACAGTAAAATGGTACAATAAAATTGTATTCTCTTTATCATTTGTGAACTGAAATGTGCCATATAAATTTTACAACAAAGCAGAGAATTTTAGCTAACTCTAATGTTTGAATGTTACATTCATTTGGCCTTGCTATATTTGACTCCATAAATCTTTGTAATAGATTTCATTATTTTTAGTCATCAACATGTGAAAAAGCTATCTATCATGCATATTTTCAATATGCCCAGCCATTTCACAATTATCCTTGTAGCTTGACATGCGTATATAAGTTTGATTTAAAAATCATTAGTGGACCTATTTGTTACATCTTGTAAAGAAAGATATTTTAGATGGGTATGAAATGAAAACCTACCAGCATTTACAGGTTGATTACTCCACTTTTCCTTCCTTATATCCTGAATTACCATATGCCAAGTTATTTTTATAATCAGATTTTAAAGACAAAGCTGAAGTTAGAGAATGATCATGAAATAGCTGGGGCATATGGAAATAGATATACTGTAGATGCATTTTCTGTACATATTTCAAATACACAAATTAAATATTAAATTCTGTTACATGCCTCTTTGGCTATGAACCTGCCCATTTATTTAGATCAATGGAAAAGGTCCTTCTGAAGATGCCCTCAGTACAAGAAACTCAATTACTGGGTATGTGGGAAGGGACTTTCTCTTTTATAGTTCCTATGCTATGGAATGAGCTCCTAAGGAGGTGCATTTGGCTCCCACTCTCACTGTTTAGGGAGGTGATAAAAACAAATAGCTTTTACCGAGGTTTTAATTATTAATTATTTTAACGACTGATTTTAATTTTGATTTTCTCTTTTTTATGCTTTGTATTTTTCATTGTAGTAATCTATCTTGAGATAAACAGGTAGGCATATATTCAGCAATAAATAAACATTTAAGCATTTAAATAGCAATAACCAAGTGCGTGTGTGTGCGCACATGCATATGTAGGTATATATACAATCCATTCATGTCCTTGCTGGCCTGAATTGTAACTTTATCATCACATATGATTTGGTAAACTACTACTTCCTTTATATGAAATAAATAATTAAATGAAATGGAAAGGTGGTGTATTAGAAAACAAAATATCTAAACAGTATGGGGAGTGAAATTTATTTATTCATTCATTCATTTGTTTATTTCTATTTTGGTGCCACCCACCTCCAGAGCAAAGAAAACATTAGGGGTAAACTGTTCCCAGTATGGCATTGGTAACAGAATGATTGAGGAGAAACAGTATCTCCTCTTTCCTTCTAGGAAAAAAATAAATCACGAATGAAAGTAAAGTGAATTCAAACTGGAAAGTGGGTGCCTAAACATTGGTGAAAATAAAAACTTACCCAATGAGGTTCCAGAGGGAGCTTTTCCCGAGGATCTGATGGGTGGATTAGCTGAGGCCCTAGTCACTACCTAGAATGGGTGTGTAGCGCTCTCTGCATGCCAATCTTGGGGTGTGCATTGCTTTACTGAGGAGCTTCAGGAGATGAAGTACCAGAAGATATGCCTGGAGCACTGTTGGAGGAGGATTTGGAGCAAGTCTGAATAAACACAAGTAAAGTTCCATATTAGGGACTAAGGTAAAGGTAAAGGTTCCCCCCGCACTGTTGTGCAGTTGTGTCCGACTCTAGGGGCCGGCGCTCATCTCCGTTTGTTAGCCGAAGAGCCAGCATTGTCCGAAAACGCTTCCACGGTCATGTGGCTACATGATGCGCACGGAACGCTGTTACCTTCCCACCAAAGTGGTACCTATTAATCTACTTGCATTTGCATGCTTTCAAATTGCTAGGTTGGCAAGAGCTGGGGCGAGTGCGGGAGCTCATCCGTCACGCAGGGCTAGGGATTCGAACCTCTGAACATGCAATCTTCCGATCGACAAGCCTGGCGTCTTACCCGCTGAGCCATCACGCCCCTATATTAGGGACTACCTCGTAGCAATAAGGGCAGCGAAACATCAATATTTTTCTGCCCTTTCTGCCCTATCCACTGATAGCCGTCCAGAAGCCCTGTTTCAGTGACCCAGACCTTACTGGGCACCTGTTTGTTGGACCCAGATCCCTCCTGGGTTATGAAGCCAGCCAGGGAAGGGGTGATGCCTCCATCTTTGAGAGTGGCAGTGATACATCCCTTCTCAAGAGGATGTCCTTGGACCCAACATTCCTGGATGACTATCATCCCATCTCCAGCCTTCTCTTTTGCAGGAAGGTTGTTGAGAAGGTGGTCGGACTGTAGCTGCTGAGAACCCAGGAGGAAGTGGATTATCTTGACCCATTCCAAAATTAATAACCTATTTTGTTATGCAATCTTTAACCTGCTCTTCTTCTGTTTCAAATCTTAACAGAAGTTTATGCATTTTTGCTATTACATGTTCATCATTTGTACATAGTTCAATTTCAAATTCCATTTTGGTTTTTTCAATTCCAATTGTCTTTTTATGCATATTAAACCTTTCTTTTAGCTGTGCATATGAAAACCATTGCTGTTTCTTTTCTGTAAAATGCTTCTTGTGCTGAGGTCAATCTTCAGACACAGCCTGGGCTTATATTTGTTATGGTACTTCTCACATAATGATTTTTAAAATCCACATTAATTTTATTGTACCATAAAAAACCAAACCTCAGGTTATGTTCTTCCAACATTTTATTTCTTAGCAAGACCCATTTTTTTTATCCAAACTAAACAGCAGGCTGCAAAATACAACTTAAAGTCAGGCAATCCTAATCCTCTATCTTTTGCATCTTGCAGAATTTTATATTTAACCCTTGGTTTCTTGCCCTGCCATACAAAGAAATTGGTCGATAATTTTTTGGTAGAGTCCTGTCCTGAATTAAAGCAATATTTGCTCCTTTCTAACGTTCTGGTATCAGTCCGTTTTCCAATAGAGTTCATCATTTTTTGGAAAGGTGGTATCAGTTCATCTTCAAAACTTGTATGGTAAGATGCAGGTAGTCCATCTAGTCCTGGTGCTTTCCCCGTTTTAGTCTTTTTTATTGCCTCTCTCAAATCTGTTTCTGAAAGCCATGAAACAGCTGTAGTTGTGTTTTAGCAACTTCATGAAGCTGGTCAGGAGGAGCACTTCACACGAGCAAAACAAAAAGCCTTGTGGAATTGTTTCCATTAGCCTTATTAATGTTCACTGGTGGTTTTCAACATTTGTTAAAAGAATTTGAAAAGAGAATGACAGATTCAGTTTTTGTTTCACAATAACAGAAGTTCTTCAGCCCTGCCGAATAGTAAGTAGACTAGTTAAATCATTTTAAGTAATGAATGTTTAGAAGCCCCAAGTAGAAATCAATATTTTATTGTTTTCTTTTTCATTGAAAGCATTATAGCAAGACAGTGTAACTGATAGTAGGTTTGGCCTTGGGGATCTTGCATACCTGTCATAAACTAAGGAAACCATAAAATATGAGAAGTCCCTGAAGGACATGGCTGTGCTATCAGGCCCGGAGATCCCATGGACATGGAGAGCCTGCAAGATGTCCATGAGTTGTAGGTTGGCACTTTCCGCACTTTTGTTTTTGGTTAATTGTTTTAATTGTTTTAATCATTTAATTTATTTATATGAATTTGCCATTGTTTTTTAACTTATGAGCTACCCAGAGTCACATTAGTGAGATGGGTATTTGGATGGATGGATGGATGGATGGATGGATGGATGGATGGATGGATGGATGGATGGATGGATGCTTTGAAAATAGAACAGGATAATTCTGGCAGGAAATTATATTTGGTCAGGTGAATGGCACTGCAAATAAGGAAGAATAAATGTTGAGATGTGTAAAAGAAAATAGAATCAAAATCTGAGTCAAAGGCTTTTGTATATAACACAGGGAATACAAAGGAAAGCAATTAAAGAATCTTGTATTAATAGCACTAGTAGTTACAGCACTCCAAAGTTATTGTGTGGAGTTTAGACTTTTGTCTAAACTGATGATGCAGAACAGAGTTTCACCTGTATTTTTCTATTATTGAAAAATAAAAACTATTTTAGCAATTTGTGGGGGAACAGCTTGAAAGAACGCAAATGTTTTCATGGATGTTAGGAGGCAACAGCTCGATAAACCTGTTTTGTGCTGTGATATTTCACTATAGTGAAAATACCACAGGAAATTATGGCATAAATAGAGGCATTCCATTCCCACTGCCATCTCTTCCAAATTATATATGTTGACCCAGAAGCAGCAACAAAACATTATACATGGGAATCTAGAAGCCAAGAATCAGGAGCCAGGAAATGGGCACAAAGAAAGCTCTTGTTAATCAAATAAAATCAAACCCTATATAGTCCTAAACAAAGATGTAATGACCTAGTCTGACAATCTTTATCTTCATGTGCTACTCTTCCAAGCTAAGATGATACCATTTTTCCATGGCAAAATAAAAGTTAAATTCTGTTTTCTGTGTCTAAAAATACTGCTTTGATAATGGACATTGACAGTACAATAGATTGGTGAAAATAAAGCACAATCCATGCATTGAACCTCTTGAAAAAAAGTTTTAAGATTGTTCCCCACAAATACCAAACAGTAATTGATATGAGTGGGCATCATGTCATTAAAGTATTAGTCCATTAAAAAAAAGTCCAAAATCTGTAGTTCAGTCATACCTTTATTAGGACCAATAAAATGGCTTAAATGTTTTGAGTTCTCAAGAACTTGTCTTCTGGCAAATTGTTATGAAAAGAAGTGGATGGAAAAGTAATAGGAAAGTTCAGTCAGGCCGAATGTATCAGCAATGAGCTCTGCAGTTCAAAATTGAAGTAGAAAATGTAGACTGTATTCCATGTATTATCCATGGAAGTTCTCATTATACTGTATAAGATTCAACCTAGCTTTAAAGGACAACAATAATAATTGCTGCCCTCGGTGCTTTGTTTTCATCCCAAAGCATATTTTCCCTTGTATAGTTTAGGAACTTAGTTGAATGATTCCAGTTTGTTTTGAGCCAGCAGCGAATTCAGATGTGTGTGCATGAGGCAACATATAGGGTTTGCTGGCTATTATTTTTACTGTTTCCTGATTTCTTGTACATAAAACTTAAAGAATTAAGGTCATGTTCAGAAGGCAACATTCTGTACTTCATTTAATTTAAAAGGTGAGCTCCTCCTTATTCAACAATGTAGTGTTTATTCCCAAATAAATGTGTTTACCCTCAGACCAAAGAAGCAAACTTCTTTTATTCCAAGAGGTGCAAATAATGTTGTGTTTACATTGAGTTTAAAATGCAAAACTCTATGTACTTGAAGTATTTGTTTTTTAAAGCACAGTTGTCCATATAATACATCAGGAATGTAGATGAAGTTATAAAGGTATGATGGGGATGGAGAGGAATTATATGTTTTAAAACTAAATAATTCTGGCCATCTAAAAATGGGCTGGGGAAATGTGACTTCCGGTGAGGACATGGCGGACTGAACAGCTGTGCTCGCGGGCTCTGCGGGCAGAACTGACAACATGGCATTTCGGTTGGGGGGGGCTCAGGCAGGTTTTTCCTGATACCCTGGAGTGTTTTCATGGACAAAAAAATACTCGGAATTACCCCATTTGTCGTCCAGAACGGCGCCTTGCAGCCAGAGGATCACAAACAGTGTTTGCGCTAATCCGGTAAGAGCCACCGGGAGGCTGGGACGTCACCGTTTCCAAGCCGTGCTATAGCCTTAAAGGGACACTAAGACCAGCCACCCCATTTCTAAATCACCCAATTTATATCTTTTTAAGTTTATGTACCCTAAGAGAGGCTTTCTGCAGCAAGGAGAAGCAATCTCTCTTGGTACTTATCATTATTTTTTGGGATTAACTTTTAAAAATCTTTTTAAGTTTTGGCTTGTTTCCCATCCTAATACTAAGGAGGACTGAGAGTAAATAAGTGCCTCCCTGCTATTATTTTTGTACTGAATTTGAAGATTTTAATATTTTCCTACACGTTGAATCTGCTGTTTTGAATCTTCAGCTTTCTGCTGCCGCTTTCTCTGGGGAGCTGCTCATTATCATACTTTCACTTGTGTAAACAGCTTCTGGAAATTTTCCATTAACTCCTACTTTCACAAGTATCCAGGGGGCGCCATAACCTACTGCCTGAGACATGGAAGACTTCAAGCAGACGTTCTCAGATTTCTGTTCTGAGTTTAAACAGATACTTTTCTATTCCTGCCAAGTAATTATGCAAGATATTCAGGACATTGTAGAAAACATCAGTTCTAAAATGTGTCATCTGGCTGGGGATGTCATGGAAGAAATTGAAGAGCTTAACAAAGATAGAAATGTTTCTATTGACAGTGAGATTGAGGCTTTTGTTGAAATGCCAGATGACGACTGGATTGTCGGATTGAATAAATTAAAGGGACAGACCAAATTGCAAACCATAAATGAAAATGTTTTTCTGATGGAACGTTATGGAAAAGAAGGGGTTATTATGTATGGGAGGTTTTATGCTGAGAAGTCAGAGTCTTTAAAGGGGGCAGTTGGGCTGTCTGAATTTTTTATGAAAAATGCTTTGTGTGTACTGTGGAGATATGTAAATGCTTTGGTTTACTTTGAAGTGGGGTAAGGATTTAAGAATGTTTAACTGAATTGCTTTTAAGGCTCGTTTGACCTCATTTCTTTTTAAGGATTTGGATTAAGATTAATAAGGTAAATAATAAATGCTTGGCTTTACGTTTAATACGATTAAGATTGTTATAATTGTAGTATTATTAATTATAAGAGCAGGCAATTTATATGCTTTTTAGTTTGATCTTTATTATAGTGGACAGAAATGTATAGAATAGTGGTAGGAAGGAAATAATTAAATAAATGTTGTTTTGGGGGAAGTTGATTAGGAGGTTTATATATTTTCTTTCAATATAAGGGGAGGGAGCAATTGTATTTAGTGATTTTTGTATGTGCTAATGGAATGATTTATAGAAATAATGTGAGTTTGATCTGATACAGAGTAAGGGATTGATTATGGAAATTGCTGTATATTCTTTCTGTTAAAAGTCGGAAGTCACCTCTTTATGTAACCTTTAAAATTTTTCTTCTTTTGTTTTCACACTTTTTAGTTTTTTTTTCTTTGTAGTTTTTTTCTCTTTTTTGTAGTTTTTTATCTTTGCTTTAAATCTAACAAAATTATTTTTTAAAAAATAAAAATGGACTGGGGAAATGTAAGGTCATTAAATCCAAGGTGGAAGTTACTAAATTGCACCATTTGGGAAGGAAAGAGAATGGATAAGGTTTTGCTTCTGTTTCTATTAAAGGAGAATTATGCAGTAGTAGAGATATCTTACATTACTGTTTCATGGCTAAAATTAATTTCTGATTAATTTTTATATGTCCTTTTAAAGTTTATCTAATAGTTACTGTGTTTCCTAAACTAGAAATAAAACAATTAAAGGCTTATTAAAATATTCATTTATATTGTATTTTAAAATATAAATGTTGGCTATAGAATAGCATGCAAATGTATTCACTGCTCATTATAGACTGTTTTTTTCTCCCAGTACAACTTGTAAAATGATATATTTTCTTTACCAATAGCAATGCATCTATTTGGCCTCAACTGGCAGTTACAACAGACTGAAAATGACACATTTGAAAATGGAAAAGTGAATTCTGATACTGTGCCAACACACACTGTATCATTACCTTCTGGTGAAAATGGTAAGAGAACATCAAATATATATTTAGCTTTTTTTGTCCCAATATATCAAGGTTGTTAATATTCTCTGTTATCAAAAATTTAAAACCATAGTTTTATAAAGCCATCTGAATGACTTTGAGCTAGGCACTCTCTCTCAACCCAACTCTACCTCCCAGGGTTGTTGTGGGGAAAATAGGCAGAACATTATGTACACCACTTTGAGTTGTACAAAATAAAGGTGGGATATAAATCTTGGGGATACCAAGTCATCTTGTCTGCCTCCTGAGGAATCTGTATAACGACCAAGTAGCAACTAAGAACAGACCACAGAACAATGGACTGGTTTAAGGTTGGGAAAGGAGTACAGCAGGGTTGTATACTGTCACCCTACCTATTCAACCTGTACGCAGAACACATCATGCGACGTGCTGGGCTTGATGAATCCAAGGCTGGAGTTAAAATCGCTGGAAGAAACATTAACAATCTCAGATATGCAGATTATACCACTTTGATGGCTGAAAGCGAGGAGGAGCTGAGGAGCCTTATGATGAAGGTGAAAGAAGAAAGTGCAAAAGCTGGGTTGCAGTTAAACCTCAAAAAAACCAAGATGATGGCAACCAGCTTGATTGATAACTGGCAAATAGAGGGAGAAAAAGCAGAGGCAGTGACAAACTTTGTATTTCTAGGCGCAAAGATTACTGCAGATGCTGACTGCAGCCAGGAAATCAGAAGACGTCTACTTCTTGGGAGGACAGCAATGACAAATCTCGATATAATAGTTAAGAGCAGAGACATCACACTGACAACAAAGGTCCGCATAGTTAAAGCAATGGTATTCCCCGTAGTAACCTATGGCTGCGAGAGCTGGACCATAAGGAAGGCTGAGCGAAGGAAGATAGATGCTTTTGAACTGTGGTGTTGGAGGAAAATTCTGAGAGTGCCTTGGACTGCAAGAAGATCAAACCAGTCCATACTCCAGGAAATAAAGCCAGACTGCTCACTTGAGGGAATGATATTAAAGGCAAAACTGAAGTACTTTGGCCACATAATGAGAAGACAGGATACCCTGGAGAAGAAGCTGATGCTAGGGAAAGTGGAAGGCAAAAGGAAGAGGGGCCGACCAAGGGCAAGATGGATGGATGATATTCTGGAGGTGACAGACTCGACCTTGGGGGAGCTGAGGGTGGCGATGGCCGACAGGAAGCTCTGGCGTGGGCTGGTCCTTGAAGTCATGAAGAGTCAGAAGCGACTGAACGAATAAACAACAATAAATCTAATGGCAAAATTAAAAAAATACATTCTACATTTTAAAAAAGGAGAAATAGGATTATTGAATTGTATCTGATGTTAAGCTTAAGGTATTTTTCATAGCTGTAAAGTCACTCAAATCCAGTCATGAATAGGTCAGCCTCTCCTACCCCTGTATACAGTATGTTTAAATTGACAGTGACGACAATATTCAGGTTGCATGATTATTGATATTTTACATTCTGCTGGATTACAAATACAAGAAACCTGGTTCTCTTTGGACCTTTTCCAGTTCTTTTTTAAGTGCTGTTTTCCTACAGGTGGTTGGCAACCATCAGTGTTATTTTAATGTAACTATACACAGCAAAGGATGTTAACTTTTTGCCAAACCATGTACATACATTTTTCATCTAGGATATGCTTCTTCTGCCAGTGCTTCATTTTCCTTGAATCTTTCCTTGGGTTATGAACTGTAATAGTTGATATTTCTCATTGTATGCTATCTGTCCTTTATGCCTTTTCATGCACAGTAGGCCATTTTCTGGGTGTAGGAATAATAGATGGCAGCTGGCATCTTTATTCAGAAGTAAATATTTTATTGAGATAGCTCCAAAGAAAGGATAAAGCTTTAATGAATACCACAGTTTGGTAATAGGACACAAGTGTTGTGTAAGTTCTGAATGTCTCCAGGTAAGAAAAGGGATGTTCTGAAGAGTCCTAGATTTCTGTTGCTAGTTAGTATTGATAGTACTGACTTAAAATGATCAATTTGTTGATTCAGTATAAGGCATCCTCCTATTATTTCTGGTTCGAGTCAAGTGAGACAGTCTGGCATCTTGGAGTGAATTTACACTGTAACCATCTTTTAAGGCATTATTTCTTCTCTTTGCACTGTTTTCATGTCTGTCCTTGACAAATTCCTACATTCAGAAAATGGTAGGAACACATGAGGCAGTCAATAAATAGCCAGAGGTCAAAACACGGGCCACATGACCAAAAGGAAACAGGAGTCACTGTGTTGTACGGAATCAAAACTGGAGAACACACACTGAGATTCCAAATGGCAAGGTGATTGAGGGCATCAGGAGCAAGACTTTATACTGTTACATACCAGCAACGCAACCCAGTCCTCGGGATACATTAATAACCAATTATTTTCCTGCACCTCCTCATTCCTGCTTATTCTAGTTTAAGTAATTTCAGGAATGTAAATTCTTTTTTCTCTAAATTGCATCCTAGATCCTCAGCCTCTGCCTATCTGTACAGATATGTCTTTGCTATCATGGTCTCAGAGACTTTCAAATACTTCTAGCTCAAGTTCACATAGAGGCTGCCCAGCATCCTGTTAAGCTATTCTTAAATAAGATACCCTCCTTCTCCAACTCAGTCACATTTCAACTAGAATCTTTTGTTTATGTTCAGCTATTCTTTGAAATAGCAGTACATCTTGAACTGCCTCCTGTTCGTTCAGTATCTCTTAAATTAGATTGATTTGTAACACTGGCTGAGATATTTTCCAAGAACTGCACTGTAGTCACAGGATAGATATTAAGAGAAGAACTTTGGAATTTTAATTTCATCAACTGAGGTGGAAGTACACTTTAAAATAAAAAAAATGATAGCATTCCTTGGCTATCTTTTGAGTAGGAATTTTGCCCACACATTCAATTGATTTTATACCTCTGCTATGGAATATGACCTTGAAATTTTGGAAAAGGCAAATCAGTATAATGGTTTGAGATAGCCTCCAGTAACTAATAGGATGCAAAGGTTTTCTGAATGTCTCGTGGGTCTTTCCAGATAATCCAGCCAGTGTCTCTGTCAAGGCCCTAATCTCACTATGGGATAGCGAGGTAAGACAGGCTATTGATACAATTGCAGTTAAGCATTATTAATTAAGCATTAACCACTCAGAGTTGCTGGGAGTTGGTGGCATATAAATTTAATAAACCATTTTCAGTACTGTGGAGGCCAAAAGGCCTCCTGAAGACCTATAGGAAACGAAGCTGCTCAAGAGAGCGCTAGAACATAGGTGGCAGAAAACTTGTCATAATACAATAAACAGGTGTTAAAACACATTATAATGCCTGTTGTGAAATTAAAGGCTTCAGGCAAGCCTTTTTTGCAGCCACTGCTGCATCTTTGAGTAGATGTCTAAAGGACTTGCATGTTTTGATGTTCAGGAGCCAATAGATAATTATTGTGATTAATTTGCAAGGCATTTGAGGGATAAAATCATTTATTTGCATGCTGTCAGTCCAAATTAGATGTCCATTGTCCAACCTAGTGCAGTTTTATGAGACCAGTTTCAGCAGCTTGTGAAGTTTGAGGATGTGCATCCACTCATATGCCCTGGTATACCAGGGCATATGAATGGATGCACATCCTCAGACCTCACAAGCTGATTTAGTCTTGTCAGAAGGCCTTGACGAAATGGATCCATTGTAAGGTAAATGCATTTCCATCAGGCTTATTCACCAGAACTTGGCAGTAGTTCCTAGACACTGGTAATATTCCAGTCTGTGATTATAGGAAGAAAGAAATTGGCCTACAAAGAAGATGCTTTTCAGTGCCAGTGCCAGTTCCCTGGAACAGTTTCCCTCTGAACATCAGACTTGTCCCATCTTTGTCCTTCAGAAGATTCTAAAAAGAGCTTCCAAAAGATTTTGTAGAATAAGAAGATGCTATCTGTGGTTGGGATATTGTTGTGGTTCTGCAGTGATTTGTGTTGGTAGCTTTTCATTTGTTTTATTTATTATTTATATTGTATTGTTTTCTTCATCGTGGATGAGACATGAGAGTATGAATTTGTAGATTCTCCTTGATGACTGCAGTATTCCTATAATTTATACCAGCTCTTTTGTATTGGGATTGTTTCCACTTGTACCTGGAAGGCCATATATGTATGGGAAATTGTATTGGGTGATCATAAGATACATTTCTGTTCCCTGCTGCTGTTCAACATCTATATGAAGCCATTCTCAGATCATTAAGAAGTTTGGAGTTAAGTGTTATCAATATGTCAATAGCACCCAAATCTTTTCCTCTGTGTCATCTGAAGTCATCAGAGAATGGGCAGGATGTAGACCAGTGTTTTTCAAACTTGGCAACTTTAAGATGTGTGGACTTCAACTCCCAGAATTCCCCAGCCAGCATGGGAGTTGAAGTCCATACATCTTAAAGTTGCCAAGTTTAAGAAACACTGGTCTAGACTGATGTCTAGATGCACTGATCTGCTGAAGGGGGGTTAATAAATAAGATTGAATCCTTACAAGCCATTTCCTTTTAAAGAAATTAAAGAATTTATGTGGTTTGGATGGGATTGCACTTCTGAAGGAGCAGGTACATAACCTGGCAGTGGTCTTACAGCCACCTCAGTTGATGGAAGCCCAAGAAGTCTACATTATAAGTAGTGTCCCCCCACCCCAGTTCTGGTTAGTTTGCCAGCTGCAGCTGTTTCTTGTAGGGATAACCAGGCCAGAGTGGTGTCAGGATGGAGGTTGGGTCTGAGGGGGAGGAGGACGAGCCAGTAGTGGATGGCACGAATTTTGAATTGGGGATTCAGCAGTTGATTGGAGACAACCCGGGGCCGGCCTCTCCTCCACCTATCAGCACACACGAAAGAAGATGGGAAAGGCAGGCTGAACAGAAGGAGGCACGATCGGTCCCTGCAAGGAAACGGTGGGAAAATCAGAGATTTAAAGAGCGCTAGGAACAGGTTGCCGGAGACAACCGTTCACGCTGCTTGCAGACACCTTCCGTGAATTGCAAATCCACCCAAGGCCTCGTGCTCCAGCCTTGCCTTGCTACTGCGCCAAGCCTTGATCCCGAGCCCCGACTTGCAACTGCGCCAAGTACCGATTCCAAGCCTCACCTTGACTCCGTGCCAAGCTTCGTCCCCGAGCCGAGCCTCGCCAGTGCTCCGGACTCCAAACCCTGCCTTGCTGCCGCGCCAAGCTCCGTTCCCGAGCCTCACCTTGCTGGTGCTTTGGACTTCGCGCCCGAGCCTTGCCTTGCCGCCGTGCCAAGCTCCGGTTCCAAGCCTCATCTCGCTGCCGCTTTGGACTATGCGCCCGAGCCTTGCCTTGCTGCCATGCCAAGTCCCATTGTTGAGCCTTGCCTTGCCGCCGCGCAGCCCTGCGCACCTCAGCCCTGCTCCGCCATGGTTTTGGACCGCTTGCTCGTGCCGTGCCTTGTTCCCGGACTGGTCAGTTCACCACGTGGCCTGCTTCCCGCTTACGCTGACCACGTGTGGCCCTGCTCTGTAACCAAACCATGTGCTAGTGATTAATCTGTATGGAAATTATTGGGTGTTTTGTCAATAAAATACTGCTATATCACCGCTTCCTGTGTTGGCCTTAGTCGGAACAGGACAAGTGGGCTGTTGCAGTATATATATATGGGTTGCACTTGATGTTGACCCAGAAGCACAGCTATTGCAAAAACTCATAGCTAAGTTGCTGAACTGGACAGTCTACTATATTTATTCTGAAAGGACTGCAGTGACTGACTGCCAGGTTGCTGCTAACTAAATTCAGTGTACTTGTAATGTCCTTAAGAAGATCTGTTTGGTGTAGAGCATGGATATATGAGACTATCTTCTCTTGTGTGTACTTCCTCACCAAATAAGATCTAGTGGGATATCCCCTTGCGGATGCCACATCTGCCATGGACGATCTTAAGACAAAAGACCAGATAAGGAGTTTCTTCCTTGTTCAGTTACAGTTAGCGCCAAGCTTTTTAACCATTTGGAGACAGCTGAATTCCTACCTATTTATTCAGGCATTTGATTTAATTGGTGCTGCTTTATCTGTCTAGCCTAGACTGCTATTCTTGTTTTATGTGTTACATTTAACAGAGTTTTTATTGAATTATTATTTTTATTTTTATTGTTTTTAACTCATTGTGAATTATTTGTTAATCTTTAACAAATCATACCCTGCTTTGGAATTGTTTTTAATATGAATGCACTAAATATATAATGACACCAATGTGTTAATGTGGTTGCACAAATTTTCTTTTTGCTTTTCTTTTTTACCCAAGATAAGATTTATAAACATATGTAGGTAAAACAATAGATTGCATCCTGTGAATTATTTGGGGGATAGAATAAAATCGACAACAGTGTAAATTAGTAAGAAAACAATTAAATTATTTGGTTTTTAATTTAATATGTATTTTTAATGGTAATTTAAAATTGATGAGAGATTTGAAGACAATATAAATAAGAACCTCATTGCTTCAGGAAAAAGTGATAAAGAAGGATAGACACATCAAGGCTGAAACACCTGTTCTGCTAGGAGCAAACCCTATCTCTGAGGGAAGTTTTCTTGAGCATCTGCTCAATTATTGTGTGGAAGACAAGACATAAAACACCTAAATTGATGGCTGTGTTTTTTGTGGCCTATTTATCTTTCTTTGAAGTGTCTCAGGCTATATTTGTGTCATACTGGCATTGTACATCTCCCTCCTTTTGAGTGCTATGTACTTTCTTAAAAGTTCTGTTAATGTATTCTCTTCAGTCTATTTTTTCTAGATGATATATGAAAGTCAAACACTGTACTAATTTTGTTATGGGAGCTTTTCAAACTGAAACCACATAACAGGATTATATTATATTGACTTTTTCTGATGTTGTCCTTTCTGAGTTCGTTCACTCTAGGCTAACAAATCAATATTTTTTTTAAATTGAAAACTTGATTTAAATGGTTAATGAATAGAACATTTGCTGTATCGTTGTCTTTAAATATATTTTCCTGTTGACATTTTACAGATGAACTTTGCATAAAGGAAGACAGAAGCCTGTTATAATCAGTTTTCTGTCCATCATAGTTCCAAATTATAAGCATGAAATGACTCAGTTTCCTATTTCTAGTGTCTTCTAGAGTTTAGATAGTCAGATTTAGAAAAACCATCTTTTCTCTATTTCTTTTTACATCAAAACTTGCCTCCTATTTTACTAGCCATTATCTCTATCCTTAGGTGGGTGGCTTCCTACTTACAGAAAAGAATGGGAAAACCTTCTGGGTATTTAACACAAAATCACAAACTAAAACAAGAGCTATGACTAACCATGCAGACTTTCATATAATACCTCATTTCTCCATCTTTATTGATATTTGAAAGTTTGTAAAAATTGGGGCTTTAATTGTTGTGGTTTGTCCTTTTAAATATTTGGGAATAGTTTCCCCAGTGAAATATTTGGGAATATGTAGTTTCCCCAATTTTTATATCCAATAAAAATCAATGTAAAGAGACGATTACAAGTTCAATTGAGCTTATGGGGAAATAGTAATTTAATAAAAATAATACTTTAGAATGGATATATTTAACTAGAGATATTTCTGTATTAATATTTTGTAACATTTCAAGCAGATTGTTAAGATATTAAGGTGTTTTTTTTTTTATGGAAAAGGACAAATTCCCTTATTTTGTTAACCTTATTTTAGATAATCATAGATGGAAGTGATTTCTTGATTTTGGAAATGGAAATTTCAACAAGCCCCGTCTTCCCTAATTTTTCATCTCAGGACAAGAATAAACAGGGTAGCAATCCATGCTGACTACTACCAGCCAGTCAACTTTCAGAAAAAACAGCCAAAAGGGTTATTTTTAAAACATTTTAAAAGCCCCATTATAAAACAATGAAAGCAATTGTTTCTTGTATAGTCAGACAGTTAGTATTTACCTTGGAGGGATGCTAATTAAAAGGAATATGTTCTTTTTTCAAAGAACATGCTAATCTTCCATATTCCCTTTCAGTTACTTCCAGGGCAGGCTGCCAAGTAGAAAATGAATCACAGTCAGTCTACCAACACAAATGGAGATGCTTTCCAAAATATTTTAAACTACTCTTCCCTATTTTAATGTACATTGCCTAAAATTTCCTGACAGTCAGGAACATGACTATATTTACTTTGTAAGAGTTAGTGTCGTTTTTGTTTCTTCATTGGCAAACTGCCAAAAAAAAACCAAAGGAAAAAGCTGTAGCTTCTGCTTTTTGAAATGAGAGCAGGGGAGGGGAGGAGGAGGAGGAGGAGGAGGGCATCTCACTAGGGAAATGCAGAAGGCTTCCTTTCTGGCTATTGTCTTAAGAATAGTACTTACCCTTTGCTGTCAGCAGTGGGTTAGGAATGGGCAGAGGGAAGACTGCTGTCATTCATAGGTAGGGTGAGATAAGGCAGCTAATAATCTAATGGCAGGTTGGGAATGTCCAGCAAAGTAAAGTTCATTTTAAAGAAAATGAGATATTCCACCAAGGTAGCATCTAGAAGTGAGTAATGGATTATTAGCACATTTCATGCATTCAGGAACATTTTCTTGCTCAGGATGCTGGTTGTTATACAGAGCTTGGCATTGGTTCTCCCAAATTGGAGATCAGCCCTCTCTTTTTTCTGTGATTTTCCTGGAAAGGCAGAACAGAGCATATTTTATTACAAGGATGGAACATTTAAAATTCCTTGTGACACACACTTATTTTATGTATTTATTTATTTTTCAAATTTGTACCACCACCCATCTCCCCCAAAAAGAGGGACTCTGGGTGGTTTACAATAAAAGCAATATTAAAACAATAAATATACTAAAATACAATTTCCAGACCTAAAAACAAAACAAAAACAAATATAAAATCCAAGTGGTGCAAGATGTCTAACACAGTGAGGAGGGCTCTACGGCACTAGCCACCCCCAAGTATGGCTATTCGTCTTCCCACCCCAAGCGAGGCGGCAGAGCCAAGTCTTCAATTTTCTACGGAAGTCCAGGAGAGAGGAGGCTTGCCTCACCTCTGGGGGCAGAGTGTTCCAGAGGGCGGGAGCCACAGCAGAGAAGACCCACTTCCTGGACCCCGCCAAGCGAAATTCTCTCACGGACGGTGTCCGTAGCATGCCCTCTCTGCATGATTGGGTGGGGCGGGTTGATGTCATAGGGCTGAGACGATCCCTCAGGTAGCCTGGACCCATGCCATGTAGGGCTTTAAAGGTAATAACCAACACCTTGAATTGGACCCGGAAGCAAACTGGCACCCAGTGCAGCTTGCGTAATAGTGGTGTCACATGTGCCGATCTTGGGGCACCAATAATTGCCCGCGGCGCCGCATTCTGGACCAGTTCAAGCTTCCAGATACTCTTCAAGGGTAGCCCCATGTAGAGCGCATTGCAATAGTCTATATGGGAGATGACCAGGGCATGAGTGACTGTTCGAAGGGCCTCTCGATCCAGGAAAGGGCGTAACTGGCGCACAACATGAAGTTGTGCAAAGGCCCTTCTGGCCACGACTGCCACTTGCTCTTTGAGCAGGAGTTGTGAGTCCAGAAGAACCCCCAGATTCCACACTGGGTCCGTCTGGGGCAGTGCAACCCCATCCAGAACTAAAGATGATAATTTCCCGATACAGAGGAGCCATTAACCCACAGCCACTCCGTCTTAACCAGGGTTCAGGTGAAGCCTGTTGCCCATCCAGACCCCCACAGACCCCAGGCACCTAGAGAGGGCAGCCACTGCATCGCTTACCTCACCTGGGATGGAGATATATAATTGGGTATCATCGGCATATTGATGATACCTCATCCCATGGTGGCGGATGATCTCACCCAGTGGTTTCATGTAGATGCTAAATAGAAGAGGAGAGAGAACCGAACCCTGCGGCACCCCACAAAGTAGGGGCTGGGGCCCAGATCTCTCGCTCCCTATCAACACCGATTGGGATCGGCCCTGGAGGAAGGAGGAGAACCAGCACAACACCGTGCCGCCCTCCCCAACTCCCTGAGCCACTCCAAAAGGATACCATGGTTGATGGTATTGAAAGCCACTGAGAGGTCAAGGAGAGCCAGGATGGATGCACTGCCCCCATCCTGCTCCCGCCAGAGATCATCCATAAGCACAACTAATGCAGTCTCTGTCCCATATCCGGGCCTGAAACCTGACTGAAAGGGGTCTAGATAATAATAAGGTGGTTGAGAAGGTGGTGGCGTGGCAACTCCAGAGGATTCTGGAGGAAACGGATTATCTAGACCCCTTCCAGTCAGGTTTCAGGCCGGGATATGGGACGGAGACCGCATTGGTCGCGCTTATCGATGATCTCTGGCGAGAGCGGGATGGAGGGAGTGCGTCCATCCTAGCTCTCTTAGATCTCTCAGCGGCTTTTGATACTGTTGACCATGGTATACTTTTGGGACGGCTCAGGGAGTTGGGGGTGGGCGGCGTAGTTTTGCGCTGGTTCGCCTCCTTCCTCCAGGGCCGTTCCCAGTCGGTGTTGATAGGGGAGGAGAGAGCTGGCCCGCGGCCCCTGATTTGTGGGGTGCCGCAGGGGTCGGTTCTCTCTCCTCTCCTGTTCAACATCTACATGAAGCCACTGGGCGAGATCATCCGTCACCACGGGATGAGGTATCACCAATATGCTGATGATACCCAGTTATACATCTCCATCCCGGGTGAAGTAGGTGATGCGGTCGATGCCTTATCTCAGTGTCTGGAGGCTGTGGGGGTCTGGATGGGGAACAACAGGCTTCAACTGAACCCTGGTAAGACGGAGTGGCTGTGGATTGATGGCCCCGCTAGATCCGGGAAGTTGTCATCTTTGGTTCTGGGTGGGGTGGCACTACCTCACTCGGATCCAGTGCGGAATCTGGGGGTCCTCCTGGACTCGCGACTCCTGCTCGAAGAGCAGGTGGCAGTCACAGCCAGGAGGGCCTTTGCACAACTTCGTGTTGTGCGCCAGTTACGCCCTTTCCTGGATCAGGAGGCCCTCCGAACAGTCACTCACGCCCTTGTCATATCCCATATAGATTACTGTAATGCGCTCTACATGGGGCTACCCCTGAAGAGTATCCGGAAGCTTCAGCTGGTGCAAAGTGCCGCAGCGCGAGCAGTTATGGGTGCCATGAGATCGGCACATGTAACACCTCTGCTACGCGTGCTGCATTGGCTACCAGTTTGCTTCCGGGTCCAATTCAAGGTGTTGGTGATTACCTTTAAAGCCCTACATGGCATAGGACCAGGGTACCTGAGGGACCGTCTCGTCCCAATAACGTCGACCCGCCCCACCCGTGCATGCAGAGAGGGCATGCTTCGGACCCCCTCAACAAGAGAATTCCATCTAGCGGGGTCCAGGAGGCGTGCCTTCTCTGCGATAGCGCCCGCCTTGTGGAATATCTTGCCCCCGGAGGTGAGACTGGCCCCTTCACTCCTGGCCTTTCGGAAGGCCCTTAAGACCTGGCTCTGCCGCCGGTCCTGGGACAACAGAGGCGGCAGTGCCTCCTGGGGTTGGCTGGCCCCGTAGTAATATGATCCATCCTACGGTTCCCCCTTCTTGGATTTTATGTAATTTATTATTATTATTATTCGATATATTTTAGATACTGTTCTTGTATTTTTAAACTTTCAATTGTTGTAACCCGCCCAGAGTCCCTTGCAAGGGAGATGGGCGGGGAATAAATTGAAATAATAAATAAAATAAATAAAAATAAATCCGTTTCATCCAGAATCCTTTGGAGCTGCAACGCCACCACCTTCTCAACCACCTTCCCCAAAAAGGAGAGGTGGGAGTTGGGATGAAAATTGTCCAACACAATAGTGTCCAGAGATGGTTTCTTGAGGAGTGGGAGCACCAGCGCCTCCTTAAAGGCAGCCGGAAACACCCCCTCTCCCAAGGATGTATTAACCATCACCTGGACCCAACCACATGTCACCTGCCGGGCAGCCTTCACTAGCCAGGAGGGGCATGGATCTAGATGACAAGTGGTGGCATTTACAGTCCGGAGGATCCTGTCCACTTCATTGGGTCCAACAGGATCAAACTGTTCCCAGATAACTGGGTAAGTATGTTCCCACGGCATCTCCACAGACTATGTTTCACACTTGGAACGGATCCGAGCGATTTTATCCTGCAGATGCTCAGAAAACTCCTCCGACCAGCCCTGTAGGTGGGTCACTGGGCCCACCTTCCCCAAAAGGGATTGAGTGATCTTAAACATGGCCATCGGGCGGCATTCTGCGGATGCAATAAGAGTGGAGAAATAATTGATATTTTGCTGCTCTTACTGCCACAAGGTAGGCCTTAACAGCGGCCCTAGCATGTGTTCGGTCGGATTCGGTCTTTGTCTTCCTCCAGCGGCGCTCTAGACATATCTTAAACCTCTTCAAAACCCTCAACTCGTCCATGAACCACGGAGAGTGTCGTGTTGAGTGTGGCAAGAGAGGTCGCACAGGCGCGATCCTGTCCAAGGCCCCGGCCACCTCCCTATTCCAGGCTGCAGCCAGGGCCTCTGCTGGACCGTGCAGAAGATTCTCAAGTATAACCCCCAGCTCCTTCTGAAACCCCAGTGGGTCCATCAGTCGCTGGGGGCAGACCAATCGAATGGGTCCAGCCTCCCTGCGGAGTGGGGCAGCATAAGAGAATCTAAGAGCCACCAGGGCATGATCTGACCATGACAATGGGGACAGATGTAACTCTCCCCTCAGATCACATTGCCACTGCTATGACAAGAAAACCAAATCCGGCGAGGCCACTGTCCCGAGTTGGGTCCCGAATAATCTGACAGGCTCATGGTCGCCATGGCGGCCATGAACTTGCGAGCCGCTTCTGAGGCACGCCCCAGGAACGGCAGATTGAAGTCCCCCAGAACCATAAGCCTGCCCACTGCCCACCCCGAGACTGCCTCTAGCAGCTGATGCAGGGAGGTTGCCACGCAGCAGGGAGGCTGGTACAGTAGCAACACTCCCAACTGTTCCCAGGAACTCAACTTGAAACAGGTCTCACAACCAGCCACTTGTGCAGCAGTGCCCCTGAAGGCCTCCAAAGACACTCGGATGACAACAGCCACCCCTCCTCCCCTGCCCTGGGATCTCGGCTGGTGCCATACCGTAAACCCGGCCGGGCACATCTCCGAAAGGGGAACCCCCCCTCTGGGCCCAGCCAGGTTTGGGTAATACATGCCAGGTCTGCCCCCTCCTCTGTGATCAAATCACATATGAATTGGGCCTTGTTGTTAACTGACCTGGCGTTGAGAAGCAGCCGGAAACCAGGGCCCTCAAGAATCCACTGTCCAGGGCTTCAGTTTCAACATGGAGGGCCAGAACACGCCACCGGTAGTAAACACCGGGTGCGTCTTGCCCGAAGATGGCCGGCCTCTGGTTCCCATCATAGCATCCCTGGCCAGTCACCACCTCAATAGCATGTCCCACCCTACCGCCCCCAGAGTTTCTAGGCCCATTTGCCTCCAATCCTGGACCTCTGGAATCCATGGGTCGAAATAGGGGTCCCTTACCCCACTCACACATCCTCCCACACACCCAATCAAACACAGGGCAATGGCAGGCTCCGCAGTGCACCACCACACACTCTTGGCGCTGGTGGAGCCTAACCATCACTCCCCATTCACCCAACATACTTACTGTGCTCCCCGTCAGCCTCTCACTGGTCAACAGGGGGGCACCGCATCCATTCCTACTCACCCCGTCTCTCACTCGGGGTGAGTACTCTTACAAATAATCGTACAATCCTGGACTCCTCCCCCCCCTGCATCTCACACTTGGGAGGGAGTACCTCATTCACATTGGAGGGACCCTAATAGCTTCTGCCGTCTCTGGGTAGGTTGGGGGGATGACCAGTGCTCAGCTCTAAATTCTCCACTCCTCACTGTCGGGGCCTCTCTCGCTGAAGCCCGTTGTGTCAACTGGTCCCCTTGGTGTTGGAATCCGCCTCCCTCACGGTCTCCCCTCATCCAGAGAGACTTGGGAAGGGGCTTGAAACCATATAAGTTCGCCGTTGCCCCCCCACCAAGGTCTTCATCCAGGGGCTCTGGCAAAGGGGCCCAGAGTCACCAAGGCTCATCTTCCCTTGTCGCCACTGACTATGCCGTTCCTCCGGCTTTATTACAGTCCACCGAGTCACTGAGTTGTTTAGGCTACTCTACCCCTGAGGTCTAATGTGCAGCCTGGCCGGCCCGCTGTGCCGCTAAAAATCTGCCACGCCACCAGACCTAGTCCACAGCGCCGGGACTCGTCGCATCAGCAAAGCCGGCTGTCCATACCAGGGGCCCATCGCCCCGCTGGCCCACCGCGCCGGGCTCCACCGTCAAGGTCCGCACCACCTGGCAGGGCAAGGAACCCAGGAAACACCAGGTCCCCCCGCTCCATACCCTCCAAGGCTACCGTACCGCTGCACCGCTGAGGTCCACTGCAGGAGTCCACCGCCTCGCCTGGCAAGGAACACCAAGGTCCGCCGAGGCCCACCAAGACCTGCGGAAGTCCGCTGAGGTCCACAGGAGAGCTCCATCCATCCGCATCCATCCGATCCCACATGGGTCCACCGAGATCCACGGGAGTCAGCCACACCACAGGGAAACCGCCAAGGTCCGCCGGGCTTCACCACCCTGCCCGGGGGAGCTCTGTCCATCCACATCCGTCTCCGGCACAAAGGTATTGAAGGCCGGGTAACCTCCGAAATCTCCAGGTCTCTTCTCCAAGGTCTCCAAGGTCTCTTCCCAAACCCCAGTTAGTAAAGCGGGCGCTGTGCTCAGAAGAAACCAGGAGTCCTCCCCTCAAAGCAGCCAGCAGCGTCCATGTCCACTCCCGGTTGCCATCTTGGATACCTTTTTGCTTTTGCATATTTTATTACAAGGATGGAACATTTAAAATTCCTTGTGACACACACTTATAGTTGCCATGTTGTTTTGCCAGCTCATCACATATTCATACTTTAATGCAGACATCCGAACAAACCCTTTATGCTGATTTGTGCCAGCTTTGCTAAAAAAGGAGAGTAGAAATATGCTAGTTTTCATAGGAAAGGTTCTCATTGGAGATGCATAGAAGTATCCAAGAGCTGTTAGGAGAGCCATTAAGAGAAAGTAAATGACAACTCAGTCCTGGGAAAGGAGGGGACATGAGAAATAGACTCAAAATAAACCCACTTGATTTTTTTTGCAATAAGATGCTAACTCTGTCAGGCTTTCAATATTCTGTTATTATACCTACAACAATAAAATACATTCCTGCAGTCCTTACAGTATGGCTGGCTGGGGAATTCTGGGAGTTGAAGTCCACACATCTTAAAGTTGCTAAGGTTGAGAAACCCTGCCTTACAGTATCTTTCCTGGCCTGACCTACCTTGAAGGACTGATAGGGCAGAAATGAGCTGGCTTTAGGGATCTTAAAAAATCATCAAGAGGACTCTGGGAAAAATTAGGAAAGAGAACTGGAATGGAGATTATGGTTGACAAATAAAATAGATTAGACAGTTTTAGCTAATTAAAAACAAGTTGGCTTAGAAAGGCTGGCTGATGAGCCTAAAACAGGCTGCCCAGCATTACGCTGCTGAAGCTTATTGTAGGTGCAAGAGAGCCATATGCACAGCTGGTTGAGATCTGAAAATTCACTGAATACCTGCAGAGGAGGCTGCAGTGTAGGTGTGAAATGCAGAAAGTCCCCCATGGGGTTGAAGAAGACAGAAGAAAGGAAGATCACAGGTTTTACAAGCCAGAGAAAAGCCAGCTGCCGGCTTGATTGAGAGAGAAAAAATGGCCATCAATCTCTGTAAACTGTTCCTTTAAATTAAGAAACAGGTTGGGCTAGGAATAGATCAGCACCCACATATATTAAATTCACATCATAATCTACAAATATATAGGCTTAGAGTTGTTTTAGAATGAAGTCTTGAGTACAGAAAAAGTCATTCCCTTTAAAATTTAAAAGGAAAATGGTTTCTCTCAGTTATCAACTAAGGTTTGGGATGACAGAGGAATTCACAGTAGATTGCAGGGCAATTAGTTACACTTACCAAGCGAAGCTTTGAGAATGAAATTGTTCGCTGCTCACTTTAATATATTTATTAATGAAAAGATTTTAAAAAATCAGAAGTAGAGTTTTGCATAGAATTTCTTATCAAGTCATGTGAACCCACAGGATGCTTCAGTCACAGCTGCTTCAAGCTCAAAACAGTTTGTACTCAAGTCATTTTACACACCCCTGCTAGCTAGATGTTAAGAGTGTTTAACTAATGGGCTGAATGTATTATGCTGGCCTTACTAACAGTAGAAATGGAAATAATCTCTATTTAGCTGTGAGCTCCTATATGTGCCAGCATTGCTGGAATATATGTTAATTTCTGATAGCCATCAACATTGATTTACATTTTGTATCGATGTGAAAATAAAACTACAGGTGCATGGTTTGTTTTTTTTACTGGCTTTGATTAGTTAGTTTTTAGAATATAAATAATGCCATCTCAGTTATCTCAGAATGTGTGTATATTCAGTATGTTTGTATGATGTGTTATTGATTGACTATAAAGTTAATGTTACTTTCTAAATGCTGCTCATGATTATGTCAAACGGTGTCCTGTAGTGCTGTAGCAAGCATTGTTCATTTTGTAATGTCTTGATAAATCTTAAACATTCATTTGTTACTATTAAAGTTTAATAATTGCTGGTTGATTTCTTTAAATTTTAATCATTTGTTTTGACTGTGGCATTGTAAGGAAAAAGTTATTTTCTTCTGTAAATAGATAGATAGATAGATAGATAGATAGATAGATAGATAGATAGATAGATAGATATTAATGTAAGTGTGGGAATATAGTTATTCCTGAAATTACTATGTATCAGTTTTGCTACATATTCTGTTCAGAATGAGAAAACAAAATCATAGATCTGTGGAATAACACTAGTGTTCTGCATTTGATGGGAATGCAGTTTAAGCAGGCATGGAATTCTTGTATGTGAAACAGGGACATTTACTCTGGTTAATGGCCAGAATTGTATTATTGGACCATATGTTATTTCTCCAAGACTTTACTCACAATCCCCCCCATCCCATGTTGTTTGCTATCTCAGTTAGTAATTTGACAGTACTAACCCCAAATCTGGCCTGTTCCAAATAAAATAATCACAGGCTTCATGGAAGAATTTTGCCTTTAGTATTTATTTGTTCAGCTTCTCTATATTTAATATAGCAAATAAGTTTAGTTTGTATGCAGATATCTTTCTTATTTTCATTTATTTCTCCTAAAACGCTATATATAACTCTGGCAGCATCTTAAAGAACAATAAAAATAGATTATGTAAAAAGAAGCTTTTGTCTGCATTAAAGTTACAGGTTGCCAAATTCAGTGAAAGAGACCTAAATGGGGTGGGGGGGGGGTGTTATGAAAATGTTTTACATCTCTTGATTACTTTTATTTCAAGGCTTTATATTATTTTTCCTCCAAGGGCTTTTTTCTTCTTCTTATAAATTACAAAGTCTTGACTCTTGATTAATCCTTTTTTTTATAAAGAATATTACTATCCGCTTTGGTGTTTTAGTTATTCCTTTCTATTCTAGAATCAGTCTCAGATTCTATCCAAATAATTCATAACATGCATTCATGTTCAGTAATAGCAGCATACTGATGATTCCACTGAGTTTTCCACTCAACCCCCAAATCTCTTCTGCGCAGCAACAACTATTCAAAACCCATAAAAATCTATTCAAGGTAAAGGTAAAGGTTCCCCCCGCACATTTGTGCAGTCATGTCCAACTCTAGGGGCCGGTGCTCATCTCCGTTTGTTAGCCGAAGAGCCAGCGCTGCCCAAAGACGCTTCCACGGTCATGTGGCCGGCATGACGCGCGCGGAACGCTGTTACCTACCCACCAAAGTGGTACCTATTCATCTACTTGCATTTGCATGCTTTCGAATTGCTAGGTTGGCAAGAGCTGGGGCGAGTGCAGGAGCTTACTCCGTCACGCAGGGCTAGGGATTCGAACCTCCGAACTTGCGATCTTCCGATCAACAAGCCTGGTATCTTACCCGCTGAGCCGCCACGTCCCCATTCAAGGTATACATAAACCTAAACAAATTCATTGTGTTTCAGAAGTTCCACTGGACCGTTCTCAGTGGCCTGCAGTTTGGCAGAACCAAATTTGACCATTTTGGTTGTTCTGGCTTACCTGTCACCCACTGCCAGCAACTAATGACACTCCAGCAAGCTAACCTCTCAATCACCTGTCAACCGCTGTGCTTTCAGTTCTCACGCAGTATCCAGTTTTCCCTTCTCTCCTCTACTTTCCATACTAGTCTCTTCCTCTTCCATTCGTCCTTCACTTCTAAAGAGTAATTTATCCAGGTGACAAGCAACCGGAGAAGAATCATTTCAGTATTTCAAAGAGACTCCAGTTTAATTAACTCACTATAAATGAGGGTGGGAAGTTCCTCTTAAAGTTTCCAAAATAATGTATTTTCCAGAACTAGTATTAAAATCAACTGAAATCTGTGTAGTTCTTGCCTCCTTGATCTTGCCCAGTTGTGTGGAGCTTGACACAGGATGCCTTGCTACGGTTAGGTCCTTTCCCTTCCCTCTGCAAAAGGTTGCTTGGCCTCTCAAAATGGCCTACTTACCAATTATTTTCTGCATATAAACAGTTCCCATGAACTTTTGGGGATGGACATATTGGCCAAGTTGAGCGCGCACACACACACACACACACACACACACACAGAGAGAGAGAGAGAGAGAGTTAACACTGTATTACTCTTTTTGAGAAGTTTAAGAGATGAATACAAAATAGAAATAGTTTCTTTTTTATCTTGTTCTTGCCACTTAGTATGCCATTCTTAAGAAGAAAGGTTTGAACTACTTTGTCTTCAAATCCCCATCAGCTGTGTCGAAGTCCATCTCTAGCCAATTCACTGTCAGAGTTACAAAGTGTTTTTTTTTCCTTATTCCATGTCACATTGAAGAAACATCTTACTGGTTGTGTATGCTGATTTCTGAAATAAGTATTAACCAACACACCTTCCATCCTGTTACTTACTTTTTGGAGTATTGTAAATTTTCTTCTCTCGACTATTAAGCACTGTTTTTATAGCATTCTGACTTACTTTTTTGTAGTTTCATCCACTAAGCTTTGTCTAATACATAACAAATTTATATTGATAAATGAATTGGATATTTGTGATCTGAATTTTTCCCACCCTAATTCATATAACAAATTCAACAGGTTGTAGAACTGAGAAATAGGAGTGTTGTTATTTATCTTCTTTTTCCTGATGGTATTTTTCACTTCAGTAAGTTTTTATTCAGTACAGGAGACTGATGTTTACCTGAATTAGGGAACTGTTAAAAAGAATCACCTATAAACACATTGCTGCTCTAAAACATGTTTCATTATTATCTCTTCTATCTCTTGCTATTTCTGACAAATTATTTTTAATTAGGTAATGGTAACATGCACTTTTAAGTCATATTTATAGATATTATTAAAGCAGTGCAGAAAATAGATGTTCTTATGAAAAAGAAATGTAGGTTTTGCTCTGAATAGTTTTCTCATCTAATCTGGATGAATTCAAAACTGGTTTTACTATATATGAAAGCACCTCCTATTGTTTGTCACCAGCATGTCCTGAGACTGTTTACAAAAACAAGGGAGTAGAAGTATTTCAAATAGCAAACAGAACAAATCAAGCACATCTGCACAGTCTGAAGAAATCTTTGCATACGTAACATGATATTGAAGTTAAAGAAGGATTTTACAAATGAAAGGCTTTGTTTTTATTAAATTTTTATTCTAAACATGCAATATCTGTGTATCTATTACACAAAAGAATGCTATTTTACATGTTTGTCTAATAGAGGGTTCTGCTTTGTGGTTACAGAATAACGAGGCGTAATAACAGTTGTCTTTCAATTATTATTTGTGCTATGTTATTTCTGATTAGCTGGAATATGCTTGTTATTCTTGTGCTAGTCTGCACATCATATGTCTAGATAAACAGAGTTTGAATTCTTTTTTGCCTAGATAAATACATTAAATGGAAGGTGAAGCATTCCTAATATACAAATTATTACTATTAAACCTTTGTAGTGTAAATCAGGGCTTACAACTTCCACTAAATGTTTTACTACCTGTTTATATAAGAATTAATCTGCATATATATATTAATTTTTGTTTGTAAGAAAAATTGTCCTTTTAAAAAATAAAAAACCAGTGTTAATATTGCCTAAGAAGATTAGACATAGATACATAAATAATAAAAAAAATAGATTAATAGTTAACGGAATGAAAATACAGTACATCCTACAACACTTTATTAAAATATTCCTTGGGAAAGTTGTAAGATTTGGGTTTGAAAACACTTAAGTAAGTTTCCTTAATTTGTTATTTTTTTCTTTAGTAATTCCTCCAAATCTTTAACATTCACTGAATGGTTCTGAATAGTAGCTTAGTTGAAACTAGTGTAAATATTTGACAGAATATTGAATATTGAAAAAATATTTTTATTGGAAAAAGTGATTAAAAGCAAATATTCGATACTTTTAAATTTTTCAGGTAAATTAGGTGGAATTGCGCAGGAAAACAACACTATAGATTCTGGAGAACTTGATATAGGTCGAAGAGCAACTCAAGAAGTTCCTCCTGGGATCTTCTGGCGGTCACAAGTCTTCATTGATCAACCACAGTTTCTAAAATTCAATATCTCCCTTCAGAAAGATGCTTTAATTGGAGTATATGGCCGAAAAGGTTTACCACCTTCACATACTCAAGTAAGAGTTGTTTTTAATGAAAGTAATATTCAGCACTTCACATCTTTGAAAATTGGTTATTATGCTGGGTTTCAATATTTGGTTTATTTTTTATTATTTGATATATTGTGCCAAGGTCATAATAGTGACCCTTCTGAACTGTAATTTTACAGCACACATACACGCTTCTAAAAAGGAATTTCAGAACACCCAAACACATGCATACATATACTCCCCTTCCTCACAGAAAAAATTGTACATTTTTTCAGAAATCTTAAGGTTTTTAAAATATACTATAAGATATAAATGCCACATCATAATGATAATTTAATATGAGATTGTTATTTTGATTAATTAATTAAATTCAACATTGTTTTTTTTAACGTAAGTATTTTAGCAATAAGCATCACAGTTATTTCTTAGTAAAATCAAAGGAACTTGAGATCAATTAGAACTTTTAGGGATAACGTATTTATTCATTTATTCCTTAAAAACCTTTAAGATTGGCAGTTACTTCATTTTTACTTTCTTTTTGCTATAATGCTCTTAGAAGTGATGTTTTGCAGCATTTTTTCTGTTTGTAACAATATTCCCAGATGTAGCTGAATGACTGCCTGTTATATTTTTTGTCTGTGTCAGAACCATCTGAGTTGCACAGCTCTGTTTTCTCAGACATCACAAATAAATCAACCTGAAGTAATTGATAGTGACTGACCATTCAAAAATAGTCAATGGTAGTTTCAAGTTGGTATGACACATTCTTAAAATGTCGGTTTGATTGCAACCAGGCAGTCAATATGTTTATCTAAAGAAACTACAAAATAACAAATGACTTTGGTACTTTGAAGTAAAAATTAACAAACTCTGAGAGGCGCTTGTCTAATCTGGCAAATATAAGGAGTTTTTCCATGGAGGTAAAAATTATGAATAATACTTTGCTGCAAACAGCAGCAAAAATAGCAGCCAGTACTCTACCTCTACAACAAACAAACAATTAATTAATTAATTAATTAATTAATTAATTAATGGTAGTTCTGATGCTACTAGAATACATATTGAATGTTTATAACTTAATACATGTTATTAAGCCCAATGTCAAGATCTGGAAGAAAGTTGTTATGATAAAATTAAGCAGTTAACAAACAGAAAGAAAAATTATGTTAATAAGGAATTTACAATGTATGCTGCCCACCACTGCCCTTTTTTTTTTAAATAGCTGTGCATCTGCTGTGTCAACAGGGTTGATTATTTTTGTAGTACTCATTAATCAGGGTGGTGATAGTTTACAATCACATCCAAAGAGGAATAAAATGAATTATTATAAACAAATCCCGTGAATGATCTGCCCCACTCAGTCATTCTTTGAATATTGAGATTTAAGTATTGTAATTTGAAAGTCTGGCCTCTGAGGTCTGCTGTCCTCACCTTTTCACTTAAAAATCTGAGCTGTACAGCTTCTGTGTATGGCAAAAAAGCAGTGAGGAAGCTCAGCAGTGACCCTGACATAGTGAAGTGTCTGTGCTGAACTAAACAGTAGGAATCTCACTTTTGACAAACGGATGTGAAGGGAATAAATGCACTGAGAAAGAGGCTTTCTGTGGAGAAGACCCCAAGAGCATCTGCTCAAAGAAAGAGCCATTTTCAAGCAGGTTTTCTGGTACTTGGCTTTAAAAGTCACAGTCCCTGACTAGTGACCTCTAGTGGTCAGGCACTTACAATCCTTTGCCCTCTCATATCAGCAAAATTATTAATGATGGTTAATACCTACCTTCCCTGATGCATTTAAAGCTTCTGCTTCAGCCATAGTAGGAGCATAATAAGCTGCAGCTTGTGGCCATCTCTAAATGAGGGAGCAAAATCTCACAACACTGTTTGAGAGAGAGCATGCAATCTCCCTTCATGAATACCCATTTTGCTATCAGCCAACATTCAGCAAACTACCTGTAACTCATGAGTTACCTGATGGAGACCTCCTCTTTAAAGACAATTTATTTTCCATCAGTCTGATTCCCATATGCAAAACCTTGGCTAAAGGTGTCTATCATGTTGCAGAATCTGAACCAAACATATCTTTTAATGCAATTTAAAAGTACATTCTAGTCTCCTTCAGCCATTTCTTGATTTTGTATTTTTTGTATTGCTTGTATTTTTCTCACTGTTGTTAGCCACCCAGAGTTGTGTACCACAAGATGGGTGGCCATATAAATCTTTTAAATAAATTCCCACTCCATGAAAAATGCAAATTTGGCTAGCCACCTTTGCTTATTTGGATAGAAGCAAGACATACAGTATGAACAAGATATGGCTAAGTATATCTGGAAGGGGGACATCTGGCATCCAGATCTAAAATAATTTGAGATTTTACATATTAAAATCAGTTTCCTTCTTTCTTATGAAATCATCATCATCAATCACACAGGCCAAATTTCAGTGACATATCCTTCATTTTTTCTTTTAAACAAGTAGAGAACATGGAGCTATGGAGCAACATGGGATTGCTAAATTCCTGGAAGCTTGATCTGACAAAGATACAGAAATAAAATTACAGAAATTTATATTGGTTTTAGAATAAGTGAGTATAGTGTTAATGTATCTGAGCCAGGTGCAAGACATATCCTTAAAATTGAAGAACAGGTGCCTCTGAATTTGTCCTTTTACATAAAAGTTTATTCTTAATACACCAAGCTTTGTTTTTGTTTTCAATCACGTAATTTAGGTGAAAACAGCCTACTTTCTTATTGTTACACAGGAAAAAGTATAAATGTACTGCAGATTACCCAGACATTGCCAGTGGACTGTGCTCTTCTTGAGCATCCCTGATCTCTGCAACATATCTCTAACTGTCCTGTTCCAACAAAGCTCAACCCTGGAAGCAGTGTTTAAATATCTTTATTTACAAAATCACAAAATGCAGCCCAATTTTTGAAGGGCACCGGACCACTACTGGCTGGGTCCTGGGAGTGCCCTTCCATAGGAACTCGACTGGTCGCAAAAATGACCCGAGGCTCGAAGCTGGGATTCCGAATGGCAGGAGAGCAAGACTGGGTTTCACACGGAGGCGCGGTGGTAAGGCAAGGCAGTCCTTCAGCGAGACACGTGGCCTCAGTACGCGGCAGGAATTCAGGTGGGCGTGCGGTATCAGGGCAAGTCTGTACCTCCGGGAAGCACGTGGCAGCGGGCGATGGCTGGAGAGCAGACAGATGCGCGGTAGCAAGGCAAGTCTGTACCTTTGGGAAGCACGTGGCAGATAAAACTCCAGCCATTCCTGGTGGTCCCCCACCCTCATGAGTAGGCATTGGGTGGCAGTAGTCACAGAGCCAGAACGAAGCATTCGCCTGTCGATGGTCTCCATGACCAACGGAGGGTCCACCTTGCAGCATGGAACCCCCCACTCCTCGGTGAACCCTTGGTCCATGAAATTGAAGGTGGCACCAGAATTTACCATGGCTTGGGCCACCAGTGTCGAGGTACTCGGAACCTGGAGGGTGACGGTTATTGACATATGTTTGAGGGGTGCGAGATGGGGCAATGTTATCTGGCTGACCGCCAGCTTGGCCCAACCTAACTGCCTGTTTAGGCTGGGCTGAGTCCGTTCCCCAACAAGGAAGCAACGGTAGACTTGGGGCAGTTCATGGCACGGTGGCCTGCTTCCACGCAGTATAAACAGTCCTTCCCGATGGCACCGGTCCTTCTCCGTCTGTGTAAGGCGAGGCCTGGCACCACCTAGCTGCATGGGCTCTTCTACGGTGCGTGGGTGACTCACAGAACGTGTGGAGCGAATGATGAGGGCTGGGCAAATCGTCTCCCCGACCTCCATTGCTGCAACCGTCCGACAATTTGGAGACAAAGATGTGCCAGCGCCTGAAGTGTTTGTCTGGGCTAACTCGTCCAGGATCTCTGAGGATAACCCTTCCTGAAATTGGTCCAGAAGGGCTGCCTCATTCCACTTCAGATCCTGCGCCAGCAGCCGGAAGTCACTGATATATTTGGCCACCGGTCGGTTCCCTTGTCGCAACCCCCTCAGCCATCTACTGGTGGTCTGGGTTTTCACGGGGTCCATGTACATGGTCTGCAGCTGGTGGCAGAACCCGTCGAAGTCACCCAAAAGTGCATCTTGCTGAAGGATCAGCGGCGAAGCCCAGCGTGCAGCATGACCCAACAGTAGGCTGATAACGAAGCCCACCTTGTGGCGATCCAACGGAAACTGCTCGGGCATAGACTTAGGTATAGCTGGCATTGAGCAAAGAATGCAGGGAACTAAGCTAGAGTCCCATCACATTTTTCCGGAACTTGCACTGAGCATTTGTGCCACTGGTTCACGACCGGAACTGCTGCGGGTGGTTGTGTTTGCAGCTGAGATTGCTGGGCATTCAGCAGGGCGATCTGTTGGCTAAGCTGCGTGTTCTGTTGGTTTAGTTGCGCGTTTTGTTGGGAGAGTTGGGTGTTCTCCACCGAGAGTTGATCCATGTTTCCTTATCACAGGCAAGAGCAAAGAAGGAAATGAAGAACAAAAGTAATCAAATACACTCTTCCTTTCTCCCCAGCGGGGGAGCGTGGCCAGAGACAATCTGTCCTGTTCTGACAAAGCTCGACCCTGGAAGCGGTGTTTAAAGATCTTTATTTACAAAATCACAAAATGCAGCCCAATTTACGAAGGGCACCGGACCACTACTGGCTGGGTCATGGGAGTGCCCTTCCGTAGGAACTCGACTGGTTGCAGAAACGACCCGAGGCTCGAAGTCGGAATTCCGAACGGCAGGAGAGCAAGACTGGGTTTCACGCGGAGGTGCTGTGGTAAGGCAAGGTAGTCCTTCAGTGGGACACGTGGCCTCAGTACGCGGCAGGAATTCAGGCGGGCATGTGGTATTAGGGTAAGTCTGTACCTCCGGGAAGCACGTGGCAGCAGGCGACGTCTAGAGAGCAGACAGATGCGCGGTGGCAAGGCAAGTCTGTACCTCCGGGAAGCGCGTGGCAGCAGGCGATGGCTGGAGAGCAGATGGATGCACGGTAGCAAGGCAAGATGGAACCTCCGGGAAACACGTAGTGGACGATGACTGGAGATCAGGCAGGTGTGCGGCATCGGAATCGATGTCCTCGAACGGTGGCGGCACTAGTCTCCAGCACGGGATCGCACATGGCGACAGGAACGCGATCCGCGGAGCACGTGGGTGCTGAGATAGAAAGGGTGTCTCCAGCAACCGGTGCTGGGTATGCTAGCCCTTTTATTCTTTGAGTTTCTCGCCATTTGCGTCCAGGAGCCAGTCGGGATTTGCGTTGCTCGGCCTGCCTTTCCCACCTCCTTTGCCATGCGCTGATGGGCGGAGGTGTTTCTCCTTCCGGGCTACCTCCAATCAGCGGCTCCGGCTGGGATTCATTTTTCGCGCCATCACAGCTTCTTCCTGTTAACGGCTCATCTTCCTCCAACTCAGAATCCGGCATGGCAGCAGGCCCAGGCTCGCTCCTGACAGTAACATGTATTGTATTACATTTTTTCACACTGCAGAAAAGTCTGAAAAAAAGCTTAGTACAGGCTAAGTAATGAGATTTCAAAGTCTGAGGCTCTGAAAGGCTCCACCTAGTTTTTCATAATTTGGGGAAATAGATTAATAAAAAGAAACTTTGTTTAACTTTCTGTAATAATTTTGGAAAAGTTGATGCTGTACTAAACCTTTGATAATGTATTTGTTACTTTTAATAAAACTAGAGCTTCTGACAGCAGTGTGATATCTTAAACTGATACAACAGCTTTCTTATTTGTGTCTTTTTTACGATTTTAAGAAGGAAGTATACATTCACCATGTTCTTGAAGAAGGATTGTTTAAACTATTAACATCAACATGTTCCCTATTTTTATATTCTTAGTTGTTTCCACATATTAAGATTATTGTTTCTCTTTAGCAAACTATATAAATCACTATGATATTATTCAGCCATGAACATTTGTTCTTAAAAGCATACCTCCAGGATATTTTGAAAGCTGTATGTTGTGAGTTATGTGTTATATATTTCTTCAACAATTTATGTAAAATGGATTCAATACTCTCATTTGGACATATTTTTAAAATGATAAACTTATTACTGAGAACAATATGAATATAGTTTTGAACATTAATGCCATAATGCACCAATAGATAACGTAGCATGTGATGCATTTTTTCCCCTTGCAGTATGACTTTGTAGAACTTTTGGATGGGAGCCGATTGATTGCAAAGGAGCAGCGTAACCTTCTTGAGACAGAGAGAGCAGGTAGACAGACAAGATCTGTTAGCCTTCATGAAGCAGGGTTCATTCAGTATTTGGATGCTGGGATCTGGCACCTGGCTTTTTACAACGATGGAAAAAATGCAGAGCAAGTGTCTTTTAATACGATTGTTATAGGTAAGTAGAGTATTCATAATATTCATTAAGAAATGATACCGTTGCACTTCTTACTTAATAAAGATCTTCCCTTCGAATATCTCAAAGCTGCTTTCTAACATAACCTCTATTTTAACTATACACAATTATTAAATTAGAAATACAATGCCATGTTAATTATAGACAGAAGATATGAAATGTACTAAAAGTTATGTATGACGTGTAAAGCTCTACCATGAAATGTACTAAAATATATGTATGACGTGTAAAGCTCTACCATGAAAGTGAACACCTTGTAAAATTTTATTCGGATCTGTTGGATTTTAAAAAGCAGCTTTATTTATTCTCTTGAAAGCATAAATGCATGTGCACTTCCAAAGATGTGTTAATTTACTGACATTTGTTCTCTAAAGGGGGGTTCTCTGCTGCTTTTCTTCAGTGCACTGATTGCTGCCTGTTAGAATTTGTCTTCTTTTGGTAACTTTCAGAGTCTGTGGTTGAATGCCCTCGAAATTGCCATGGAAACGGAGAATGTGTTTCAGGATCATGCCATTGTTTTGCTGGCTTTCTTGGCCCCGATTGTTCAAGAGGTATATAAACTGCATTCTTTTTTAAATAAGTTCAAATAAGAAGCAGAAAAACAAGTAGTTACTAAGAAGCAAGAAAAAAGATTTTGAAGTACAACTTGTCAAGATGTTCCTCTGCCTCTAAAGCTTGATTGAAAAGAATGATGTTAAGTTTTCTGTCATGTTTTATTTCACAGCAGCCTGCCCAGTATTGTGCAGTGGTAATGGGCAGTACTCCAAAGGACGTTGTCTATGCTATAGTGGTTGGAAGGGTACGGAGTGTGATGTGCCTACCACCCAGTGCATTGACCCTCAATGTGGGGGTCGTGGGATTTGTATCATGGGCTCTTGTGCCTGCAACTCTGGATACAAAGGAGAAAACTGTGAAGAAGGTAAATAAGCAAATATTGACTTAGGATTGAACTATAATGCTTTAAAACATTGTATGTTATTCCACTAGGGCATATTGTTGATCTAAACATAAGACAACATTAATTAGATACTATGATGTTTCATTTAAACAGAAACAAGTATTTCTTTGTGTTTTGTTCGTACTTATAATCCTTCAAGCATGTTAAATACAGAACTTAGAATATATTTCTAGAACAGTGAACTTTAATTGCTTAACTATTGCATCTATAAGTGCAAGTTAATCTGTTTTAAGAGCATGCTCTTTTTATCTGAGCTAAAAGTAGAAAAAAGCTAAATGCTTGATAAAATACAGATTTTTTAATGAAAATAATTATTTTAATCTTTATTAACTGAACAACTGAAATGAATGATTTAAGAGTATTACACTAAAATGGCATAAACTTTGTGTTGTAGGAACTGAATAATTATAAAAACTATTTACTTGAGAAAAAAAGTGTGGTCATTTTTGCTGGATTTATTTAGACAGAGAAAGCACAACTTTCCATTCTCAATCAAATTGATTTTATTGATCAGCACACACAAAGTAATACAATTAAGTCTCTGGAATTAAATTTTCAGACCATTGACCCTACAAGTGTAACATTTTATTGAGTCAAATTGCTAAATTAAATCTCATCATCTAAAGCACATTAAAGGGAATTAAGAAAGATAGAGCTATGCAACTCATTTATTTCCTAAATAGGCTGTGGGTCAACCTGTAGTCTGCCTGCCTTTTTGGATGGGACAGCTACATTTCTAGGTTGGGTTAATTTCTCTTGTCTTTTTGCATTTCTTTTTTTCCTTTTTGCCTACATACAGCCAAATTTCCCCTAACATCAGCAAAGAAATATGTGATACTTGGGAAAGGGAGAGCAACAACTCTGTCCTTCCCCTACTCCATGGAGGATATTTATTTACACAGCAGACAAAATAAATATCTAACAGAACATTTGTTATGAACAGTATAAATTAAATGACTGCATTGTTCTATTTTATAATACACAATGATGCTTAAGGGATAAGAAATGAGTAAGAGGATACTAAAAATAGTTATGCTGTAACTGGGACCTAAAAGTAAAGACTGGTGTGTCGAAAGCTAAAGAAAGCTGTAAATGGAAGGCGTGTCAAGGACTAATTCAGCAATTGGGAATCAGGAAAGTAATTGGAGATTTTCTGGCTATTTGGTAGATTATGAGTCTGTGCAGATTCCTGTTCAGACTCTCTAGAGGTCACAGAATTGTGTGGCAGGAGCCACACACCCCATGCATACCACGCAACTAGGTGCAGCTCCCACCGAACTCCTCTGGTTTGTTTTCAAAGTGACACGGCATTAGCATTGAGCTGATGGTATTTTCTATTTTTATGTATTATATTGTATTTAACTTGTCTATAACACTTCTTCAAATGTTTTTTTTTTCCTTCAAATGCCAACATTGCAGAAACAAGGCTCCCTCCTTAAATGGTCTCAAGCCCTTCAAGGCAAACTCAGGAAACAAGAACCACGTGGATTTCTAGAAATATCTTTATTTGATAGTAGGGTATTGTAACAGAAACTTGAAAGCCTACTAAAGTAGTTCTCCAACTCAACTGATACCTAGCGTAATTAAGGCAGAGTAAATTAGTCATTTCTCATGTTTTCCCCTCTCCTGGAATCAGGAATCTTTTCTGTAACAGTCAGGCTCCCTTTTCCTTGTTCTCAGCGTCTGTTAGACATTTCATGACAGGTGAGCATAATCTTTATCTCTCTGCTGCACCATCACAAGGACTCAGAAAATTGCCCAGTATTGGCTCAAAGCCTCCTGAAAAGTCTATGCTGCCCAGTCCTAAGCAGAGAAAAAAGGAAGTGAGTAAGTTAAAGAATGTGACACAGTCTAATATCTGCTTCAGCAGCCTTGGGAGCCTTGCCATATTAGTCATTTCAAACATTGCTGCTGCCAGTTGCAGTATTGTAAATTTACCAGTCAGTACCATCCAGTCTTACTAGTGCAGGGCTTTCCAAAGTGCCGCCGCTGGCGACATGCCAGTGGCGGCACGGTGGGGGCGCGCGCGCGCGGTGGCGACACAAAAAGATATGCAGCGGCGCGCGCGCGGCGGCAACACAGGAAGACATGAGGCGGCGCGCATGGCGGCGGCGCGGGGGCGTGCGCGTGCACGGCGGCTGCCGCTGCCACCGTGCACGCGCGCACCGCCGCTTCCAGGTGGTGTGGCGACACACTTTTGTGTCGCGACACACAGTTTGGAAAGCTCTGTACTAGTGACTCCTCAGACCCAGGACTTCGTTTCAGAAGGAGAGATTAGCAGCACATCTTCTCTTTTTCCTGGGTCCTCACGGCATCAGGCTTTTCACAATTCCTTTCAGTGGACTCATACTCTTTGGAGCAGCCCAAGATACGGTCAGATAGATTATTTACATATATTAGTCTTCCATGGTTTTTGCCACCTAATTACGCTCTGAAAGAAGCATGTAACTGACACTTCTTCTATGCTTCAGGATGCTCCTTCAAGGCAGATCTCGCATCCAGGATCTAGCCTGGCATATTCTCTTACTCAAAGATCACTGTCATCACCCTAGCTAATTAGGCCACACCTGCGCTGCTCTGTGCTGCTCATAAATAATGTCCATATTTGACTATTCTGCATTATAGGATTTCTTCAGCATTGTGGTTGTAGAGTTAATTTTTCAGTTGATGCAATTTCCCACACTTTTCAATGCCATTGATCTAATGACAGATGTGCTTTGTTTTTCAATATTTTGTGATGACAGAGCTTGCTGCTAACAATAAAGATTATGTTTCTTAGGTTGCCTTGTATTACATGTTTTAAGAAATATAGACAGCATTCCGACTTCAAGATTCATATGTTCTGTAATTTTGTAAACATTACTAAAAATGTTTAACATATAACCAGAAAGAGTAACCAATTGGACATTGCCATCAACACTGAAAATATGTGCCAATTTGCTTATATCTTTACCAACACAGTGTAGAAAGATTGTGATTAATATAATAGAAGTAGTCTTTGGGTTATGATGGCAATTGGGACCGCAATTTCTGTCACTAACTGATGTCATAAAACGCAGTGTCATGTGACTGCATTGCTTAGTGACACCAATGCCAGCAGTCCCCGTTGCTATTGTTAAGTGAGAACCGTGCGGGTTCGTTAAGCGAGGACCTCACATGACTGCATTTATGCTGCTGAAACCGTGTCCCAGGCAAGCAGGCCGGCAGGCAGAAGCTGCAGGTGGGTGCCGTGGGTGGACACTATAGAGTACGAGATCCCCATGTCACCTGGGGGCTCCTCAGGAGAAAAAGCGATGGGAGTGACTTGCAACTTCCTGCCATCTTCCCCACTGACTTTGCTTGTGGGAAGCCGTCGGGGAAGGACGCAAATGGCGATCATGTGACCACAGGACACTGCAACCATCATAATTGCAAGCCAGTTGCCAGGTGCCCGAATCACGATCATGTGATCGTGGGGACACTGCGACGGCCACAACTTTGAGGATCGGTCATGAATCCCCCTCATTCAGCACCGTCATAACTTTGAACAGTTGCTGAACGAGTGGTCACTATGCAAGGGCTACCTGTAAAGTTGTTAGAGCTATAGCTGTCTTTTCTCTAAGAGAGAAATGAAGCTTTCTTGGACATTTCCTTTTTTTTCACCTTCACAACTAGAACCCAGTAAGATAAATTCATCTGAGAGAAAATGATTGGTTCAGTTACCCAGTGAGATCCAGTGACTGAGTGTGGACTTCAACTTGAATTTTCCAAGTCTTAGTCCAGCACCTTTAACCACTTATAGGTAATCCTCGGTTAACAATGGCAATTGGGACTAGAACTGCCGTTGCTAAGCAACATTGTTGTAAAGTGGGATGTCACATGACCGCGCCGCTTAGTGATGGCAATTCCAGCAGTCTTGGTTGCCGTCGTTAAGCGAGGACCTCACTTGGTCGCCATTTACGACCTCCTGCCTGCTTCCACATTGACTCACTTAGCAACCACTTTGCTTAGCAATGGAGTTGCCCTTCCCTATTGTGGTCGCTAAACAAGGACTACCTGTACTGACCAATTTTTAATTCCAAAATAAATATGTGCTTCCCTAATCTGAATTTGTATCACTATATGCAGGGAGGGTTTTTCATTTTCTTTCTTAAATTTAGTTTTTCCTGAGCCCTTCCACCACCGAGGGATTATTCAACTGGAAGGATGCTTTCTCTCTCTAGATGAGTTTCAGCACAAAAGACAAACAGAATCAGCTACTGTGTAAAGTGCAGATTACTCCTTAGGCATAGATTTGCAGATATCAGGAAGTGAGAACATATATTGGGGAAATGGAAGAGAATTAAGGAGAACAAGTTTACCTAGATCAGTGCTTTCCAATCTGCCGCCGTTGGCGACACACCAACGGTGGCAGCGGTGGCGGTGCGGGGGCGTGCACGGCAGGGGCTGGCGTGGGGGGTGCATGGCGGCGGCAGTGGCAGCCTCCGCTAAAACGCGGAAACACTGATGGCCTGCCGCCGTGCACGCCCCCACCGCCGCTTCCGGGTTGTGTGGCGACACACAAACTCTGTGTTGCTACACACTAAAGTGTCGCGACACACAGTTTGGAAAGCTGTGACCTAGATATCATACTGAGTTAGCAACTGTTCCTGTTTTATTTAAGATTTTATTTGTTGGCATCTTGCTTATGTAACTACTCTATCCTGTTCTGTATTCCATGGCATAGATACATCTGTCTTTTTCTAGACGACCTGGTCAGAACATTTGGCTTTGCATTCTGTAATCCTGTTGTTATAGCTGGGGTTGAGCTTGAGTTCCCCCTTTTCATTTTTCAGTACCGAATAAGGTCTTTATTCACATTTTTGCTATTTCATTCATGTGTAACAGTAATCAGCCTGGCAAATAACAGTGGAACTTACAAATGCAAAACTCTTTTTTTTCAGCTGATTGTTTAGATCCAGTCTGTTCAAATCATGGTGTATGTATCCATGGCGAGTGTCACTGTAATCCAGGTTGGGGTGGTAACAACTGTGAAATACTGAAGACAATGTGTCCCGACCAATGCTCTGGCCATGGCACGTATCTTCAAGAAAGTGGCACTTGTACTTGTGATCCTAACTGGACAGGTCCTGATTGCTCTAATGGTAAGGATTTTGGGGAAATTGTTTTGTGCTAATAATATTAAAAATTTCCAAACTTCTGTAGTGCTGCATTTGGTAATTTACAGATCCCATTACAGCCAAAGTATACCACCAATGTAAATATTGGCAAGAAGAACTTGAAAGCTTTTATTTTCCATCAACGCAGTTTCTTGTATCATCAACTGCAATTCATTGTATTTGTAGTTAACATTAACTGTTGTTAGCTTTAAACTGTAGTGCGTAATCTTAAGACCCCAAATCCATTTGGGGTCCTCTGAAAATTTCTCTGAGTACAACTGCTAAAATAGTATCATTTTTTGCTATTTAATGTGGGAAACAAAAAATGTTTAAGCTCCAATTGGATATAATACTGTATATACATATAAAGAAAACAGAAGGGGGGGGAAAGAAAATTATGGACTCTCTCACAATGATAATAAAACCTGGGGGGGTTTGTTGTTTTTTTTTACATCAGCACCAAACCCCTACAGTTTTAAATGCAATTCACTGGCTACCAAATTTCAAAACCAGCTAGATTCAAACAGTGGCTTTCAAATAGGACGTGTTCGAATCAACTATACTTAATTTTAACCAGAGTTTCTTGTGCAATACTAGAAGCTGTGGCTAATCAACTTTGTGCTCATACATATGTAGTAATGGCCAAAGAAGTGATCCTTTAAAATGTTTAGCTATTACTTTGTATCTATGCTGAACCATCAATAGCATTGATTGAATTGATGGTATACACTTAGATGTTTTCATATTAAGGTATCTTAACATAAGCTATTCTCCTTGTCAATGCCACTAACTAAAGTCAATGTTCATTATTAAGGAAATTTGCTAGGTTTAATTCCATATGATAAAGTTGGCAGAAGTGTAAACAAGAGCCTATGGAATCTAATTCTATCTATTTCAGAGAAAACTTGAGCCATGTTCAGGCTTTCTGAAAATATGTGGGAAGAGAGGAAATATAAATGTGTGTTTTGGCTCAATGTTACGTTTTGGGAAGTTCTGCAAGAAAACAGTAAGCACATAAGGCACCATATGAGCTTGACCCGGCACTGTCCATACATGTGTTCATCAGTTCCATTCCACATGATCAGGTCACCTTCATTCAGATCTATTACATCCTTTTTCTTAAGTGTCACAGACACATTTCTATTTTCCTTTCATTGCTTTGATTTGTTAATTTATGCTCTTTACCCATTACATTCCAAGTCAAAATTTTCCATATCCCATAGTCATTACCAGATGGGTCAATAAATATTGTCTCTGCCACCCATCATGACTTTGATTAATTAAGGATTTTGCTTGTTTTTTTAGTAAGAAAAAAAGTGGTTTAGGTTATCAGCCTTATTCATACATATTTCACATGCAGCATTCCCTGTTAACAATAAGAACACAATACCTGCCACTTACGATATATTTTTGCCTCAAATTTAATCAGAGCTCAGTTTTATCCTAAGCATTCTTGTAGTATTTCATGCAAGTTAGGATTTCTAATCTAAAGATTAACTTGGAAGCCAACATACTTTTGCACATATTTCATCAACTAGGAAATGAAACTACTTTTGAAATTAATTGAAAGTTGCAAATAGCCTTTCAAAAACAAGAATGATATTGCAGATAATTTGCATCCAATCAAATGAAGATGTTTCAGTTTAGAAAAATTGTTAACATCCCAAAAGAGAAAAGAATAAGCTGTTTTGTTCCCTTTTCCTTAGTGGTTGTCCATTAATTAGCTCTCCAATTCCAGTTTTTCTAAATTAACCCTAATTAATAAGCTCATTACAAAGACTGGCATACCTTGCTTTAAAGCAGATCTGCTAAACGCTGATAAACACCTCTTTAATGAAAAATTGATTAGATTGAGGAGAAAAGGCAAGTGTTTGGAAAGTGAGGGTATTCTGAAGTTAATCTATCCAAACATCTCATAACAAAAAAATCCAATTCATAACATAAAACATGGTATGAAAAAAGCTTCACAGGTTTCATTCATTCTGACACATATACTGTCAACATACTGTATGCTTGATGTTCTACAGTGCTTTGAAATAGAGTAAAGTAGTCATGGTAAATGAATCTTCTTTTTTTTACACTTATTTGTATCTATCACAAATAATTTCTTTCTTTTCAGGATTGGTGTTCTGGTTTATAAAAAAACAGGAAATTGTTCCAAGAGACTTCAACTGTGTCCTTAGGTTATGTTAGATTGTATTTTCCTTGTGATACTAGCTTCATAGAAACAAAAGGAAAAGAAAAGGAAAATTCAATCAGAAAGTTTTTTTTATATTTTGAACAATAATATATTATTTACTCTTTATTGTTACAGCAGTTAGTTGGATTTTTCTGATTCACAGTAAAATTTAGGTTAATCACCCATGCACAGCCTTCTTTTCTGTCCACTTAAGACATAAAATTGTTTGTGCTCAAAAGCAAATATCCAAATAACAAATAACAAAAATTTATAATACTCAGTATAAAGGTCATTAACATTGTACAACTGAGACATTATTGTTCAAAATGGTTCTGTTGATCAGTGACTGAAATAAGACCTAAAACGAATGGAACTTCAGCATACAAAAATACCTGTGATAAAGAGAAAGGTTGCTGTTTGTATATCATGTATATACATTTCATGCCAATGTGATACATCCACCCCCCCAAATAAAAAAATCTCTTGCAATAATGATAAAGGTACAGTGGTTTTTTAACTGAAAAAGAAAGATACAGTCTCTGAAACACTTTTTTTCCACCCTATAAATTGCCTATACAAAGTCTTCATACTTACAGTTTTGAGATTATAGATAACATATGTTTCGAAACAAATACAACCACTGCTCTTTTTAAAGTTATCATGACAGTCAGAAAGCCAGCTCATCTTAAGAAAAACGACTATATGGAATTCACCACTGATATTGTTACTGTATATCTCAAAAGTGCCTGAGATAATAGAACTTAAGCAAAAGGTATATATAATCTGATTCCAAAACATGATGGATTCACATTGTATAGTATCCTAAAGTTGAATATTAACACAACATTGTAGTGTTCTAATTTTTTTACTGTTTAAAACAATATATATTTGTATTATAATTCCATTTTTCTGAACATTTGACCACACTGTTTACTGGAAATAATCTACAAATCCTCATAAATTTATACAAGTGCATAAATTTATACAAGTGCATAAATTTATACAAGTGCATTTAAAGTGAAATGCAATTTCAGGTTGCCCCTAAGAAATATGTGATCAGAAAAATGGTCACATATTGAAACAGCTGTAAGCTAAGTGAAGAAATCAGTAGAGAGATATCACTAGATCTGCTTAATAAATAATCAAACATTAGCAAAGATATAACTTCTGAATCACCTAAAATAAATTACTTGATTTAATTTTCAAAGAGCATGTTTCTGTCCATATAGCTGGTTTTTGGAGCTTAGCTAATTACTGTGCTCTTTTTCCTTTTCCTCTTTCCCTTCCCCTTTCACCTACCACATTGCTTATTTCTATCTCAGAAATCTGCTCTGTTGACTGTGGTGCTCACGGAGTCTGCATGGGTGGAACATGTCGATGTGAAGAAGGTTGGGCTGGAGCATCTTGCAATCAAAGAGCATGCCATCCTCGGTGTGCTGAACATGGAACGTGTAAAGATGGGAAGTGTGAATGCAGCCAAGGCTGGAATGGCGAGCACTGCACAATTGGTATGTTGACTGAACTTTCATATGAATCCTCAGTAGTGAACTTTAAAAGCATGAGCTACTGGATCTCTCTGAAATTGAATGTAGTACTTTGAAGCTTGTTTCTTCAAACAGAATATTTTCACTTACATCTTTGTAACGAAATATGCATTTAAAAACGAAAGTAAGTATATAATGGATCGTCAACTCTTTGTAGGTAGCTTGTCCCAGATAGGGGCAAGAATTTCATTTCACATTTTGTCAATTTTCTCTCTAGATTCAGAAGATATTAGCAGAGGAAACTTGCTGTTATTGTTTGACTTTTAAATCTTTAGATAAATGAGTTCATTCACACTGGCTTTTTCTAATTCTTAGCCAGTAATAGTATACCTAATTTTAACGTTATCAAGGAAAACGAATGGAAGGAAATACTATATAAGGAAATAAGCTGAAATTTGGCTGCAAAATAGCCAAGCAGCCTGACATTATTTTTGTTATGTTTTGTTAGCTAGCATAATGAATTATGTAGGATTTCCACATAGCTTACTATTTCAGTATTGAAAAATTGAAAATGTGCTGACTTTCAGCATTTCCATTTATAGGCTTTTTTTTACAAGAGTAGAGATCCTGTGTTTTACATCCTGAATATCATACTGATGTAGAAGAAAGTTGCCTTTGATTAGTCACACAATATAAAAAGTAACTCTTCCCTAGAATTCAATTATTATTCCTTTCTAAAAGCTAGCCTATGCCTAAATAAAACTTTGTTCTCTGATCTCAGTCATTAACCATCATATAAAGCAGCAATGAAAAATTATCACAGTGGTTCTACACATTATCTCCATATGTCTTTCTCTTTAAAAATGTATGTGGAATAGGTTTTAGTTTGTCAGTTACAAACTAAATAGATTTTTTTTTCTGTTGGCATCACTAATCTTAGCAGCACACTGTTGGTTTAAACTTGTTTAATGGATTATCTGCTCTGGTATATTTTTTTTCCAATGTATTTGACACAATATATTATAAAAGTAGCCTTATGATTTTCATCTATTTATTCCATGTAATTATTGCACTGCTGCTTTTGTAACATAACAACAAACGTTTTGGGTAATAAAACAATTCTGATAATGTAGATATCACAGTGGCTTGGCTTAGGCTTCTGTTTATTTCCACAAATTGCCTAGTACAGCAATAGTATATGGTTTTCAGGTATCCCTCCATTTCTATAATACTGTGATTCTCAATATCATATAGCTATTGAATTTTGGGTTATAAATTCTGCAAAATGTAAAGATATTCACACAAAATACTTATTAGCATGTTTTGGATATTCCAGAGATCCAATTTTATTTTTAAAAATCCATCTTTTGTGATTTAATATTATCAGTGCATCTGTGCTGCAGTGTATTTATTGGTAGCAACCACACAGAATAAAGGACTGATAAAAAAGTAAAGACAGAATCAATTGGATACAAAAGATATCCTCTAAGAAAAGGAGTCGTTTGGATCTGTATGGTAGTACGTATAGAGAAAGATTAGGGAAAGGGAAAACTGCGGAGAATGTAACAACAGGAAGACAAAAAATAGTATCTGACTCTTAAGAATTTCCAGTAAGTCTGCAATAATGGTTCAGTAGGAGTACTGCATAAATTAACCTGGAAATTGTTGTGTTGTAGCACTTTTATTTATTTTATAGCCTAAATAAAAATAGACATATTTGTACAATTTGCAATTAGAGACACTTCATAAACCAAATAACAGAATATACCAAATATAATGCATGCATCAGTAGAATTTGGGTGCACTGCCTACAAGGTACTACAATCATGGTGACTGGCCAAAAAAAAGGAGTGTAAGACTAATTCTGTCCAAACTTTAAATGGATCAGTTTATTTTATACTGTTTAACAGTTAATGCCCAGCTGTTAGTATTTCATTTTAATTTTTTTAAACTGAATGGCTACCAAACATCGCAGGAAGCGTGGTGAAGAATAGAGGCATGCTGACTGGCATGCCTGCATTTTTTTCTGAACAAAGCATGTCTTTGTGATCAGTAATGATCTTGCTTCCCAATGCAATAAAGAACTGGAATGAAAACAAATAGCTGCTCTTTTGTAGTTTAAAGGAATTAGGATTTCCCTATGGCCAGATTACCATTTGAATTGCCTGCATATACATGAAAATCAATGTAGCTCAATAAACAACTTGATGTTTAAAGCACTATTAGTGGAGAACACCTCAAAGGACTACCTTTCCTTAAATTGGAGACATGGGATTTGGGGGGCTTGGTAATATGTGGCATCCTGCATACAAACAGAGCATCTAATTGAAAATGAGGCAGAAAGGAAATTAAACATTAAACATTAAAAAGAAATAGAAGTTCTCACTTTGTAAAGCAGTTTGCAGTCTAGTAGCACTATATGTATTGTTCCATTGAGCATGGTTAGAGCTTTTGCACAAACTAATATGATCATAGAACAACCACATGAACCGTGCTTCTTTTCCAGCATTGGGAACAAACTTACCCATTGTTCAGTGAAACATACCCACAGTGCTGTTTTCCAAAAGGATAGCTGTCTGTGTGGGAGATGAAGCATGGTGAACCAATGTGATGAAAAGAGAAACAGAATGGCACCATATTATATTCTCGTGTGCTAAAGTTAGTTTGGTGCATCAGTTGAGAAGGCAGCAGATTATAAGGCACTGGTGATGGTGACCATACAAGGCCATTATTATTTTTGCAACCGTATTTATGAATCCTTTCTCTGAACATTTCAAGCTTATTTTCAAATACCTGTTATGCAAAAGTCTAGAGCTGACCAACACATAAGCTGTAGTTGAACAAAGGTAGCAGATTTGTTCTCCATTGTTTCAGAGGACAAGAATCAGCATGCAGAAATTTTAAAGAATTGTATTTTGGATAGACATTAAGAGACACTTCTTAAACAAAAGAGGTTTTGGCAGCAAAACAGGACATCCTTGTGATGAAGTACAATTCTTTTGTTTGCGATATTTACATGATGGATGAATTGTCTTCTTTTAGGGATGCTACTTTTTTCAAATTCTAAATTGATAAAGGCCTAGATGGATGATCTCCATATATCTTCTGTTTATTGTCCAGAATAATGGTTTCTTTCTGTATTTTGTCTGCTTGAGCTATACATATAGAAATGATTAGCCATAGTTTTGATCAGGGCAAAATATACCGATTTTTATAGGTCAGATTCATAGGTCATTCAGATTTAAGAGTACATCAGAGAATCTACAGTTGTCTAATATGTAATCTTCTTTATTTATATTTCTATCATGGTTGTTCTTTTTTTTCAATTCTGTCTGAAATAGAGATAAGCTTAATATCGGAAGTGATCTAAATTTGGCTATTTCAGATCTACATCAGAAGCATTAAGGGTATTCATGAGGCAATTTTTATATTAAAATTAAGTGTTTTAGCAGGAAAAAAACTCATAACAATCCTGTTAGTGTTTTTTTGTTATTATTCCAATAAGGAGGCTGAACTGGGTGGATTTATTTGGTTTTCCTGAAGCCGATTTCTTAACTTTTTCAACTAGGACACAAAATGAAGCAAATTAGTCTGAGTAATAGAAACTGGCTGGAAAAATACAAAGAAGCTGGAAGGAGTAGAAGACGGGGAGAAATTTCAAGACTATGGCTGCTAGCACAATTATTTGAAAAAACTGCAATAAGTAGCAATGTATAGTACTAACTGTTAGAAGCAAAAATTGAGATTTTGAGGAATTGCTGCCTTAGAACTGATTTGTTAGGCAGTCTGTTGTTCTTTGACTCTACCTTAACCTTAGAACTTTTGGAGCATTTGTTCTTTTTCAGTTTTTCCTTACACACTCATGTAAAAAGAAAAAAATGAGCCCAAGTTTGTGCTTACTCTACAGATATGTTAGTTGTCTTCTGCCATGATGGATTTAAAAAAGCACAAAATAGATTTGCCATCCTCTTTTGTATTAATAAGGAGCAGTTAAGAAATAAAACAAAGCATTTCTATTTATATGAGTTCCTTGACATAACTACTCTCTTTGAAATTACAAGAATAACAGTGTGTTTACCAGTTACAAACTGACAGTGTAAAACTTTACACAAATAGTAAGAAAACAATTCTTGAGGCTGAAAATTGCAGACGTGCTGTGAGAATGTTAGTGGCAACAACTACAAAGAAATTGATATATATGAAAGGACAGAGTGTTCAAAAATACAGCTGGTCTTGCATTCTACAAGGTATGCAAGAAAAATGCAATCTATTACAATTGTAGGTTCAAATTCAGAATTATTCTTACTGCTGCAGAATTAGAAAATGACGAGTAAGCATTCTCTGTAGGAAAAAATAAAGAACTGTCAGCACAGAACTTGGAGTAGTTCAGAAAAGGACAGTATTTTTGATAATAAAAGAGAAGATCTGGGCAAATAGAAAGATCATCTGTCAAATTTGAAAATACTAGGTATTGCATAATAAACAGAAGATAGTATATGAACTGAGTTCATAGGAATATGATAGTAATTACAATTAAAAGAGACAAATTGTCTCCATGCAAATCTACACTAAGTTTATGAGAGACAGTTTAACTGAACTAAGATACTGCCACATATTACATAAAATATGTGTGCAATCATGTTGACTATCTTATTAATGATTTAACACGCACACAAATTGCACTGGAAGGTCATATTCATAGGAGCCTACTCTGCTTGAATTACGTTCTTCATTTGTGCTCCTACTCCCTACATGATTTTGAAAAAAAATCTTGTTTTCCTTTTTCATTATAGTTGCCTATGTTCATACAGCAATTTTTAATATTGGATGGTTCTGTGATAAGACAACTGTCTTTTTTGTACAATAGCAAGCTAATTAACATACACATAGATACAACTACATTAACAATGTAATTTAATATTAAAATTAAAGGGTAACAGTAGAAAAATGGCCTGGAAAAATGTATTATAAACAAAGCAACTCTAAAGTTTTTAATCAAATTGCTTTATTTAAAGTATTTAATCAAATTTCCTTTTTTTTTTTGCCTTTTTATCCCCTTCTACCAAAATAAGACTAATTTAGTGCCTAAGCAATCCCTTGCTGCAAATTAAGTGTATGTTTATTTTTCCAATGTTGGACAATAATTCTGTTCTCCATCCTCCAAATGTGAATATCCACACTTCTTTATATTCGATAGACGTCAAATATTTTTGGATATATCACCAAGAGGAATATATGCATTCTTAATGAACAATTATCAGTCTAAAGTCATATTAACAATCCTATAGATTTCAGCCCAAAAGTAGCAATAATATGAAAAACCCAGATCATGTGAGATAATAGTTCCACTTCTGAATTGCAAAGTAATTGCAACCAACTTTTATTAAACTTTTTCTGAGGTGTCCTATATAACAAATAAAACAAGTATGTTGTATTAACCTCATTTTAGGATAAAATGATGTTAATTCTACATTGTTTAAAGCAAACTTGCATTGATTTATAAGAGAAAGGCACTGAAATGCATTATTCCAAAGCTGTCATAGATAATTCTAATTTCATCAAATGCCATTTTTAAAAAACCGATTGCTGTCTTATAAGTCTCAGCTGATACCTCCAAAATTACTATCAAATGTTAGGGTTAGGGTTTATGTCATCTGAAATCAGTAGGACAATAATAATTTTGGATCCAATCCATTAGTATTAAATATTGATTTTATAATATAGTGGTAATAGAGCTACTTTTATAGTTGTTGTCCAATTTGCTGTAGTGTGGAAATAATATCCTTGCCATACTAGTTAAGTTATAGTTATGCAGGAAGTATAAGTGCCTATGAATACTTTTTATTTTAAAATCTATTACATTCATTTTCATGCTTTTTAAAGTATTGCTTCCATCCTTTCACATACTGCATATTTCAATTTTAATATATAACTGTGTAATTTTCTTCAGTTATATAATATCAATAGACAAATATTCTACTCTGTATTTAAGACTGTTCAAGGAATGTTTTGTTTAAATATTAAATCACTAAACTCATTTGAGATACAGATATTCCAGTTTTGTGAATTTCTGCAATTGACAGTACACCAGTACAGAAGTGACAAATTGTATTTATATTTTAATTTTAACAAGTGAAAAATAAATCCAAACTATTACTCTTTTCGATCAGAATTGGTTTCAAATATGTTGGATGGCACAAGAGTTAAGTTGCTCTGCAGCAGCAAAATTCCCCTAAAGCTTCTTTATGACATAATTTGTGTGATAAAGTACATTTGCACAGTGTGCTGATAAATTGCCGCTATGGTGGTGATTGCTATTGAAACATCACAAGCGGGACTTCCGGTGGGGACAATGGCGGCTTGAGCTGGTTTTTTCCACTGTCTGCGGACTGACCTGTCAGAGCGGCTTTTTTTCTTGGGCTCAGGCAGGCTTCCTTGGAGCCCAGAAGCGTTCTCTGGATTAAGGAGAACCCCAGGAATCACCCCATGTGTTCTCCGGACGGCTGGTCACAGCCAGAAGACTGCAAAATGGCATTTCACGATCGACTGGTAAGCGATCAGCTGGGAGGCTGGGCCGTCATCTTCTTCCCAAGCCGCTTTGAAGCCAAAACGGACCTTAAAGCTGCCCACCCCATTTCTATGGCACTAAGTTTGTTTTGTTTGAATTTTAACAAAGAGAGGCTTTCTACAACAAAGAAATGCGGAATCTCTTGGTGACTCATTATTTTTGAAAATTATTAACTTGGTAATTTGGCTTTTTGTATATAATTTGTTAAATTGAGATTTAAAGAATTTTAGTTTTTTTATTGTTTTTAATTAAAGCGATTTTTGAGGAATATAAAACTTTCTCTTCTTTGTTGAATCTGCGGATTGGAGTTCTATTTGCTTTCACTTTCCCATGGGAATGCTCTTTCTTATTACTTTTTATTTTCCTGATTGGCCACACCGGAGATAAGGCTGGAGAGAGTGTTCAGTTGCAGTGTTAATGACTTTACCTTCCTGAGGCACTAGAGGGCGCCATAATCTATTTTACTGTTAAGAAATATGGAGGAAATTAATTTGATATTTAAAGATCTCTACAATGCTGTTATTCAAGTCCTGGAGCATTTCTCAGAATTTGTGGAGTCCATATTGTCACAAGAATCGAGAGAAACTGATAAGGCTGAAAACTACCTTAAGAGTAAAGTGGTTTCTCTAAAGAAAAAGATGAGAATTGGTGACTTACGTTTAAATAGTCAAAGGAAAATTGAGTTGTCGAAAGTTGAAAATAGGAAGATTGTGTTGCCACCACACCATGATCAAGAAAGAGAATTAAATTCTAGAGGCTGGAAGATTTTGGACAAGTATTTGGGCTTTTTAAAGCAGGTTGTGGAATTTGAAATTGACAAGAAAGCTCTGTACATAATACTGAGATATGTAAATGCCTTGGTTTACTTTGAAGTGGGATAGTTGTCTAAATGTGTTTATCAGGATGGTTTCTTAAAGGTTTGGATAAATGGTTATGCTGTTTTGAAAATTCCTACATTTTTGGTAAATGCTTAGGTTATTGTTTAGATGTGGTGATCAGGATGGTTTTTTAAGGGTTTAGATAAATGTTTATGCTGTTTGGATAATTCTTATATTTTTGGTTAATGTTAGGTTAGTTGGCAGATAGGAGCAAATTATAGTGAAGAAGGATAGTGTTTGTTACTATATTAGGTCCCAAATTATGTTTGAAGGGTTTTATGTGTTTTTCTTTAATTGGGAGGGTAATTTTGTTTTAGAAGGGAATGTAATAATGAGAATTTAAATGCTTTATAGAAATAATGTTTACTATAATATGAATTGGAGTAAGAGATTGGTATTGATTTATGTATATCTTTGTTATAGAAAGTCGAAAGTCACTTTGTAGTAGTTTGTTTTGTGTTTTTTCACACCTTTTTAGTTCTGTTTCTTTTTCTTTGTAGGCTTCCTTGTTTCACTCTTTTCAGTTTTTATGTATATTTTGAAAATGCTTTAATAAAGTTTTCTAAAAAGAAAAAAGAAAAAAAGAAACATCACAAGCTATAGACACAGCTTTACCAACATGTCATTCTAGCTTATTTTTCAGTGCCATATGATATTTTGCTAAATCAGTCATTGTGCCTAATCCTTAATGCTTATGGTCCAAACCTGAGTTTTATAGAATTTTTGCCTGGAAATCTTATTTACATGCCACTAAGTGGCAGGTAGGTAGTTATTAATACAGTGTCAATTATTGTAGGAAGTTGTGCAAAAATCAAGTTGTGGTGTGTTTTTTTAATCTAACCTTAAACATGAAAGATTATGGTTGGTAGAAATATCTTGTAATGGGTTTGAATGCACTAATATGAATAGAATGCATTATACCTCACTGGAAAGCATGTCATTACTATAATCATTTATGATAAGGTAATCGGTAATAAAACAGTGCACTGAGTACCAGTTAAGAACCATCATCATCAGCTCATCCTGATTTAAACAGGAGATGATTGGAATAAATGGATTTAATATAGGATTCTTCCCAGGCTATAACTGTAATAACTATTCTATCCAATTGAAGCTAGCATATGTAAATCTAATAATCTAAGGATATCAATTTACATCTCTAATCGAAGACTAATGAAACCTATTCAATTTTAGGAAGCCTTCATTGAGATCTCCTAATAAAACTTACTAGTAAATGAAAAGTTAATGCCAGAATTATGAACATATTGTAAGCAAAATTGCAAAAAAGATATTTAATTTTATTTCTATTGCTATATTTATTCATTCTGTGGTTTTGCATTAATTTACATTTTATTATAAATGGTAGTGGTTGAATCCCAGTAAATTTCCACAACTTTTTCCCACTACTCAAATAAGAGTTTCTGATTGGTACGAAGTTAGTGTGCATTTTCAGCCATAAAGATCAGCAAATTCTTTTACACAAGGTTTGAGATACAGAAAATATATGCTTATAATTTTATAAGGCATTTCATACCCAGCAAAACTAACAGAAGAACCTGATTTTTAGAGTAAAGTTTTATGTTGTTCATGAGGAAGTGATATAAAGTTGACAAGTGATACATAATACTTCATCCTTTTTCTGCCTTTTACTTCTTAGCACAATTCCCAGCAGTTTTTCCACTACAAAACTCCAGGTGTGTTTATTCTCAAAAAGGCGATAAAGCACACATTCTGCCATTCCTTTGCTTCATATCATTTCCTTCAAAGTTTCCTTTTCAGGGAGATTAAACACACTTCTTTTCAGTGTCTACTTTGGTCCTTCTATGGGCAACTTACCTATGTAGTTATTATTTGATATGGTGCTATATTATTAATCAGTTTCTGTAATTGAACTTTTCACATTCCAAAGAGGTAATGACTCAATAGGATTCTTAATATTCTTCTACTATTCCATCACCTTCCTTTTAGCATTTTCCCATTTCTGTTTAAACCTGGCATTTCATCCTAGTGGCAGTCTTAAGACACCCATCCTTTTTCACTTTCCCTTTTCATTGGATCCATTAGTTTCATATCTTTGGTCATAAACTCTCCTGTTTTACCTTCACCAACTTCATGCATTTGGCTGTCATTACAGTGGATAGCAATAAGACAACAACGTATGTAATACTGTTAATGTATAGACATTTATTATGATATCAGTTTTAATTAATCATATCAATTCAAATCTTAAGTTTGCATTAAAAAAAAACCTGAATAATACACATCAAGAACTGAACTTGAGAAATAGTATAATCTATTTGTACATAGTTTACAGAATTAATCTTTTTCGGGTTTCTGTGCTTGAGATATTCCTGAATTTCTTACCAGGCGTTCAAGAAATAGCCAGATACTATGTTTTCTAGTAATGTCATTATTTATTTATTTATTTATTTATTTATTTATTCAAATTTGTTATAGCCACCCAATTCCGATGAACTCTAGGTAGTGTAGAAAACCAAAAAAAAATCCATAAAAACAGACAGTCCAGACTAAAATACCTTAAAAGCAACACAAAACAAACAAAGCAAGAGAGGGCCCCTCCAAAATACAGTAATACATTAACCACAGGCCTGGGACCAAAGCCAGGTTTCAAGAGCTTTCTGGAACCCTAGGGGAGAGGGCACTGTCCTTATCTCTGGGAAGATGCTGTTCCAGAGGGTGGGGGCCGCTTTCTCAGTCCCACAAGATAACAACATTTAATAGAGGGGGCCTGGAGCACACCCACTCTCCCAGAACATACTGAGTGGGCAGAAACAATTGGAGATAAGCGGGCCTTCAGATATCCAGGCTTTATGCCATACAGGTAACATATATAATAATTTTATTTATAGGTAATAACCAGCACCTTGAATTGCACTCGGAAGCTGACTGGCAACCAATAGATACATTCTTTGTTGCAGATTCTTACCGTTATTGATTTAGAACCAAATTCTGCATTTGGTTTGTGTGAGTGTTCTTACCACAGTAGTTTCAGGTAGTACAGTAGACTGAAGCCATCCTAAAAGTAATGAATAATCAAGCTGAACTACCTTTCGTAATGCTGAACTACCTCTCCTTTTCCCTTTGGCTAATTCTAATTATTTTTTATATTTCTTATGAAGTTGTAAATAAATGTACACATGTATGTATGTTCTCTGTTGCATCCATGCTTCTATTCTCTTTATAGCATTTTCATACTACGTTAGGTTTGCAGAGGTACAGAGTTAGGTCTGTCCTTTTTTTTGCTATGTGCTGTACAATCAGTGGAGGGAAGTTTTTATGCAAGTGAGTATTGAAAAACAGACTAATTTCAATTGTCTGTAAATTGTATAATTTACTAATTGTAAAGCTGCACATCCCAACATTCTACTAAGTCTACCATTTTGTTCTGCGTAATCTATAGCATTCTTCTTAAGAACAAGACAAACTTAATTATACTTGCATTGCCTGAGAGTAAATTCATATGTGATAATTAACTGTACAATATGATTATGAGAATGTAGGAAATAACCATCCTGGTCCCCTTAACAAATATTATTGTTTGGCAGTTGCCTAAAGAACTTTAAAGTTAATAAACTTGATTCATATTGATGATCATTTTATTTCAGGATGTTAATATTGACCATTATTGTGATTACCTAATGATGTCCAACATATAAAAACAATACAATATAATGCATAGTTAAATAAATTACACTCAATATATGTATAATAATAACTGGAAAATAAGGCCCATTATATATAAGTTGTAGTATGCAGTTATTTAACCATTGCCAATCCTTTGAAAAAATAGACCAGTCTATGTGAAATGATAACTGGCCATTGTAAAACACCTTGAATTTTTGAAAATAAGTTATATGCTAAAATTATATTGCTTTTATCTGCAACCTTGACCCACTTTCAAATTTTAAACAATTAGTTTCATCTGTATTACTCCCAGTAAGAATAATGTATTTTGTTTTACATAATTAGCTGCATCTATCACAGAAATTGACAGCTCTCAAAGTGGAGGGAGTAAAAAGTGCAATCTCTATTGAAACCAGAACTTTTTGGGTTATTTATGAATTACCTAAATAAAGGGGTAAGCAGTAAATTCCCCTGTTTGTGAATCACACAAAATTATCCAAGGCAGCAATAAAAATGTTAATTGGAAAAGCTGCAAAACTGTTTTTTGAAATGAAAATGGCAGCTATTATTCAGAGTAAGTAATGTGATCACCTGGGGAGATTAAAAAGAAAAGGCTTAATTTCACATATACAATGATGGAATATAAGCAATTATTTACTGACCAGGAAAAAGATTTACTGAGGGAGTTATTGTAGGTAACTGTATTGTAGGTAGCCTTTTCAAAGCTGTGAAAAGGATGAATTCTGTATTAAGGGTCATTGGAAAAACACAAGAACTAAAATCAAATTGGAATGCCTTGAAACAGATATATAATGCAGCTACACACTTGAAATCCTAGGTATAGCTTTCATCAACATACTGTTTTTATAGAATTAAAATAGGTGTAAAAAGGAAAATCTGAATGTTTTGGCTGGAACGACTTTCTTTCAAAAAAGATTATGATGTATATATTATTTAATTTAGAAAAATATGAGTAAGGAGAGATATGATAGAGATTATCAAGTGTGGACAAAACAGAGAAATTTCATCTATCTTTCTCAATAGTAAAAGCTAAAGCTAAGCTCCAGTTTAGCTACTGTAAATGGTGGGAAATTGGTATAAATACAGAAAAATAATTCTTTACCCAGTGAGTAAAAACTATGCTCCTACAAGATACATCAGTGGCCACCAATTTAGAAAATTTTACAAGATTAGAAAAATTCACAGAGGATCTGTCAGTGGCTAGTGGTCATGATGGGTAAGTACTCTCTTCTGAATCAAAGGCAATCTCCCTCTGAAATAGCAATTGTTGGAAGTACAAGAGTGAGAACAAACTTTGTCATGCTTTTCTGTAGATGCCATGAGGAAAAAGGAGGTATACTAGATAGATGTTTCACCTAGTCATTAATCTTTTATATCAGAACTGCCTCTTACATCAGAACTATACAATTCTAAGAACTATACAATTCTAAGAAATATGGTCTTTCAGTTGGCCTTGGCAGCAAAAGTCACAAGCCACATTAGCGCACTAAAAAAAATTGAAAATTAAAATTGATCATGTTTTTGGATAGATGTAAATGTAAAAAAGGTATAAACCAGTATATTTGAAATCTGGACATAGATTTTAATTGCTGAATGTTTATAAGATTATGTGGGAAGTATACTGCTCTGTAATGAAGGATCTCTCTTTTCAGTGAATCACTACTTTTTCTATTTGTGAATTCTGAAAAATTCTATCTTATATGATTGTTCTTAAATGTCTGTTCTTTTTCTTTTTAATTCTCAAGCTCACTATTTGGATAAAATAGTTAAAGGTATTGTATATTTGCTCTTACTTGACATGCTTCCATGTATCTCTACATGCCTCCATATATCTTTGTGTATATTATAGCAATCATTTCACTAGAGTTGGCAAATGCAACATATACATACTCATGAATTACAGATTTCATTCATGTTACTTTCCATGTGACTTGGATAAGAGAAGACTTTTAATGTTTTTGTTACCTGTTAACATTTTTACTAAGCAGTTTGTAAGTTTCACAATATGTGTATAAATGGATTCACTTTGACGGTCTCAGAAGCTGAAGATTGCTAGGTATTTGTTGTTTGTGGTTTTCAAGCAACCCAACTTTGTTGTTGGAACAAATGTTGAATTATTCATATATGTAAAAAGATGAGAAGGCCCCCTGATCTGGAGATTTATAACAGATACACGGGTTCAGGTCTGCTACATGAAAGAGAAGTGGAAGACAATGCGTAAACTCTGAATTCTGCATTCAAGTATCTTGACATATTTTTAGTACTGCCCACAAAAGTTGATGACTAAGTGTTTAAATTTATGGAAGCTCATTCACGTGTGTGAAAAATAATGAATCACCAGTGAGCTTTTTTTTTTAACTTCAAAGAAAAAATCATAAGAAAACCTGTGCAATTTGGGAATTCTATTTTGCACGGGAAGTTAATATTTGGATATAAAGTTTAATATAGATAAGTACTTTTTTAGGTAGTAAAACCACTAAACAGCAAATATTTCCATATCTTCGGTTGTTGGTAGAAGTCTGGCAATTTCATTTATTTATTTATTTATTTATTTATTTATTTTTATTACCATCAATGCCCTCTTTTTTTCTGGATTGCCTTTCTTCTATTCCTTATTTGTGCTTTTTCATTAGAGTATGGCAATATCCATGGCAATATCCAGGCTTTCGTAGAATTATTCTTAACTGCATCAAATTGTCTGCAATACCTTGACAATAGGACAGATAAAGCTGTGTGTCCTATGTAGTAACCGAGTGGTAAAAATTATTTCAGAAGTAAAATATATCCTCTGTGTGTATGGTTAACATGTGCAGATGGCAAAACATGATAAAAGAAAAGCAGGCCAAATATAATCTCAGCCTGGTAGGATGACATGACATCCGTAACAATAACTTCATCATACCTTGTCATGAGATGTTACTATGATTCCATTTCAATTAAATTATTGTTTAATTTGTGCTACACAGGTAAATAAAGGAATACATTTATAATTGTTTTAGCATAGGAACAGGAACAGATTCTTTCAATAATATTGTAAACCCACTGGAAAGAATCCTGTTCTAGATCCCAGAGATATAGACAGAAAAAACTTTAAAAGGCAGTGGCACAACTTATATATTATTCTGTGTGGAGTAAAAAATAAGTGCTAAAATATCTGATTTGTAGCCAGTGATTATAGTTCTGCTTTATTTGCTTATGTGAATGTCGTACCACACTCATAGATAAGGAATACTAGAATTCTACATATCTATATTTATATAAACTGTCATCATTCTCATACAGGTCATGTTGGCTGCATGCCAGGTTTTCATCAGTATGAAATGACAGATACTGCTTTTGATGTAATGTTAGATTTAAAAAATAGATCTTGGATATATTAAATAATTTTAATTGTTTCCCAAATTTTCCCTCCTTGGCCATAAAAGCAGACAAGATAGGATATAAAGGTAAAAGAACAAAAGCCTTAGGGAGATTGTCACAAAAAAAATAATCACTCTCCGCTCTCTGTCTTGAAGCACGTCACTACCGTGTTTTTGTTCAGTCTATCAATGTTTTATTGTGGTCCTTATGGTATTTCATTTTGTCCGTCCTAAATACTCAAATATGCACAGCTATTACATTTAGTTGGAAATCTTGTTGGTCCTGTCCCATCCGTATGCAGCCTGAATCCTAATGTTTGTTAGAATAGATGCTAAGCTGCTTCACTATTTCCTGGGCTTTGCTTATTCTGTGGAAAGGAATGTATTTTTGGCATAAAGTATAGTCATAAAACTGACATATACTTTGTGCAATTATTTAATGCACTGTAATTTCACATGAATATACGGCAACTCTGAGACCAGATGAAATTAACATTTTTATTGAGTACCAAGGAACACACCTTCTTTTGAATTTTAAAATACTTCTTTAAAAAAATGAGCTTAACAAAATCTACATCAACAAGTAACTCATTATGCAAATATATCAAATCACTATTTGTTCTTAAGAGTAGAAGCTCTATTGTTTTATCTTGAGTCTATGTTTTGTGCTGTGGTGCTGTTGCCTGCTGTTTCACTAAAGAAAATGAAAACATGATTTTGTCTGGCCCCGCAGGTATTTAGTGGTTTCTTGGATATATTACCTGCCTGCACAGGTAAGTGGTGTCTCAAGTGTCAGACAAATCAAAGATGCCACTTAGTTAAGAATGAGAATCCCAGTTAATGTTGCTGTTACTCTCCATGTGCAATTACAGTATTTGTGCTGTTCTGAAGGCCTGTTCCCAGTAAGTGTCCCCTGTTTGTATTTTGATTAAATTGAAACATTATTGTAATATTTAAATCACATGAAGTATCCTTTTTGTCTGTTTTAACAGAGGGATGCCCTGGCCTGTGTAATAGTAATGGAAGATGTACTCTTGACCAAAATGGCTGGCATTGTGTTTGTCAGCCTGGATGGAGGGGAGCAGGATGTGATGTCGCCATGGAAACTTTATGTACTGACAGCAAGGACAACGAAGGAGGTAGGATGTGTAGAGTAACATTCCTGCACTGCTAAAAAATGTAAAATTACTGGCTTCTTAATCAGGTGAAAAAAATACTGCTGTGAGACTGATACAGAGCTTTTACTACCTGTGATGAGATGCATGCAGAAATGTGCTTCAACATTTATTGCCTTCATTTAGTATGCTATCAAATCCTTAAGTGCTGGTTACAGCAAGCAAAATGTGTACATCAAAACCCATTAGTGAACATTAGATTATAACTGGTAGTATTTCTATCAAAGGGCAAATGTAATAATCCAGTGAACTTTATCATAAAAGTACATACCAACAAAAATAGTTGTGAAATCCATTTTCAAATTAAGTTTTGAAGATGTTACAGGAGTATGCTGAGAAATAGCTTCATAAAAGTTTTTCCTTTTTAACTCCCCTTTATCAGCAATAGTCTCATCCCCAATACTGTAGACTTACGACCACTCATTCAGCGACCGTTCGAAGTTATGATGGCGCTAAATGAATGATGGTTACAATTGGTCCTTAGAGTTCCAGCTGTCCCACCACCCCCATGGTCACGTGATCGTAATCTGGGAATTTGGCAACTGGCTTGCAGTTATGACCAGTTGCAACGCCCTGCGATCACATGATTACCATTTGCAACCTTCCCTGCTGGCTTCCCCAGAAAGTCAGCGGCAAAGCCGGCAGGGAAGGTTGCAAGTCCTGCCTGCTTCCCCACTGATTTGGTTGCGGGAAGCCGGCAGGAAGTTGCCTCACCTAACGACCATGGGATTCGGTTAATGACGGCAACTGGGTCTGCAGGGATTGCCATCACTAAGCGATGCAGTCGTGCTTTATGACTGCATCACTTAGCAACGGAAATTCCAGTCACAATTGTCATCGTAAGCCAAGGACTACCTGTAACTGTATTAATAATATCTTTCAACATTTCCACCAACTTGTTTAAAATTGAGGTCTTCATTACCCCTTTTGAATCCTCCCTACTTTCATATTTCCTGACAGAAGCAGAAGTATTCTGTTTCCCACATTACATTCAAGTCTTTATTTCTCTTCCCCCTCCATATAGGCCATTATCATAACTTCCTTTCCTTCTTTTTCAAGTTGCTCTTATCAGTATGCCTGGATAAAGTTTCTGATATTGCCTACCTCCTCCAGCCTCTTCTTGGATGCCCTCTCTTTCTTAAATCATTATAGTTGCATTTTCACCTTACATGTTTAAGAGGATGCTGAGGTACATTTCTAGTTAACCATTTCTTTATATCTTTATATGTTACTTAATTGTTTAAGACAAGGTCAGATGCATATGTGACTTTGTTCAGATCTAGACCATATATATTTCAAAGATTATCCTCAGTTTGTGGCAACTTTGATTTGTTTTATGTTTACCATATGAGTTATTTTAAGTTCTAAGCTATCCACACATTCAGCAACAATGGAGAAGTATGGAACATTAAATGTAATTAGACTGTCACGTGCTACAGTCAGAATCTAAATACAAGTGAAAATATAAAACAGATGAACTCTCTCTAAGAAACAAAAGTGTCTAATAGTAGAAAAATACTGTTAGGAAAGCAACATATCTCTTAAGGGTAACAGTCTAGCATTATTTCAAATTAAATACATGGTAAAACTCTGATCTTGGATCATAACAAATGTAATCATCTGCCATGATATATTTTTTTTATCAAATTTTATTAGATTTTAATTTTACATAGATAAAAGTTTGAAACAGAAAAGAAAATAGAAATACAAATCAAGAAAGAAGAAAAGATAAAAAAGTGTAGTAAAGTAAAAAAGAAAAAAAGATAAAGCTGAAACATAGAATTTAGTCAACTTCCGATTTGTATCTGGTCATGGTATTTTAAAATTTTTATCTTACATGCTAGGTCTATATAAAACATTAAAGAATATTTCTTGTCTATTACATCAATATATATATATATATATATATATATATATATATATATATATATATATATTAATCTTCAAATCCCCATATAAGCTTTGCCCCTCCCGCATCTTGTAAATAGTCAGTTAATGGTTTCCACTCTTTAAGAAAATAATTATTTGGATTTTCTTTTAATAAACATGTCAATTTATCATTCTCTGCCATATCCATCAATTTTAACATCCAATCTTGTATCGTAGGCGATATCTGATTTTTCCAATTTTGTGCGAAAATAAGTCTTGCTGCTGTAATCATGTATTGCATAATCCTTGTAAATTGCTTCCCAGGTTGTCCATCAATTATTCCCAGTAAAAAAAATTCCAGTTTAAATGGAACTCAAATTTGTAATATATTTTGCATCAATGCATGTATTTGAGTCCAAAATTTCTTTGCAATCTCACATGTCCACCACATATGGTAAAAAGACCCCTCTTTTTTTTTACATTTCCAACATAAGTTGGAAACATTTCCATACATTTTAGAAAGTTTTTGTGGGGTCATATACCATCTGTACATCATCTTATAAAAGTTTTCTTTTAAATTATAGCACAAAGTAAATTTTAGCCCTTTGGTCCACATATCTTCCCATTGTTGCATTTGAATATTATGGCCAATATTTTTAGCCCATTTAATCATACAGTCTTTAACTTGTTCCTCTACCATTTCACCTTTTAACAATAATTTATACATTTTTGCAATTAGATGATCATCTGTCTCACATAGTTGTAACTCAAATTCCGATTTGGTTTGTTCAAATTCAAAGTCTTTCTTATCTAATTTAAATTTCTCTACAAGCTGCATATATGAAAGCCATTGAAAACTGTATCCCTCTGATACCAATTCTTCTATTGATTTAATTATATATTGTCCTTGTTCTTTCTTTAAAAAGTCTTTGTAAGTTAACCATTTATCTTTATTTCTTACTTCTGTTCTGTAGAATGCTTCTTGTGTAGAGATCCATAAAGGTCTTTTATAACATAAGATTAATTTATATTTATTCCAGATTCTTAACAAGGGTCTTCTAATATAATGGTTTTTAAAGTCCACATTAACTTTAACTTTATCATACCACAAATATCCATGCCATCCATATCTTAATTCATGTCCTTCCAAATTCAATAATGTTTCATTTTTCAAAACTATCCATTCTTTAATCCAAACCAAGCAACAAGCAGCATAATATAATTTCAAATCTGGCAGACCTAGTCCTCCTCTTTCTTTAGAGTCTTGCAAGACTTTATATTTTACTCTTGGTTTTTTCCCTTGCCAGATAAATTTAGAAATATCTCGCTGCCATTGTTTAAAAGGTTCTTCTGATGCCAATATAGGTAGTGTTTGAAAAAGATATAAAATTCTTGGCAAAACATTCATTTTGATTGCTGAAATTCTACCTAATAATGATAATTGCAGTTTTTCCCAATGTTCCAAATCTTTTTTAATATCCATCCAAAGTGGAATATAGTTATTCTTAAACAACTTAACATTTTTAGTTGTTAAATATACTCCCAAATATTTTACTTTTTCTTCCATTGAATATCCTGTTATTTCTTTCAATTTCTCTTGTTGGTGGTAATCTATATTTTTGGTCAAAACTTTTGTCTTCTGTAAATTCACTTTGAACCCTGCTAACGACCCAAAGTCTTTTAGTTTCTGTATTAATATTTCAATTCCTTCTAATAGATTCTCCAAGGTAATGACTAGGTCGTCAGCAAAGGCTCTTAGTTTATAAACTTCTTTTTTAACTTTGATACCATGGATGCCATCATCTTGTCTAATATCTCTAAGTAAAACCTCTAATACCAATATAAACAAAAGTGGAGATAATGGACAACCTTGTCTAGTACCTTTTTGTATTTCACATGGCTTACTAAATTCTCCATTAACAATTATTTTGGCAAATTGTGGAGTATATATTGATTTAATCCATTTTATAAAATTTCCTCCAAAATTCATATTTTCCAATACTTTGAACATAAAAGGCCAATTTAAGTTGTCAAAGGCTTTTTCAGCATCAATAAATATCAAGGCAGCTTGTTTATCATAGTGTTGATCCAAATATTCAATTACGTCTACTATGTTTCGGACATTGTCTCGAATTTGCCTCTTGGGTAGAAAACCAGCTTGGTCTTGATGAATAAAGTCCTTAAGTATATTCTTCATTCTTTCTGCTAATATCGTTGTAAATATCTTATAGTCATTATTCAATAAAGATATTGGTCTGTAATTTTTAGTTAATGTTAAATCCTGTTGTTCTTTAGGTATCAATGTTATATGTGCTTCTTTCCAAGTTTCAGGCATAATTCCTGTTTCCAAAATAGAATTCATAGTCTTCTGCAAAGGTAGACATAAATCCTCTTCAAAACATTTGTAATAGGCTGCTGACAATCCATCCGGTCCAGGAGCTTTTCCACTACTAATTTTCTTAAAAGCTTTTATCAATTCTTCTTTTGTTATAACATTATTTAATATCAATCTTTGTTGGTCATTAAGAACAGTTAGTTTTTGTTTATTCAAATATTCTTCAATCTCATCCAAGTTGACATCTTGTTTTTTATATAATTTAGAATAATAGTCATGAAAGGTTTTTTGAATGTCCATATTATTCACCAGAGTTTTCCCTTCATGTTGAATATTAGTAATCAAATTCTTTTGTCTTTGTTTCCTCAATTTATAAGCCAGCCATCTACCTGGTTTATTTGCATATTCAAAATATTTTTGTTTTGTAAATTTCATTTGAGTCTCTATCTCTTGAGTTAATATCATTGATATTTGCTTTTGTAGAAATTTAATTTGAGTGAGCAAAGTATCATCCACTGGTTTATCTCTCAAATCTAACTCTTTATTTTTAATTTCATCTAAAATCAATTGAATTCTTTTTTGTTTTTTCTTCCTCATTTGAGCATTGTATTGAATAAAATAACCCCTCATATATGCTTTACTGGCTTCCCATACAGTTTGAATATTAGTCCCTTTGTTCAAATTAAATTGAAAATATTCTCTTTTTTTTTTTTTTGCATACATCAACTACATCATTATTCCGTAGTAGCGACTCATTCAATCTCCATCTAAATACATTCCGTTTCCCTTTAAGAGTCAACATTACTGGATTATGATCTGATAAAGTCTTAGGTAATATATCAACTTTGTTAATATCCATCATCAAATTTTTAGATATCAAGATCATATCTATTCTAGAATGTGATTTAAATCTCTCTGAATAATATGTAAATTCTCTGGAAGTCCCATTCATACATCTCCAAATGTCTTGTAAATCCAACATATCTTTCAAGTCGAAAAATGTTTGTGGCAATTTTCCCTGTATTTGCTTCACTTCTTTTGCCATGATATTGAATTTCAGTGTTACTTTAAAAATGAGGAAAAACTTGAGGTTAAGAATTAAGTATTATAATAAGGAAACAATAGATAATTCTTATTAGCACAATAAATTTTAATATGTATAATTATCAAATAAACAGTATGGACATTTATTTTCCTTCTTATGCAGAAACACCATCTTGCCCAGTAATAGGTGTCATTTAGTATTCAAGTAAATGATCCTGCTGAGTGTCATTATGTGTATACAAGGAATTAAATAAAAATCTATTACTTTAATTCCTCCTTTGTCTCTAGGTAGATTATACTTCTGCAAAAGACATTACCAAATTGTTGAATTACATTGGTAGGCAGTACAAAATCAAGTCTACCCTACTGAATTCAAAAGCCAAAAAAAAAAATGTAAAATTCACCTTTTTAAAGAAATCTCAGCCAGTGAATTACATGAATTTATCACTATTTACTTAGTTAAGTATCCCTAAGTTTATGGCTGAATAAAAATAATCCAGTAGGAAAATTATTTAGATGGTTTATTCACATGATGTAGTATGTGCCATCTTAAAAGATGCACACAGAAAAAATCCAGCCATGTTGGAAAATAGGGGGGAAAATAAAACCCATAGAATGACAGTGTTGTTATTGTCACAGATATATCACAAAATACTGAAAAAGTGTTTTACTTCTCCAGATTTTAAACCTCCTTATATGAGGGTGTAAGACAGATTTGACAAGTGAGATCACAGGCTCTAGTTAGCTTTTTCTGTTGGAAAGTGATGGTAGTAGGATGCAGTTTAAAGCAAAAGAAGAACATGCATGCATTTATTGTGTCATTTCAACTATAGCACGTGCCAGCCAGTTTATTTTAGTCCTACCAAGCTTTTCAAGTGCTGAAGTAACTGCAGATCTATTGTAGCATGTATGGTAGTGAAAATAGAACAAATAAAATAGAATGACCATTACAGCTTTTTTTTCTTATTCTTCACCATTCTGAATTTCTAAAATCAGAATAAGAAACTTGAATTCCCATATCTTATTGTACAACCATAAATAAACCTCATCTGCACTGAGTAAGTGCAAGATCAATGGAAGATAGTAGGACCCCTTCCTTTAACCTATCCTGTTAACTGCTAATTTGAGGAATAAAAACATATCAGAGAACTCACTGCATTACTTTACCAGTGAAATAAGACCCAGATAGTTTAAGATTCTGGTTTGTTCCAAAGCTGGTAACTGTAATTTCCCAGATCAAATGCTGCTGTGGTTCATACAAAGGAAAGAATTAGGGGAGCTGTATTCATAAATACTAGCAATTTGAAAGCATGCAAATGCAGGTAGATAAATAGGTACCACTTCGGTGGGGTGGTAACAGCGTTCCATGCGCATCATGCTGGCCACATGACTGCGGAAGCGTCTTCGGACAGTGCTGGTTCTTCGGCTAAGAAACGGAGATGAGCACCGGCCCCTAGAGTCGGACACGACTGTACAGGGGAAAACCTTTACCTATTCATAAATAGCTCTGCTTAACTTAAAGCAGGCAGAGGCAGGATTGTTTGCTTGTTTGTTTTAATTGAAGCTACATATATTTGCAAATGTGTATTTGGCAAATTACATTTTCTTACCATCTAAATCTCTCACTGCTTGCCAGCAAAAAGTACATAAACAGAATTTTTATGTTAATTTTATTTAAGCTGCTTAAGATTTAATAATATCATCATCATCATCATCATATTCTTTAATGGCAGTTCTTTTTATCCTTTTCTTATTTGAAAGGTTTCAGATAGCTCCTGATTATTTTGTACTTTTTCTCTGAACAGTTTCCAGTTATGTTCTGAAATACGAAGATCAAATGGATTAAGAATATTCAAGAAGTGGATGACACATTTTTTAAATGGGGATAATCTCTCAAAGTGGTTCTCATAAACCCTTTTAGTTGCAATTATATAAAATACAGAGAGAGAATGATTTTTTTTTTAGTAATTTAGAAGAAACCAGATTTATAACTCTCATCACTTGCTTGGGCAAACAGCTGATAAACTTCATAAAAACATAAGAAACAGCATGGCCCTGTATTTTGTCTGGTAAAAAGGAGATTCATTTCCTGATTGATGTGAGTGGAGAGCCCTATAAAAATGTATTTGCAGCTGATTAGTTCAGAAGATGTCAATCTCATACAGTTTTATGACCTCAATCCACATTCTAGATTTACATTTGCTTTTTATAAAGTAGCAAAGATAAATGGTTAAATGTTAGCATTTTGTTTTGATAAATGTTTTAAATATTGACTTCAGGATAACATAGAGGTTTAAAAAGACACAAATGTAAGTTTCTAAAGAAACCCAATATACATCTTAAGAATCAATATACCAGATACCAAATTTGGGTAAAAACATATTTTAAAAAGAACACATTTTTGACAGCAAAGACAGAACATCTTATTGTCTATATCTCCGTTCCACTCACTTTGGAGGCAGGGCTTAGATTGAATCTGATGCTGGTTCCTGTAGTGGGCAATAACTATCCCCAATAACTGAATCTAGGGTTCTTCCCTTTTCTTTTCATCTTTCATTCTTATTTTTCCTTATTTTTCACCTAACTCTTCCTTTCCTGAAGACCAGAGACAAGGTACAAGTAAATTCACTGACACTGAAGAACCTTTGTGACAGCTGTGGACAACCAGAGGCTGACCTCTAGTAGCACACCAATGGGCCTTCTTGCTTCTCTGCCAGCATTTCCAGGGACATGCCAAGCAATATTCACAGTGGCCAGAAGGCCTAACGGCATGCTTCTACAAAGTCAAATGATCCTGGCACTGGAGAGGTGAAACCCATTTCCCAAATCTTCTGCCAAGGAAACAGCAGATTCCAATTTCCTGAATTGGCTCTGTCAGGTAATATCCCCCTGAAGCAACCTGGTCTTTCATACTTCATATACTCCAAGGAAGGCCAAGCTGTGACCTCAATGAATCACCTCAATGAATCAGACCTGCACCAAGGACCACCCTTCAAGAACAAGAGGTACTATCTTGGAACTCCCCAGCCTCGTGGGAGCAAGAAGGGAGAAGAGAAAACAACAACATTCCCCCTTTTCCTCCTTCTCAAATTCCAATCTCAGAGGCCATTATCACAGGGGGAAAACCCAGTCCACCAAGCAAAGAAGAAGCACCCAGTCCCTTAATATCTTGCAGGCTATTCAGATGCCTCCCTTTAGAATCAGTCAAATGAGAAATGAGAACTGTTCTGAGGAGGAAAAAAGGTAACTAGCAGACAATCCCTGAACTCACCAGGCTTTTCCAAAAAGTAGACTTCCCACAGCTGTGTAGGAAGATCTGCAAGATTCTGGATCTGAAGGAATCAGAACACACACACACACACACACACATCTAATGGAACCACTGGAAGTAGGTGTTTTCCCTTGTACCTACCACTTCCTGAGGCCTGTAATAAAATACTCAAAGCAGGATGGGGAGCTTTGGAGATAATGAGGGGTGGCAGTGTCCTGGCCTCCAAACTCTAGACTTTCTCATGGGCAGCCCTAGACCTAGGGACCACGGTGGCTCAGTGGTTAAGACACTGAGTCAGAAGCCATTAAGGCTGACAGCTCGGCAGTTCGAAACCCGAGAGCGTGAGCCGTGTGCTGGAGTGAGCTACTGGCAATTAGTAAAAATCAGTCCCAGCTCCTGTCGACCTAGCAGTTCAAAAGCATGCAAATGCGAGTAGATAAATTAAGTACCACTCCGGTGGGAAAAATCACAGGGACATGAAAGGAACCTCCTTGGGCGTCCCCTGGGCAATGGTGATGTCACCGGCAAATCCTTTCACTACAGAAGCGCTTTGGTGCTTCTGACACAAACACACACACAGCCCTAGACCTTGCTAACCACCCCTCAGTAAGTGTTTCTATGGCAGCCCTAGTCTCAGGAATCTTAATAAATGAAGATGGGGAGGATACCTCCAATCTGTCAGAGGACAGGGAATGGAGATTCTGTAGCACAGGGTTCATGGAGCTACTTAGGGAGCAGAGGCAATAAATGTCTTCAATATCACCTGACCCAAAAACTGACTATATGGCTTTCCCCCATTTCCCCTGCCACTAATGCAAGACTGGAAGAGTGGAGGTGATAATGATAGCTTCCAGTTAACCTAGGAGACTTAGTCAACCTGTTACCATTCCAATTATGGAACATCCCAGCATCACCAAACTTGCTGACCCAAAGGGGATTGAATTGAACCTCTCAGACCCCATCCAGTTAAAACTAAATGACTGAGTGGGACCCTCTTGCCAATCTAGGATGCAATAACACCTTATAGTCCAACTTTGAATCCTAAAGAACTTTCACCATTGGCATATATGAGTTTACATGATGAGCCTTCTTCAGATGGGCCAAAAGAAAGAGAACCCCATCACCAGGTGGGCCTTGAAAGGGGATGACAACCCTTTTGGTCAGCCGTTTCCTCAGTTCTGGGAATCACTAAGCCTTTCTTGGCCTGTCTTGATATCAAGAGATTCCTAAGGAAGGACCTCCCAACTAAGACCGCCCATTATCTACCAGTTGTCAACTTTCAACATAGACCAAGTCAGGAAACAGACACCACAAGAAATACTAGAACTCTTATCTAATTTATATAGGCTATAATAACAGAATTTACTTTATTTATTTATTAAACTTATGTACAACATCTGCCAGAAGGAATCTTTAAGCCCAACAACATTTCTCTTTCCCTCACTCTTATACTAAATAGAGTCTAGGTAGGACTATTTTGAGTTTATTTCTCATTCCTTTTTCTAAGCTAAGATCATGTTTTTCTAATGGCTGCCACATTTTTTTCCGAAGTTATCTCCATACTCCTCTACATCATCTCCCCCATTAGAACTAGTCTCCTCTGCCACGTGCAAAGAAAACACTAGTACTATGGGAAGGAGCTATAGCTTCTTCATTTCCCCCAGTCTTGCTTGGCAGCTCTCCAATGTCCCTAGGCAAGCCCTGCCTGACAGAGGCAAACTGAGCTGCAAAATTCATCCCTCACTTCCTGCTGCCCTACAGACTTACCCCATCTATCATCAAGAGGCTTTCAAGATTGACATCAGTCCTTCAAGGTAGATCAGTTTAATAATCAGACACCACAAGATACACTAGAGCTCTATTTTATTGATATAGGATATAATAATATTAAAATCTTCCAGAAGACTGGTAGATCTATGCTAAAAAAAATAGCCCAAGAAAGAGGTTACCAGTGCAGAGTGTCTGCCCCAGCAATCTGTCACTTAGGCAACTTGAAGGGTGGCCAAAGTCTCTGTACCAAGTAGCCACCTATATTTACCCAAGCCTTCCCCACCATACTTTAAGGTAAGCAATTGGTGTTGCTTTTTCCAAGTGGCTGATGATGCTGGGTAGAGAGGAAACCAAGCCTTGGGAATCTACCAATCGCTCCCCTTAATGTATCCCCAGTAAAACTTTTAAGGACAGGACGTAAAGTCTTGTTCATGATGAACATTAGAGCTCAGCCATCAGGGCAGCACAAATTATGTTGGCATGTTTGTTGACTCAAAGACTGAAGGAATATGCATTAATGCAATTTCCCCTGGGAGACTCCTGCCCCATGGACCTCCATGTCTTACTTCATTAAACCCTACAGGCTGAACTTCTGTATTTCAGGCAAAGCATTTTTGGCAGGAGCATACTTCAGAAAATAGTTCCTAGCAACGACTAGGGCCCTTGATGTACAATTCCACTCTCAGGGACATCTCTGGTATGTTCCACTATAAGATGACCTGGCTCCACTGAACTTACTGTGAAGGTCCCTGTTCTACAGCAGGGATAGGGCAAAAACAGCATTGCAGTGTCACAATGCAAGCCTTTTGTACATGTGTCATGACTCTGCATACTTGTGTAAAAGGGACAGAGCTTGCAATGCTGGTTTTGTCATTCTGACAAAACCCATAAGCTCCTGTGAACCCATAAACCCATGATTCAGACCATCCACATATTCTGAGAAAGAGAGGAGAACACATTTGAGCTGACAGTACATAGTTTACATGTCTCTCCATTCTTCCTACTCATTTTTTCCCCTCAGCTCTCTTTTTGGCTTGTCATTCCAAAACTGAGCATAATTATCTTTCCTCTCGTTGGAAACAACATCAGATCTAATCTTAGCCCTGACTTTGGAATGAGTGGGAGGGAAATATGACTACAGGATGCCCTAAATAGACATACAAAGTTTATTTATTAACTACAACACAAAATAGATGTATAAGCTACTACATATGAAGTATGTGGAGTCCTTGATCCTCTCTGAGTTTGGTTGTTTGCTTGCAGATGTTTCATTACCCAACTAGGTAACATCAGTGTGAGTGATTGCGGAGTTTGCTCCCTGTTTATGTACAGTGACTTGCCCTGCCAGTTTTGGTGGGGATGTGGTTTCCTCCTTGGTTAGGAGAAAGTAGTTCCTTGATTAGGGTATTGTTTTCTGCTTGATTGTTTGTCTGATGTTATCCCTGCTTATCTGGGTATTGGCTGCTGGAGAGGATGTGTTCTGGTCTTTTTGTTTCCTTTTTTGTTGTCTCTTTTGAATGGTGTGTAAATACGTATAGTTTATTTATATCTGTCTATTGATGGCTGATTTGTCTGAATGTCAAGATTCTAGGAATTCCCTAGTGTTTTTTGGATTTGGCTTGGTCTAAGGTGCTAACAGTTTCCCAGTTGAAACTATGGTTGAGTCTGTCCATGTGTTGTGAGATTTAGGAATTTTCATTGTGTCTTCTGACTGCTAGTTGGTGTTCATGGATGCGCACTGCTGGTCTTCTGCCTGTCTTTCCTACATAGTGGCAGTTACAGTCCTTACACTGTACGTTGTAGATGACTCCTGCTTTTTCTTCTTGGGTTCCTGGGTCTTTTGGTTTATTTAAGATGTTTTGGAGGGTGTTAGTTGGTTTGTGTGCTACAGTGATGCTGTGTGGTTGTAATAGTCTGTTGGTTGTTTCTGGTTTTTTTTATGTATGGTAGTGTTTTCCTTTTCATAGCTTGTGTTGGTTGTGCTGTAGTGGGTTGAGCGGTCAGGCACTTTTTGATAAAGTTGCGTGGGTATATATTTTGTTGAAAGATGTTGTATAGGCGTCTGTTTCATTTTTCTGGTGTTCCAGGTTGCTGCAGTGGGTTTGTGCTCATCTGAATAATGTTCTTACACAGCTCCTCTGGTGGGAGGTTGGGTTGTTTCTTTGGTAATGGAGCACTTGGTTAGTGTGGGTTGTTTTTTGATAGGCTTGCATTTCTAATTTGCTGTCATTTCCTCTGCTGATGAGGATAGCCAGGGTGTGTTGTTTTTTTCTTCCCTTGTGAATTTTCTTCCTTTGAGGTTGTTGTTGATTGTCTCATGTGTCTTCTCTAGTTGTTCCTATTTACACACCATTCAAAATAGACAATAAAAACACTAAGAAGGAAACAAAAAGACCAGAACACATCTCTCCAGCAGCTAATACCCAGATAAGTAAGGATTAACACCAGACAAAGAATCAGACAGAAAACAACAGCCCAATCAAGGAACTGCCAAGGAGAAAACCACACCCCCACCAACACTTGCAGAACAAGCTGCTGTATATAAACAGGGAGCAAACTCCACACTCAGTCGCACTGATGATGTTACCTAGTTGGGTAATGAAACATCTGCAAGCAAACAACCAAGCTCAGAGAGCACCAAGGACTCCACAGTTCATCCCTGAGCTACATGTGTTCTCTTCTGTTGAGACATATGAAATATTTGTACAACTTATTCCTCAAACTGCATTGACATGCATGGCAGTTATATTTGGAACCTATATATAAATGTATTTAGATAGCATAGAATCCAGTACTCCTTTGCCATTAATTGAAATTCTCAAGTTAGGGAAAATAGGGCAATTGCCTTTCCCTGTTTTTGCCTGTTATATAATGTCAACATCTGGTGAAACTTCAGGAACAAGTATGTTGGAAGAGGGAACGTGAAGTGGTATGTTTAGCCTAAAGAAGAGAAGTTTAAATGATTAACAGTCTTCAAATACTTGAAGGGATGTCACAGGAAAGATGGTATTGATTTATGCTTCATAGCTTCCAAGGGTAAGACTAGAACAAATGGCGGAAGCTTTACAGAGAGAGTTCCAAACTCGGAATAAGACAGAATTTCCTAACCATGAATAAACAATGAAATGGCCTGCCTTCTGATCTGGGGGCTCCATTACTAGAGGTTTTCAGGACGGTTTGAAGATTCCTGCCCTGGGCAAGGGGTTGCGTTAGCAGACCTCCAAGATCTCTCCAACTCTAAGATTCTATTAGGAAAAGGAGAGATTTAAAGCCGCAGTGACTCAGCAGATGTACATTTACACAAGATTGGATTCAGTACATCGTGAAAAAATTAATGAGTGTGCACGTGTTGGCAAAGCTTCTGTAATGGCTTCCATTCATAAATATTTTTTCCAGAATTGGCCAAGGTATTAATGTTACCAACATTACATGGCCGTATATATTTTAAAAACAGTATTATTTTTGCACCCTTTTCTTTTGAAAATTATGTTGAAAGGTTTTGTATAGACGGAGGATCAAATTGAAGTATATAAGTGATAATTTATTGAATTAGACTGGACACCCTGGACACCCTTTTGATTGATTGATTGATTGATTGATTGATTGATTATGTGCCATCAAGTCAGTGTCAACTCTTAGTGACCACACACATAGATTTTCTCCATGACAATCTGTTCCTAACCTGGTTCTTCAGGCTTCCAATGATGCACCCAATCGGCACTGTAACTGAGTCCATCTACCTCCTTACCTGGGTACATCACATTCATCTTTGTGGGATATATCAACAGGCATTTAATAGTTTGCACTATTAATCTTGTGGTTAAATTTTATAGAGCTAGCTTTCTCATTCTCAGATAGGTATACTTTTAAATGTGAGGAGAAACTTTTTGTTCTCACTTGTCATAGAGTTTTAATGAACTGAGATTGAAGACCCAGAGGTGTGTGTTTTTCAAATCCTCATGCACTGTATCTTTTTTTGTTGAATATACTAATCAGAAATAGCATCCAGACTATTTTTTTTAATATAAGAGACTAAATCAAATGTAATTTTGGGATTTTCATAAGAAGCTGGTTGAAAAAAAAATGGAAACATAGATATTCTCGTAGTGTTTTGCAATGAATTCTAAGCCATAATGTGGTGGGGAGTTGCTTTTGTGAAAACAACTGTTAACACTGTTGTGTAAGTCAAGCTATTTCAGCTTATTCAAAAAGCTGGTTAAAACATTACTTTTAGTATTATGTATGAACACAGCCACACTATCAATCTTTTTAGATTGTGACTATAACATAATGTCTTTAAGAACAAGTTAATTCATCATGTTTTCATTGCTGCCATTTAACTTAGTAGTAGCTAGGAACTTTAAAAAGCAGTGCAGTTCTGTACATTTTTAATCTTGGGTGGTAAATGTTTTTAGCCACTGGCTGAATATTTAAGGGGAAGGTTTCAGTGGCTAAAGGCTATAACAAGAAAGGTAATGACATCACACAATTGGGCAGGGTTCTGATTTTGTAGCAGGAGTTTTTGTGGGTTTTGAACATTGCATTTCATAAATACTTTATTTCAGTGTGTTAGGCTAATGCAATAGCTTTCACAGTTTTTATCATATTCTTGCTGAAAATTAGCAGAAAAACATATCTTTTAGTGCTGTGTTACCACATTTCACCAGCGTGATCTCTGAAGATCTAGAAATGTGGTGTAAGCTGCCCTGAAAAACTCTATTTTGAAAAATGGCATGCTATTTTAATAAATAAATAAAATTGATTTGAGGGCTATATGCCAGCTACCAATTGTCCACCACTTAAAGTAAAAAGGCATTGCTTGCCAAAAAGGATCTACTATGCATTCAAAAGTGAGAAGCACTGAATAAGATCTTCATAAGGAAGAGGATTATGTGTTATTGACAAGTACTTAATTCCACGTTCTTTGGGCATAAACTCTTTGTGATCCCTCCAGCTGAACACAAAAATCTAAGTATAGTTCCTGACCTAATTCTTAAGTAGAGGTTTAGGGTTGGGAAAGGACAATAACATTCAACAAACATTTATTTCGATTTTTAGAAGCTGTTCTGAGAGTTCTAATCAGAAATATTAATCACAGTGATGAGTAAATGGTCTGATTGGATAAAGGTAGCATATTTAGATGGTGTTTCAATATATATTTTAATAAAATATTGAAAAAATACAGTCTTAAATGAATTGTAGTTTAGAATGCATAATCATAGCATATAATGTAAAATCAGTTTTTGGATATGTACCTTATATACCAATCCTTAAACTTGCAACGTTAATAGAATTTTATTTGGGGGTTGAATAGAGGCATAAGAAGACATGAAGATCAAATTAGTAATAATTTATACTAGATTAAAAACATAGTGTAGCTGAGATTTTCTGTTCATTAAACTTTCAATTAATTGCCAGATCTCTTTTTAAGTTTAAGATTAATTATTCATCAAGCCATGCCCTCCAGAATTTCACAGGTTTCAATCTATTTATTGCCTGAATTTGCTGTAGACATGGGGACATAAAATACCTAGATATTGTTAGATAACATTCAGCATTAACTGATTTCCATTCAGATATCATTTGCTAAATAGAGATTTATTTTCATATAAATGAGTAGGTGAACCTATCTTTGTAGCAGTGTAGCCTTCCTTCTACAGGTAAAAGAATCCATCTTCATAAAGATTCCTAAATATTTAAAACTTAGTTGCAGCTCAAATGCTTTAAATAGACTCCAAGAAACAGCAAAGCTGGAGGTTACCTAATTCTTCCTTCTAAAAAATCAAATAACCTCTTCGGAAAAAAAAACCCTAACATTTGGAACTTAATTTATACTTATAAATCAACCATTTATATGCTAGCTTTCTCTATGTTAATGAAAGGAAATGTTCTACTGATATATTTTGAACACCTTAAATTGTATCCGTTCTCAAAAAATTATGGTTGTGTTATTAACATGTCGACATGTTTTTAAAACACTGAAAAACTTTTTTTCTGATAATATGAAGGAGAGGTTTTAGTCACAGAGCACATACTTTGAGATAAAATTTAACCAATATTTCTGAATGTAAATTTGGGATTTGAGACATACTTTCTGGTGGAGCACATAGTTTGCATACAGGAAGTAAATCTCAGAGATTTACTGATACAGAGTTGAGAAAGATGCCCCTCTCTAAAACTCTGATCCCATCAGTGTAGACATGATTGGACTAGGTGTATCAAAAGTCTGATTCAATTTATGGCAGCTTTCTTTGTTTCTAAATGTCAGTATTTTCTATTTAATTGTATCAATGGATTTTATAGAAATCATCTTCACTGCTATACATCTTTCATGAATACATTGATTATTATGCAACATACCTTAAAATACCAAAATACACACTGAATTATTTTGAAGTTATTATTTTGCTACAGTATGTGATTTATTCTTCTAAAAAATAACTCAGCATTCTCTATCAGAGACCTTTGTACACTATTCTTCTTTGGAAGAGTCTGTGTGGCTCATGGATAGATAGATCTTTATGTATTATTCCTAATTGCTTTTTAGTGTAAAAATTATTTCTTCAGTGATACATGGTTAAAGAAAGAGAGGATATATACTGAATCATTTACATTTTTTTTAATCCGTTGAGTCATGTCCAGTTCTCGGAGACTGCCTGGACAAGTCCCTGCAGTTTTCTTGGCAAGGTTTTTCAGGTGTGATTTGTCATTGCTTGCTTTCTAGGGCTGAGAGAGAGCGATTGAGGGTCACCCAGCTGGCTTTGTGCCTAAGGCGGAACTAGAACTCACGGTCTCCCAGTTTCTAGCCTGATGCCTTAACCACTACACCAAACATTTATTTCCCATCTTCCTTCCATGACACAATCTAAATTCTCCCAGTAATCAGGCTCTGGTGAGCCTGAAAAGGCTTCTGCGTCCTATTAAATATCAATACTGTGTATATTAGCATAGAATGTTCTACATTTGTGAGAGCAGTCATACAAAGTAATTGTACACAGTAGCAAGAGGCACAGGTATTTCCTATATTCTTAGTTTGGCTGTGTTTCACCCATTCTATCAAGAATGTGATTGTTTCTTTAAGAGAATCTCAGAGCAAGTATCACCAGTGAACTGTTGCCATTAATGTGGATTTCCACTAAATGTAGGAATTTCTGGAGGAGATTGTAATTCTGTTTAGAGATTTTTGCTTATTTAATAAGTGTGTGTGTGTGTGTGTGTGTATACACATTAACATACACAGACATACATATACACATGCACACAAAAAGAGAGAGATTTGCAACATTACTTCCCAGTTACTGCATAGTGCAAGATAAGTCCTTTACATCATCGGAACTGCCTAATTTTTTTAAAAGTCTAAACTTCTAAATTTTTTCGTCTTACTTTGTGCAGATGTTCAGTACAGCAATCATCTAATTGGTCATTAGGGAGAAAATACTAATAAGAAGTATTGCTCTTTTTCTTTTGACTTTTTTGTCCGTAGATGGATTAGTTGACTGCATGGATCCTGACTGCTGTTTGCAGAGTTCCTGCCAAAACCAGCCTTACTGTCGAGGATTGCCTGACCCACAAGATATCATTAGCCAAAGCCAGCAATCACCATCTCAGCAAGCTGCTAAATCCTTTTATGATCGGATCAGTTTCCTTATAGGACCAGAGAGCACCCATGTAATTCCTGGGGAAAGCCCATTCAATAAGAGGTGACTACATCATTGTAGTATGAAATAAAAAGTAATATCTTAAGGGCTTTTTTATATTTTAATGCTATTTTTTTTCCCAGGATAGTTGGAAAACTGCAAACTTTGAACTTCAGACTGTGTGGCTATTATGTATAAAACTTCAGACGGTGTTGCATTACACATCTTTTCTTGTGTGTGGTGTCTAAGTTCTAGTAGGCATTCCATTAAGGGTTCTGTAAATCTTATTGACCCAGCTGATTTGAGTTAGCACTGTTGGAAGTATATCAGACTGATGGTGAAAATACCTCTGAAGGGAAGGCAGCAATACTCTTTTAAAGCAAAGCTCAATAAATAATATAAATTATGAATTATTGTAATAACACTGTTAACTCTTTGACAGCATATTGCATAAGCTGTCTGTATGGTGCCTTATACAGCAGTTACACATTTAAAAATAAGCTAGTAACAGAAAGCAGGTGTCCTGTGCCTTACTGAGAGAAGGTAGGTAATTTATCCTAGAAGTCGTCTATCTAGAATAATTTAGCTGCATTAATACAGTTGGACACAGCGGTTGATTAAAAGTATTGGAGAACTGTTTCTTAGAACTCCCTTAAATTCTGTACTTTGCATCCCCTAGAGATTTACAGCTTGCCTAAAGACTAACTAACAAAACACTTTTCTTTAGGAAAGTGCAAAAGATAGGTCCTAATTTTAAAGCATTGTTACTAATTTATTCATTTTACACACTGACTCAGAATGCTTTGGTTGTGATTTAGCCTTGTATTTGAAATCAAGGAACTGTACACAATAGTGAGGCATTTACAGCAGTCTCCTCCCATTGTGGCATATCATATAAATTGAAAAAATAAATACATATATACATACCACAAACGGAAATTCATGGACTTAACAAAATTTTTATATCACAGCTCAGCACTATTCGGAGAATTTAAAAAATCATGTTATATACTGAGAGTGCATTGCTGCTTGAACTTCTCACTTTGGGCCATTGATTTTGAAGTATTGATTTTCTTGATTGAATGAAATCTACCAAGTGAATGTACTCATATTTGCAGTTAGAAAGGAAGATGCCACCGTTCAAAATGCTAAGGCTGAAATTCTAAATACTTTCAATATAGACTTAGCATGTTAAATTCAATATATTTCATTCTAAATAATCATGCATAGGATTGCACTATAAATCATTGTATGGCCAGTAAATAATTTCATATATTATAAAGAAGGATACCAGATTTGAAATGGACCTTTAACAACAAAATATAGGCAGGCACAGCTGTATTACTAGATGCAACTTTTTGGTATTCAGATTTTGCATGTTCACATACATAGTTAAAATGACGAGAACATACTCAGAGGAGTACAAACCCACTGCAGCAACCAGAACCCAAGAAAAAGGAAACAGATGCCTATACAACATCTTTCAACAAAATGAATACCCACACAACTTTATCAAAAAATGCCTGACCACTCAACCCACTACAGCACAACCAACACAAGCTATGAAAAGAATAACACTATCATACATCAAAAACATTTCAGAAATAACCAACAGACTATTACAACCACACGGTATCACTGTAGCACACAAACCAACTAAATCCCTCCAAAACATCTTAAGTAAACCAAAAGACCCAGGAATCCAAGAAGAAAAAGCAGGAGTCATCTACAACATACAGTGTAAGGACTGTAACAGCCACTATGAGTGACAGACAGGCAGAAGACTAGCAGAGTGCATCCATGAACACCAACTAGCAGTCAGAAGACACAATGAAAACTCCTTAATCTCAAAACACATGGACAGACTCAACCACAGTTTCAAATGGGAAATTGTGAGCATCCTAGACAAGCTAAATCCAAAACTGCTAGGGAATTCCTGGAAGCTTGGCACTCAGACAAATCAGCCATCAGTAGATACATAGAGATAAACCATATTTACAGATCATTCAAAAGAGACAATGAAAAGGAAGGAAACAAAAAGACCAGAACACATCCTCTCCAGTAGCCTACACCCAGACAAGCAGGGATTGACACCAGACAAACATCAAACAGAAAACAATACCCTAATCAAGAAACTACCAAGGAGAAAACCACATCTCCACCAACACTGTCGGGGCAAGCTACTGTATATAAACAGAGCAAACCCTACACTCACTAGCTATCAGGGAAACAGGTGAAGAAACACACTGAGCCACAGTTTCCAACTCTTGTTCTTTATTGTTCTTTCCTTGTTAGACAGAATCTAGCAAGACTAAAGGTGCTCTAACTAACCTATGGGTAAGCTACTTAGCAATGACTCTAAGGCAGAGTCACCTTGAACCTCTTGACTTTCCCACCAGCAGAATCAGGACTGTGAAACCTTTTATCTCCCTGGAATGCGCCCCCTCCCTCCTGGGATAGAGCAGCAGCTCTGCAATCCACCACATCACACACACCCCTTCAGGAACACATTCCATCACATTAGCACTGATGATGTTACCTACTTGGGTAATGAAACATCTGCAAGCAAACAGCCAAGTTCAGAGAACACCAAGGGCTCCATAGTTAAAATGTCCCAGAAAAAGTCACTATAAATAAATAAGAGGTTTAAATGAGATTGAAACTGAATTGTATATAATACTGTAAAACTAATTTGATTATAATTAATGTTTATTGGTGAGCACAACCTAATTTGTAAAATCACTGAATGATCTAAATTTGCATCTTTCTCTACAGTCTTGCATCTGTCATAAGGGGCCAAGTATTAACAGCAGATGGAACACCACTAATTGGAGTTAATGTCTCCTTTTTACATTATCCTGACTTTGGTTATACAATCACTCGTCAAGATGGAATGTAAGTTTCCTTTCATGCATTTGAAGTATGACAATTTTAATTCTTCTATCCTTGAATCAGAATCATTGCACAGATAGGTTGAAGGACAGCTGGCTTTCATAGGGTTGAAAATGGTTAGGCTTCAGTGAGTGACCAGCAGGAGAAACCAGATTTATAGGCTAGACTGGGAAGTCAGAAAAAACACCCCAAAAGTCAGCAGTGGCAAACCACTGCCAAGAAAACTACATAAACATGTTCCTGAAATCACAAGGAGTTGTACTTGACTTAAAGGAGATGTTTCCATTAAACCTTGATTGTATGTATCAGCGGGAAAGCTGTGAATTTAAGATGTATTACTAAATAATTATCTGGTTTACCTAGGTTTGACTTGGTGGCAAATGGTGGTGCATCATTAACTTTAGTGTTTGAACGATCACCATTCCTTACTCAGTACCATACAGTCTGGATTCCATGGAATGTCTTCTATGTTATGGACACCCTTGTCATGAAGAAGGAGGAGAATGACATTCCCAGCTGTGATCTGAGTGGATTTGTGAAACCAAATCCCGTAATTGTATCATCACCTTTATCTACCTTGTTCAGGATCTCTCCTGAGGACAGCCCTATTATTCCTGAGACACAGGTATAATGCCATTTAAGTGTAAAGATCTTTGGGGAAACTGTAATGCATTTTTCAGTCATTAAAATAACAACAACTATAATATATAATTTGTATTGGTCTTATCAGTATGCTGGTTAAAAAGCTTTAAGTTTATAAGGGCCTGGTATTTTCAATACTCAGCTAATGTCTTAAATCTTTCTATAGTTTATTCTGATCCATTGAAGTCTCAATAACTTCTTTTTTTAAATGAATAAATATCCTTAAATTTACATAAATTTATTTAAATAAATAATATGCAGTCATGTTTCCTGACACTTTGTCTTACCATTTTCTGACCAAACAATTATATGACACCTAATAGTTAATGTGCCTAAAAGAAATCTCACATTTTTCACTTGGCAAACATGAAATAAGGCTGCAGGAAAAGAATAAATTCCATGCAAATGTCTCTGTTCATTACTCTTATCATGTGACCATATCTGCCTATAAGAAAGACTGCTTTTGAGCAAGGGTGCCTATTGAAGAGAGTTACCTCCACGTCACTTTTTGAAATACTGAAGAATTTGGATGAAGAGAGTTAAGAGTCCCCAAATGAGGAAAAGTTTTCAGTCCTGGTGTTCTGGCCAACGGCTTTGCCAGTATTTTCGTTGTTTGTTTATGTTTTTAATTTTTCAAACATTTTTAACATTTTAAAGAGAATATCTTTATGTGTCCAGCACCATTTAATGTCCATCTACTTACCTATTCACATTACGTTACAAATGCTAGGAAATGTTTGCTTGTTTTAGTAACTTGATATTCATTTCACACCCATGTATATGCATTCCCAAAAATGCTTTTGACCCTTTCTTACATATACATAATCACAGAGATAAGTGAATCACACATACATTCTGCCTACAGACAGATTTTAGTAGATATTCTCTTGCTTTGGAATGTAAGTCCTTTCCTCATTACCTCCATAGTGTTCACTGGGGAGGATAACCAGCATTTCAAAACATATGTTTATGAAAATATGTCAATGCTAAGGGAAAATCTATGTCAACAAACTGTTAGTTGGCTTGAAAGCTTCTTTGTCACTATCCTGTCTATCAATATGTTCATTAAAAAGTATCTCTCAAAACTAAAAAGACAGCACATGGAAAGATAATCTCTTGTGAGATTTTAAAAACAAAGACAGTGTTTAGAGAACTACCTGCCCATGGGATAGTTCTAACCAGTGTCGTGTCTCTGTCTGGCCTGCAGACCCTGCTGGCACATGGCCTTAAGCAGCTTGCTTGTAATCATTTCAGCTTTTTGGCTGAAGTGTGAATTCTACTCTTTCCAAAGATAAAAAGTAGCTTTTAGCAGTGTAAAACTGTGCCAGTGCCTAATGAGTGATTTTTTCTCAATACAAATTATTTTAGAAAGTTCTTCTTTCTAGGAACTTAGTCAGGATTCTGAAAAGATTATATTACATTTATAGTGTAGGTTTTCAAAGCTGTTGTTTATCAGTGAAATGTATTCCGGATAATGCCATGACACATTGAATCTATTGCCAATTTCAGTTTCAGATCTGTTCTCAAGAAGCTGGCTAATAAAGTAATTGTCTCACACAGCATTACCTGGAAGTCATTTCATCAATTATATTAAACTGTTCCCAACTGCATCCCAATCATGATTAGACTTCTCTCAGAATCTCTTTCTTGTATTTTTTTAAATTGTACATTTAATGTCACATGTAGTTTGGTCCCCAAAATATTTCTTATCATTAGTTTCCTTTCTTTAGCAGTTTCATTCTGAATTCATGTCACATATTTTTCCCTGAGCAAATGTGGTACATAAAATAATGTATAGTGTTTTAAGCATTAAGAAGGAATTGCTGTATTCCATAGGTTGGAACCAAGCCTGGCTGTGCTTAAAGCAGTCTCGTTGAAAGAAGAGAAACAGCCATGACCATTTTGTTCAAATGATTTCAGTGGATCTATCATAGTTCACATCTAGATCCACCGTCTCTGTAGTATATTTAGTAAGGGAGAAGCAGTTATGATAGAAGATATTATGAAAATATATTTTTTATTTATTTGTTTTTATTTATTTATTACATTTATATCCCACCCATCTCCCCCACAAGGAGGGACCCTGGGCGGTTCACAGAAAGGTTTAAAATCAATTAAAACAATAAATATCAATAATAAACAATTAAAAAATACATATATATATCAGACAATTCGATCCAGGAATGGTAGATCTCATCCCACCGGTCGATAAGGCTGATCAGGGCAGATCTAAGGGACCAGCCAACCCCAAGACTGGCTATTCCCCTCCCCAAGCATGGTGACATAACCAGGTCTTTAGGTTTTTCCTAAAGTCCAGGAGAGAGGGGGCCAATCTTATTTCAGGGGGAAGAATATTCCAAAGGGCGGGGGCTACCGCAGAGAAGGCACGCCTCCTAGACCCTGTCAGATGGAACTCTCTTGCAGACGGGGTTCGTAGTGTGCCCTCTCTGCAGGACCGGGTGGGAAAATATATGGTGTGAATTATTATTTTTCCTGCATGATTTTTCACAATATCCTATCAGTGCAGCAGTGTAACTAGTCGGTAAAGACAGTATTATCTATAGTGCATTTGGGGACAGGAATACATCCTAGGTTTCTTGGCAGATTGATTGATATAAATGGTATGCCAATGAAATTGTTTTTTAGATGATTAACTCAGTTGCACTAATACATTATTATTTAATTCAAAAGTGTTTATATGTAGGTAACTAAACTCTATCTCCAAATTATTTTTAAAAGTATGCAGTAGGATGATTTTTCTAAAAGGGTATATAAAATACAGGAGCAGGCCTACACAATTTGTAGAGGGGAAAGGGGCAGATTAATACCTTAAAATAGTTGCGGGCCACAGAAGAATAGCTGATGCGCTGATTAGCTGTTTGGTGGCTAGAGGTGTGGCGGCAGCAAAGGAGCTGGCAGTATCCATGAGGCCTGGAGGTATTGGAGGTGTTGGGCAGCATGTCTTTCAGGGAGGAACTGGCTGCGAACACCTGGGTGACGGCAGATCCTTCCTGGTGGCAGCAGCGGATTGGTTATTTTTCAAAACCCACCAGTGGGCATCACAAGGCTGTTTGGCAGGCCACGTGCAGCCCGTCTGCTGCATGTTGTGCAGGCCTGGGCTAGAGGTTCCTGTCTGCTCTTGGCCTTCATGCACTGGAATCAGGTAGCAAAGTATGCTAAAAAGAACTATCACATTTTCCCCAAAATTGATGGTTTTTTAACAAAGAAATCAAGAAAAATGTATTGTACATGTAAGATAGGGAGCAGTAGAGTTGGGTTTTACTAACATATTGATGGCATCCCAATCCAAAGCGAGATAAGAATCATGCAAGCCATGGAGTTCCCTGTGACACTCTATAGATGTGAAAGTTGGACTTTGAAGAAGCAGGATAGGAAGTGTATTAATGCTTTTGAACTTTGGTGTTGGAGAAGACTCATGAGAATACTGTGGACAGCCAAGAAAACAAATCAGTGGATCATTGAATAAATCAAACCAGAGTTCTCACTTGAGGAACAAATGACCAGGCTCAAATTATCCTACTTCGGACACATTATGCGAAAAACCAGCTCTCTGGAAAAGGCTCTAATACTAGGAAAGGTGGAAGGAAAGAGGAGAAGAGAATGACCAGCAGCAAGGTGGATGGACTCAGTTACAGTGGTGATAAGTACACTGTTGGAAGACCTGAAAGACAAGGTTAGGGACAGATCGTCATGAAGAAAATATATCTGTGTGGTCGCTAGGAACTGAAAACGACTTGATGGCACATAATTGATTTTAAAAAATTCCAAAGCTCCAAACCAGCTGTTTCGTGTAGATTTTAAACAGCATAGGAGGCAAAATAGAATCCTGTGAACAATGATATAGGTGTCAAAGAACGGTACTCCAGCACCACCTTCTGCGCATGTCCTAATATCAGCTAGAATCACTGCAAAACATTGCCCCCAATACCCAGCTCTGCCTGGAAGCATGCCTTCTCTGTTGTGGCCCCTGCCTTCTGGAACAAAATCTTCCCTGAGATCTGTGTGGCTCCTACCCTGATGACATTCCAGAAGTCTTTAAAAATATGGTTGTTCTCCCAGGCCTTGGGGTAGGGGGTTTGTAGAGCCCTATTGGTTATGTTTTCTGTTTGAGAGAGTGTGCCTGCCTGAATGTATCAGATCTTCTTTCTATGGGTTCCTTTTATTGTTTCTTATTTTTTAGTATAAGCCCTCAGAGTTGCTTTGGAGTTGGGCAACCTCTACGTTTTATATATAAATAAAATAAAGTCCTGAGGCAAGCCATAAACCACGGGCTTCACAGGAACTCGCCTCTCCTGTCAACACCACCTGGTACCAGCCATAGATCTGTAAAGACTCAATGGAGGCAGAGGAGTAAGCGTTTTCACTGTACTCACTGTTGTGGAGTCAGATTTCAAATGGGCCCCGAAGAAGATCCCACTCCATGTTTAATCTGATTCAAAAGGAGAGTTTCTTCATTCGTGCACCAACCCTATAACGGACTGCTTGTTGCAGAAGGTGACTGTGTTCCATCAAACAGGACAGAAAGTATATGGATTTAAATAATGGATCTGAATAGTAGCAGTAATAGTAGCAGTAATATTTGTGTAGCACATTTCCTCCAAAAGAAGTGCATATGCTATCCACCCTCAAGAGCAGATATTTCCTCTTTACTTTGATGGCACCTATTCCCAGTCTAGATCCAGCTTTTGAAAAAAAACATTTGAGTTGTTTAGTAATATGTGGGCCTACCCAAGCTATATTCCAGTTGCTATGAAATATTTGCTTGCAACTATGAAAAGTATAGTCTTTATTTTGTCTCAGATGTTATCTGGCCTGATTTGAGAGTTACAGTTCTCTTTTTAGGAAACTTTTCATCTTAATGAGGATTCTAGGTAGCTTTATAGCTGAAATTTGAGCTTCTAATTTGTAATGATGATTTTTTAAAATTGAGTTGGAGTTGAGTTGAAAAAAGCAGTTGACTGTTTTAGTAATCTGATTGTCATATTATCAACATGGTCTTTTTTGTGAAAGAAAAACTTTAAAAAGAAGCTTAAATCATTTCTGATATCAGTGAATATTGATCAAAATGCATAAGAAATCATCTTCATATCAATAGCTAACCATAAAAAAATAATTTTAACAGAACTAAATCCCATAGGAATTAGAAGTTACAAAATTAAAGATATTTATGTTTACAATTTAAATTTAAAGTGAGGTATTTTCACTTTCTTTTACCAAGCTTCACCATACAGTATATATTTTCACTGCCATCAGTAGAAAAACCTTTTATGTGAGGTCTTCCCTTAGATTTGTCATACATTTTTACTTCTTTTAAGAATTTGCTTGTTAAATTTGATATTTTTCTTAATTTTTTTTAGAAGTAAAATTTTTTTCGAAGTGAATGCTTCACTTTTAACCCTTTTTGCCCCTTATGCTTAATCTTTCTTTAGTCTACTGTAGCACGCTTGTTAATTTATTTTTGAATCAGCATTTGATTTTTTTGATTTTTTACAAGAAGGACATGCAATCAAACAAATAGGAATCATAGAACATTCCCTGTTCTGTATATCACTCAATTCCATTTTCACATCTACATACTGTACATACTGGCTTGATCAAGGCAGCAAGCAATTATCTGCCAACGCCAGAAGCCATATTGACACAGGAACTAGAAAATAGAGAACATAAGTACAAGGAAGCCAATCCATGGTCAAAAGTACAGTAAATCACAGACGCCAGAGTGAGAGTAGCCAATACGGTTACATCACCAGTCTCCAAAATCATAGCCAAAGTAAGTCCCAAGAATCCAGGAATTCACAAAGATATTTAAAGGACAAAAACAATATATCAACAATGTATAATATACTAACGTATCATATTGATTAGATGTAGATAGAAGTAAAGATGAGAGCCAATTTGGTGTAGTGGTTAAAGGCATTGAGCTAGAAACCATGAAACCATGAGTTCTAGTCCTGCCTTAGGCATGAAGCCATTTGGGTAGCTTTGGGCCAGTCACTCTCTGTCTCCCCTAAGAAGAAGGTAATGGCCAACCACTTTCAAAAATGTTGCCAAGAAAACTGAATAGACTTGCCCAAGCAGTCATCAGGAGTCAAGACCGACTTGAAAGCGTGTGCGCGCACACACACACACACACACACACACACACACACAAAGTAAAGATGCATCAGAAGCAGGGGGAAACATCCTTGAGTTGGACTTGGCTCCTGAAATTGCTGGAGTTGGTAGCACTAAGTACCAAAGGCCATAGATCAGAATGAAAAATACTGCTGAAGTAGTGGTCTGCCTGGATACAAGGCAGTTTATATGAAATCACAACATTAGTAGGGTGGTGTCCCTTTCTTATTAGTGGCAAAAACAATTGGAATTTTTTGCCAGTATAGTCATCTTCCAGTAGTAGTATAGGCCTTAAATCTGATCAGCTGGGTTTTTGTTAGGATGTTATGATATTAATAACATAACCTAGACAAATTTTAGTCTAAATTTCATGTTGATGAATCATCATTAATTGAGAATATTACTGAGGACGTAGTGTATCAAACAGGTAAGTTAAATATTCTGTAAACATTCGGCCTAGATTAGTTTACAAGAAAAAATTATAACATCTAATTGTATTCAGTTTCTAATTTCATCAAAATCCATTCAGACTAAAGTTACCTGATTTCTGGCTTGATAAAAAGATCTTTTGCATGAATGGTTCTGGCAGTTTAATATCCTTTTTAGTGAAAATTACACATACTCTGTTTCTTTTACAGCAAATAGTTTAAAATGTTATCAAATACAGTCATTCAAATAAGATTTGCTTTATAGATTTTATTTGATCATATGGTAACTTTATTCATAGTCATAAATGTGTGAGCAAGAATAAGCCATATTCACGATTTTTAGTGGTGACAATACTTCAGTAAGGTTGAAATACAAAGACTCTTTATATTTGATATGAAGGAATCCAAATAATCTATTATGAATGTCAGGTTTATTAATTAATGCTCAGGATCCACAGTGCTTAGCATTACAGAAATAAATTAATAGACTACCTTTTTGTTTGCTTTATTTTTTGCCATTTATTGCAGCCTCTGGCCATTATGAACAGAATGAGGGAAGAGATGAAAGTTGCTTAATACGTATCAGGAAGCCTAATTAAATTATGAATAAAGCATTATCATGTCTTAGTGTATATGGTCTAACCTTAGTTCAATTTTCTCTTTAGTAAAGTTACCTCCTACATTTTTATTTAATTTGGCTTGCGCCATAGAATTCTTTTAATACATAACATCACAGCCTCTTGGATTGTATATATTTATATTTAATTTTAAATCGATACATTGTGTTAGATATTTTACATGTTTTAATTACTGACTTTGTTGTAAACCGCCCAGAGTCCCCTCTGTGGGGGGAGATGGGCGGTGATATAAGTTGGATGAATGAATGAATGAATGAATGAATGAATGAATAAATAATTAAATAAATAAATAATTTGTTACACCAAAACATCTGAAAGATACCTTAGAGTTTATTTGTATGAAATTTTAAAATGATAAAATCACACTGTTAACCAATATTAAAATAATACTAAAATAAATGGAGTATTCTAAAAATCTCATGGCTGGCTATCATTGACTTCATACAAGTGGAAACAGCAGTCTCTGGAATTTTAAAATTAATATTTTCCCAAGAGTATTGTTTTTCATGGATAAATTTTAATACTATTACTAATAAATCCACTAGGCCAGAGACTAGCCCTCCAATATTTGTTTCAGCACTTTATTTATTATTTAAATTTGCATCACCGCCCACCTCCTCCACACCTGGGGACTCTTCAATTGGTAGCCTCCCATAGGGCCTCTACCAAGGCACAACCAAGCTTTAGCAGAAGATGGCATTTGGAACTGAACAGGGAACATGGAGCACAGTTCTCAAAATTTAGACTGTATTGCTTCTAGGGCTTATAAGTGGAAAACTGCACAATCCAGTATCACTTCAAATAATTTGATTGCTGCATATTTGTTACCCTTATAACTTCCAAATCTAATTATTACCTTGCAAGCTTTTTACACCCACATTATAAGCTTGCAGAAGATTTTCTAGGAGGTAGAGGATAGGAATACCGGAGAACGTAAACTGATTTCCCATTTCTTGAGGTTGTAGCCTCGAAGCTTTGGATGTCTGACTACTAGTATTTTTCTATTCAATGATGCTATTTTAAATTTTGGTATTGTCATGTTTATGCCAGTGCACTGTTATTAGGGAGAAGGTTTTCATTTGCAAAACTGATACATACTGTGCTAGTTCATTGCTAGTTATAGACTAAAAAACGTGTATATTAATTATTATTTCCTTGTTAAATTCTTGACCAAATTGTGTTTAAGATTTAAATATTCAATACTAATTTTAAGAAAGAATCACTGCATAATTATTTATTATGAGCAGCATGAATGAATGAATGAATGTTTGTTTGTTTGTTTATTCAGTCAATGACCAGCAACTTAAAATTAATAAAAATAACAATTAAAATCAAACTAATCAATTAAATACAATTATACATAGGTAACTATGGGATAAAACCATTATGAGCAGCATAGGTATTTATTTCAGATGAATTTGGGGATTTCAAAGATAACAATTCCTGCATAATTTCAGAAGCTAGGAATGAGCAGCTAGCGCGTGTGCTCCTCTTTTGCCCCCTGGATAGTGGGGTGACTTCAGCCCTTCAGTCACGCTCAGTAGAATTACCAGAATCTCAAGCCAAGATCAAAATGCAAGTTAAGATTCTGGCTAGTAAATTATGGTTTAAACGATTCAGGGATGCAAAGATACAAAGGGAGCAGGACAAAAAGTGCTAAGTTGGCTAACTCAGTGCTCATTCCTGGTCTGTTAAGCTATAGATGAGTAAGTCATGATTAATGCAGGAAAACTTGTTTTTTGAAGAATTTGTATAACTAATATGAGTTATTTCCAATACTGCTGTATTTGCTACAGTAGCATAGGGAATATGTTTCTAAATGTATCTGTACTTACTGTATACATCTTGATAAAACTATTAAATTGTATTTCAAAATTTCAGTAAAAACTCAAAGTATACTACTATTCTTAAATGACTGCTACTTTATATACAAAAACTAAGTTTATGACTATAGTTGTTAACTAATTGTGTGCATTAAACAAATAGCAAGCTCAGGTTAATTTGTCAATTTTTGTTTCATATTTTAGGTACTGCATGAAGAAACTACAATACCAGGAACTGACTTGAAACTGTCATACTTAAGCTCCAGAGCAGCGGGGTATAAATCTGTCCTTAAGATCACGATGACACAGTCCGTGATACCGTTTAATTTAATGAAAGTTCATCTCATGGTGGCAGTAGTGGGAAGACTTTTCCAAAAATGGTTCCCTGCATCCCCAAATTTGGCTTATACATTTATATGGGATAAAACTGATGCATATAACCAAAAGGTCTATGGTTTATCTGAAGCTGTTGGTAGGTTTTGTTTGTTATTAGGCTCTTTTGAATATGTTAACATTACATAGGAAATATTATATTCAACAATATAATTCATTGTTGATGCATTATAAAGAAAAAACTTAAAATTATGCTGTAAGTGAAATGCAATATTACAGCCTATTTAATTTGTAACTATTATATTGATTGTGATAATCTATTATTTTTACATTGGGGAAAGTAAAACTTAGAAATAACTGTATTGTGTGGATCATGTCTGAAACTAACTTATATGAAGTTACATTTGTTTTTGCAGAAAAAGCTTTATGCTGCCATGGTGCTTTCAAAATTGTTTTAAATTTGCTATTCAGCATCTGATGCTTTTCAGCAACACAGGGCCTTAAAATTATTTCATGCGAATATCAGTATATCAGAGCTTCTAGCTTTAATCATTCAGTGCATTAATTGACTGAATTTCCAAATACTGAAAAAATTTGCCTAATTAAATGTCCAGACCTGAAAATAAGCAAGGCCTAGGATGTCTGAATATGCAAATAAACATTTATTTGTATATTTATTCATTCTATTTATATCCTTCCTTTCCTCCAGAAGCTGATGGTAGGCTACATAATGCTCCCTCCTCCAGTATTCTCTTCATAATAATGATTCAGTGTGATAGGTTGGCTAAGCAATAGTGAAACTCCAAAATGTCCCAGTGGGTATCCACAGCTGACAGTAGTTGAACTAGGATCTCTCTAGTCCTAATCCATTATTTTAACTACCATAGCACACAGCTATTCCATACATGCATTGGATCTGAAAATTTTATTTAAAGTTATTCTAGCATAAAATTATGCTGGGATCTTTCTGAAGTAAGACACAGGAGATGACAATCAATGGAACTGTGTATCCATATTGGATGTATTCAACTTCTGCATGACCTAAATAGAATTTATGTGATCATGGTCACCTCTGTGGTGGACCAAAATCACTGGATGGAATAGACAATTTTTAAAAACTATATCATTCACTGTACCAATTAATATTGAAACAATTTTCAGAGGACTGACAGTTACAGAATTGCAAGAAAATAACTAAATGTCTGGTAGTTTCTAACACATTTATTATGGTCAGAGCTTTTCTGAATTAGGATTCATTTCATCATCTGCAGGTTCAAATCCAACTTCAGCCATGGAAGCTTCTTGGGTGACTGTAGGCCAGTCACTCTCAGCACAACCTACCTCATGGATTTGTGAGAAAAATGGGAGAGGAAGTGCTATGTATACTGCCTTGAGCTCTGGGAGGAAAGGTGGAATATAAATCTAGCAAATGAATAAATACTATATTCCACAATATCTTTTGCCATACAAAATGTGTTGGTTTTCACAGAATTCTTTTGTTATGCTTTTTATTGAGGTCAATCAACAAGAGAATGGTAATTGTGATCTTTATATCTGTGAATGACTGACTACTATTTCTTTACTAAATTCTGAATCAAGGATCAGTGCCTCTTCAAATGCCAGCCATCGTTGTCATCTTTTAAAAGAAATCTTTAATTTTTGGGATTTAATTTCAGGAATCTGTGGGTACCACATTGCCAGCTTCTGTTCTGAATTATATTTTTCTAAACTATATTGTTAAGGTTTTAACATGTATACTTATTTAAATGTCAACATTTAAACATTAAAATTAATCAGATATAAAATATTTAATAGCCTCTTATGAGCTCTGTAACTCTATATTAATAGCAGTGTAAAATGAAAATAAATTAATCATGTATTTCAAACATTGCATTGGTTTAAAGTAGGAAAATAATTATTTTATCATTTATTTCAGTATCTGTAGGTTATGAATATGAATCTTGTTTGGATCTAACCCTGTGGGAAAAACGGACAGCCATTCTACAAGGTTATGAATTGGATGCCTCCAACATGGGTGGATGGACACTGGATAAACACCATGTATTGGATGTTCAGAATGGTGAGTTTTATTAATCTTACAATGTTATGCAGTGCCTATTAATTCAAACGTATTAAACCCTATTGGATTCCAAGTCTGAACAGGATTGCACCTTTTTTTAAAGAAAAAAAAAGTTGATAGTCATCCTCTTGGAATACTGTTATTTCCTCCTTCAATAATGTGATTAATTCGTTATTCTGAAACACAGAAGCATAAATCATTTATATCTAGAATTAACATTTCTGCTTTATTTTAAAGTTCAAATTTACAAGCATACTTTAACCCTTGCAAACACCATGAAAATGTTTCTTTTTTGTAGTATACAGTATATGAAAATACTGTATTGCTTTTTCTTTGCCACTCCAAATCAGTTTAATCTCCATGGAACAGAGTCAGGTACATTTTTCACTCTCTTGTCTGATTCTGTCTCCCCAAAGTTACTCTATTGCAATGTGTACAAACGGATTGAATACACACGCACACATGCACAATATACACACACATACATAACACACACACACACACACACACACACACTGTTCATTCATGTATTTGCAGGGAGAAGTATTTTGTAAAAACCAGCAATGATACATAAGAAAGTGAAATAAATCATAAGAGGTTGGTAAAGGAATATCTCCTCCTTGAGAAAATATCTGTGTGGTCACTAAAAGTGGACATCGACTTGATAGCACATAATCAATCAAAAATAAATATCACTTCATGCTGATTATATACTATGCAAACAAATGAAGATTCATAGACAGGGAAATACCTAAAATATTGGGCCTTTCCTAAGAGTTGTCGTCCTGCCACTTTCAAATGGGCTGTTACCATGACTCATAATAGAAAAGAAAGAAGCTGTCCAGCCAGTGCAGTACTGTAACTCACGTAAGGCAAAAGAAATTAACCAGTGGCCAAGAACTTATTCATGCAATCGTGTTTCTTGAAGTATATCTATGTTCATTTTATTATTTTTCTGCTGAATATTTTCTGTTTGTAAATCATCTTATGTGTATAGAGATGTGCTTAAGAGACAGTTGGCAAATAATGACTTTTGAAACTGTAATTGAATAAATGAATTGATTGGGATGAATGGGCTGGGAAAATATATTGCCTTGGAGCAAATACAGTGGCAGGTGTTTATATGGATATCCTGAATCACTTCAATAGTCTAATGTTCATCTTTTCCTTTTTTAGTATTAAAAGAGAGACATGAAGGAACAATTTTTCAGTGTAATGAAACAATAAATCACATGGTATAGTGCTGACCTGTATGAAACATGTGATTAAATTTATAGAACTCAAGTATTTAAGTGACGCTGCAAGTTTCTTGATTGTCATGAAGATTTAATCATAGGAGTAGGATTTCAGATTCCATTAGTGCACTTTTATCCTAAGTGTTTATGAGAAACAGAATTCCATGTAATGATACAGTCTTCTGTGCATGTTTTCCCTGTAGTTACAACTCGTTACAGGGCCCAAGACTATACATTTATGAGAAATACTATATTTACCTAATGAAAAAAAATAGCTTGGATTGGAAAACTTCATAAATATATTTTAATGGTAATGGTAAAGTATAATAATTAGAATGAATATCATTTTTAAATTTTGTACAGTCAGTCAGTGAAGCCAGTATTGCTATGCAGTACAAAGTGACATGCAAATTGCATGATTTAAATTAGATTGAGATTTATAATGGAACAAATGTTACAATAATAGCTCACCGTTCTTGCAGCAGACTTAGATCGACTCATTAATCTTGATAATAATGAGGAGAAAAGTCTGTCCAACAGACAGCATTAACTGTGAAAGTCTACATTAGGTACATATCTTACTTCTCCACATTTCCTGTGAAGGTCATAAAAAATGATGCTGGCAAGGTACTTTGTCTTTTTCCAATGATTGTTGATGCCTTTGAGCAGAACTAGGTTTAAAGGGCAGGTGGCCTGCCAAAACATTTTTGTTGTGTTTGACATATGAGAACATAACTGCAGATACATTATAAAACCAGACTCTGCTACCCAAAGTAAATTATTATAAAACCATTTTGCAATGTGAAATGTGAAATTGAGGCTGTCAGAAAACTGCTTTACAATAATAATTTACTGATAGAAGATTTTGATACGTAACAGCATTTATGTTTGTAGTTTATTCCAAGAGAAGAAAGAATGTGAAAACACTGCTCCAGTCCAACATTCAGCCAAAACTAAAAGAGGAAATGTGAATGCAAATGAATTCTGCAGTTCTCTTTCGCATTCCAGACTGAGAGGCAGGACTAAATATGCAAAGACGCAGTCAAGTAGTCTTGAATAATACCAGATATCTGGAACAAAAGAAGACAAACATAGACTTGGATTCTGTCCAGAAACAGAAGAGTGTTGCTAATGGGTTACACACACATAGCTTTTGATCAGTACTTTTTAGACCTGAGAACCAGCTGTAAAGCAGCTGTTTGCATATGGTTCTGCTCCCAATTGTATTTGGCTTATTATATGTAACATTACAAGTCTAAATATAAAATAATGTAGGAGGGGTTCATTATCCATTATATGAATATCCCTGTTATTCTGATTACTTGCTGAACTAGCAATATGAATGGTCGAGGGCAAGTTATCTAACAATACATTGTTACACAGAGTTACAGTTCTCAATTGGAATTGAAAGGGCCATGTCCAGTGGGATTTTAAAACATTGCTTCCTGGTATTTTCCCACAATGCTTATGAACAAATTATTGCTGAATTTCATTAGTATGTGCTCAAATACACTATTCATATGTCAACATGCATGAAATGCAATCACATTGTGAAATTTTAAGCTTATTTAAAATTTATCTGCTTATAAATAGTTATTACAAAGACATGGGAAATCATGTTTGTGTTTTCTTAAGGAATCTTGTATAAAGGCAATGGGGAAAATCAGTTCATCTCTCAGCAGCCACCAGTTGTCAGTAGTATAATGGGTAACGGCCGACGGCGTAGCATTTCTTGCCCAAGTTGCAATGGTCAAGCAGATGGCAATAAACTTTTGGCTCCAGTTGCCCTAGCTTGTGGAATTGATGGAAGCCTATATGTAGGGGATTTCAACTATGTTCGACGGATATTCCCTTCCGGAAATGTAACAAGCGTACTTGAACTAAGGTATATTTTTTCCTAGTTTTAAATACCTGATTTTAAATACCTGGTTGTGATGAATCGGTTGTGTCTCTTTATCCATCAGAATATAAAAATGCAAATGGTGTCAAAATATTATTTTACTCACACAACTAGTCAACTATTTAATATATCATAACCATTCTGTATATAATGGTTATAGTGTTTGACTACAACTGAGGATGCCAACGTTCAGGTCCACTTTCAGCCATGAAGGTTCACTGGGTGACTTTGAGCCAGTGACTCTCTCTCTCAGCCCAAACTATTTCACAGGTTGGTTGTTGTGGGGAAAAGTTGGAGGATGGAGCGCTGTGTATGCCACCTTGAGCTCCTGGAGCAAAGGCAGGATATAAATCTAAATAATAAATTAATACATAAAACTACAGCCAAATTCTTACTAGCAACCTTACCTATTTTCTGTTCCTTTATTAAAGCTTCCTTTTAACTTTTTCTCTCTAATACTGTTCTTTTTGCTCTTCCTTCTTTTGCCTACCCACCAAGAAATAAAGATTTTAGACATAGGTAAGCATTTTAAGCATGTTCATACCTTTTGTTCAGGCGATTATTGCCTTTAAATGAGTGAATAAAGTACTACAAAAGCTGCTACAAACATTATTGCTTAAAATTATTCTGACATAAATCTTAAGAAGTATAAGATGAAAAATTACTACTGTTCATTATTAGTGAAATTACTTTCACATCCCAGTTTTAACTGTTACATTTTAAAGTATGACTCCTTAGGAAAAGGCAAAATGTAATGTTTAAAGCATATAAAACAGTGCTTCACTATCTTTATATATTCCTGGTCTGTTTTTAAGGTATTGGCTGTTTTCTTTCAGTGATTTCCTATCTGCATCCTACCACACTCATCAGCCAACTCATTCTCTTTTTGATATCCTGAATACCACAGACAGGACTACCATACTGCCTTTTTGTATGGAATCCATTTACACATTTGACTGCTGGGCATCAAGGCTTGTAGTAATCAAGATACAGAGTTCAGCATTGTATAAATTGTGTGTAAACATGCCTGGGTTTCAACATAATAGAACAGAGAATGTTTCAGCACTGTGATAGAAAACCTGATGTACAAAAGGTCCTAGATTTAACCTCTGGCATCTCTAATGTGTCTGAAGCTCTAACTTATAGGATACTTTCCTATGTTCCTAAAGGCTTATATGCTTTACCCTAATTTATAAATACAAACTTTCATTAAGCTGGAATGAAGGGAGAAGAATATGATGAATTCTTTTCCAGGCCAAATATCATTGATATGTGCCACAGCTGCTGAATGAGTTGTGCAAAACACAGAATGACACTAAAACGCCCTCCTTGTTTTTGTGCATTCTCACTTCATCTTTATTGTCAGTATTGTCAGCCCATTTTTATAATATAAAAATCCTGCTTATATGCATATTTCTTTTTTTAATGTTCTGCTTCTATTGAAATTCACTCTGCTTTACATGGAGTTTTTTCATTAGTGATGACATTATTTTATACTAAAGAATAAATGCTTCATATATGTAGCTTTAAATGACTGAACAACAACAACAACAACAAATTTCTTTGAGAGCCAGTTTGGTGTAGTGCTGAAGACATCAGGTTAGAACCTGGAAGACTGTGAGTCCCACCTTAGGCACAAAGCCAGCTGGGTGACTTTGAGCCAGTCATTTTTGCTCAGCCCTAGAAAGAAGGCAATGGCAAACTACTCCTGAAAAACCTGCCAAGAAAACTGCAAGGACTTCTCCCGGCAGTCTCCAAGAATCAGACACGATTGAATGGATTAAAAAAAAATCTTCATGACTTATTGTAATGTTCACACTTATTTTAAATTACCGTCAGATAGTCAGTTGTCATTGGCCCTCAACTTCTGTGATGATCCAGGGTTTTTCAGTTCTAAATTTTTATGCCAGCTACCTATCTGCTATTTATTTATGAAAAGTATAAAGAGAAAGTGACATAAACATTGTAAAACATTAAACCCCCAATTATACAGATCAGCCTTTACTGCCCATGAAAGCAGAACAAGGAAGGAGTCAAAATCATCTCCTTGAGGAACATGTTCTTGAAACAGGTTCCTCCAGGCAAAAGCTGCATGCACTAGCCTGGTTTTAGTAGGTAGTAAGATATGGCATGCAGCTGCTATAATGACCACAGAGTGCAGGCAAGCCCCAATGGAAAGAGGATCCTTTTCAGTATATTGCCCCCAAGTTATTTACATGTTGCGAATCAAAATCACTGCTTTATTTGCCCATCAAAATTGAATTGATCCAGTGACATTGTCCCTGTTGTAATGCGACTAGGGTAATGTGATTTACAAAAATAGGAGGATATGTCAGGTCTGTTGGGAATAAGGAAAAGACATAATTATGCTGCTACAGAATAAGCTAAATAGAAGGAGAATAAGAATTGGTAGTAGTTGCAGGGTGGCATCAGTCTCATTGAAGATTTGTGCCAGAATCTGGAGGGACATAAGCATCTACAAATGAGCCATAGGCAGACCAGTATAGATCCAGGAGGAATTGCTAAAACTGATCTACAAACCTTAACTGCATATACTGTATCTCCTCCAGAATGAATCTAGCTCTTTTGATGAGGCAAGTCTTTGGACACTGCTTTGGACACTGCAGCTAAATATAAACACATGTTCAGTGCTTCATGGGATAAGTTTCTTTGTTGGCTAGTGTGAATCTGCTCGAATGAAGTTTCTTGAGGGAGGAAGTTGAATATGTATTTCTGGCTCAGCCAACTCAACTTTCTCCAAAAGAATGAAAAAAAATAAGCAAAAGTACCAGGTTTACCACTTTCATTACACCAAAAGGAGTCTGGAAGCACCTTTTCCAACTAACAAATTTTACTGAAAGGCATAAGCTTTTATGATAGTTAATAAAATTTGTTAATCAAACTCACCCTACCTCACCATTCTTTTCTATACTTCTGATGTCTCTTGCCCATTTAGTCATCTATTTCTTTGCTTCTGATATTTACAGTTCATTACTTCAATACAACCTCTTGCCTTATTCCTCTTTGCAAAATCCAGTTTGATTTAACCCCTCCTACTATAAAATACCTTTTCAGTCATTCCTGTTTTTAATGCAAAGTTTATTTTGAAAGTGTCCCTTCAATGTATTTTTGTTACAAGTTTGGATTCTTGTATTTTTTTTTTCAGGAAAATAGTTTTTATTCCCTAAATTTTATTGTTTTTTTCTCTTACACACATTTTTTTTTTCAAATCCATCTCCATTTGTCTCTCTGAATTCTCATTCCACACTTACCTATTTTTCAATTAAAGTAGTAAATCCTTGTATGGGTTATACCACTTCAGAATGCAACTGGAATCCAATGTAACTATACAAAAATTGAATTCAAAGTTTTACAAAAATACTCTTCAGAGAAAGAGGCAGATATTAGAGAGAATCTAGCTTTCTGTGTGCAATATTTTTTTTAAAAAAGTAAGCATTCAATCATTTAGACCCCACTTTCTATCTCACATGTTTTTAATGATGTAAATGAGTTTCAAGCTTCTCCATTCATAAAATCCAACACAAATAGCTTCCTTTAAAATACATATTCTTTGAGTTGTCCTCTTTCACCTTACAAATAATAGTCTTTGGATGTGTTCACTTTGTTTTTCCAAGTTTATCTAATAATAGAACATATAGTCAAATTTGACCTTTTTGTGCAAGTTAAATGTTGTAAAATTAGTTAAATTTAAATTTGTTCTCCAACCAAACCCTGTTAAATTATTATCCAAAGCTAAATTTTATATCTGTATTTTATTATTATGGTGATTAAAGCTTGTATCTGTCTTTAGACACAGGAATGCAGTCTTCAAAGGCTAAACACATTAATGAAGAACTTAAAAATATACATGAAAAAGGCATATATTTGATTCATCATATTATTTACTGTAACAATCATTATTTTATGATACAAATATTTTATGATAATTATTTTATGATAAAAATAGTGTATTTTATTATTTTATGAAAATGTATTTTCTAGTTAAGAGATTTGTTATCAGATATATTATTGCGTAAAATAAAATCAAGCCTAGCTGTCATAAGTTTAGGTGCTTCACCAAAACCAGTTCACCATTTAAAAATACTTAGGGTGCCTCCAGTTTAGGCTTTTATTGTTCAATTGCCCTGCTGCAGTAATCAATTTTACCAAGATTTAAAATGATTATCTTTTCCATCCAGATTTCTGTGCCTATTAAAACTACATATTAATAATTATTCAAAACTTGTCCCTAGTTCAAAATGTAATTTAGTCACAACTTGTTTATGTTAACCTCTGACACTCTTTGTCAACAAGATTATATGCAATGTGTTATTCTGTTATAGTTATATTTATGAAATACAAAGCAATATTTTTTGTGAACAGATGCTCAGATATCACCAAAACTATTGGATACATGTTGGTAGCACATTTGCAAATAAATTAGAAATTGATCTGACTGATACTAGGGCTTTGTGCATTAGCAGGCAGTCTAATATTGCCAGCTGTATATTCATTCTTTTATGCCATAACTTAGATCTACTGTTATTGATGCAACTAGTTAAGCTTTTGGAGTGTATCTTTGAACAGCAAATATATTCAATAAAATTACTTACTTATTAGAAGAGAAAACTTTTTCTCCAAAGCTTATTGAGCTACAGCACATGCTATACAGTTGTAATCGAAATTATTCAACCCCCATTGCAAATCAGGTTTATTGCCAAAATGTACAGACTTTCAGCTGTTTGCAATGAACAAATCAAACAAAAGCAATTGAAATAGCTCAACACAACGAATGCTTCAAGTGGTTTCCCCAAATTCAACTGAAAATGCAACTTTTTCTCGTCATCTCCCATGTAGATTACTGCAATGCGCTCTACATGGGGCTACCCTTGAAGACTATCCGGAAGCTTCAGCTGGTGCAGAATGCGGCCGTGCGAGCAATTTTGGGTGCACCAAAATTTGCACATATAACACCTTTGCTCCGCGAGCTGCATTGGGTGCCGGTCTGCTTCCGGGTACAATTCAAGGTGTTGGTTATCACCTTTAAAGCCCTACATGGCATGGGACCAGGTTACCTGAGGGACCGTCTTATCCCCATTTTACTGACCCGCCCCACCAGGTCATTCAGAGAGGGCCTGCTACGAACCCCATCAATTAAAGAATGTCATCTGATGGGGTCTAGGAGGCGGGCCTTCTCTGTGGCAGCACCCACACTGTGGAACATCTTGCCCCCAGAGTTGAGGCAGATCTCCTCCCTCCCGACCTTTAGGAAAGAGCTGAAGACCTGGTTTTGCCGCCTGGCATGGGGAGGAGGAAAGGATAGTTCCTCATGGGGGTGGCTAATTCCTTAATTTTATAATGTCCTTCGTTTTAATTCCACCATCCATCTGGATTTATAATTATTTATTATTTTATATACTGTACATGGATGTTTTATATTCTGTTTTAATCTACTTTATTGTAAACCGCCCAGAGTTCCCCGTTGGGGGAGATGGGTGGTTATATAAATTTAATTAAATAAATAAAATAAAAATAAAACTTATAATGACTTCTCCAGTCTCAAAATTTTTCAACCCCCTGAATAGAATCCATCACAACAGCACACATAACTGTACAGTATGCAAAACAGGTGTAGTCTCAAGCACACCTGATGCTACTAATCAAGGGCCTCATTAGTTGCACCAGGTGTGCTTGAGCTGGAACACACGAAATGCCTGAACTGGCTAGGGGTTTGTTGAGTGTCACATTTGACTGCATGTTAGAAATATGGCTAAGTCAAAAGAATGGTCCAAAAAGGTAAGGTAAGAGGTCATCGCCCTTCACAAACAAGGAACTGGATACAAAAAGATAGTGAAGGCACTGAATGTTCCTAGAGACACCGTTGGAAGCATAGTTTGCAAGTTCAAAGTTAAAGGAACAGTGGCTGCACTACCTGGACGGGGCAGAAAATGGAAGCTGTCAATGGCTGCAACCAGATTTCTGAGAAGGCAGGTTGAGAGAAACCCTCGAGTGACTGCAAAAGACCTGCAGCAAGACTTGGTGGCAACAGGCACTGAGGTTTCAGTGAGCACAGTAAGGCGCGTACTAAACACAGAAGGTTTCCCTGCCAGAACTCCAAGACGTACACCACTACTGACCCAAAAGCACAAGAAAAGTCGGCTCCAATATCCTCATAATCATATAAATAAGCCACAGAAGTTTTGGGATTCTGTTCTGTGGAGCGATGAATCAAAACTGGAACTTTTCGGCCCGATGGATCAGCGGTATGTCTGGAGGAAGAAGAATGAAGCATACGCTGAAAAAAACACTCTGCCTACAGTTAAGCATGGTGGTGGCTCGGTGATGCTCTGGGGCTGCTTTGCATCCTCTGGCACTGGAAACCTGCAGCGTGTGGAAGGCAAGATGGATTCATTGAAGTATCAGGAAATCCTAGGAGAAAACATCATGCCATCTGTAAGGAAGTTGAAGTTTGGCCATCATTGGACCTTCCAGCAGGACAATGATCCCAAGCATACCTCAAATTGCACTAAGGCTTGGATGCAGAAGAAGTCCTAGAAGATTCTACAGTGGCCATCACAGTCACCTGACTTGAACCCCATAGAAAATCTCTGGTGGGATTTCAAGAAGCCGGTTGCAGCACGCAAACCCAAGAATATTACTGAACTGGAGGCCATTACTCATGAGGAATGGGCTAAGATTCCTCAGGAACGCTACCAGAAGCTGGTGTCTGGCTATGCATCTTGTTTGCAGCAGGTCATAACAGCAAAAGGGTGCTCTACTAAGTACTGAAGATGCTTGCCATGAAGGGGTTGAATAATTTTGAGACTGGAGAAGTCATTATAAGTTGCATTTTCAGTTGAATTTGGGGGAACAACTTGAAGCATTCGTTGTGTTGAGCTATTTCAATTGCTTTTGTTTGATTTGTTCATTGCAAACAGCTGAAAGTCTGTACATTTTAGCAATAAACCTGATTTGCAATGGGGGTTGAATAATTTCAATTACAACTATATATTCTTTTATTTCATAGAAGAATATGGTAGCGTATTCAGAGGTTTTTACATTAAAGTTTGTGATGTTTTGAAAAAGCTGAATTTACTCATAAATATGCTATCTAATATATCAAATCATGCTCCATGGTAAGAAGGTGCTTTCTGATCAGAAGGAGGAACAATATATTATTTGTTTATCAGTAATATGAATCATGTATTCAAATGGCTTAGATGGCTTATGAGAAAATGATAAGAACACAAGAGCAATTTAACTGAAGAAATCCAAACCTGATCATTTGAAACTAACATTCCATATATGTTACAGTTGTCATAGAATTATATAATTAAACCAGCACTTCTCGAAGTGTGGTCTGGGGACCCCTGAGGGTCCCTGAACCCCTTTCAGGGGGTCCACAAAGTCAAATAAATATTTTAAAATTTCTCAGTTTTTATTTCTAATACAATAAATATCAATAGGTATAAACCAAAGCTCTTTGGGGTCCTCAATTATTTTTAAGAATGTAAAGGGGCCCTGAGACCAAAATGTTCAAGAATCACTGAATTAGACAAACAAAAAAGAAAATGGGATTATTATTATTATTATTATTATTATTATTATTATTCTAAAAAAAAACTTGTTTTCCTTTTTGCAGCAGTAATCCAGCTCATAGATACTATCTTGCAACTGATCCAGTTACAGGAGAATTGTATGTTTCTGATACAAATACAAGAAGGATTTATCGTCCAAAGTCACTTACAGGAGCAAAAGACCTGACAAAAAATGCTGATGTAGTTGCAGGGACTGGAGAGCAGTGCCTTCCATTTGATGAAGCAAGATGTGGTGATGGTGGCAAGGCTGTAGAAGCTACTCTGATGAGTCCCAAAGGTGGAGGAAACTGAAAATTTATGAAGAGAATAACATACAATATAGTCAGCACTCATGATAGCATTTAACACTGTCTAGTTCTTTATTCAATCCTGTACTTATATTTTCTTTTCTGAATGGAAGAGCCTTCTAAAAGTAAAGTTGCAAAAATGAAGTCTTTGATTTTCTATCACTGATTTTTTTTGTCTTCCATTATCATGCATTACAAATATTTTTCACCAGTGATGTCCATAGAAATAAAGAGTGATACTTAAAAGATGGCATGTGTGTGATGCCATAATCATACAAAAGCCACAATTACATGCTTGCATTATAACCTGTAATGCAAGTACATAAGTCGTGTCAGTTGTATGATTACATCATCATACACATGTTGTCATTTGTCCATCTGTGGTCACTCATGCATTCTATAAAGACTTTGTATTGAGGGAAGCATGAAGGGTCCAATCTGTACGTAGGCACAATGCTTAGCAGACTGCATCCAACAAGCACAGTGCTTTATTTTCATATGTGATAGGTCTGCGTACAGGATTACTGGTTAGAACCCATAAATTACTCAATGAGACGTTGAGCCAGTTTAGACTCATTCTTGTTGTTTTGTGAAAACTCATAAAAAGCCAATGTGTAAAGAGGGCAGGAAAAAAATGTTGATTGTTATGAAAGAAAATTATATAGTATGTTTGTGTTTGTTTGTTTTACTGAAGGAGTGGCAGTAGATAAGAATGGATTAATCTATTTTGTTGATGGGACTATGATCAGGAAAGTGGACCAAAATGGAATAATATCAACATTACTTGGTTCAAATGATCTGACTTCAGCGCGACCACTAACATGTGACACCAGCATGCATATCAGCCAGGTACTTTTAATGAAGATCTCTTTGTTCTTTTGAGATAAGCCATTTTCCCTTGAAGCAACCTGTGCAGTTTATACAATAACAAGACCAGAATCTTCTTTGCTCAATCCACTGATGAAAAAATAGGTACAGGTCTAATCTATTCATTCGCATGGTCTTTCCAACAAATAAAACTCCTGGCAGGAGACGGGGGAAAAGAGTTTTTTAGATTTTTGTGGTATGAAGTTTCCTTATACTTGCAGTAGAGGGCTAGTTTGTTTATTCCTTATGCCTGTGAATTCTACCCAATGAAAAAGCAAGACAGTAAACTTTGCAGTAAGATACTGATAGTTATACTCATAACTTTGGTCACTCTTCAGAATAGAAATTACTGCCTTGCAGTCTTAAACATATTAAGCATGTCATGAGTACATTGTGTTGAATTCGTTCTAAGCTGGACTCCAAGCGTGGTGCATGGTCTGCGGAGATGCCAAGGGAACGTCTACGTGTCATCTTGACCCATGCCCTTCCTGGCTGGTGAAAGCAGCCAGGGAAGTGACATGTGGTTGGGTCCATGCGATGGTTGTTACATCCTTGGGAGAGGGAGTGTTTCCGGCTGCTTTCAAGGAAGCGCTGGTGCACCCCCTCCTCAAGAAGCCATCGCTGGACCCTACAGTGTTGGACAATTTTTGTCCCGTCTCCCACCTCCCCTTTTTAGGGAAGGTGGTTGAGAAAGTGGTGGCATTACAGCTCCAGAGGATTCTGGATCTGAATCCAGAGGATTCTGGATGATACAGATTATCTAGACCCCTTCCAGTCAGGATTCAGGCCGGGATATGGGGTGGAAACTGCATTGGTCGCACTTACAGATGATCTTTGGCGGGAGCGGGATGGAGGCAGTGCATCCATCCTGGCTCTTCTTGACCTCTCAGCGGCTTTCGATACCATTGACCATGGTATCCTTTTGGGGCGGCTTGTAGAGTTGGGGGTGGGTGGCGTAGTTTTGCGCTGGTTCGCCTCCTTCCTCCGAGACCGGTCCCAATCGGTGGTAATAGGAGATGAGAGGTCCGACCCTCGGCCCCTACTTTGTGGGGTGCCGCAGGGTTCGGTTCTCTCCCCTCTCCTATTTAATATCTACATGACACCACTGGGTGAGATCATCCACCAACACGGGATGAGGTATCATCAATATGCTGATGATACTCAATTGTATATATCTCCATCCCGGGTGAGTTAAGTGATGCAGTGGCTGCCCTTTCTCAGTGTCTGAAGGCTGTGGGGGCCTGGATGGGGAACAACAGGCTTCAGCTGAACCCTGGTAAGACGGAGTGGCTGTGGATTGATGGCGCCTCGGGATCCAAGGAGTTGTCATCTTTAGATCTGGACGGGGTAGCACTACCCCGTTCAGGCTCAGTGCGGAACCTGGGGGTTCTTCTGGACTCACGACTCCTGCTTGAAGAGCGGGTGGCAGTCGTGGCCAGAAGGGCATTTGTGCAACTTCGAGTTGTACACCAGCTATGCCCTTTCCTGGACCGAGATGCCCTCCGTACAGTCACTCATGCCCTGGTCATCTCCCATATAGACTATTGCAATGCACTCTACATGGGGCTACCCTTGAAGAGTATCCGGAAGCTTCAACTGGTCCAGAATGCGGCTGCGCGTGCAGTTATGGGTGCCCCAAGATTGGCACATGTGACACCTCTGCTGCGTGAGCTGCACTGGTTGCCAGTTTGCTTCCGGGTCCAATTCAAGGTGTTGGTTGTTACCTTTAAAGCCCTACATGGCATGGGACCAGGTTACCTTAGGGACCGCCTCATCCCCAGAGTATCGACCCGCCCCACCCGGTTATGCAGAGAGGGCTTGCTACGGACCCCGTCTATAAAAGAATTCCATCTGGCGGGGTCCAGGAGGCGGGCCTTCTCGGCAGTGGCACCCGCCCTCTGGAACATTCTGCCCCTGGAGGTGAGGCAAGCCCCCACACTCCTGACCTTCCGAAAGCAATTGAAGACCTGGCTCTGCCACCTCACTTGGGATGGGAAGGGTAATAGCTACTCTTGGGGTTGGCTTGTGCCGTAGAGTTCTCGCAAACATTACATCACAGCCTCTTGGATTTTATATATTTAATATTTAATTTATGATTGATATTGTATAATGTATTTTATATGCTTTTAATCACTAACTTGATTGTAAACCGCCCAGAGTCCCCTTTGTGGGGGGAGATGGGCAGTGATATAAGTTGGAAAATAAATAATAAATAAATAAATAAATTCCATAACCCTGTAAATAAACTTCAGTTAAACTGTTTATTAGTTAATTCTGCAAAATCAATGTACTGTATATCATCAAAGTGAAACAGTCATAAAATTATAAAAACCAAGATTGTATGCCTTTTATAGCATCATTTTAGATACAGTTGAGAAATAACAAATATCTGCAAGATGTGTATATTAATAAATATATTAGAAAGCTACAGGCACTCAGATATACTTTGTACAAACATTTACTCATTATTCTAGTGTGCTATGTGCATTTAGTTACTTATTTCTTTGCTTGCTTGCTTCATTGCTGTTCTGTTGTAGGTCAAAAGCTAATGTAAAAATCAAAACTGTGTACCTGAAAGCAATTTCACAAAGCAAAAATCATGAAAGACTATCAAACGTCATAAATCAGCATGTTTATCAAAACCTATTCTTGTCTATGCATAGCTCAGATGCAGCACCTGCTAATAGGAACTGTGATTGTGATGGCATAACGTTTTGCAACTCTCCCAGAGATTTTGCTAGATCTGTTAATAAAAGGCTCACAATCTCTGATATAATTTTAAATATTGCCTTCTTTCTCTAGAGTTCTAGAATTCTTCCTTTACCCTGCTGGGAATGTAGGGAGACAAGCTCCATTAGTATTGTGTGGGAGTCAGACCTGAAGGCCCCATTTGTTTCCACAGAAATGACCACTTAAACAAATCTAACACATTAATTGTATTAATTATAAGCTTAAATTGTTTAATTCATTCATTCATACAAGTTCAGTCTTTAAGATCAAGTTGCAATGTTTCCAGACCATTTACTCTTTCCTTCTAAGCCTAATTGTTTTCACCTAAGTTTAGTCATTTAAATTGTTGAATAACTTAACACCATTCTCTGTAATTCTGTGTAATTAAAATAAAACAGACAAGTATTCCAAAAGTAGTAGCTAGAACTCTTTTAAATTTCATTCAGAAAATAAATTTGGCTAAAGCCAGGTTAACTAATCTGTTAATAAATTGTTCTTTATTTGATAAGGTGCGTCTGGAGTGGCCAACAGATTTAGCTATCAACCCAATGGATAACTCCATATACGTGCTGGATAACAACGTGGTGCTTCAAATTACAGAAAATCGGCAAGTCCGTATAGCTGCTGGAAGGCCAATGCATTGCCAGGTTCCTGGAGTGGAATATACAGTGGGAAAACATGCAGTGCAGACTACCTTAGAATCAGCCACAGCTATTGCTGTATCTTATAATGGGGTGCTTTACATTACGGAAACAGATGAAAAAAAGATAAACAGGATAAGACAAGTAACAACTGATGGAGAGATCTCGTTAGTTGCTGGAATACCTTCTGAATGTGATTGCAAAAATGATGTTAACTGTGACTGCTACCAAAATGGTGATGGCTATGCTAAAGATGCCAAACTCAGTGCCCCTTCTTCCTTAGCTGTATCACCCGATGGAACATTGTACATTGCAGATCTTGGAAATATTCGAATAAGAGCTGTGTCAAAGAACAAACCGTTGCTGAATTCCATGAATTTTTATGAAGTTGCCTCTCCAACTGATCAGGAGCTCTACATCTTTGATGTCAATGGCACTCATCAGTACACAATGAGTTTAGTCACAGGAGACTATTTGTATAATTTTAGCTACAGTAATGATAATGATATTACTGCAGTAACTGACAGCAATGGAAATACCCTTCGTATTAGGCGTGACCCCAACCGGATGCCAGTAAGGGTGGTATCACCTGACAATCAAGTCATCTGGTTAACCATAGGAACAAACGGTTGCTTAAAAAATATGATAGCACAAGGACAGGAGCTAGTCTTGTTTACATATCATGGCAACAGTGGACTCCTCGCAACTAGAAGTGATGAGATTGGATGGACAACATTTTTTGAGTAAGTATAAGATTAATGTGTACCATTTTGGAGCATGCACCGGTTGGTGTAATTGAGATCTGATGTATAATTGAGATCTGATGTAGAGAGCCAGTTTGGTCTAGTGGTTAAGGTGCTGGGCTAGAAACCAGGAGTCTGTGAGTTCTAGTCCCACCTTAGGCATGAAAGCCGGCTGGGTGACCTTGGGCCAGTCCCTCTCTCTCAATCCAACTTACCTCACAGGGTGGTTGTTGTGGGGAAAATAGGAGGAGGAAGGAGTATTAGGTATGTTCGCCACCTTGAGTTATTTGTAAAAATAATAAAGTCGGGATAAAAATTAAGTAAATAAATAAAAATAAATAAATAAATATTAATAAGTCTGATCAAGCAACTGTTAGGAAAAATTATGCACACAAAACAGAATACACAGTAGTTCTTGTCTCTTGAAACATTAATCTGAATTAATTATAGTGAATAAAGGCTTTATTCCAATTTAAATTAGTTATGTTTTTACAGCAATATGCTTTTAGACAAGCAAACTACAGATAATACCTACTGTATGTACCGGTGTCGGGAGGTTCATTATGGTAAATAAGGGATCCTTTTCTCTCTCATTTTCTTAATCTTAACACATCAATATACGTTGACAAATTAATAAAATGTGGCCAATCTGACAGCGCATATGGTTTTCAGTATTTACTATAAACTGTTTGGGATTATTGAAATCGCCAGAAGTGTTAAAACGTAACCCAAAGTTAAATATATATTTTCCTAGCAAGGTTCTTCACCATCCTTCAAATTATTTTTACATTTTTAATGAGGTAAATTTATAACAATGTACTTCATAAACAGAATCGTTTTCTAATGGGAGAACCATTTGAGTTGCCTAGCCTGATTATACATATACCATCTACATATATAGACATACATATATAGATATCCGTCTCCCTGATAAGAAATCCAGAGTGATGCTGTAAACAAAGCTGGTGGCCAAGCTAGATCAGCCAATCCCATTAGACTGATATAGAAAAGGAGCTAACCAGTCTTAAGTTATTTTTGGCAGGTGTTGCTATAAACTACTCAGGAATAGAAAGTATGAAGATAAGTTTTGTTGTTTCCTGTAGTGTGTTGAGCAGCTGTCCATAATTGTTTGCACTGGTTCTGAGAATATTGCTTTCCTCAGCAAAATGCCAGCGTCTGTTTCTTTCTCAATTGTTCTATGCATTTTCTTATGAAAAAGAATTCAGATTATTAAGAACCCTGCTGGATTGGATCCCAAATCCATCTAATCCAGCATGGATTAGATTCATGTATTATTTCCGTTTATGGCTAGCCAGACACAGCCTAGGAAACACACACACAGTCAGACTCTGAACGTAATGGCATCTCTTCCTTTGAACCTCAGACAAGTGCTGTGACTTATAACTGACAACAGCTGTCAAAAGATCGGTGCATCAAGATAATAATATTCTGATTTCAAGGCTAGCAATATAAAGCTGAACTTGAAGCAGTATAATAGACATAAGCCTAAATTTCCGGTGCATAGTCCATGAAAAGTAATAAGGGGAGTAAATTATACTTAAACATTGCTAGACAGCAACAACAAAAAAGATAGGAATGGAAGTTGGTTTTTAGGTTGATACAGAGTAGGATGTGAAAGAGGAACATGGAATAGAATGAAGACATTCAAAAGACAGTAGAAGTTTTAAACGAATACAGGAATCTGAATGAGGACAGAAGAAGGATGTGCTGTGATTGTAAAGATATGGAATTCGGTGAGTTGAAAAATTAAACAGCCCTTTTAAATGGATTAGGGAACCAAATGGGTGCTAATGGAGATGTCCAGAAGCACATTGCCAACCCTATGTTAATTTAAAGAAATTAAAGCAACTTTCCTGTCCTTTCCTCTCCAGTATTGCCATCTACAAGCATCCCAAAGTTCTCTGTTCTTGTCCTAAACAATATGGCATGTATGGGAAAGAAATGAACGGGAATCATTTCTTCCATGCACCTTACTATCCAGTAGTCCTCTGTTCCTTTCATGCAACATTATTCAAAAAGACCAGTTGATCTCCAGATAAACTTTTCTAGGTGCGATAATGGGAAATTTATCTTGGGATCTGAAGACAGCTTTTCTTTTGTTACAAGAAACCATCCAGAAATTCTTATTATTCAGAATAAGAATACATGTAGCTTCTTTCCAGAAAACAACTGAAGTATGATTCTATTATGTAAATCAGTTAAACATCCTTTCCAATAACTGTATGGGGATTCGTATTTTTAAAAAATGCATCCAGACAACCACCTGTTTAAATAACATGAAATCTTAATATTATTTTTGTGGTAAAAAGATGTATTCTGAATTGTTATATTCCAGCAGCTGAATATAAAATTAAGTCAAAATGCATGGAATGGTACATATTGACCAAAATGAAAATAAAAAACAAGGTAAATATTGCTCTGATCCTACTTCAAAATTCAAGTAATTAAAGCATATTCTGTCTTATTGTTACTGTTTTCTTTTAAAAAGTATAAGCTGCCCAATCCATTTGTGGCTCTTGGCAGCTTACAAACATTGATATAAAAGCCAAAGTAAAAAGCCATTAAAGCCCACTTAAGAAGGCCTTAAAAATTCTAAAGAACTCTAGGAGGATCTTGGTAAAATACGTTAAGCCCCTTCCAGAACTATAACAAGGAGGGTGGCTTCTCAATTCCAACCGCAAGTTGTTTTCACAATAGAAAAAGTAGAATTAGCAAAAAGTATGGGGCAGGCTATACAGGAATTAGCAATCCTTCAAGTAACCTGGGCCCAAGCTACATAAGGTTTTATATATCATACTGAGCACATTGACTTGGGTTCATGAAGCAATTGTTAACTAGTACAGCTGGTTCCTTATTTCCTAGAAGTACCATTCATCATCTACAGTATTGCATTATGGCGCAATTGCAATCTTGATAAAAGGCCTGCCTTGCCACTAACATAATGTGGCTTTCCAGCATCAGTACCAGGTCCAAGAGGATCTAGAAACTGCACATCTGATCCTTATGAAGTCTAGCCCCCAGAAATGGGAACACTTGTATCTTGTCTAAATTCTGGTTTGGCTTGTTCTCCCACATTTAGCCCTTTACAGCTTAGTGGCATACAGAGGATCTCTAAACATCCAAACCCAAGTTCATAGGAAAGGAGAAGTACAGACGAATATACAGGAAGCTTCAGCCATGCTAAGTTGGTGTAAATTATTCCAAATCAGGATGCAGGGCTACTTGGGAAGAGTTCTTGATCTCCCCAAAGACCATCATCTCTTGCTTGAAAGTCTGCTGTCTCTGTCTCTTTGGGGTTTTTTTTACATATGTTGGGGGAATATAATTTTGTTACTGTCATTGTCTAAGTTTGAAGATGAAGGAGATGGCACCTGTGCTGGGGCTTGGCTATTTGGGACCCTAATGGAGAAGCACACAGAGAATTGTGCCCATGTTCAAATTGTAGCTGCAGCTTAGACCTGCCAGATGAATGCATAAAGGTTGTGGAGAGCCATAAGCAGAGTAAATGGGACACAAGTAAATTGGGGAGAGCCTGTATGCATGGATCTCCCTTTACACAGTTAAACTTTATAATTCAATCAGTATCTCGACTGTAGTCTTAATTATTGTTTATGGCCTCTATTCTTTTAATTTTATTTTTTCTTCATATTTTTATGTGCTTATTTTTTGTTGTTCTTAGCCACTGTTGAAAATAAAGAATATAAAAATAAAATTCAGATTTCTGTTGATTGAAAATTAGATTTAGGAATAGCTATTCGAAGGGGAAACTATGAAATCATGTGAGACTTTCTAACTAAACATGCATTAGTCACATTAAAAGCTAATTCACATTTTATTTCCAGGGAAAATCTTAAGCTGCAGGAAGTCCTTCCCAGGGCAAGAAAAGGTTTAGCCCTTTCATTAAACATGCTCTGATTATGCAATTTCAGCAACAGGGAGATACCATAGTAAAATACACGATAACTAAGTTTCTTTTCTTCCAACAGTGGGGTAAGAGTACTGTCCTCAGCAGTAACATGTAAGCTGGCCTTTAGATTAGTTAACTGAGATGCAGAGTGCCCCAACTCTACTTCCTGTAATAGATGAGTTCTTTTGGAGAATGGGGGTTGGTATTCTGAAATAAGGAATTCCTGACAGACAATTCAGGCTCTCCCTTAATATAGTCCCTATTGACTGTAAGAACACCAAAGATTTCTTGTTGACCATAAACTGTCACTTTATTGGTAAAAATCCAGAAAAACGTTTCAAAATCTAGACACAAATACTACTGCTGTAACTGTTCTGGGGTTCTCTACTGAAATATTGAGATATGAAATACAATAGTCTTTGAACTATGTAATCTTTAAACCTTAATAAGCTGTTTTTAAAAAATCATTGGATCTTTTATCCATAAATAGATGCATACACTATTATAAAGACCCTGTTGTAAATGCAGACAAGTTGTGATTTTTATTTTTTTTTAAATTTGACATGAAGAAATCTCCAGGGTGTCATAATGACAGAGTAGTAACTGCTGTGGATATAATCTGCAGAACCATCCCTTTCAATATATCACAGCAACGTGCCAAAGGGAATTCAATTGAAAGGCTTCAGGGCTTTAAATGTACTTTTGCCTCTAGACTGAGATGGTGTGGATATTTTAATCCCCACAATCCAGGGCACATTTTGAATATTTCAGTTTTACCTCATCTCATTGTTAAAAAATGTTGGAGAAACTGTTATAGGATTATTTGTGTAGTAGTATATACTATATACTTAGTATTCTTGATTAGTAAAGAATGCTATGAGAGATTTGCATTTGATTAATAACTTTCAGTAGCTTGACAGTAAATAAAGTTTCCAGCACCTATACTGAAAATAAAAAGAGCCAGTTTGGTGTAGTGGTTAAGGCACCAGGCTAGAAACCGGGAGATTGTGAGTTCTAGTCCCGCCTTTGGCACAAAGCCAGCTGGGTGACCTTGGGCCAGCCACTCTCTTTTGGCCCTAGGAAGGAGGTAATGGCAAACCACTTCTGAAAAACCTTGCCAAGAAAACTCAGGGACTTGTCCAGGCAGTCACAAAAAAACTGACTCAAAGGAACCCAACACCCCCCCTGAAAATAATAGTTATATTTTACTAGCTCTCAGGCAATGAATACAAAAATAGCACTGCTCAATTTTGTGAGGCAACAGCCATCTCATGTGCCCGCTCTCTGCAGATGCTATGGGACAAAATATTTTTGCAATAAACAAGGAAGTAGGTAATATTTATGACAAATTCACCTCTAAAATTTCATATTAGAATATTTGCCATTTAGGATAACTTACTACAACAGTATACACCATGTGATTGCAAATGCATATTTAAAATGCGCAGATGTGAAAAGCTAACTTAACAAGATGATGATTATTCATATCATATATTTTGTCTTGGCATGTTCTGATGCAGTTAAGTCAGAGCTTTCCAAACTGTGTGTCGTGACACAAAAGTGTGTCGCCACACAACCCGGAAGTGCTGATCATCATCAGCGCTTCCGGGTTTTCCCGCAGCGACACACCAACGGCCGCGCCTAAAAACGCAAAAGCGGCAGCAGCGCTTCCGGGTTTTTGCGCGCTGCCGCAATAGCGGCACTTCCGGATTTTCCCACGGCGACACACCAGTGGCGGTTGGTGTGTCACCGCGGGAAAAATTTGGAAAGCCCTGAGTTAAGTCTTCATAGAGTAGAATCTATTTTGTGTCCCAAATCATCATTCAGGTTCATTTGGTTATATTCCTTTGGCTGTGTTCATACAACACATTTAGCCTGGTTTATTAACTAACTCATTTTTTCTGGGTTTGCACAATACATTAAACCATATACTAACCACGTGGGTGGGTTCACACAGAACAAAACTGACCAAGCTTGGCAAGTTTATATGAACGCAGCCACAAGTTTTGTAACATATCTGCTTAAGCATGTTATATAACATAGCTGAGTGTCTGTTAAGGATCATAATGACCAGTGAAAGGGCGAAAATAATGATTCTTTTTGCCACAGAAATATTTTTGAAATATTTCCTATCGGAATCAGTATCTGGTTCAATTTACTGTGACCCATGTGCTGGAAAACTCAAGATTGGGTGATTGGAGTGGGTTTTACAGTATGGGGTGATACTTTTAAACCTCACCCCAACCTGAGTTTATTCTGAATATTCAGAATTATACAGCTAATTTGTTGAAAAGGGCTATCTACTGTGAACATGCTCTCTACCTGCTGGGATGGAAATATGCTGGCTGCCAGTTTGCTATCAAGCCAGGTTCTAAGTGCTTTTGTTGACAGAGGAAGCCCTACGTGGGTCAGGACATCATTTAGCTGATGGATCTTCTCTCCGTATCAGTTAGGAACTCAAGGAACAAAAATGTCTTCTTTATGATTGGTTGTGTATTTTGTCTGCCAGTGATTTGTTATGTATCAGTCCATAGCAGAGCATTCTCTAAAGAGACAGTAGGCTCTTCCGTGACTGCCTTGTAAACCTTTGGCACTAGCTGAAAACCATTAATTGAATTGAAGCTGCTGAATATCTTGTTACTCTTGCTGTCTTGTTTTTAAAGTGTTGAAATTTTATAGTTTAAGAAGTTCTAAAGTTACGGTTTTAATCCCATTTGTGCCTCCTCTTTAAGGTTGTGATGGCTATAATGAAAAGCTAGTAATAGATCTTATAAATTAACATCCCTTTATGCTGACTTTTATTACAACAAATGAAAACATAGTGTCCATGCAATAAGCAGTGTATATGTATATACACACACACCTACATACTGAATTATCTTTTAAGTTTTTGTTGTAGCATTTCCAAACAAAAAAAATAACAAAAAATATTGCCAGTCCCTTAAAAAAAATTGTCTGTCATTTTGCCTACAAATACACAACCACACTAGGAAAAGAAATTAGAAAGTCCTGTCTCATCCCCAAAATATAAAGTTACAATAATACAATTCTTCAGAGTGCCTAATAAAATTTAACATATATTTAGAACATTTCAAGCATTCAGATACACTGTGGAGGGGACTCTTGGCTCCTGGCTTGTAAGAGAAAGGTAAATGTTATTATCTAGAGAAAGGAGGAGACATCATTATTTTCAAAATCAACAAAGTGAAGTGAACTTCAAAAAGTACCTTTAAAAACTGCTTATTAAAGTATTCTTGGAAATTTATTGTGCTTGACATATTTTGAGGAAAATAATGTAACCCCAAGTGAGAGGAAATGGTGAGATGGGACATTTTATTTCCCAGAAGTAAAAAATGAAATGAAATGAAGTGAAGCAAAATACCTTTTTGCTGATGTTGTAGCTTTCCAGTTTCACCCAATCCAATTCAGGAATAAAGCAATGACATATACATTGAAAGATTAATCTAAAAGTGCAGATATGATTATTTAATCACTATTGCTTTGAGACATCATCACTTTGGAAGCCAGTTCATACTTCTAAACAGTGTTACAAGCTTTCTTAATTAAGTTTGTTAATGTGTTGTGGGTAATGTAGAAAATTAAAAAATAAATAGGTTACTCATAATTTAGGGCTGGAGAACCCAACTTCAGTATTCTTTTCTTTTTTTTCTTTTCTTTTCTTTAAGATTAACAGAAAGCTATTTTCAGTTGTGAAATTAATGAAATTTACAGCTTGTCCCTTAGAAAGTGCAATTAATAACAAAACCAAAGGAGAAATGACTTCTTAATTTTTTAAATTGTGCATATCCAACATTTCAGATAGCTTCTACAGAGTCTATTTGTGTGATCCATCATTCATTACAGAATTTAAGTGAAATTAGTAGCCACAAATTGTTTGCAAAGAAAAAATGTAGCTATAAACCTGTGCAGGGAGTAGTGCAGCAGAATTACTAACAGAATCATCTGTGGGTGAGCTATCAGTCTAATCTGGAAGTTGGAGTAGCAGGCAACACTTACGTAGTCCATATGTGACTGAGTATGTCAGGTGTCCTGAATATGCATATAGAACACTACATGGCCCTTTGTCTGCCGCTTTTCAGTAGAAGGAAAGGTGAATCATACCATCCTGCTTGTAAATGTAGGAACGATGATGCGAATAAAAGGACACAGTGCTGAACTGTTTATTTCTTCATAGACCCTGACCCCCAAAACAAGCATGTGCCTGATAACAGCTTGCCTATCCTCTTTGTTTTTTAACCTCTGTATTTATATAAGGCTAGCTTTACTTACTTAAGGCTAGCTTTACTTCTGGAGGTGACGGACTCAACCATGGGGAAGCTGGGGGTGGTGACAGCCGACAGGAAGCTCTGGCGTGGGCTGGTCCATGTGGTCACGAAGAGTCGGAAGCGACTGAACGAATAAACAACAACAAAGCTTTACTTAAATATTCTATTTAGGACAAAGAATTAATTACTTGAAGAGCACTGCAGACCGAAGTGGGAGCTTTTCCCAACACACAGCCTTAAATGATGCAAAACCTTAACTGCCAAAAATTGTCTTGCACCAGAGGTTTGGGGTGAGGGGGAAGCCTTGCTCTAATGTGCAAATGATCGGAGTTATCTTAAGTTAATTTGTTAGAAATGTTATTAGATGCTGTGAAAATAAATGTATGAAATTATACACAAAAGAAGGTGATCAGTTCCAAAACATAGTCTTGTTTCCTCTATTTCTGGATTTCAAAATATGCATATTATTGCTTTATGTAAGTTACACGCACAAAAGGAGATTTATTAATATCAATCTGGTTCTAAGAATACTGAGTACAAAAATCATTTGGAAAATACACACACACACAGACACACACACAGACAGATAGATATGGTACTATGGCAGACATACCATGAGGGAAAACTAGATTAAACCAACAGTGAACAGGAGCATTCTATACTGAAATATTTTGTTACAAGTCCCACTTGTTCCTTTTATATTAACAATTTTATCTTTTTCCATTCAATTTTGGGTTCCCAGTGTATGTATCACGATAGCACTGCAGTATTAGTGCTCCTAGTACAGCTTATCATTGTATTATTAAGAATGTGATGCTGTCAGGAATGTACATGAACAAGGTTCACTCTCTTCATAGAAAGATAAGGCCCATGCTAAATTAAAAAAAAACCTCAAGAACACCATTTGTATAAGATTGAACTAAATCTACCCTAATTATAGAAAGTGAGTTTGGAACGTGAAGCAATTTATCCCTACTAAACATATTCCTTTTAAAATAGCAAATTAGATTGCAGTAGGATTTGGTCACACTTCGAAGAGTCATATGCAGCACTAGAGAACCATTCATTTTTTCTTCCACCAAGGGTTCTGTATATTAAAAAAATATTTCAATAACTTCAAAGCTTGTTTAAACTCTTCATTTCTTCGTTGTGCATAATTCAGGCACAAAGCCCAAAAATGCCTTAATAGTGTTACCAGCAGAGATTTCCAGTTTAGTTTAATCAGTGAGTAAAAACAATTTGTTCCTGCTTCTGATGGTTTTATTTCTTATATTTATTTATTTATTTATTGTTTTAGCTATGACAGTGAAGGCAGATTGACCAATGTCACATTTCCAACTGGAGTGGTCACTAACCTACACGGAGAAATGGAAAGGGCCATTACTGTCGACATTGAATCATCTAGCAGAGAGGATGATGTCAGCATCACTTCAAACCTATCCTCAATTGATTCTTTCTATACAATGGTCCAAGGTACATCAACAATATTTCTTAAAGAGAGAAAAATGAATTAAAGCAAAAAAACAATATTACATTTATTACAACTTGTGATTAAGAATAGCCTGAAAGGGAGGTTAGCTGTATTTAGTATAGGTATAGGGTTAAAGCCTTAATCTTCTATACTATACATACATATTTAGAAGAAAATTCCACTGACTTCAGTAGGACTTAGGCTACAACCCTAGGCTGTGTCTCTAACTTTTATGACTACACTTTCTTTGGTTGTGGATGCAGTCTGCAAGTGAAGCTTCAAAAAATATTTAGTCACATTGATTAAAAACCTTCATATACATTCCATTTCTGAAATGAATCTGAAGATGCATGTAGATGTAAAAGATAATGCTTCTTACAGTATATATTTGGCATACATTGGAATGTGGATCAAGAAGTCAGCTCAATAGTAAAGCTGAGAGGTCATACACCAAATTAAAAGATTAAATTGCATTAAAAAAAACAAGCATTTGTTGGCTTGGTTTCTGTTATAAATACTTTGTGTGAAAAGTCATGATTTAGGAATACATACTTGTTTTGGTTTCATTTCAGACCAGTTAAGAAATAGCTACCAGATTGGATATGATGGATCTCTCAGAATCATCTATGCCAGTGGCCTGGATACACACTACCAAACAGAGCCACATGTTTTAGCAGGTACAGCCAATCCAACTGTAGCAAAAAGAAATATGACCCTTCCAGGAGAAAACGGACAGAATTTAGTGGAGTGGAGATTTCGAAAAGAACAAGCACAAGGCAAAGTCAATGTGTTTGGCCGAAAGCTCAGAGTAAGTGACATTTCTGATGCATTTTTAGTTTAAGATGAATAGTACAGAAGACATAATGACAGATTTCAGTGCTTCAAATGTACTTTTTTTTTCTTTTAGCAAGTCTTCTGAGACCAATAAGATAAAAGGGAAATGGAATAGTCCTTGCTAATATAATTTGAAGTTAGGTAATGCCTCAGAAGGGCATATATCTTCATTCAGCTGCTTATATCGCTCTATGTATTTCCAGATTTGTTCATAGGACTTGTAATCCTCAGTTAGTTTTACTACATTAATTGCCATTAACATTACATACTGAATATGCAATCTTTCCTATGCAATCCTATCTTTTTCTGCAGATACGGAAATGATCATTTTAGATGAGACTCATTAACAGTGTTTTACGTTAATCTTAAACATTAAGCCATAGTCATCTACTGTATGGTTTCTTACTTTTTTATAAAAGGAAGTTTATAATCCTGGGTGTGTTTCATTTCACTGAATGTATGTCCTAATTGGTGAAATGCAGGCTATAGTATATTGGTTTGTAAGTTAGTGTCTCGATTAGAGATACTAGCTTTCATACAAAAGTGCCAGCGTGCTTGGGGAAAAATTGGTTTTTAGTTGTGCTTGTAGCATGCTATCCAAAATCTCCAGTGTGCAAAAACTGACCATACTGTCCCTACTGTTAGCAAGGGGTCCTGCATATGGCATAGGTGTGATTAAGACTGATAACCTAGCCAACACCTTTAATGAGTCTCTATCTCACTAAAATGTGCTGTGGAAAAACCTCAGTTTACCAAAGCCATGATGGGCAGCAGAGGTCAATATCCATGAGTCCATCTGGTGACAACCATGGCATATGGAAGATTGCAACCTGGAACCTAAAAAGTATAAATGGAAAAGGCATGAATTAAGAAATGAAATGAAATGAAGACTGATGTTTTTTATGCCCGTGAAATTAAGAATGGAATGGTGGTGTTAAATACAAGCATGGAAGTGACTTTTTTTAATTAATAAAAAGGCTTAAACATATACCAGAAAGTATGAATTGATGTCATGTCAGTTGTTGAGATTGCTTGAAAATAAAATTCATAGGTTGGTGATAATTACATATTACTTTCCAGTGAATGGCAATCAGAGATAAGGTTTGGGGAAATTGTGCAACATACTGAATGAATTCTGTTAGGTGGTGGTGACATGAATAGATAGTAGGAAAAAGACAACAGAGTACAGAAAAAGTGTTTAGGCTATTTGGACATCAAAGGATGAATGAGTTTGGTGAGCATCCATTTACAAAAAAGTTTGTTTGTTTTCAATATGTCATTGAAGCATAATACACAGGGGAAGTGAATGACTCAAAAAGCATGGCTGATAACATTGTTTATTATTAAAGATTGAGACATTAGTGAAGGATACAGGGGAGATGAGAAGTTCTGAATGTGGGGCAGACCGTTATTTGATAGTATCAAAAGTGAATCAAGGAAAAAAAAGGCATGGAAGAAAGGAAGTAAAGGTACGAGTGTAAGTATATGACTACAGGAAGAGAATGTATGAGGTGAATGAAAAACTGGCAGAAGATGAATTAATCTCCCAACAGAATGAATGGAAGTGAATATAAGGAAAGAGGATTTGGAAGCTGCCTGGAATTCAGTGAAAATTATGTTAAGGAGTATCACAGAAATGTGGGGGTTATTCTAATGGGAAGTATGAAAAAGGCTGCTTATAAGAGAACCATCTCTGCAAATAATGATGCTGAGAAAAAGTTAATGTTTTCAGAGAGAAAAAGATAGTTGCAAAGAATGTAACCAGAGACAGCAAGGAATGGTTAGTATGTTTTGGAAGTGAGTAAAAAAGGACTCAACGAGGAGAATGAATGGAGTTAAAAGTGATGAACTTAAATGAAGGAATGCCAGAAGGGGTATTTTAGAGAGTTGTATATAGTGATATGCTAAAGAGTACAATTAAAACAGTGCTACAAATGGTTTTTTTTTTATAATAACTTTATTAAAAACAGTGGGCAGGGGGTAAAAACGTCAACATCCTCTTCTTCATCTGTGGTTCGAGCATGGATTTGAATCAGAGTAACATTGATCGGCTTTGTGTACCTTGGTGAAAGGTTACTAAAATGGGAAAGGAATAGTGAAATTTTAAGATATGGAAAGGAAATAGATGGTATGTGTTCTTTTACAAGTAATGAATGTGTACTGAAAGAAATTTAAATGTTTGTGTATAAGTATATGCTTCTAGCCATTCTGATAAGGGGAAATTAAAAATTGGGTAGGTCAGGAGAAACATAAAAAAAAGTTGAATGCAGTGGGAATGGGGTGTTTAAATAAATGTGTGGTAAAACAAAAAGAGGTAGGATCAAGAATTAATGAGCGTGAAATAAATGTGAATACAAAAGTCAGTGACCAGTACAAAGGTGAGATGGTTTGGTCAGAGAGGGAAATTGGATGAGGATCAAATTATGTAAAATACATCTGAAGGAAGAATGAATGGGTCGAGAGCAACAGGAAGGCTGAGAAAATTGTGATTGGATAGAGTTGATGCGGTCTTGAAAAAAGAGACAAGTTGGGAGAACTAAAGGCAATGTGAGAAGTGATGCACAAATGGGGTAGAAGCAAGAGTGGCTTGTATGGAGAGCTGTAGTGAATGGTTTGGTGTAAACTAGATTTAGGTATATTTCCTTCTCTTCTTCTATCTTTTGCCTGTTTCTTATCTTATGCCTTTTATTTACTGTTTCTTACTCCTTTTCTGCACCCTTTCCAGAAAAGCGTATGTTTGTACAATGCACATGTACTTAGAAATCTTTCAAAAATGTTTCTTACCAAAACAGGATGATGAAAAGAAATACGTTGTAAACAGTTATTATTGACCCTCATTTTTGAATACTTGAATCAAATTACGGTTGCCTAGAGGATTATTGAAAAAGACTTTGAGCAGTGGGACCCCAATTTGGCATAGATGTTTGTGTCTGCATTCAGATAATTAAAGACCGGAAATCCACTGTCCTTGTTAAAATGCTTTCCTTTAAAAAAACGTCTGGAAAATAATCACAAAACTTTGGACGCTTTTATTTGTATTGCCCAACAGAAATCATTCATTATATCTCTGGACTACCTAACAAAGTAAATATTTTAGTTTACAGATCTTACCATCTCCTGAAGGTTCCAGAACTAATGACATTGAATCATTAATCCATTTTTCAATAGATTTCTGTTTTCTAAATGTAGCAGATGTCATTACAGGATTTTCACATGGTAAAACCTGACACTAAAGTGAAAGAAAAGCAAAGATCAAACAGAAAGTAAAATAGTGAATAGAAGTGAAGTGAAGTTAAAATACAAGCTTATTCTTCTGTCTTTTTTGTAAGAAAATAATATAAATGCTTACTCTTTATATTGCACGCTATAAGATTTTTTGTACAAAGGGAAAGGATTAATTTTCACCGCTTCTTGTTACAATAGATTGCAGAAACGTATCTGACTTCCTGGTCCTAATCATATTTATTTGTAAATGACCTCTACTGATTTAGTAGAATTTACCAATCTTTAATAAATCAAGTTGTTTTTTTAATATGGAGATTTTGCTCACAAAACACAAATTCCAAACTCCCACTGGGCATGCAGAAATTGGCTAGACAATTCTATAGTCCTTGGCCATTAGGTCAAAATGATAAAGTTCTTTTTTATTTATGAAAGTCTGAATAATTTATATCTGTTTAAAGAATATTAGTTTTCTCAGAGTTTAAATATTTCTTTCTGGCTACAAGCAATGCAGCTCAGTTGATCCATTGGCCAGAGAATTTATTCCACAAAATTCTACATATTATATTCTATATACAATATAATACACCTTATAAAATTAGAAAGTAAGTAAGCATTCAAAATTTCTTACCTAAAAAATAAGCTAATTTCATTATGTGAAATAACTGTCAGTGTCTATTTTTGATGATCAATTTGAAAAACAGTTATTACATTTCATTAGCCTATTTGTTGGCCTTTTATTTTGATTTTTCATTATTATAGTGATAATTCTGCTATATCCCTGTAATATCCTCTGTACATCTTGCTGAATATTATAAAAGTTATCAATGTATATATTGTTGAATTATATTAACATTTAACTAAATTCTATCAGCATTAATTGAAAACATTTTGAATAAATGTCAGTACATCTTTATTTAATGAAACCTTTTAAAATGGCACTCTAATCCCTGGCTGTTATACTAAGAAGCTGCTAAATTAATTTACTGACAAAGAAAATCAATCATTGTAAATGATATTTAAACAATGGTATTCAAACAATGGCTGATTTTATAAAGAAATAATAAGCAGCTCATGCCCAAACAAAATTATTTATTTTGTTGTCTTATTTGTTTCATTAAAGGTTAATGGTAGGAACCTCCTTTCAGTTGACTTTGATCGGACTTCAAAGACAGAGAAGATTTATGATGATCACCGTAAATTTCTGTTGAGGATCGCCTATGATACATCAGGACATCCAACCCTCTGGTTCCCAAGCAGCAAGCTTATGGCTGTCAATGTTACCTATTCATCTACAGGTCAAATTGGTAGCATCCAACGAGGCACCACTAGTGAAAAAGTAGATTATGATGGACAGGGAAGGATTGTATCTCGAGTATTTGCTGATGGTAAAACATGGAGTTACACGTATCTTGAAAAGGTACTCTACTAGCAATTGGAATGTCAGTTTGCAGTTCAATTAGAGAATTGTTGCTGCGTAAAATTGTAAAAATGCATTGCTGCATGAGATTTGCAGTTTTAGACAGGGAAGAAGGTGTGTGTGTGTGTGTGTACTTTCCTCCAAGAGCTTATAGTAACATACATGATTTTTATGGTTCATTCCCCCAGTCTGTTGTATCCTTACAACAACCCTGTGAAGTAGGCTAGTCTGAACAGTAATGATTGATCCTAGTCATCCAGTAAATTTTCTAACTGTGGGTATTTGAACTCAGATCTCTTTGGTCCTAGCCCACATCCTCACTGTTGCAGTACATTTAAGGAAAATCCATCCCGGAAAACTGATTGAGATATATGTAAGATAAATTTGATTTACTGGTATTTACTAGCTCGTTGCCTGTGGGTACAACTTCATGAAATTTAATTATGTCACTGAAATCACTGGGACTGAATTATACATTTCTGGGATTTCGGTGAGATTGAAACACACTCAGGTACACCAGTATCAATATATTTGGGCATACTGAGTGAGTCTTGCTTATGAGCAGTCATATTAAGTTAACAGCCTTAGCTTTCTCAATATTGTGATGAATACCATTTATTTAATATCCTATTTTTTCAAATGAAGTTATTCTTAAGAGTGTCTGTTAATACAAATAAAAATATTGAAATTTAAAATTCACAGTAATAAAAATAAGAATCAGCCGTAACTTTTCCAGTCTAATTCAGAAAAGGGAATCTAAAAATCTGGAAAACTTTTTTTTTACTTGGCACCAAGAACAGCGTATTCAGTATCAAGTCAACCTTTTGAGGAGAGAGTTCTAAAATGTAGCATAAATGTAGTAAGTTAAACAATAATTTCTCTATGTGCATCTCTCTCTTTCTCTAACATACATACACATACATATACACACACAAACACACACTCTAATGTGTTTTCCTCACATTGGTCTGGCAAAGTTTGTCATTTATGTTCTTGGCCCAGAGTTAGGGTTTTTTGCCCAAAATGCGATATGGTATTATACCAGTGCTGCATACTTAATTACATACTTCCTAGCATAGCAATACTGAACAAAGTATAAGAAGTCTTTTATCATCATTTAGCTTGGTGTCCTTTAGGGGGACAGAGCAGAATTTGCCTTAGGTGGAAACAGACACCGACAGTGACAGATGCTGAGAGTTTTATACATCTTCATGTGAATAATATAAAATAACAGTGGTAGTGATGTGTAATGCCAAAGCTTTACAAAAGGAATCATTTGGTGACTAATTAACTCTGCAAAATTTGATGTAAATAACAAGCCAATTGCTTCGCCCATCTGACAAATAGATATAAAAGAGGAGGTTCAGGGATCTTCAGGCTAGTAAAATTCTCACTAAATTATCTCTAATTACAGGAGTGAAATTGTCTCCTCCATATGTTGTTCTCTTCTTGAGTTGCTGGCTTAAGACAGCCTCACTTTTGTTGGTATTAAACATGACTTATCCCAGTCCATTGACAATCTGCTGTTTGGCTGTGAGTGCTTGATAAAAGGATGACTCAGTCACAACAAGAGCACATTAGGAATCTGGAGTGACTCATTATAGATCCTCTTACAATTAAGTATCCAAATGAATTAGGCAATTACCAATATGTAAGGTCAAGGATTACTCAATTTAAATGATGATGATTTAGTCAAAAACAGTGTTGCTATTCTACCAATAGTTTTGGCACTTGATTAAACTCTATTTTCTCTTTTCAGTCAATGGTTCTCTTACTGCATAGCCAACGGCAGTATATCTTTGAATATGACTTACTGGATCGGCTTTCTGCAATAACCATGCCCAGTGTAGCTCGCCACACTATGCAGACTATCCGTTCTATCGGCTACTATCGGAACATCTATAATCCTCCAGAAAGTAATGCCTCGGTCATCATGGACTACAATGAAGAAGGACAGCTGTTACAAACTGCTTTCTTGGGCACAAGCCGAAGAGTCTTATTCAAATACCGAAGACAGACCAGGCTTTCTGAAATTCTGTATGATAGCACAAGAGTCAGTTTTACTTATGATGAGACAGCAGGAGTTCTGAAAACAGTAAACCTCCAGAGTGATGGCTTTATTTGCACCATTAGATACAGGCAAATTGGACCATTGATTGACAGGCAGATTTTCCGCTTTAGTGAAGATGGAATGGTAAATGCCCGATTTGACTACAGCTATGACAATAGCTTCAGAGTGACTAGCATGCAAGGTGTTATCAATGAAACTCCATTGCCTATTGATCTCTACCAGTTTGATGACATTTCTGGAAAAGTTGAGCAGTTTGGAAAATTTGGGGTTATATATTATGATATTAATCAGATAATTTCAACAGCTGTAATGACTTACACAAAACACTTTGATGCTCATGGTCGCATAAAGGAAATTCAGTATGAAATATTCCGATCACTTATGTACTGGATTACAATTCAGTATGACAACATGGGCCGAGTAACTAAAAGAGAAATTAAAATAGGGCCATTTGCTAACACTACCAAGTACAGTTATGAATATGATGTTGATGGCCAGCTACAGACAGTTTACCTTAATGAGAAAATAATGTGGCGCTACAACTATGATTTGAATGGCAATCTCCACTTGTTGAATCCAAGTAATAGTGCTCGATTGACACCACTTCGATATGATCTGAGGGACAGAATCACTCGCCTTGGTGATGTTCAATACCGGTTAGATGAAGATGGATTCCTGCGACAGAGGGGTACTGAGATATTTGAATACAGCTCAAAGGGCCTCCTTACCAGAGTTTATAGCAAAGGCAGTGGGTGGACAGTGATATATCGTTATGATGGACTTGGAAGACGAGTTTCCAGTAAAACCAGCCTGGGACAGCATCTGCAATTTTTTTATGCAGATCTCACATATCCAACAAGGATAACTCATGTGTATAACCACTCAAGCTCTGAAATCACCTCTCTCTATTATGACTTGCAAGGTCATTTATTTGCCATGGAGATTAGTAGCGGAGATGAGTTCTACATTGCCTCAGACAACACTGGCACACCACTGGCTGTTTTCAGTAGTAATGGTTTAATGCTTAAGCAGATTCAGTACACAGCATATGGCGAAATCTATTTTGATTCTAACCTTGATTTCCAGTTGGTGATAGGATTCCATGGAGGACTTTATGACCCACTAACCAAACTAATTCATTTTGGTCAAAGAGATTATGACATATTGGCAGGCCGTTGGACTACACCTGATATTGAAATCTGGAAGAAAATAGGGACGGATCCAGCTCCTTTCAACCTATACATGTTTAGAAATAACAATCCAGCCAGCAGAATACATGATGTGAAAGATTATATCACAGGTAAATACATATATTTAATGAAGTACAATTATGTATTGCTTTTTATTAAATTACATTATATACATCACCTTGGAATTACAGCATCTGATAGCAATGTACCATAAACTTAATAGGAGAAGGACTATATCTTAATAAGGTAAAATTGCATGTGTATTCTAGATTGCTTCACATAAGTGAGAAGTACATAAAGTTGTGTAAAATATATTTGTAAATAGGTATATCATTATCTTAGTTTCGTCTATCTGAGCTCTTGTTTCTATAGAAGGTACTCAGAATGGTCGCTTTATTTCCGAGCAAGAATTTCACTTTAGCCTATGGTAGACATAGACATAGTTAATAGACAATTAGGCTAAGAATTATCAAAAACCCTTATAATAGGCCTTGTTTCTTGTCTCTACAGAATATTTTATCTCTTAGAGGATTCAAAAGAAAATGGAGTTTTGATGTTTCCATTTGACTAAATGGTTACCATGGCAACAGTTTATAAGCCTGCAAATTTATTGTATACTGTGGGTACTATTATGCCAGATGGCAAGTACATCTAGGAAACTTACTAGGATTTGTTACTTGCATGGTAACACCTTGGATGTTTAAAAGGAAAGTTTTCCAAGCACTCGTCTATCAGTGGGAAAAGTAATGCGCAAGCATTCCTTCTTGCTGTTTATGGCTGTGTGTTCATCTGTAGATTAAATAGTAGTAGTGCTCTTTCATTTACATAGCATTTAATTTGCTATGCTTTCAAGTACTTAATAGAGAGTCCTTAGACCAAGAAGTCTTGCATTTTAATGTTTAAGCATTTTTGTATCCCCCCCCCCCAAGATTCATTATATACTTGTATTCTGTTGATATGTTTGGACACCATTGTATTCTTTTGCAATTTCCTTTCTTCCAAAGAAATGGATTCAGGTTCATTGTAAATTCAGTTGAAATATTAATGCCAGCTGCTCTCAGTATCTAAGAATAGTGCTTCCCTTTTCACAATGAATTATTAGCATAATTTATTTGCCTAATTATAATGCACATATGATCCTAGCATGTACTAGAGAGAATCATGGAACCTATGCATTACTGCTTAATACATTTACATTTCAGCAACAATAGGGACAGGTCACAGCAGTTACACTGTGGAATTCCATTATTAACCATGTCAGAGAACCAAACTTATCCCAAATTAGGATCTTTAAGATCTTGCTAATTCACTGAAAATATTTTTTTCTAAACGTAAAGGAAGAGCAGGAATCATTCAGGAAAAATGCTGCTATGGATATATGATCATGACTCACTCACTCACTCACTCACTCACTATATATATATATCCATAGCATTATCCATAGCAGTATTTTTCCTGAATGATTCCTGCTCTTCCTCATTGTCTTGCATTAGTTGAATTCATATGAAACTCAACTAAAAGTATTCCTGTTTCCTAGATTGATATAATGTTGAAATTGGGATGTGAGGGTCTATTCTCCCTGGTATGTTTATGAAGTTGATAACCTTATCTTCTCATAGAAAAATTATGTGGTGCAAATGGAATTCTATACAGTGTGTGTCATTGTGACCAAAAGAATACATAGTGCTTCAAATTATTCTGGATTGTATAGTGCATTGAAAAAATAGCTTCACTACATTTCTTTCTCTGGCTCATTAGTTGTGCATATATAATCTGAATCAAGCAATATAAACTATGCAGACTCTGGAGATCCATCCACTCTTTCTAATCCAGAATGGATAATAATGGACTTCCATTTGTCAGAATGAGGACTACTTTTGAGCAAATAAGCTGTAGTCCTGCCATGGATTTTCACCACCAAATATATTTTAAAGCTCAAAGCATTATCCAGTTTCACTGATACTCATTCAAATTCTGCTGCACTAAATTCAATCAAATATTGAGCGACATGTGATGCTTTTCTCACTTACTTCATAATTGCTTTCTAGATGTTAACAGCTGGCTGGTGACATTTGGTTTTCATCTACATAATGCGATACCAGGTTTCCCTGTGCCTAAATTTGATTTAACTGAACCCTCCTATGAACTTGTGAAGAGTCAGCAATGGGATGATGTACCGGTAAGGAAAAAAAAATGAAAATTAAACTGCAACAATAAAAGGTTCTGTTAGAATATTGAAAAATCCTTAGAGGCATACACTGAATTAAAAAAAAATAAAATGTACATTGTAGAGATGTTTCTTGGTACACTTTTGTCCCCAAACTATTCATATAACAGATGTTAATTCTGTAGGGAATTTTTTGTCCGTTTACTAAAGACTAGGTTTAACTTTTAACATATCCTAAACTGAAGTGAGAGGGAGGAAATGGTTAATCAATAAATAATAGTATTTTAAAATCCTTTTTGTTTAGAATGATAACATTCCCAGTGGAGGCTATAGAGATTGGCTTGATAGCAGCCCCCTGCCTCCAGGCAAAAAGTGAAAGATGCAATAAAAAATAGAATGTGAAAGAAACAGAAGAACAGGTGATATAAATTATGCATACTGTGCAGCAGTACAATTTTACTTGCCTTTAATATTAACCGTGTTTTATATGTTAAGATAAAATATTGAATATAAAATCACCCCAGGTAAAATGTATTACATTATATAGAGCCCCCAAACTCTATAAAACTCCTTGTTTAAAAAAATATACTGCCAAGCAGAAGTATAAAACTAAATCGTTTGCAAAAATAAATGGAATTTAAAATAGAAAATATCTACTATTTAGGAAAATAGCAATTATAAACTTTATTCAGAAATCAAAAGGCCATGCACCATCACGTTCTCAGGTACCAGCAAAAAACAAGAAACCTTAAACAGTTTCTAGCCCTTCAGGTTTATTCTGAAGGATCTCTGTGACTTACCAGGCTATTAAAATAAAGAGTCAAGGCAGTTTCATATGTTGTATAAATCAAGAAACATTGTGTATTTCAGCTTTCCAAGTGATGTTTCACAGCAGAAATCTTAGTCATACCGTTATAAAAAGTACACCAGCTTAGGGTTTTCCTTCCTCTGCATGCAGAAACTAACATAAGTGCTGGGAAGGATTCACACAGGGCCTTCCCCCACAATGGATATTCAATCTTGGGATGAGTTTTCTGTTGTAGTCGCTGCTATCAATATTTATTTAATACAGTTGAAGTGCTGATGTAAAAATGCTGTGGAGAAAACTGCATCTTGCTCCTTTTCTCCTTCTTGCTCACAGCCCATTTCTTCCTTTCACAAGTTCACTCAGCTCTTGGTCAAGGTCAATATAGACAAAATGTGATGATGAGATCACTGGAGGTCTTTTACCTCTCCCCCACCCCCATCAGTGATCACAATGCAGCCAAAATGACTGTTTCCCTGTTGAGGAATGCAAAGGCAGCGCAAAGAATGGAGGGAGACAGTCCCCAAAGGCATTGTAACAGTGGACAGGAGAGATTAGGAGGGAATAAGCACAAAATGAAGTCATAAAAGAGGATATAAGAAAGGAATTAGAGAAGAAACATAGACAGTATGTATCTGCATGCATCTCTAAAGCCTCTGAAAGTCCACCCAGCATTGAATGCAACTTTCATAGCTTAGGCTCATGTAACAATTTAAAACTGAATTTCTATTGTGACATGAATATCCAAAAAGGAACCTTCATCTCTTGATAGAATATCTGGCCACATCCTGCCAAATCGAAAGCAAGACAAAAGTAGTGAATCTTGCAGCCTTTCCTAAAAGAAATTAAAGATGTGGAACTCTACACCAGTGGGAAAAATAATTTCACAGATCTGGGTAGCTACTGCAAAGCTTTTGAAAATGCAACGTATTACTGTGGAATAGATTAGGTAGAGAAATACTAGTGGCCCAAAGCTACTACCACATTTCACTGCTGCCCAGGGATACAGACACGGCTCTCCTATAGCAAAGTTTATCACAAGTTTTTGTATCTGGTGCATCTTCTGTGCAGTGACATGAAAGTTGAAAGATTTCAGGGGAGGAGCTTGTACTCCCTTTCTGGATAATGTTATAGCACAGGAAAAAAATTATCCCTGATAATAAATAGACAGTACCAATTCAACTGAACCAATATATAAGCAAGTACATGACTCTCATGATAGGCCTTCATTTCTGTGATGAGGAAAGCACTGAAGGAAACCTCTAGAAAACTACTGATAGGAATACAGGTAATAATTCTTTTGGTAACTATTTGCATTATAAGTGTGCATCAAAGATGTCTTTGTTTTTAATTCTTTAGCAAATCAATTCATTGCATTAGTTTTCCTATATGGACGATGTTTTACTTTTGTACTATTTCATGGTGTGTTAATTAACATAATAAATACTGATATAAAAACTAGTGAAGCATAACAGTTCTCTAGGTACAATCTTTCAAATTTTATTTTAATTGGCTGGTTAATGATCACAATAAAGATTGATCGGTTGACTGAATTTTTCTTTGGAGTGATTCAGTGCTACTTTTTAAATTTCTTAGTCAAAAATGATAAAAATATTGAACAATATCGAGCAATGTAGAACTTGTAAGACTGGAATCCAGTCTGTGAATTCAATTAGCTGCAGCAGTGTCAGTTGTGGCATATCATGTGTCAGCTGCAGGCACCATGCCAATAAATGCTTGACTGTTGGAATCTACAGTCTAGAGACAGTTTGTAAAAAAAAATTCTGTCTGTTCTTGTTTTCAGCCAATTTCTGGAGTGCAGCAAGAAGTGGCAAGGCAAGCAAAGGCTTTCCTATCCCTAGGAAAGATGGCAGAAGTCCAGATCAGCAAGCGCAGACCCGGTGGTGAGAAATCCTGGTTGTGGTTTGCAACTGTGAAGTCTTTGATTGGAAAAGGAGTCATGCTTGCTGTCAATCAAGGCAAAGTGCAAACCAATGTGCTTAACATTGCAAATGAGGATTGTATCAAAGTGGCAGCTGTTCTGAACAGTGCATACTACTTGGAAAACCTGCATTTCACTGTTGAAGGGAAGGACACACATTATTTCATTAAAACCACCTCACCCGAGAGTGACCTGGGGACACTGAGATTGACAAGTGGCCGAAAGGCACTGGAGAATGGCATCAACGTCACAGTTTCCCAGTCCACCACTGTTGTGAATGGCAGGACTCGTAGGTTTGCCGATGTTGAGATGCAGTACGGCGCCCTGGCGCTTCACGTCCGCTACGGCATGACCCTTGATGAGGAGAAGGCACGGATATTAGAGCAGGCTAGGCAAAGGGCTCTTTCCAATGCCTGGGCCAGAGAACAGCAGCGAGTGAGAGATGGAGAGGAGGGTGCCAGGCTATGGACAGAAGGGGAAAAGAGGCAACTTTTGAGTGCTGGAAAAGTTCAAGGATATGATGGGTACTATGTACTCTCCGTTGAGCAATACCCCGAATTGGCTGACAGTGCCAACAATATACAGTTTCTTAGGCAAAGTGAGATTGGGAAGAGGTAACACACTGGTTGAGCTTGGCCTGCCAAAGAGACGGACTCTGTGCCAGTGTCTTCTAAGAGGGGAGACCAAATCGTTTGCTGCATTACTACTTGAGCCTAAATGTACATCTTTGCTCAGATTTTTCTGTAGCACAATCTGAATGGACTCTACAACAAAGAAAGAGCCTTCCAGAAGAATGATAATATTAAAAAGAAAAACTGGAGTTGTTGTTTTTTTCTGAATGACCTTAAAGGTGATCTGCTTTAAAGAATATGTTTACATATGCATATCGCTGCACTCAAGTTGGACTGAAAGTACTAAAAGAAAGATCTAAAGAGTTTCCAACTGGCTGCCTATTCCAGTAACTAAGAATGAAAGCGATACAGTGTTTCCAAATATTACTAAATTGTTGACTTTTGCTTACAAGAATTAGTCTCTTTTCTCCTCCTCCTCCTCCTCCTCCTCCTCCTCTTCTCTCTCGCTCTCTTCCTTTCTCTGCCTAGGATGTGGTATATAATCTCTGTTCATGTAAGAGGGGGGGCAAAAACTCTTTGTGTATGGACACCCCAATGGCTTTAAACAGTGCTGCTTTTTGAAAGGACGCTGGCACAAGCAATTTATGCTACAATCGAAATTTAGTAATGGATTTTACGGTGATAATGGGGTTTACCTTGGGGAAAATGGCAAATAGAATTCTTGTCACAGAGAAGCAAAGGAAGCTTGATTTTTTTGTAAATTATGTGAGACAAGTTGTTTATGGATTTTTATATGAATTACAATTTACTGTACATCAAATATTAGTCTCAGAGGAGTTAATTTATGTAAAGTGTTTAAAAAAAGTTTATACTTAAATAAAATAATAAAAATGTGCAGTGTGTGAATTTTTTAAAGGAATTGCACCTTTTATTATGTTATAGCTGTACAGTATAAAGAGTTATATTGTAGAGATATAACAGTGTATAACGAATGGACAGAAGCGTTAATATTTTTGTATTAACTTTAACGCGGTGCATTTTTCTCTTCCGATCGCTTCTGAGAAAAGAGGGAAGCATCCCAGACCGGAAGGAAATGGGGTTGCTGCTCCTTTTCCTTTCTCTCTCGCTGCCGGGCGCCCTGGCCAGCGTGGTGCCATCAGTCACTGCTGGACAGAAGGACCATTCCGCAAGACTCACTTGTTACCCTAAAAGACTTTTGTAGGCGGGACATGCCTTGTTCTCTTTCAGAGCTCAAGGTGCAATTATTCTTTTTACAGCTTTGTAATGTGTGTGGGTTTTTTAAAATACGGGATGTGAAGTTGTGTTATGTCATAAAAGGAACATTTCTATACTTCTTTACACAGAAGTAAATTCCATTGTGGGATTTACTCTTCAGTGAGTAAGTTTAGGACTGTAGCCTCAGATATTTAGCAGTTCATGAAGGCAAGTTGATGCTGTTCTACATGCACACGCGCGCACACACACACATGGATCTGTTCTCACAACATGGTTAACTGGGTCAGTTGGAGGGTTATTATATCATGGGAATACTATATCCGGTCAGCCATGTCTTGGGAACTTCTGAACATGAGGTTAACCAACTCTTCAGTCTTCTGAGAATTAAGCAATGTCCTATAGAAGCCTCACAAAACAGGATCATTTTAGGTACCCAGTTTCTATGGATGTTAGTTTTCATACATACATCCCAGAGCTACAGGAGATAATGAAAAACAAGTAAAAATAGGCAGAAAATAAGTAAGAACCTGCCCATGATGGCACCAACCCTGAACATACCATTGTGATATTTTTCTTAAATTTTTACTCCAGCTTGCAAAGAACAGGACAGGAAAGAAGAGCCTCCCAGCCATCCTGATTGTCTGTTGCCAGTGCGTGAGGGTGAGAGAGCAATAACTGGGTAGCTTGTGTCTTGGGAACAGAGCTTAAAGTTATATCATCCAAGAGGCAGGGGCCCTGCCTTTTTTTGTTTGTTTGGGGGGGGGGGTTATGTGTGTGTGAAAGAGACATACTCAATTCTCTCCTGGAAGAAAGTAAAAAAAAATAGCATTACTTCTAGCTGAGGAGATGGAACAAAAACAAAGTCTTTAGGTTTCCTCTACACAAAAAATTGCTATAAATTTGAAAAGACATCCAAGAAATAGAGGGTTTTAGGATAGTATCTAATCAGCAGTGGTGGGTACCATATTGTTTGGTTAAGACTTGCCTGTAAAGACACATGTGTTAGGACTTGAGATGTGGTGATAGCAGAATTTAAGTGATGCATCATGTATAATTTTCTTAAACCAAGTTAGAGTATCAGATCTATGCTGTGGATTTTTTTTAAAATTTTCTATCCCGCCTTTCTTATTTTTATAAATAACTCAAGGTAGCTAACATACCTAATACTCCTTCCTCCTCCTATTTTCCCCACAACAACAACCCTGTGAGGTGAGTTGGGCTGAGAGAGAGTGACTGGCCCAAGGTCACCCAGCCAGCTTTCGTGCCTAAGGCAGGACTAGAACTCTCAGGCCTGGAATATCTGAAATAGCAACTAAGGGGAATGTTTCTGAATAGATTCTAAGTACATCTCCATCATCAATGAATAACCATGGTCTGTTTTCCCAAATCTGGGATTGAAGGAGGGGAACATAATTTTCATGCCAAACACTAGCCTTGCACAGGCTTGACCCAGCATTTTCTTATTAACAAATCAATCAAAACATCTGTGTCTCAAGAAGTTTACCATACCCACTTAAAAATTCTGTAATGTCTACAATCTCACATTTTTCTGTTTAGTTCATTAGTGCAGGAGTTTGTGTAAAAACTTGTGATGCTCAGCTTCCATGGAAAAAAAAAAACTTCAGACACACAAAAACCATTGGCAGTTATCTGCTACCACTCTTAGGGAAAAACACATTAAAACAATATTTTGACACCCCCTCCTCCTTTTTATAAATATAGTAATACTACTTACTTGCAATTGGGCTGAATGTTGCATGATTTGAAAATGCATTTAGAGTTTTTATTAGTATTAGTATTGCATAATTTATATGTGGAAAGGAAAAAAGAACAAAGGGAAAATGTCAGAAGCCTAATTTCTCTCTTACATCCCTCATACTATTTTTAGCAGCATATATTCAAAAATATTATTTATTTTGGGAAAAATAGTTCATTTTCATTTTTCTGTGCTCAGAATTCAGGATATTAATAAATGACAGGTAAATATATCTTAAACATGTAAAGGAAATTATATAGATTAAATTTTAAAAAATGTTTTTTCTAACTGCTTTCTGCACTGAGATTCTGTAATAGATACGTGTGCTTTCCGTTACACAGTATCTTGTCAGTTGCGGTGATCAAGCAAGCCACAGTATACTACCTGTGTCTCTTTGGACACAACCTATAGAATAGCTGGCATTTAGAACAACAGCTGTTATTTTATTACATTTAAAGTGTAAATAAGTAGTTTATTGTTATTTTTCAGCCACACAAAGAATCCAACTTTAGAAACTAGGATTAACAAAAGTGCTGATCAGTGCCATTATTTCTCATCTCAGTTTAAATCTCAGAAGTACAATGTGTTTATAATTCTGTTAGGTAGAATTTCAGAGCACTGTTTCAAAGCACTGCACTTTCTGTGCGTTTGGGCTCATACTAAAAATGTAGTAGAATGCTGTTCTGTTGAAATACTGCAACAGATCCTGTGCATAACAAGTCAGGATGGCACAAAGGTTTCTGTGGATGTGTCCTTGTGCTTTCACAAATGACCCCAAATGTTATCTGTTGAGGCTCAACTTGGATGATGCCCAATTAGCAGCCTTCTTCATAAGTCTTAGTAGGTCTTTTTCATACTGTAAAAAAACCGGATACGCTCCTACATGACACAGTGACTGTGGGGAATATGTAAGCAAAATATGTTTTTTTTAAAAAAATGAAAAACTGTATTAAAGTAATTAGCTTATGGAATTCAGAGTATTTTAGGCAAAGCCAGTCAAAATGTTTTCATGCAATTTTGAAATGTATTTTTTGTCCAATTTGTATTGTTCTTTTCATTTGCCTTCCAAACTTTATATGTATCCTGAAGTTTTCCACAACTTGATGACTATAGATTGCATCTAGGCATTCCAATAAAAGCCAAGCCAATGTGTCTGTGTTTAAATTTGTTTTCTTAACTATGTCTGTCAGACGTTATAATTGTGTTATTGCTTTTTATTTCAACTTGTAGATGCAAAGTGATCTGGTTGTACTAGTATTGATTTATTTGCTCCACAATTGGGAGTTGTTTCCCACACCTTCTGCCAGTGGCGCAGACTGCTAGTTCAGCAAGGCAAATCACGGGGGGCTCTCCAGGGACCTACTTTACAGAAGCATCAACTATACCTCCCAAAGTTAAGCTTCGCAAATTCTAAACGAAGAACATTGAAGACGTGTTCCTTTCATGCTAAAAATAACAGGACTCATTTAACTAGCTGATCATAAACGATAATCTTTCACAGGCCGAGCAAACACAAGTCATGTTACCTGTCTGGCTAAGCGTGACTCTGCACACACCCCCTCCAACAGTAAGAGAAATTAATTCTCCATTTTAAATGGGAACAGACGGTCAGTACACTTACAGCTTTTTGCAAGTAATGAATGATTTATTAATAATTCCAATTTGTATATCACTGTTTATTGTCTAATTATAATCCTTACAGGTAGGTCTATAATATTAGCTCACGTTTTAGATAAGGGGGCTGAATAATGGTGACTCATTTATGGCCATCTAAGGAATTCACAGAAGAGATGAGACATAATCCAATTACTTCCTGATTTGTATCACTTATTGTAGGTGATCTCAGCTGCAATTCTATGCCTGCATTCAGCAGGTGCATAAAAGAAAATAGTGATTATTTCTAAAATGTTTTTCCAGTATTACATGTTTTAGAACAAAATGTAGTCCCAAGTGTTAATGGCAGAGATAGTAAAAGTTATCTCTTAAAACACAGTTTATTATATATTCATAAATCTTAGCAAGGACCCAAAAAATCACAAAATCTATGCGAGCAAAAAATGAAAGTTAACAATTGGTTTAATAAGACAGGCTTTCTTACCAAGCAGTTTCTATGTCCTGCTACAACATACACCATTCCCAGCTCATAACAGCCATTGGGCTAATATAGTGCCATAAGATCAGCCATAAAGCTCATTTCCAGTTTAGAGGCTCAAATGTAAGGCAAGCAATAACCGTTTGATATATGAATATATACTACGCTGATCCATGAGCAAGCCTTGCACAGATATGGCCATTAAAACCAAACTCTTCCAAATTGGCAGTATCAGTTATAACTAACTGACTTATTCATGTTTTTCTCATTGGGCCATTTTTAGAGTCCAGATTAATTCACAAATCAGATTGGATATGTTAAGTAGCTTCTGTGGCAATATAAAAGGCTCTGTGTTCACTGCTTTGGAAACCTAACACAATTCACGCTTTCTTGTCTCACTGCTGATGAACTCTGCCCTGAAGGTGAGTTATGTACAAGCTTAGCATATGGCAATGGAAGTGTGCTGATCAGCTCCCCACCACTCAGATTTCACTCACATTCCATGTCAAAGTTCCATTAGATACTGAAGTTTCTCTGGTCCTCTGAGAGATCAAACACATCGAGTGAACATTTTAAAAGCATGTTTAAAACTAGCCACCCTTTTTTAAAGCAACCCGAGAAAAGCCAATCCTCGTCTGGCAAGCAGCACAGGAGATGGAAATCCTTCCCCACACACTCTGCACTCCCACCACCGGAAAGCACCGTCTTAAAGGTGCTCTTTGCAGAGACCTATCACAACTATCTACTACTAGTAGTTTTGCTAAGGAAAGGGAATTATTTTGTTTTGCCAAGAAAAAGCATGTGTTTGGCATTGGGGCTATGTGGCGATCTCAGAAGGAGAAAAGGTGATGCAAGTGTGCATGGGCACAAAGGTCACACCTGTCAGCACCTCCTTAAATCAAAACCACCTTCATTTGGATCTCATTGTTGGAGCTGCACAAATCCAAGAAAGAAGGTGGCTTCTTTAAGGAATTGTTGGCAGCTGTAATTTGGGCCTGTAGGTGTGCTCCGAAACCCCTTTTCCCTTTCCCCTTTTGTGTTCTGCCTGTTGCATAGCCCTGTGGAAGGCATTCTTTAGCCCTAAAATGAATTGGCTATCTCAGATCAGACAATAGCCAGATAAATCCTATGCAACAAGGCTTCCCATTTGAGAAATTACTCCAAATATGGTTGCATGTCTTCCCAGTTAGGGCTCAGTACAAGAATCATCCCTGGCACTTCTAAATTAGGCATTTGCTTCAGACGGAAAATATAATTCAAGAAGCTGCATAGAAGACCACAGTTATATAACAAGTAACTGTGCTGATGTTATTTTCTAAGTTCTTGCACACCGAGCACAACATTCAGACTTTCTTTTCTGTTTTAATTGCTGGCGCTCTTGACAAATAAATGCAAAGATCTAGCCAACGAAAAGGAAACTTGCCTTATCTGTACTTTATAAGGCTTTATAATACTTTATAAAGTATAAATACTTTATTTTCAAGGTGTGGGTTGATTCAAGGTGTTGGTTATCACCTTTAAAGCCCTACATGGCATGGGTCCAGGTTACCTGAGGGACCGCCTCACCCCCATCACATCGACCCGTCCCACCCGGCCAGGCAGAGAGGGCATGTTATGGACCCCGTCCATGAGAGATTGTCGATTGGCAGGGTCCAGGAGGAGGGCCTTCTCTGCCATAGCCCCTGCCCTCTGGAATAAGCTACCCCCAGGGATAAGGCAAGCCCCCACTCTCCCAGCCTTTCGGAAGGGACTCAAGACGTGGCTGTGCCACCTCGCTTGGGGTGGAAGGGGGGATAGTTTGTTGTGGGGCTGGCTGGCACTGTGATGTGACCCTGGGCAATTTTAACAAGACTGTAATTCACCATCTTGGGTTTTAGATTTTATATCTTATATTTTAGAGCTTTTATTATGTTGTATATTTATATTTTTAATGTATCTTTTTAATTGACATTTAATTTTTATTGTTTTAATTTGTTGTAAACCTCCCAGAGTCATTACGAGATGGGCGGTGGAAAAATACAATAAATAAATAAATAAATTTTGTCACAAAAAATAAAAATCCAGTTAAATTTTGACATTTAATGGTGGCTGAAATCTTCAGCTTTAAAATGGGGCTTTTATTCTCACAGGCCAGTCTTCTGAATTTGAAATATTTGATAATTAACACTGCAAATTGTTCAGGATGTTAAAACAACCAACTTCAGAAAATTTACTTAGCTCTACATGCAGTATTATTTGCATTTATTTATACTGTTAATCTCCAACATGTAAAAAGCATATATTTCATTGCAAAAGAAATATCCAACAGGCAAGTTGCATTGTTTGTAAAAAAAAAAAAAAAAAACAGGTATGCCAGTCTTACGTTTTTTAAGAAGTACAAAGACCAAATATTATCAGAAACTTGAGGTGCTATAAAACTGACTTTTAAAACTGGCAGGGTTGGCATTCTCCAGGTTCATCCAATTAAACAATATCATCAGTCAGGACCCTGGAAGTGCCCCTTCTCTGCAGCAGTGGCTCCCCTCTGGCATGAGATTTGGGTGGCTCCCACCCTACCCGTGTTTGGGAGAGCCTTGAAAACCTGGCTGTTCACTCAGGCCTTTGGTGAGGATGATTGAAACCCCCATTTGGTTTATGCGGACCTGTTTTTTGCCCCCGTCCAGCTTTGCCATCTTACCAACTTTTATTCTTATTCTTCCTTGTTGTATAGGTTTTTTTTAATCTTTTTTAGCTGTGAACTGCCCAGAATCATTGGTTCTTTATGAACCCTGAATAACTTAACTGAATTTTTTTAGTGCATAATACAGAGGAAGGAGTTGACTGGTGTGTAAAGAGATATGTGGATACAGAAACACAATTAAGCATTTTAGACATGAACAAGGTGCATACATATGCACACCCCAGTATGTGCAAGAGTCTCCTCTATAAGCAACCTTCCACTTTCACGTCAATACAGTAGGAATTCTTTCAGAATGATATGGGTTAGTTAACTAGTTAGTTTCGAAGACCAATAATTAAAAATACATCAACTAGAGCAATATATATATATATACACACACACACACACATATGTATATATAGTTTGCTAATTATAGATAAGAAACTAACTGATTGATAATCAGCAGGATCAAACTTATCATCTTTTTTGTATATTGGTAGGTAGTCACTTTTTCTCAGCCCAACTCAACTTACAGGGTTGTCGTTGTGGGGAAATAGGAGGAGGAAGGAATATTAGGTATGTTCTCCGCCTTGAGTCATTTATAAAAATAATAAAGGCGAGATAAAAATAAATAAATAAATAAATGATAGAATTAAGCCAATCTTTGAGGATACAGAAATAATTGCTTATAGCAGTGAAAAGGGGCTAGAACAGATGCCCACCAAGCAGGATTTATTTTTAGAAATTCTGGCAAGATTGGAAATTTACCCAGAGCTGTACCTTTTTTCAACGGAGCTATTAGTTTTTGGATCTCTGAGGGTAAGACCGGGAGCCATTCAGGAATGAAGTCATCTACTGGCAGGCTACGTGGGTCACCTCCTAGAAATGCTTTAAGTAAGCCATGGAAGTGTCCAACCTGTCTCAAGGGCTATTAAATTAGTGCTGTTTGTAGGGTTGGATCTTGATGAAGATTGTGATACGAAGTGCCAGAATAGACAACGGTCTTTACATTTCAGAATGCGATGTAACCTGGTCCAGTTCTCTAGTTCATAGCTTTGTTGCTTCTACTTTAGTAGCCTCTTATAGACTTTTTTTTTTTAAAGAAAAAAGATTTTATGCGAAGGAGAGTCATTATTTATTCTTGTAAACTAGGGTTACCTATGCTCTAGCTGAGACACACTAGTAAACCAAGGTTTGGATCACTTGTTAGATTGATATAAAGCAGAAGGTTGATCGATTGGACTGTAAATAGTCTTGGGCAAGGCTAATGATTTGCTGAAAAATGGAGTTTCATGAGCATTGTTGGCTATAGTTATAGCCTGTCTCAAAGAATTAGCAGTCAGATCATTAAAAAATTGAATTGAGACTGTAGACAATTTAGAGGAACATACAGGCCTAAGATATCTGTCAGTAGTAGGATGAATGTTAGCTTGTGGGGGTTAATTTTGTTTTATTAAATCAAGCGCTAAATTATCCACAAGCAGTAGGTAGTTACTCTCTAGATGAAAAGCCACATTAAAACCTTTGCAATAAGATGTGAATTCACTAAATATTAACATGTAATCTAGACTACATCTACGTAGATTACATGATATGGGTTTGTTTGTATGAGCATGTGTATCATTTGGAGACAAGAATTTAAATTCCCATACCCACAGAGGTTAACTGGAGTATTTGCAAAATACTAGAGTAGAAAGGAAATCATTTTTGTATACATTTCTGGAATTTTGGTGGAAAGAGTCACTTCTAAATGTAGGGTTTTTTTTAAAAAAAAATTAGAGATACTATTATAACTCTTCAGTGTTTCTGAAAGAGGAAATTTTGTTGTTAGTGAATAAAGTTTAATTGAGTAAAAAATTGTATTTTAGTAACTTGACTTAAAATTACATCATTCCTACATGTAAAACTATCAATAATATAATGTTAGTGTTAAAGGGATCCATTAAACCCAAGAAAAGGTGGGGGCAATGATAATACTCTTGATTGCTTTATCAGCCTCTTAACTGCAGGTTTGTTGCATCTTATGTAATGTCACATATTGAAAAGCAACCAGATCTTCGGAGGCTTTATCTTAACGTTATTACAGAAAAATTCCTGTAGTGAGTAGCAACAAAACATTCCAGGAGGTGAAATTACAAGATCTAATTAATCTGAGACATGTAGGAACAGAAAACTCATGCTTGACCCCCTGAGAATGTGCCGTTTCCATCCTTCATTGAAATTGTCCCAATACAATTTAGTAGGCAATGAAAGCAATGGGTTTTCCGCAGGAATTACTTAAAAACCTATCTGGTTTAATAGAAAATGGGAGTGTTTCAGTAGGTTGCTTGCTTTAAAGCCACTTGAGAAAATACTGCAGGAGAGACAAAATCCTCTTTTTGCCAAAAGATTGTTTTTCAGTCACATTCCATGTATGAACTCAAATTGTGCTCCTTTTAGTTGTTAAGTGTTCTGGTTATAAGCTTTATATGGCCTTTGTTCCAAATATCAATGCAACCTGAATCAGGGAAAGCATCCCGAAAATAAGCCAATACATCTGAGCTCACTTGTGCAGAAACAGCCATGTGGAGGAACAATTTAAAGTTATCTCTGTCTCTATAATGGAGCAATTTTGTGCACATCAGCCTAAGATCTTAAGTGAAAGCATCAGTTTGTTTCTGCTGCCATGAAATCCTGCACCAGCTCTTGAAATGCCCTTCATATGTCAGCCAGCTAGTACCTAGCCCTCCAAAACATTGTGCCCCCACTAGTGTCTAAATGCCTTGGCCCTTTACACCCACATCTTTCACATTGTGCCCAAAAAGTGCTTCCAGTTCTGTAAAAAACAAAAGGATAGCATTATTGGTGGTAGCACCTACCCAATTTTGCCTATGCTTGGAGGCTAAGCTGGGATGGGCCTACTTAATACTTAGATGGGAGCCAATGTAATTATTAAATTGAAAAAAATGCCCCAGAAGAAAGCATTTCTGTACATAAAAAGGTAAAGGTTCCCCCCGCACGTTTGTGCAGCCGTGTCTGACTCTAGGGGCCGGTGCTCATCTCTGTTTGTTAGCCGAAGAGCCAGCGTTGTCCGAAGACACTTCCGCGGTCCTGTGGCCGGCATGATGCGCACGGAGCGCTGTTACCTACCCACCGAAGTGGTACCTATCCATCTACTTGCATTTGCATGCTTTCGAATTGCTAGGTTGGCAAGAGCTGGAGCTAGTGCAGGAGCTCACTCCGTCACGTGGGGCTAGGGTCTCGAACCTCCGAACTTGTGATCTTCTGATTGACAACCCTGGCATCTTACCCGCTGAGCCACTACGTCCCCCCTTTCTGTACATTTCTGTACATATTTCTGTACATATTTCTGTACACATTTCTTTACATATTCTGTACATTCTGTACATTTCTGTACATAGCCAAAAGAAAAACCAAAAAGCCAAAACAAAAGACAAAAAGAACTGAGCAGGACGTACATGAAACTTTACTCATGTAAAGTGAAAAGTGTTTCCAGATGAAATGATATTTTAGCCATCCTTCTGCAGCTGTGGGGAAGGATAATACAGTAACTAGGGAAAAGGAGCTTTGAAAATAGGAAGGCATGAACAGAGAGAAAGATTTGACTCCCCTCTGTTTGCCATGTATGTTTCCCTTTAATTGCCTCCCAAGATGACACTTTATAGGACTGCAGTGGCAAATTGATTCTGCACACTCATTTGACATAATTACATCTAGTTTGGTCCAGACTGCAGTAAAGCTAGTCTCAACACAGTGCAAAGAATTGCAGCTCTTGACAGCAGTGCCAATATCATCGCCTGGAAAAAGTCATTTCTAGAGGTTCTAGGCTGTAGTTACTGCAAGTGTAAACTGGAAATACTAGAGAAGTATCAGTGCATTTATTATCAGGGTACCAGTTAGCCAGTCAGTGTGAGGGGCGTGGTGGCTCAGCGGGTAAGACGCCAGGCTTGTTGATCGGAATATCGCAAGTTCGGAGGTTTGAATCCCTAGCCCCGCGTGACAGAGTGAGCTCCCGCAATCGCCCCAGCTCTTGCCAACCTAGCAATTCAAAAGCATGCAAATGCAAATAGATAAATAGGTACCACTTCAGTGGGTAGGTAACAGCGTTCCGCGCGCGTCATGCGGCCACATGACCGTGAAAGCATCTTCGGACAATGCTGGCTCTTCGGCTAACAAACGGAGATTAGCACCGGCCCCTAGAGTCGGACACGACTGCACAAATCTGCGGGGGGAACCTTTACCTTACCAGTTAGCCTCCCCTTGTAAAGAAACATACCTCCTTGACCCATTCTGAAACTTAACATTACAAACCAGCAGTTCAAAATAGTCTTGCCACTTACCGTTTCAGCTAAAGCCATTGAATCTTTCACTGCTGCTGTTAAAACACTATTTACAAGCCCAAAAGTTATTGAATACATTAAAATAACTCTATGGGTTCTCTCTCTCTCTCTCTCTCTCTCTCTCTCTTAGACACACACATCATTTTATCTGGACTTGATTGGTTCTGGACATTAGAGAGGCTAATTTTAAAAAGAATCTTGAAAGACAAAATTACAAGTAAATAAAGCAGTTGTGGAGGAGCATAATGTTTAAAAGACTTCCTTTAAAAAGCCATTTTTTCCCATTTTTCTCCTTCAAAAATAGTAAACATCAGTGGGAAAAATTGCAAACAGGTTGCAAATGGAAAAGCCAACCTATGGTAATGCCTGAATAAGACCATCAGACTGACATGTTTCTTTCAGTGACATTAACCACTTGGAGTACCTCTGTACTTCGATTGGCACTTGGAGTACCTCTGAAATGGGAGTGTGACTTCAGCCTGTATGATTTGCCCTGGTACCAATAACAGGAAAACAGAGGGAGCAGTCTCTTTGAAAGAACTTGTGTGTTTAATATTGATTAAATTGCATGTGTTCCCCTTGGGTTAGGGAAATCATTACATGTAAATGTGCTCTCTCTTCAAACTATGAAGAGGGCTGTACCCCATAAGCAGCCTTATCTTTTCTCCACCTGCCTTCTACCACAAATATGACACCTGCGCCCCCTAGTGGTGAGAAGAATTTGAATGAGACTCTAAAAGCAGTTTGGCACGGAGGGGGGGAGGGGGAACCTCGTGCTCTTTGAGCCGAGTCTGCATTTCTTTTGCTATTGTTTGAAGAATTCTAATTATCCTGCCTTTTAACAGCTTAGCACTGCCCAGAGTTTCACAAATAAAGGCTATTACTGCTACTTCATGCCTCAGCTCACTGATGCCTGGCCCTTACCAGGAGGAAAAAAACCTTCTTAAGATCTCTTTTCACCCCCAGCAAAAACTTTATGGAACAGATTCTTTTCATCTGCTAGATCAAAATGGAGCTGCTGCCAAGAATTGTTTTTCTGGTCAGATGAATGTAGCAGCTCCCACCATGAACTGCCCCTGCTGCCATTTAGCTGTTCAGGCTACAAATTGCCCGACAGCAGAGAGGCCAAAGGAACTTTAAATATCCAGGCAGAGAGAGGAAGATTGATTTGTAGTATTAACCATATAAAAATGGGAGCTGATGATAGACATCAGGCTGTCACCTAATAAGAAACACTTGGTCTGTGTAATGTTTGTCTCTTTAAGATTCTGGATTCAGAGGAGCAAAAAGAACCGCCCTACAAACACAGCGTAATGGGGGCGTGGTGGCTCAGCGGGTAAGACGCCAGGCTTGTCGATCGGAAGATCGCAAGTTCGGAGGTTTGAATCCCTAGCCCTGCGGGCGGAATGAGCTCCCACACTAGCTCCAGCTCTTGCCAACCTAGCAATTCGAAAGCATGAAAATGCAAGTAGATAAATAGGTACCACTTCAGTGGGAAGGTAACAGCGTTCCGTGCGCGTCATGCCGGCCACATGACCGTGGAAGCGTCTTCGGACAACGCTGGCTCTTCGGCTAACAAACGGAGATGAGCACCGGCCCCTAGAGTCGGACACGACTGCACAAATGTGCGGGGGGAACCTTTACCTTTACCTTACAAACACAGGGTTGACCATTTTTCTCATAGAGACACTGATCCCAATGTGCCCAACCCCACCTCTACCTACTAACTACATAATGAACAACTAGGAGTTTCCAAATCACTTCAGAAACTAGAAATTATACAATTGATAGTGCTTTGATCTCATTCAATATTGTAATTTGTTCTCCTTATTTCCAGTGATATCGGGGGGGGGGGGGCAAAAAGGTGAAGATGGCAGTCATGGCAATCTGATCAAAGCCCTTTGTACATCCATGCAACATTAACACACCTACAAAAGGGTGTTACTACTACTTCTTGACTTTTTGATCCCATCCCACCTCACGGATGATGCAGCTAGTTATTTTATAGTCATAGTTTTGCCAAACCTAATGTAATCATTTGAAATATAAGTGCACAGGATGGTGCCTATCTTCTCCCCAAAGGGCTCCATGTAGTAGCATTGGCAAGACAAATAAGCTAAATCCTCACTGTGTTGCTGTAATACTTAGCAAACAATCTTGCCACTTCAGAGAGGAGGCCAACGGGAGGCATTACGCTCTGGGGTTGGTTGGTTGCTTGCAGACGTTTCATTACCCAACTAGGTAACATCATGATGACGTTACCTAGTTGGGTAATGAAACGTCTCCAAGCAAACAACCAAGGTCAGGCAGCACCAAGAACTCCACAGTTCAACCCTGAGCTACAGATACTCTCATCTATCGGAACAAGTACTACAGATATAACAAGAGTAAGTGTGGTAATCTTTCAAGTATGCAACTATCTTTGAGGCCATGCTTAGTCATGGAAACTTGGTGGGTCAGTCACTTTCCCCTAGTCCATCCTGTCTCAGAGGATTGTTGTTAGGAAAAAGCTGGATGAAGGAAAATTATGTACACAACGCTGAGCCCCAGAAATAAAAGCAGAAGGTAAATCTAATTAGGAAATAAATACAAAAGCAATCACATTATGCTTCCAATGTTCAAAACGGACCTAAGATTTACGTCCTTGTGACTGCTTTCCTGGCACTGTGGTAACTTAAGGATCTTCATCTGAGTAATCCTTTTTTTTTTAGATCCATCCTGCAAGTATGAGGGAGAGGCTTTCTCACCTGTTAACCTAGTGATGGGATGTCCCTTTCCTTCCCTCCCTTTCCTACCTAACAACTACACTAGAAATCTCTGGCATTAGGAAAAACCCTCTCAGGCATTTTAGCCCACTGTTGCTTTTTTAAAAGGCATTTAATGTTTAGCTGCTGATTAAGTCCTGTGAATCATTTTAAATTGGACACCAACCTGAAACTCGGGATGGACCACCTTGCACCTTGCACTGCAGGGCTGGAACAAATGGCATGTCCCTAGCCTCCTGGAAAAGTGAGCTCCACCCACATTTTCTCCATCCAAAATTTTAAAGTGCTCTTCCCTCTCTTCTCCTACAAGTAGCACAGTCCTGTTCACCAGCTCCACCTCATTCTGTCCTACACCAATGTCTTCCTTCCGATTGGTGGCCCGTGCTCTGGAGGGTGCCTTTCCCCCCACATCCTGCCTCCTGCCTTCAGTGGCCATCTGGGGCTTTGCTGCCTTCCATGAAAGGCTGGACCTTGTTTTGTTTTTGTTTTTTAACAGTTTCAGTGGTGGACATGAAATGCCGGTTCTTTTCTTTGTTGAATTCTTTTTAACAGGTTCAGCAGAGGAATGGCCATTTCTTTGTTGCTGATGATGATGATGATGATGACGACGATTACTAGCTGAAATTGACAAGCATTCTGCAAATTTCCCCTTCTAGCCCAGGTGACAAGAAGAACCATAAACCTGTGGGTTTTTTCCCTCTGCACTAGCCTCAGAAGACCCGCCCACAGAAGGGAAGTGATTGGTGCTTGCTTTCCTGGGACGGGTGGGATGGAAACGGAAGCAGAGGGATGCACCAATTAGAGGCCATGTTAATTGTGGTCTTGATAGAACTCCTGGCTATCACAGTGATCAAGCGAAGAAGGGGATGAAACCCAGAAGAGGGTTTCTTAACTTGGCTTCATTTCCAGTTGGTTTACCCATGGGAAGCAAGCATCTGAAGGCTGCATTGCAGAAGGTGAAATATGTTATATACTGCTTTAAACAAATAACATATTTGTTATTTGACAAATAACATATTTTTATAAGAATTTTATTAAGTTTGAAACAAAGATAAAAACTACAAAAAAGAAAAAAACTACAAAAAGAAAAAAACTAAAAAAGTGTGAAACATAAGAAAAAAGTATTTTTGAAGATTACATAAAGAAGTGACCTCCGACTTTCAACAAGAATATACAGCAATTTCCATAATCAATCCCTTGTCTATATCAAACCAAGATCACATTATTTCTATAAATCATTCCATTAACGCATTATAAAAATCACTAAATGTGGAGTCCTTGGTGCTCTCTGAGCCTTGTTGTTTTCTTGCAGACATTTCATTGCCAGGCTAGGCAACATCTTCAGTGCGAAAAGGGAGTGGGACTTGCTCTCTGTTTATATATCATGGCTTGTCCTGCTTGTGTTGGTGGAGGTGTTGTTCTCTCCTTAGGAGTTCCTTGACTGGGCTGCTGTTTGCTGCTTGGTTGATTGACTGAGTTAATAGTTCCTTGATTAGGGTATATTGTGCTATTTGATTGTTCCTCTGGTGCTAGTCCTGGTGTTAATCTTTGCATATCTGGGTGTTGATTGCTGGCAAGGAGGTGTTCTGGTCTTCTGGCTTTTCTTTTCTTTTGTCTCTTATGAATGGTATGTAAATGTTGTTTACCTCTATGTGTCTGTTGATGGCTGCTTTGTCTGAGTGCCAAGCTTCTAGGAATTCTCTAGCATTTTTGGATTTCGCTTGGTTTAAGATGCTCACAGTTTCCCAGTTGAAAGTATGGTTAAGTCTGTCCATGTGTTGTGAGATTAAGGAGTTTTTATCGTGTCTTCTGACTGCTAGTTGGTGTTTGTGGATGCGTTCTGCTAGTCTTCTGCCAGTCTGTCCTACATAGTGGCTGTTACAGTCCTTACACTGTAAATCACTAAATACAATTGCTCCTTCCCCTTATATTAAAAAAGAATATATATATATATATATATTCTATATATTATATTATATAGAATATATTCTATATATTATATAGAATATATTCTATATATATATTATATATATATATATATATATATATATATACCTCCAAATCAACTTCCCCCCCCAAAAAAAATGACATTCATTCAATTATTTCCCTTCTACCACTATTCTATACATTTCTGTCCACTACCATAAAAATCAAATTATAAAAACATATAAATTGTCTACTTTTATAATTAATAATACTATAACAATCTTAACCCTATTAAACCTAAAACCAAACAATTATTATTATACCTTATAAATCTTAAAAATCTAACAAATCTTAAAAGCAATCCAGTAAATCTTAACCCAAATCATTAAAGAAAAATGGAATCATACAAGCCTTAATATCAATCCAGATAAACATTCTTAAATCTTTACCCAACTTCAAAATATACTAAAGCATTTACATATCTCCATATTACAAACAAGGCATTTTTCATACAGAGATCAAAGAGCCCAACTGCCCCCCTTAGAAACTCAGACTTCTCAGCAGAAAACCTCCCACAGAACATAGCCACTTCTTTCCCACAACATTCCATCAGAAAAGCAACTCCATTTGTAATTTGCAACTCAGAGAGTCCCTTTAACCCCTTCAACACCAAAATGTAATCGTTGCCTGGCATTTCAACAAAAGCTTCAATCTCTCTGTCAGTAGACACATCTCTATCTTTGTTAAAATCTTCATCTTCTTCCAGACCGTCCTCAGCCAGATGACACATTTTAAAGCTGATATTTTCTGCAATGTCCCGAATATCTTGCAGAATAGTTTGAGAGACATCATAAAATAACTGTTTAAAGTCACAACAAAGTTCACAACAGAACTCTGAGAAAATCTCTTTGAAATCCTCCATGTTTCAGGTGGTAGATTATGGTGCCCCCTAGATACTTGACTAACGAAAATAGGAGTTAAAATATTGAATTTGAAGGATTTAATATTTTCCTACACATTGAATCTGCTGTTTTGAGTGTTGAGTTTTCTGTTCACTTTTCCTGGGAGCTGCTTGTTAGGGTACTTTCTCTTGTGTCAACAACTTTAGGAGATTCTCCATAACATGTACAACCTTGATTAAATATGAAAGGAAGACCTTCAGCCACGTAGCTGTCTTTAATCTTGCATGGACTCTGACCTGGCCATAGGCCCATAGGAACTGACTAGATTTCACTGTAGGAAACCTGGTCATCCAGTCATCAGTCCTAATAGAAGTGGCTTCACAAAAGGTTGTTCATCACCGCTTCCTGTTCTCTCACAAAGGTTAGAAGACTTGGCTCTCAACACAACACCGTTCCAGGCAGCCATATTAATTTGCCAGCACCACCTCCGGGCATTTCTCTCAACACAATAGCCACCCCATAGGTAGCAATTATTCACACCTCTCTCCCTCCACTCATCACTTCCACTTAGGAGGTCGTTGCAATTTTACCTTTTTAATCCCGAATCTACCACGGTTGCCAGTACAGGAGCAAATGCCATTGCAGTTCTGCAGTCCAGAGCATGGCTGGTTTTGTCTACACGGACTGTCCCCTCCGCTTGGTTACTCATTGCCCAGTAGCTGGAGTGAAATGTCTTCTCTGTTACAGGTCAAACTTGGCCAGAATTATGAAGTTGGCATGACAACAGAGTTGCATGTCAGTGTCTTACTGCACAAGTCATTGGGGAGGGGAGTGACAGGAGGTGCATAGAGACACGTGAAGGCATTTGCGCTCATTTGCTTCTCAAGCAGGGCAGAAGCACCCTCAGATATTGCCCAGCATGCTGGGAGTAAGGGTGGAGGTGATGGGCTCTCTGCTGCTAGCTCTAGACTGAGGAAAGGGTGGCGTGCCCATCATTAAAAGTGGTTTAACATCCCCGGAAATCAGAAAAAGCTAGAGAAGGCGGAAGCATTCTGATGTAATTTTAACATCGAAAAGGCTTAGGAAATGCAAAGCCTAGTGGTCTGGAAAAGGCTCGCAATGGTGTGCCTGAGGCGGGAGAAAGCTTTTGCCTTGGATTTTTGATTTCCTGAAATATCGCTAACAGCGCATCATCAGTATTGTACTGTGGCAATTATGTCTTTTTATAGCACATCGCTTCCTAACGTGGGATACAATTTAAAGTCTAAACATACCAATCCTTCTAGAAGATAGCTGTTAAACTGTCTCCAACCAAGTGTCCATATACACATACTGCACTAAAGCCATTTAATTTGCTTAACATCAGTTCACTTGCAATTAATATGCCTGCCATAACAAGGCCCATAAAATCGCTAGCAGTAGGGGAGTAAAATGATTATAACATTTTTCCCCTTTCAGCAATACCCATCTATTATCTGAGCTCTGTCAAATCTTTTTAAAGGTGGAAATAAGAAGCCGAGCAGCATCTGAACAGCTGTTGTTTACTGAAGCAATAATTAGTAACAGGGATGGCATTAAAGTACCTGCTACCTGAAATAACAGCAAAAAAAGCAGATGAACACTCACACGCGTGTCCCCGACCTCCTGGCTAGACAAACCAAAACAACCGACAATACAAAGAATAGGCTGCTGCTGAGATTTCTTAATTTGTTTTATTAAACATTCAAAAGCTTCCCAGATGATTCTGCTCATTTAAGACAGACCTGCTTGGTGCCACATAATTAAATTCAAGTCATCCCACTTGACTCCGCTATGCTTCTCTGGATAATTACTAGTTCAGTGCGAGTGTCTTTGGATTCAGGCAGATATTCCAGTCCATCTTCACAAGATAATATGCTGGGGCCATCTAGTCCTTGTAAATTAAGATGGGGATAAAAAATGAACCCCCTCCCCCAAGTTATGCCAATCCAGATCAAGGTAGGCCGTTTGGGGCATACACCAAGATTGAAGAGCATCTATATGTCTCAGAGGCAAATCTTTTTTTGGTCTTCAGATACATAGGAGTACAACTCCTGTCATCCCTGGCCAACACATTTGAAGGCCTTGGCTTAGGAAAGGCTGGCATTGGCAAGCCAGAAGCAATCTGGACATTTATTATTGAACGTTGTTTGTTCTGAATGAATTACTGTTGTTAGCTAAGCAGCTCATTGGTTGAGGAAGTGTTTCTCTGATGGCTAGAGATCTTTCTTCAGTCACCTGAACCATCTGATTTTCTATCCTCTACAAAGCTTCAGCAGGTGGCAACACCTAACTGACTATGGTTGATCCACCTCATCCCCCATTAATGAATGCTGGATCTGATTCTTGGATGGAAGACCACTAGGAAATCCATGGGACTGTAAGCCAGCATGGAAAATGAAAAGATATCCCTGGAAGTAGCTGTAGCAACCATCTCTGCAGTGCTGCCAAGAAAAGTATGTGGATGTAGCCGTATAGTCACCAGGAGTTGATCTTTATAACTAAAGTCTTGCATGAGAGAAAACTGTATTTAGGGACAGAAAAGGGAATAAAGAGAGGGTCAGAATAGAGAAGAGGCACCTTGTGATTTGGAGACTCTTTCTTTGAGAAACGTGATGTTTTTGCAGGCTGACAGTTGCTTGATAGCAATGCATACAATTTGCTTCCACTTTACAAATACTGATTTGTAAAACATCACACATGATAAGAGCCATGAATCTCTATCGCTCTCTTCTCCAAAGAAAGATAAACCTGGGCAGCGCTGCCTCTCCTAACTTAGAAAGTGGGAAGCATGTTCAGTGCTGTGGCCAACTGTCCCATTGTGGCTATTATTATTTTATAATAAAATGTTTTTCAAACTTGGTAACTTTAAGATGTGTGGATTTCAACTCCCAGAATTCACCAGCCAGCCTGGGGGGTTCCGGGAGTTGAAGTCCACACATCTTAAAGTCGCCAAGTTTGAAAAATGTGTTTTAAAGAATCTTGAAAAGACACTTGACCTCTTTGAAAAGAATTCAGTACCAAAACTAAGCTCAGGGCTTTCATACAGTCCTAGTGGAAATAAATGGTTACCAAGCTTCTTGCTATTACGGAAAATCCGTAAGAATGAAAGCAACCTGTTCTGGGAAATGTGAAGAGTAAAATGTACAAATGAGGCAGTGTTCGTTTCCTTTTTTCAATATTTATCTAATAAAAATTAAAATTTTGCACTTAGGCAGCATTGAGTTTCTGCTCTGAGTTCAGGCAAAGGGCGCAGAGGGTAAGCAAGAGACTAGAGACAGCCTGCCCACCCGCCCACGTGGACTGAAAAGGCCTCAGTAGAGGGGATTTCGCCCTTTTACCTCACAGGAGAGAAGAGCCCTGAACCCACGTGACACATATTCACGCTGATCCCAGTTCAGGAAATTCCAAGTTCTGGGAAATCTGATCCCAATGCTGACCCTGACCCTGCGCACTTCCGCAGAAGTAAACGAGATAACAAGAGGGCTCTGCAGTCCTTATTTAGGCAGGGAAGAATCAAACTGGTATATTTTCTACCTGTCTTGTAACACTGAGTAGAAGTCATTATGAGATTGACTAGATATGATTTTCTTAAAGAGGGACTGTAAAATCGATTAGAAACAGGCATGCTCAGGAAATTAATGGAATTTAAAGCCCAATTTGTATCCATCAGGGATTGGCAATGTGGTAACCATGGACACTGATATGAAACAGACATCTCCTGTTGCACCTGACAACCTTCCTGCCCACCTGACCTTACGTTTTTAAAACTTAATTAGAAATGGTAATAAATGGGAAACTAGCATGCTACAGAGCACCAGCCTCTTTAAAAAAGGTAAGGGCTCCCCCCGCACATTTGTGCAGTCGTGTCCGACTCTAGGGGCCGGTGCTCATCTCCGTTTGTTAGCTGAAGAGCCAGCGTTGTCCGAAGACGCTTCCACGGTCATGTGGCTGGCATGACGCGCGTGGAACGCTGTTACCATCCCAACGAAGTGGTACCTATTTATCTACTTGCATTTACATGCTTTCGAACTGCTACGTTGGCAAGAGCTGGGGCTAGTGCGGGAGCTCACTCCACATGCAGAGCTAGGGATTCGAACCTCCGAACTTGTGATCTTCCGATCGACAAGCCTGGTGTCTTACCCGCTGAGCCACCACGCCCCACCAGCCTCTAAGACCGTCCTTGTTTAAAAGTCTAAGTTCTCAGAAAATAAAGCAATGGTTCTGTCTGCTGAGAAGGAGGCCCACCCACCTAGTAGGAAGACATAAATGGATGCAGTGATAGCGAACATACCAGCAGACGAGAAGGAATGCCTCAGAGCGACTTTGCCTGTCTGAATTTCAGGTGGTCAAAATAGCTGGAGAAGGGGGTTAGTTGGCCAGAGGACAGGAGATCAATATTCCAGTAAATAAATACATCTTTCCTTCCTCTGGGAGATTGATATTTCCATGTCAAAACCAACAAAAAAGTGCTCAGTTTCTCTCAAAGCCGAAGTCAGAATACCCATAAGAGACAGTGCCCAGTGGCTGTACAGGGAGGACAGCCACAGCAGGCCTTGGCAGGCCATAGGAGCTAGATAAATTTCTGCCCCTGGTTGCACCATCACCAGCCTTGTCACTAAGACACTACAGATCAGTGCTTCTCAACCTTGGCGATTTGAAGATGTGTGGACTTCAACTCCCAGAATTCCCCAGCCAGCCGTGCTGGCTGGGGAATTCTAGGAGTTGAAGTCCACACATCTTCAAGTCGCCAAGGTTGAGAAACACTGCTATAGACTGTATGGCAAGCCTTGTGTCAGGGCAAGAGGGACACCGCCACTTTAATGACAGAACAACTAAAGAGGACTTCAGGGTGCCTCCATAGGGGGTGGGAATGAGACACAGGCAATGTTATAAGTACATACAGTATCCCTCAGAAATAGTGTGATAGGCAGACACAATTCTACCCTTTATCCATCTTGGCTTTAAGAAACAAGCAAATTGCACAGGTTATTAGAATAAAAACAGCATCTGTGGGAGCAAAGCTCTTCTGGTGGAGAAGAACTAAGTAGAGATTATCCTATTCATGTAAAAACAGCCCTTTCAGATCAGTGGGGCCATCAAGGCAGGACTCCGATGAACAGTCCAGGGCCTCATTCAGGAAAATGTGCAGGAAGACCCTGAAAGATAGGATGGCTGGTGTCCTGCCTGCCTTTTTGAAGTTAGGGAAATGCATGACTGTCAAGGGGGATCCCTGTTAGTCCATTAAGGCAGAGTCTAAAATTTATTTATCATGAAAAGAAGATATCTATAACATAGGTGTTAGGCTATTAAAGTTTTGGTTGCTGGAAATCTAGATGTTCCTTTTTCAGCTGATGCTTTCATAACGTTTGGCCAACACAAGTATACATTTTCCTGCATTGGTGTAAAAAAAATTGTGCAAAACCCTGTGGGAAATAGATTTAACCACTCTTCTGTTAACCCAACTTGCACAAATATCAACAAGAGTTCAAGACACTCAAGATTATAAAGAAATATGTTGTCACAAGATGAAACAGGGGCTGCCTGCAGTTCAGTCATGATGTTTCAATTAACTTTAAGAGAGAAGCAACTCAAAATGTTTTCAGAAGCCTGTCCTATCTTTCAGTCAGAACCAGACAAAATTTAAGTAAACACACAGTTAGTGACAGCACTGAGTAGCAAAAAGGAACTCCTTGATGATAACCTGAAATTAAGGTGTACTGTATAAGCTAACCTGGAGTGCACAATATTGGATAGCAGATAGCTTTATACAATGGAAAGAACGCATGGAGTGAGAAGTACTAAAGTTAGGAGTCTAAGTTTCGTAAAAAGGATTCTTGAGGCTGCTGCCCGCATGAAAAAAAAAGATAAGCTTTATTGAGGAAATAAGCTGGTGATAGAAAAGCCACAGTTACTTAAGTCTAGCTATAGTCTTAGTCTTACATAGACTAAATTATTATGGTCTATCTCAGAGTCTGTAATGTTCTTTCTTCCATTATGGAGAGAAAGTGAGTAGGTGAGAACCTGCAGTGTATACTTCAGAGACAGAAAGCTGAATTGAGAAAGGAATGAAATAATGAAGGCCCTGAGAAAATCAGTCTAACCGGTACATCAGTGCTTTCCAAACTGTGTGTCGGGACACGTTAGTGTGTCGGCTGCAGTGTCTGGGTGTGTTGCGGCTGCTGCTGCCTCCTGGCTTCCACGCAGGTGCTAGTGCCTGCCTTGTGCCTTGCTGCCTCCAAACCTGCCCTGCCAGGATTCCGCGCAGGTCCTAGTGCCTCCTTGTGCCCTGCTGTAAGAGTGTGTCGGGAAATGATGCATGTCTAAAAAGTATGTCACCAACATGAAAAGTTTGGAAAACTCTGCGGTACATGTTATGTAGAGGCATGCAAAGTATGTTACTCAGACAAGGAAGGGAGATAGATAGTTCTTCTGCTAACTATCTCTACATCTATTGTCTCCAGCAGTCTATAGATTTATAGATGCAGAAATCTGGTACATGCAAAGTTGAATTCCAACACACAACCTAGACATGACTCATAAAACCATGCTTGAAACCATCAAGATGATCAGCCACTGCACCATAAGCAATAGAGTGGCACCACTTCTTCAGAAATGCAAAACACGAAGACTGAGCAACCTCCTCAAGCTACCTTCTCTTTCAGAATCTGCTCCTTGAAAGGAGGACAGAGAATCTTGCCTCTTGTGAGTGGAATCTTCCACTTTGTGTCTGCCTTGCGAGGTAGGCCAGGTTAGGAATCAGATACGGCAAGGGCTATTGGAACTCTATTGTTGTAGGGGATGATAACAGGAACAGATTGTCCTCTCTTATACCAGGCAGAATCAAGGCAGAGTTATTTTGAATCTCTTCCTTATGCTTATTTCTTTCCCAGGCTGAGATTTCATTTACTGTCTCTTTTAACTCTTAGCGGTTTTCACACTCCTTTGCTGTCTCTGCCTCCCACTACAGCATGCTGGCTGGGGAATTCTGGGAGTTGAAGTCCACACATCTTAAAGTTGTCAAGGTTGAGAAACACTGCACTACAGTATGGGCATATCAACTTGATAGAGAATCTCTGTAGTCAGGATTGCCTCCATTCTTGCTTTTGGCACAAGGGATGTAATAATGATGAAGAAAAAAAAAAGAATAGAAATCTATATCCAAGACGTTTGTAATGGTGCCTTTCCTGTTTTTAATTTTTGCCTGATCTGAGGATGTCTTGAGTAAAATGCCCACTTTCTAATACCCTGCCTTGGCTTTCTTCTTCTCTTCTCTCTCTTTTTCTCTTCTTTCTCTTAAACTAACTCTTTGTAGCAAAACTGGGAGGAAAGATAGTTCCTCACACCACCATCACCATGAATCTTTAGGTGTCCTAAAGATTAACAGAAAGCTGTGTTTGGTTTGGTTGAATCGAACTATCAGATATTCTGCAACTAATGTGAAGTTTCTGGGTTGTGCTGCGTTCCTTTGGAGTGAGAGAAGAATCTGATCTTCAAAGAGGAAACAGCGTCAGTCACTGATTAAAGAGCAGCTTTAGCATGCTACTTCAACACAACTGTGTGCATCTCACATAGCACAACCTGATTAGAAGCATGTCGAAATTCAAAGGCTTCTATACCAGCAAGTTGATCGTCAGAATGCTGGAAGTTTAATAGCTGCTGATTTAAAGAACAAAATGCAATTGAAATAAGTGCAGTAAATCCAATTATCTACCTGGACTTTGTCCTTTTATTATTTTATTGAGTTTTAATAGGTTATTTGGCCCTGTTAGAACCTGACACTGATCTCCTCCAAAAGGTAGAAGAGAAGTATATTTGAAGTGAGGTGACCACCATGTCTATCACTTTAAAACAAATGCCTTAAAAACTCTCATAGCAAAGGTTCCCTCTTCTGGCCAGTAGTAGAAATGCAAAATTGAAGCATGGGGGCTGTCTTGACCCATAGCAAGAACAGATGCAACTAAATGGATCTGAGAAAATCCCAAATCCAAAGAGCCATACACATGCAAATTCCTACCCATATAACTGATAGGGCTACTCAGGGAATGATTCAGCTTTTCCAGACAGGCACACCATCCAAGCTGTAACTGATAGCACTACAGAACAATGGCAGGACAACCTGAGTATTATAGATTTTATGCAAGCATATTCACCTCAAGAAAAATGTCCCCTCCCCTGCAGATTGAGCAAGGGGCAAAAGCAAAGAGGCTATTGGCTACCTGCCTTCAAATCTCTGCCCCCCAAAAAGAGCACTTCGTGTTTAATAGGCTGGTGGGCAGGCAAGTCCATCCAAGCGAACACTCTGTGTTTGCCAAGGAAGAGTTCGGGCCAATGGCATTTTCAGTGGCCTGTATACCCATCACAGGTAATGCAGCTCCATGTTAGCAAAAGGGTAAGTTGAGGTGAGGGGATTTGTGGGGAGCAAAATCCACCTGTAGACTAACCCAGCTTCCGTTAGTCAGTGGGTAGATCAGGCTAATGGGGTCATTCTCCCAAGCAGAATTTTACTGCATTGTAACTTTTGTGTTGAATATGTGTTGTATATGCCTCTTTAATTTTTACTTGGGGTTTTGTGGGTATTTCATTTTGAACTCATAGTTTTAACATCTCATACTGCAGGAATCCATTTGCAAAATTAATCTAGAGATTGGGGGGGCTTGAAATCTGGTGTTGCACTGGGCCTCCAAAGTCCATAAACTGGCCCTGATTTTATGCTAGGGAAATCAAAATAGGGCTGGCTCTAGATTATGCACCTAGTAACCCCCTGTTGCCTATGCCTTAGAGAGCACAAGCCATTTTACTTCTACTGTATTTTTAATTGTTGCCAAGAGAAATAGAATCATTTCCAGATCACACTTTCAGGGCTAACAGGTTGCCCCCAAATGTAAATTTCGCCACGCTTCTTCTCCCATGGTGCTGAGTTAATTAAATGCGCAATTACAAGCTCCTAGCTTTTCAAGATATGATGGAGAGCAGGTCTCACTAAAGCTTCATATTGACTTTTTAATGCATATTGTATTGCTAGACACAATAATATCACTGCTAGGAAGAAGGCAGCTTACATACAGCAGAACATCTATGAGCAATTTTCTGCAGATGTATTTACAAAGGAGGAACTAAGGAAGCCAAGCAGTAGTTTTTCTGGAACTGCTACCAATGTCTCACGTAAATGGTCACTTATTCAACATGTTGTTTATTGCCAAGTCTGCAAGTGGCTATTTTTTTCTGGATAATCCTGTTTGGTTTTCAGTTTATTTACTATGTCAAACTAACAAAAATACCAACACTGACAGTCACTGGAAGTTCAACTGATCTCAGGTGGCTAGGGAAATGAGAAGGAATGCTGGCATCAACTGCATTTTATTCACAAAGCAATCGATACAGTTTAACACAAGTAGTCCTTGAAATGTCTGAGCTGTTCTTCCCTTTCCCAGGGAAAAAAAATTCTGGCATAGCTTCATATATTCATTCCTGGGTTGTTCTTGTTGTTGTTGTTTTGTCTGACAGATATTTCACAACCTATGGAGGGACACAATTAAGCATGATACCAGAATCTTTTTATCAATATACTGGTTTTTATACCCAGAGACAAAGTTGGTGAGCTATTTTTCATTGTTGTCTGAATGTAGACCCATTTTTCTTACACTGAAATAGTTGTTCTTCTATCCCTTGAAAATACAGATACCTGCCGGAAAAATGTAGTCTACAGGCAAAAGTAGGAATCTGATTTTTAATAATCTATTTATTCATACCTAAGGGGACTCTGCTCTGTGATGTGGCTTAGCTTAATTACATTTCAGTATTCCACATTCACATCAAGGCAGATCAGAACAGAAGAACCAAATTGCTGAAACTCGCAACAAAGACCAATCTACTTTTCCTTAGTTAAAACCTTTCCCAATAAGACAAAAAGAGATAGAAAGTACTAAGATAACTTTTGTAGGAAGTACAAACTCAGAATTGAAACTCAGATTGTGACATGTGACCTATCTGTATTCAGTATTGTCAGTCTTCATCTGTTAAAGCTTATTACAGCATGTTTTTTTGAAAATATTTTTATTAAGTTTAGAGCATAGATAAAAACTACAAGGAAAAAGAAAAAAGAAAAAAAGAAAGTGAAAAACACAAGATTTTTTTTAAAGATTACATAAGAAGTGACTTCTGACTTCAACAACAAGAATATATAGCAATTCCCATAATTAATCCCTTTCTCCAAATTTAACCAGAATCACATTATTTCTATAAATCATTCCATGGACATTATATAAATCAATAAAAGCAAATGCTTCTTCCCCTTACATATATAAAAAATAAACAAATATATAAACAAAAAACAAATATATAACCTTCAAATCAACTAAAGTTGAAATTACAGCATGTTTTTAATAAACACTCGGTACACTGTGCTCTACTAAATACTGCATATTATTGTAACATATGGCTCTTTCAAAACACCACAGGAGTATTTCTATTAGGAAAGAAATAAAGTGGTTGGTAAAAAGGATTTCCATGCACTCCAAGCTACTTCTTATCAGGCCCTGTTTGAATGGATTGCCTTTTTTGGTATCTATTGACATTGAGAGTACATTAACAATCCATACATGCATACATCACGTTATACAAAATATAAACTGACAATACCAAGCATCTAATAACATTTTAGAAGTATACAGTAATTTGGTCAGCTTCAGGACTCTCTGAAGCTATTTAAATTAGAAAAAAAGGAATGGCTTGGGTGATCTTGCAGTGTTTTATAAAACAATAGATTGATTTCTAGCTCCAGTTCGTTTTTCTCTAAGTGCTTATAGATTAGTTATTTGCTTTGTTATATGAACTTCAGAAGTACAGAAATCAAACAGGCCTGAAGTTTATGTATTGGTTATTCACCCATTATGTCTGGTAAATCAGTCCAGATAAGCCTCAGTCAGAGTGAAATCTTTGTGCGTTCTGGAGTCCCTTTTTAAGTGTGAAATCCATATATTAGATCTATAAAATAGATAGCATTGCTGTTCCCCCCTATTTAACCATTTGTTTAAAACCTAGCTACTAAGGACAGAAGGAAATTTTCAGCCCCTAAATTTATCATAATAGCACCTCAGGGTCATAAAGTAATTAGTAGCTTGACATGGAGACAGGCAGTCAGCATTGTCTGTGGAATTAAATGACCTCCATTTTTTATATATGTTCACTAGGTGCAGGTTTGCAATAACTAGCTAGCTTGCTCCATTTCTGAATGCATCGCAAATATTAGCCATGAAGCCCCCACGAAAGCACCAAACAAGCAGTACGAGAAAGCTGCTTTTGAGAAAGTATAAATTGTTGAGTTTTGGCAAATGTGATGTTTTACAAAATGTAGGGTAGCTAATAAATTAACTGCCATATTTTTTTCTACATACTAGACAAAGAATCTTCCATGTCTTTAACTACTGTATGAAAGGGACATTAATAGCTAAATTTATTCTTATCATTGCATCTTCATGTTTGAAAAATGTCTTCAGGTAAATTCTCTACTCATTTGAAAGATGACAACCTCCCTTAAAGGTTGACAGAATAGTTAATAAGTAGCTATTCAAGTATGCTTTGAAAATATGTTTTATTTGAAGGTGAATTATTCACAAATGATTTGCTAACAAATGATTTGCTAACAAAAGGAATCTTCTAAAGATGTAGTACAGTTTTCTTTTGTATTTGTTAAGTTGCAAATTGTGCAGTGAATACTTTATCAAATGGAATGTGTCCTTTCATTTAGCTATTTGAAAGAATTTTAATGATCAGTTTGCCATCAAGAATAGTCTTCTTCTTCTTCTTCTTCTTCTTCTTCTTCTTCTTCTTCTTCTTCTTCTTCTTCTTCTTCTTCTTCTTCTTCTTCTTCTTCTTCTTCCTCCTCCTCCTCCTCCTCCTCCTCCTCCTCCTCCTCCTCCTCCTCCTCCTCCTCCTCCTCCTCCTCCTCCTCCTCCTCCTCCTTTTGCAATTTATATGGCTTCTGCCATGTTATTGCATATTCTACTATGCCTGGTAGAACAAGCATATAGAAATAAAATTGGTTAGAAATCAAAGTAAGTGACTGAAGAGCACATAATCTTCTTTTGAACATGATGGTTTAATCAAAAATTCACACAGGTCGCTTGCACAGAATTACGTTATGGTAGCTGAGTACAATCAGAAACATTGCAGTGTGTCTGCATGTCTATATGTCTGCAACGACTGCCTTTGAAGATGTCTTCTACATCTTCTCCTGTGCACCTCCCATTCCCCATGATAGCAGAAAATGGATGTTCCTTCCCTTTCAAGTGTCTTTAGATTATGTAATGTTCTATCACCCAACGTTTCATATTTTATAAATGAAATAAGTCAGACATTCCTACTGGTTAAGTCAGTGGGTACAGCCAACCTATGCATTATGAGCTGCTAGTTTCTTGACAATCTCACTATTTTGTAAATCTTGATGTCTCACTATTTTTCAGATCTCAGGGAGGCAACAAAACAGCCAATTTACCGAACTGCCATTCATAGCTTGATTGTGTATAAATTATGCAGGCTTGATGTACAAGTCTGAATACACACACACACACACACACACACACACGATTTTGGCATCAAAAAATAGGTTTTGCTACATCCACATGCTCAGCCCTGCCCCCAGATCTTGTCCTTAAAGCGATTAGGAACACTTAATGCAACTTGGGGGTTCCAAATGAACTTTTTAGGCTGGGCTCCAAACCGAAGCTGAGGGAAGCTGCAGATGTTTCTAGTCTTCATTTTCTCTCCCAGCAATTGCTTTAATGGGTTGGAACTCCTGGGAGACGATTTGACTTTTGCTCAGACTCATGCCACGCTTTTTTTAATGCTGATTGTGCAAAAGCTTAACGCTGTCAACAACCTGTATTCAGTAGTATTTCAAGTAAGGAAATAAAGTGCCATCTGATCTGTCAAGGGGAAGGTGGAGATTTTGTTTGGAAAATAAAAAGCAAAAATGTTCTGTGCAGAATCAATAGTCAAATCGATGCAATGCCGTCCCGCCGAAAGCTCAGTTCAACAGCGGGCTTCTTTCCACTTCCCCGCTCCCTCATTACAGCAATCATCCATTAAAGGGAATGGATGATACATACATTGCCAGGACCACATCTTTGGTAAGTGTTTCTGTAGCAATAGAGTAATGATTATTTTGCAGTATTGCATTTTAATAATTAAAATAAAGCACTGAACATTACGCTTGCTACTCTGTGGGAAATGTTTTCCCAGTAACTAGGGCCCTAGGAAAGCATAATTTACATTAGCAGAGAGATGCTTCCACAGAATAAAAGCCTAAGGTGAAAATCTAAAGGTGACCCTGACTTATTCACCCTCTTTCTCAAGTACAATCAACAATCAATGCTTTAAAAACAGGTTTTTTCCTCAAGGAATTGCTGCATTTCCACAGCTGCATTATGTACCTAGGATGAATATTTGCATAAAGCATCAGTAATGCTAGAAGGGAGAATAGATCACACTCCTCCAAAAAGGGAAGGATACAGAAGAGTTTTTATGAAATGCAATTTTAAATGTGCAAGATTTTTTTTTAACAGACCACAGCCAACCAAGAAGTTACAGTCATATTTCAACGTTTTTGCTCTGTGCATCCTCTGTGAAAGATGTCATTCTGTGTGAAATGTATTTTCAGTGCTATGCCCACAATTGATTTCCGTAGCTTTCATGTTTGAAAATGACTGTTTCACAAGCTCACTTATCCTGGCCAGACGTAGAAGAGGCTAGGTCGCTGATCTAAACCTTTAACAGTTATGTAGAAAAGGAATTTTCAGCAGGTGCTGTTGGTCATGCTAAAAATGCTGAATTCTCTCTTCTAGAGAACTACTGAAGATATAAGAGCTCTATCTTCACTTACATCTGACTATCAACTTCAGTCATTATTAATACTACAGCTGCCATATCTGAAACTTCCTCCTTCTTTATGATAATGAGGATATCTGGCACAACCATTAGTCTTGGTACAGGATCTAAAAGCAATTTCTGAAACTAAACAGAAGTGGATGTGGTCATTGCTTGAATCAGAGACCACCTGAGAAGCCGACACATCATCTTGACTTCCATTATCAGATTAATGATTATGACATCCAACATTACACAAAATTCTGTCCTAGAGGATTAATTTCCACAAAGATTGTGAGCAATTAAGAAACATTAAGCATTCATTTAAAACAGCAGGAAAATCTCCAAATCTCTTGCTTACCTTCCCTAATTCCCACACAAATGAGAGAAAACTGATTATCTCACTAAACCCTTGGCCAAATTAATGGGAGAAAGAGTTAATAATGAGCATATACAATGGCTGACTAATAAGGGAAGTCAGTATTTGGGGCCTTTTCCAAATGACTGGATTTTTTAAATCTTCTGGTGAAGCTAATACATTCAGAAACAATCCTGTCCATTTCAATATAATTTCTCCTTCTCTTCAAAAGAGCAAGAATGTGCTCCTGGGCCCATAATACTGCTTCAGGGTATCTGGGTTTTTAAATACAAAGGTTTGGGGAAATGACAAGGCTTTCCCCTGATGCTAATTTCATCAGAATCTGGGAGAAAAGACAGGAAATTGCTACAATTAAAAATTGACAAAACTTTGCTCAGGTTTTGTCAGTTTTATTAGATATCTGGGATCAGGATGATCTTGTGAATATAGATGACAAGACAGTGAGATTGAGAGAAAGAGAGAATCATTCTCACACTGTCATTAACTAGGCCTTGATGAAATTGCACCTCAAGCATGTTTTATAGCTGTACAGAACCATATCTGAGAAGACCAAGGGCGGGTGGAGTTTCATCTCTCATGGGGGCTTCAAGAACTGTGGTATCATTTCACGGAGGTGGCACATAATTTGTGAATAAACATGTGTAATCTGATAATGTGCATTAACTGAAGGGGGGGAGGATTATTAAAGCAGATGAAAATGCACATGCAATCAGCTGTAGAAATATTAATGCAATATAAAATCAGCAACATTTGTAAAGATAAAAATATTAATTCTTTTATACCAGCCATGTCTCTGAATAAATACTTTTCATAATGTATCCTGAATATCTATCCTGAATATGCTATTTTGTAAACCGCCCAGAGTCCCCTATTCGGGGAGATGGGCGGGAATAAATTAAATCTCTCTCTCTCTCTCTCTCTCTCTCTCTCTCTCTCTCTCTCTCTCTCTCTCTCTCCTCTATCTATCTATCTATCTATCTATCTATCTATCTATCTATCATCTATTATCCATCCATCCATCCATCCATCCATCCATCATCTCCCAGATTTTTATCCCACTGCAGTCATGTGATTCTTGGCAGTATAAAAACATAAAATTCCACAGTACAGTTAATAGCTAATATATAATAAAGTGATCAAAATCACAAACAATATAACTCTTAACCAGAGCTATGCAAATAACGCTTATGCATTTTATTAAGTAAGTGGAAAAGGTTCTCTGGAAAAGGTTCATCTTAACTTGCTTTCAGAAGGCTAGGAGTGTTTGAGCCCATCTAATTTCCTAGGGAAGGCTATTCCACAACACAGGGGAACAGAGAAGCACTTCCTCCTAGCCTCAGCACCACTAATTTCATGGTAGTAGACAATTACAAGCAATTTCCCCCAAGATGCTTATATTGGATGGACATGGATGGGTGAAGAAGGCAGTCCTGGTGGTAGCTTTGCCCCAAACCATATAAGGCTCTATAGCAGTGCTTTCCAATCTGCCGCCGTTGGCGACACACCAATGGCGGCAGCGGTGGCGGTGCGGGGGTGCGCGCGGGGGCCGGGGGCGTGCATGACGGCGGCGGGGGGGGCGCGGTGGCGTGCATGGTGGCCGTGCACACCCCCACCGCCACTTCTGGGTTGTGTGGCGACACACCAAACTGTGTGTTGCAACACACTAAAGTGTCGCGACACACAGTTTGGAAAGCTGTGCTCTATAGGGTACAACTAGCTCTTTAACTTGCACCTGGAAACCTCTTGGCAATAATGCGGAGCCCACAATACAGGTGTAATGTACTTAGGTTAGTTTAAGTAGAAAAAATCTATGCCTGAAACACTAGAGAAAACTAGAGTAGACCCCAGCCTGTCTGTATAAGGTATTAGCCATAGCTATTAAAGGAGATAAGTTCCTCTTTTTCATCAGCTGTGGTCTTTGAAAAGGTCTTCCAGGATAGTCTAATAGAGTAGTCAATGTTCATTATTTCACCATGCACAAATAAATAAATCCCTTTTGTATTGCAAATACATACATTTCCCGAAACATATTGGTATGGTGCAATTTGTTATCAATTCTTCAAAATCCCAACAACTTTCTTCCTGTAACCCCTCTGCCTTTCAGAAATATGAAATTCAATTTTGCATGCTCCGTGTGTGGATTGTTTCGGGACTTCGCACAAGTGCATTCTAAATTGCAAAATGGCTGTTCAATTGGCATAAATTGAAATAAGAAAGACAAAGGATGTTGCTTTAATCTAGGAAACTACTCAGTGAAGCACTTGCCATGTTTTTATGTGCAGGTTTCATTAAAAAGCCCAGGTATGATTAGGTTTTGTATTATCAGCAACAGACTTACTAATGCTTCACGAACAAATGAAAAGAGCCATTGACTGTCTATTAAAGTGTAACAAAATTACCGACAAGGAAATGGTTGCATAGCAAAACTATAACAATTAGTGGGAGTTTAAATCAAATATTTTACATCTATCTCGACAATGAATTATTTCCAACTCTGCTTCCATTTAGGTTTTTATCCACATTACTAGCTGAGATCAAAAACAAATTTTCCTCTCCTCTAACATCTCAGTCCTCTAAAACCAGCACTGCAAAGACCAGCAAAATGGAAAAAATGCTGTATACTAAAGTATAACAGAATTTTTTGAACAATTTACATATGTACAATTAAAATTCAGTTGGCTAAAATAGTAGAAGTTATTCTTGGGAGTTTTTTGTTCAGGATAATACTGCATAAATATAACATATTTTGTAAATGACTTACATATATTTCCTTATTGTCCAGGACAATTGGAAGGCAATGTGTGGGGTTCAATATGGTGGTGATTACTCATTTAGACATAGAGGTCATCACTTGAAATTGCACTCATTAATGATGGATTTTCATATCCAGTTGTGAGCCAACACTTAGACAGCTTTTTTTGGACAACTTTATTTAACATGGAGCTCACTCTGGAAGTAAATATCGAAATTACATTTGCTAGAGTGGTTTAGGCTGCTTCAGGGACAGCCTTTCCAGCCTGTTACTCCTCACATGATGACTCTATCAGCAAGTCACAGCAGGTATTTTTCTTCTAGGTTTTCACTTTCCTACCCATTGGTTGTGTTGTGTGCGTGTGCATGTATGTGTGTTTAATGGATTGCAAAATTTTGAAGTCTTTCTTTCTCATCATCTTTTTCCCCCCTCCCCTTCTTTTTTCTTTGCTGGATAACCAATAGCATTCAATTCAACAAATGCATACAAATGGCCTCCATTACAATTTTAATGTCCTCATGGAATTGGAATGAAAGAAAAGCTTAATATAAATCTTCTTTAAATAACCAGAACATTAATTCAGACAGGGACCTCGCCACCAAGGCTGAGCTGGAGAACTCGCTGTCTGTTGTCCTTCTCATAAATTAATTGAGGTCGCTTGGTGAACAGCGAATCCTGGAAGGAGCATACCTGTCAAGATTGCAGATTGGTTTTTTTTCCCTGAGTTTGCAAGGAGTCACAACTTACAATGCCTTCATTATGTCAATGAGAATGGCTTCCCAATTGGAAAAAATGTGCATTTTATTCCGTGAGGCCCAAGATTTATAGAAAAAGCAATTTCCTTTCACAGTCAAGTCACAACAATTCCCATCTACACAAAAAAAAATGTCATTTCACGTCTCTCATTGTCACCTTTTTACTGACAAATGTATATTCTTTCAGCCTCATGTGTACTGAAGAATTGTGACATTTAATGGCCAAGTAAGGTTAATCATAGGTGAGTGCATATACTGGATGGATATTGCTAGGAGGGAGGGATCCTCCGGCTTCAGAGAAATTGAATCATCTGGGTATGTGATTTGGTGTCTCACACAATTCTGCAAACGCGGGTAGCTAATATTTCAATTCCATCTTGGGAGTCTGAAAACCCACCTCAAAATATTACAATAGATAAGGACCGTGACCTAAAAGATGAGGAAGGAAAGAGATGCATGTTGCACCAAGTCTAGTTGGCTGCTGCTTCTCTTTCTGACTTTCACCACCGCTGTGCACTTTCAGGCAAGTGTAGAACAGCTTCTGGGGTAGCTTTAATTTACTGGTTTCTGTCACAATCCTGAACATTATGTGCAATGACCTTGTACTTGGATACGTGGATGCAAATAGGCAGTTTTCTCAGGGCAAAGTGCTCTATTAGCATTCATTAATGCTAATGTTACTCCTCGATATAACATAAAACTCTTAATGCCAAGTTATTTGCTGAGGAGCAATATAAAAATTGCTACTCCACAGCGAGTCTAAGCCACCTGCTGATCCAAATCAGCAAGGAGATAATGAAGTGTGTGTCTGCTTCCTTTCATTACATAGTGACTATCTGAAAAGAACGGCAGTTCCTCCCGAGGCTTTATGAGAGGCCTGAGACAAATGAGTTTCCTCCCATTCTTCCAGCAGGCCAGTGTTGTTTGATCTTGCGATCAAGTTCTCAGAATGGCTACTTTAATTTTTTTCCCCTTCTGTATTGCTTGATTTTTTCCCCACTGCTTCATTACAGAACAGCTACGTTCAAATAAAAGCTCTTGTTTTCTTTTGCCCACAGCTTTTTTCTGGTCTATCTGAATACTCTCTGTATAACTCCCAGGGAAATGCCCCTTTCTGTAAACTGCTCTGAACCCTTTATTCTAGTCAAGTGTGGATCAAATTATTATCCCAGGCACATAAGCAAGATAAAGCTACTGGTTTTAGAACTGGCAAAGGACCTCTTTCTTTATTTTATAGTATGTAAAACGCAGTCTGATTCTTCCTCCAACTAGCATTGACCCAAAGGCCGGAAATAAAGAAGAAGGAACTTCTGTATTTTGTTGTTTCTCTTTTAAGTCTTTCTTTTAGGAGCTCAAGTTATTATACTTGGTGCATCCTGCTAAGTTCACAGAGAGAGACAATGATGGGTAAGAGAAATTTGTGGCTGAGTGGAAATTTGAACCTGGACCTTCTCAACCACTCAAACCACTACAATAGATATTTTGCACAACTAAATTCACTTCGGAATTTTAGAAAGAGCACTTTTGCTTCTATAATTTTTGGCTTGGCCAAAATATATCATATTCCTTCAGAAGGTGCAGCAAACAATATAGCCCCCCTCTCCTGATTTTGTCCAAGGGAAGGTCTCTGATACATTGCTGCATAAACCTCATTTCTATCTACGTTTTCCCCAATATGTATTTCATACTTTTCAGCTTATTAAAGGGCAAGTAAACTTGACATTTCCCTATCCCTGCATCTCTACACAAGGGTTTATCAGTTAGAGTATTTGCTTCTAAAACAGCTGTAGAAAGGGACAATATCCATCCTATTGTACCTCTCTGAAATGTATGAACTACGAAAGGATTCCCTTTCCAACACTGAAGAAGGGAATAGATTCAGTTTAGGCAGAGAATGTATCGCACTTTAAGTCTCCTCTTATTTTTTTCTTTAGTATTAATAAACAAGTGTTTTATTCAGCAATAATACGGAAACCTGATCACTTTAAAAGGGGTTTCACAGCACTGAGCATGTAATATATAAGAATGCCTAGAATCGTGTTGTCTTAGAATGATATACTGTTTTGGGGAGTTCAAGGTATCTGAATGTGGTTCTTAGTTGCTGATCTTCAACTGCTTTTCCTTTTTGCTCCTGCTAGATCTGAAAAAAACCCACAATGTTCACAGCTTATGAAGAAGCCTTGTTCAATCACTCTTGGGCACTACTCTCTGAGAAGAAGTACCTCTGCTGCGGAAGGAAACAAAATAGATTCCTAGTCCAAGATGAATTCATACTACGCATTGAGTTTCCTATAAGTGCAACTGAAAACTTTCATGAAGATGGCAAAACAGTTCTCACACAACTGGTAACAAATCTCAACTGATTAGCCACATTCCGAGAATAACCATATTCTCAGCATGAGATATTGGAAAGGCCTGAGGTCAACAGGCTGTTTTCGGTTGGGATATCTCCATTCGGGCAAAATTAGCTGGTTCCCTAGGCCTGTTTTTAAAATTAAGCTTTCTCCTTTCCTGTCTCTGCTATGAAGTCTGAGACAGGTGATCTTATCCGCTCTGGCAGGAGATGCATGTTCTAGGTGCTGTTGGCTGAGGAGAGCCTTTTCTGCCATGGCGCCCACCCTTCGGAACATCTCTCTCTCTGAGATTAGGTCAGCCCCGACCCTGCTGGCCTTTCGCAAGACCCTGAAAACCTGGCTTTTGGCCTGGGCCTGGGCCCCCAGATGTATGGTAGAACCTATCTCTTCACTTTGTTGATGGTTATTTTATGATGCTCGGCTATGTGTTTTTATTTTTCTATTATGTATTTCATGTATTCTGTTTTATCTATTTTATTGTAACCCACTGAGAGTCATGTACAGTATGTGAGATTGGCAGCTATATAAAATAAATAAATAAACACACATAAACCAGAATATCCATATATGCTCAGTGACTTGCAAAAGCCACAGAGCATTGAGGGTCAGTGAAAAATAAATACAATGGAAGAAGGGGGAATCAGGGAACTGGCCTGCTTGATTTCCATACTAGCATGGCTGACTGGCTATAACATAGTTTGAACAGAAGTATTCCTACAGGGGTGGAGCTATCTTACAACAACACTACATTTCTTCTTCTTGTAGAATTCTTAGAATATTTAACAATTAACATAAAAAATCAGTCACTGACTGTGAAAGGTAAAATACTACAAATGGATTCCAATTTATGGAGGGCGGCTGTAAATTGTCATACTCCTCCTGTATAGTATTGGTTTTAGCTAGTTTGTAGAATTACAGAACTACTGATTATAGAGCAGTAATCCTGGATTCAAATACATGAATATTTTCATATATGGTAAAGGATGTACATTATTCATTTGGAAGGCATTTTGAACATGCTAAAGCTTACTGTATATGAACAACTAACATTACTACTATTAGCATACACAATAATGGTCTGTTGTTTCCTATTTAATACCTTCTGTCTCCAAGAAATAGCGGAGTATAGCAGTTGTGTGTGATGTGAACAATATTGCCAAGGCTACTGCCAAATACGAGTGGCTGAATTCCTTAAGTTAACAGTACATTGGAGATAGCCAATTTATTTAGACTACTCGTTCTTATTTTAATTGCTTACAAAACACTAACAAGCTCTGATAAGATTCAACCCCAGCTGTGATGCTTTGCAACTTCACATCATGATGCTGCATTTTCCCACCATGACTCTGCAGCATCATGTCATGAAAGTAATTACAATACTATTTATTTATTTTATTGCAAGCACTAGTATTATTCCCAGTACAATATTTAACAGTTTGAACAGTGCTCGTGTTTTTAAATGCAGATAATCATGTCTTCAGAGTGAGCATCAAATAAACATGATAGTGAGAGCAAACAAATTTTATTCAGGGAGCCTTGTGGTTGCTGAGTTTGAAACAGTTTTTACTGACCTTGTTGATTTGAATTTATATTGCTTTGGGTTTTCATGATGCTGTTTGAATTTGTGCATATGTATTTTATTTTATCACGATTGTAAGTCACTGTGAGACCCCTTTGGATTAGTCAGCATGATATTAAATATTAGAAATACAAATGTAAATACTGTTTTACTTGCAATGAATTTAGCACAGCAGCCAAATTGTTGGTGAATATGCCTAAAAGCTGAGAAGTCTATGTTTTCTGCAATCAGTTTTCATGTCTGAAATATGAAATGAAAACAAATATAATATAGTATCTAAATCAAGATGCAAATATATTTTCAGAAATACTAGTAATCAGGTTTAGCACAATTGCTAGTAAACATAAAAGGATCATTCAGTCATTATTAAAGGAAGTTAAGTGCCTGGAGGCTGTAGGGGCCTGTATGGGGCACAATGGGCTCCGGCTCAACCCAAGCAAGACTGAGTGGCTTTGGGTGTTTGGGCCTCCTGGTACCAAGGTTTTTCTACCTTTGGTCCTGGATGGGGTGGCACTGTCCCAGATGGACCCAGTGCACAATTTGGGGGTCCTCTTGGACTCACGGCTCCAGCTGGAAGAGCAGGTGGCAACCGTGGCTAAGAGGTCCTTTGCACACCTTTGGGTGGTGCGCCAGTTGTGCCAGACAGGCACTACTCACTGTCACTCATTCCCTCGTGACCTCCCGTTTGGACTATTGCAACACGCTCTACATGGGGCTGCCCTTGAAGAGCATTCAGAAGCTTCAGCTGGTACAGAATGCAGCTGCCTGGGTTGTAAATAGTGTCAGCTACTTGGCACATGTAATACCACTGCTTCCGGAGCTACATTGGTTGCCGGTGTGTTTCCAGATACAATTCAAGGTGCTGGTTGTCACCTTTAAAGCCCTTCATGGCTTGGGACCGGGTTAACTTAGGGACCGTCTTTTCCCAGTTGTTTCTACCCGTCCAATCCGGTCCAGCAGGATGGGCATGCTCCGGGTCCCATCAGCCAAGGAATGTCGGCTGGCGGGGACCAGGAGATGTGCCTTTTCTGCTGTGGCGCCTGCCCTCTGGAACATCCTTCCTCCTGAGATTAGGATGGCCCCGACCCTTTTGGCTTTTTGGAAGGCCTTGGAGACCTGGATTTGTGCCCAGGCCTGGGGCTCCGAGTGTGTGAAGGGCCCCGTTTCATGGTTATGCTAACACCAATGACTTTTAAGATCTCTCGGCTGTATTTATATTTACAGTATATTTAATTTTTTGGTATTGTTTTTATTCTTTGATTGATTTTATTATTGTTAGCCACCCAGAGCCACTGGTTTGAGATGGGCGGCTATATAAATTGAATGAATGAATGAATGAATGAATGAATGAATGAATGAATGAATATCTGAACCAATGAGAAGGCTATTAAATAAAATCTACTTTGGTAAAAGGCATTTAGCTGGATGCAGCTAAAGGTTCTGAGAAATTGAAATATACTTTTATAGGGGACCTATTGGAGGCAGAAAGAATTTTGGACCCACATTTCTAAACTTAATTAATAAACTATATCAACAGAATAGAAGAATAAAATTGAATCCACTTCTATAGTAAAACTATATGAACATATGATATTAATGGATCTATAATAGATAGGAAACATAATAAATGTGTTTATTTGCTAATTATGTGGCATTATACTCATCCAGAAAACTACTTCAAAATAACCATGGAAAAAATGAAAGCACATAGAAAGACACAGAGGTCATAATTAATGTTAATAAATCAAAATGTATGGATTTAAATATGGAATCAAAAGAAGCTGGATGATCAAACAGAATATATTGTATGAAATAAAAATTTGAAATACCTAAGAAGTTTTCTTTCTTTCAAATCACCAAATTATTAAAATTAAATTTCAACCCTCTTATAAATCAAATCAGAAAGAAAATTCAGGTATACACAAGTAACAGTCTAGGAAGGATTTTAGCCATAAAGGTTAAAATATTGCCCAAATATTTATGTTAGACTCTCCCTATGCATATTCCCACATAATAATTGGCAAGCAGGCAAAACATTGTGAATACTAGATTAAATAAGAAAGCTATCTATAGGAATTCAGAAAATGGAAAGGACAGGTATCCCAAATTTGATATCCTATTATGAAGCATCCTGGTTGAAACAATTCATCCTATTAATAAATGATGACAAAGAGAAAAAATAATTAAATATGGAATTAAAATAAGATACAACACAAAAAACACGTGGCCTTCCTTTTAAAGTATATCAGTTAAAGGGTGTACAAAGTCTTAGTAACTCACTAGTATATGGAGTAATTCTCAGTATATATAATATAGATGGGACTCCAACCCAGTTCCTTTAACCGTTGCTGAAGATTCAAGGAAAAAAAGAATTCACCTACATTTATGGTGGAATGGCCCCAATAATAGCTGATATGTGTAGTTCAGGTGCATTGTTGGAGTTCTCAATTTGGGGGTTAGAGGTTTCCGGGTGTGTCCCAAACTCCTGCACTGATAATGTTATCTAGTGAGATAAATAGTTACTCCAATAACTAAGCTCAGACAATGTAACATTGCAACATTGCCCAAATGTTAAAAAAGGACTTTTTTCCAACTAGCCAGCGATGCAAATATAGCTTTATGATCTCATTTACAGATTCTAAAACACTAAGGTTAAGAAACTGTTTGTATTCCTTTCTGTAAGCATAATATTTTACATTAGACTTATGGATCAGAAGCTTTGGACTATTGCTTCAGCTGAAACATTGGCCAAACAATTAAGAACATGAACACTATGAAACAATGCAGTAGATGAATATTGGGAAGAGTGGTATACCAAGATGTCTATGAAGGTTCTCAGTCATCCAGGTGGAATTGTCTGTAGCTTGAATCATGTCAACTGGATTTCTATTTAATAGAAATCCAGTTGACATGATTCAAGCTACAGTGGTATACCAAGGTTTCTGCAGGATTTAGCATTTTCAAAAAATGACGTAGTTGCAATGCAACGTTTGCTCTTTTTGTAAAAAAAAAAAAGGTAAAGGTTCCCCCCACACATTTGTGCAGTCGTGTCCGACTCTAGGGGCCGGTGCTCATCTCCGTTTGTTAGCCGAAGAGCCAGCGTTGTCCGAAGACGCTTCTGCGGTCATGTGGCCGGCATGACGCACGCGGAACACTGTTACCAAAGTGGTACCTATTCATCTACTTGCATTGGCATGCTTTCGAATTGCTAGGTTGGCAAGAGCTGGGGCTAGTGTGGGAGCTCACTCCATCACGCAGGACTAGGGATTCGAACCTCCGAACTTGCAATCTTCCGATCGACAAGCCTGGCGTCTTACCCGCTGAGCCACCACGTCCCTTTTTGTACATATGCGCAACACCAAAGAGTCAGAGCTCGTGTAGCATCAGTGCAACATTGCTTTCATCATTTGCACCTCCTTAACCTTCCGAATGGAAGCCTCCATTGTATAGTTTTATATATTGGGTGATTTGATAAAACCACATAGGTTTACCATCAAACTCTTCAACTTTATTGAAATGACAGAAAACCCAAACTGCAAGAATCAGCCAACGGTGTAATTTTTTTTTTAATTCTATCTTGCTTGTTTGTTCTTCATCATTTAGTTTGTAAAGTTATGTTACTAATAAAGAAATGAACATATTGTGCTTTCAAATGCATTACATAATTAAATTACATTATATTATTATTTACATAATAAAATTTAGTAGAACTAAATTTTAAGTAGAAGAACTAAAGTGTATTACTCACTGGGATACTCCTGGTGTTTTTCCAGTGGGCTGCTTCTTAACTGCATGCTGTTATTATTCTTATAAAGAGCGTTGGATATTGACTTGGTACAACAGAACATGTCTTATATTCTGTTTAAAAAATGCCTATCAAGCATCACTAAGCACAGATTAATTATATTCCAGCTGTTGGGATGACAGCTAACATGTGTACTTATGCTTTGCAGATTCAAAGCACATTGGTGGACCACCTCAAATAGATTCCAGTAAAAACAGAAAGGGTAGAAATACACTTTTTACCAACTTCTGATTGGCTGAAACTTAGGTGTGAAAAACACCAAGTACAAAGCATAAAACATAGCACATACTATAACCTGTCAATGGGTGGCAGTGTTGTATCTAAGCAAGCATGTGATCTCCCCCTTCCCGTTCTCCCAGGGCAGGCTCTTCCCATGAAGCATGGGGCAAACTGTTCCCATGCGAATGTTTTGGGACTAGACATAAACAATGCATCACATGGTACCTTCACTGGCCATCTGCACCTTCTTATCTATGGAAGATATGGGCAAAGCCATTCAAAGCTACGAGAAAGCTTTGTTTTGTACAGAAAGCGATTTGCCATTTCCCACGAGAAATCTGACATTTTAATAATCTGCTATTATCTGTGCTGCTTGTAGTAGAAGGTAAGGTAAGTAAGGTTTCCCCTTCCAGTCGTATCCGGCTCTAGGGGGCAGCGCTCATCTCCGATTCTCAGCCGAGGGAGCCAGCGTTGTCCATAGACTCTTCCGTGGTCATGTGGCCAGCATGACTAAACGCCGAGGTGCATGGAACGCTGTTACCTTCCCACTGGAGTGGTACCTATTTATCTACCTGCATTTTTACGTGCTTTCAAACTGCTAGGTTGGCAGGAGCTGGGCGAGAACGGGAGCTCACCCCGTTACGCGGTGCTTCCAGGTCTTGAACTGCCGACCTGCCATCCTTTCGTTTGACAGTCGGTAGTCTTAACCATTACGCCACCACGCTGCCCTGTAGTAGAAGAGTGGAATATAAATTTAATTAAAATAAAATATGTCATCATAATTAAAATAGCTAGTATTAATTTGTATCACATTTCTAACAACTCTCATGCACCAGTAAGTTTAGCATTTTCAAATGAATGCCAGCAGAAATCTGTTTATATGTGAAGTTCTCCAAACACTGTTTCCTATGGCCTTAGCTACTATTAATACTAAGTTATACAGTACATGTGATTCTTATGGTATACTTGATACTGAAATTATCTGCACCAGATATCCCACAAGAGACATGTAGATAGCAAGAGTTTGTTTGCTACTGAGGCAGTAGAGCATGAATTTGTCATCTGAAAACAAAAGCTGGAACCATGAATGCTGCTGTTGTGTGCTGCTTTGTTAGCCATCAAACAAGCAAAAGGAAAAAACAAAACCAACCAAGTAGGATATCAGAAAAACTGGACAAGAAGCACATCTGGGAAAACAGATCTTCCAGCCCTTGTCGGAGCAAATGTAAGATGAAATGTTCTTTGGTAGAAAGTGATGCGTTGCACCTTAAAATGTGCTGAAGAAGTCAGAAAGAATGAGTGACAGCTGCCCATAACAATCCACAGATAATGAGTTGTCTCCCTTGGCATGAATCCTGTTGGCCTTTGCCTAGAAGGTGTTGGTCTGTAGATGATTTTTAAAAACCTATTTTTTTAACCATTACTATAGATCTATATAGTTACAGTATATGAGAAGAGTATATTTTGTATTTGTGTATGTGCTAGTAAGATCTAAAAGACATAGAGACCCATCCAGTGGATCTGTGGGTTTTAATAAGTCAGATTTGGAAGGGAAAAAAAAGACAGTACAGAGTCAACCTACAGTATTTCAGCTAAACTTGTCCTCCTTCACATGGCTTCATTCAATTTGTTCTCTCCAGTTCTAAGAAAGGAAGCTATCCCCAACCCAGATAAGATATATCTGGTGGGAGGAGATGGGCGGTGACAAATCTAAACAAATGTATGTATGTATGTATGTATGTATGTATGTATGTATGTATGTACTGTATGTATGTTATACATCCTTAGCAAAGTTGGTCTCTCAGCAGGTACTGTACTAGAAAAATTGAAATCTATTACTAATTAACTCTTTGCAGTCTCTGGCTACAATATCATTTTTATTTTTCTGTCCATTCATTTTTTACTCAAATGCTGTCCACAAGGCTATAGAGGACTCTTCTAGATAACCCTTCTGCTACCCAACTCTGCTGACTTCAATTTAAAATGTAACATAAAACTGTTTCAACTATTTTCAGATCAGTTCAGATGTCAGGACTATAAACATGGGTACGTTTCTGTGTTTGCAAGTCTAGAACTTGCAGGGAATCACCAGTTGATCAGTGCTGGTTGTTTTGGCCACTTGCTGAGCATAAAAATGGCCAGCCAATCAGTACATGGCTTGCCATCCAGCAACCTCATATTCATAAAAATAGGTATGAGATTTCTCTTTGTGCTTCTTTGCTTTCCTGGTGGCAAAACGCTGTTGCCTTCCAAACTCCTAATGCCACCAGTTCTGCAGTTGGATTCCTTTGTTTGATTATGCCAACTAGCTGTTACAATGGAATCTCGGGAGCCAGAGGCAAAGAACCAGGGTGAGCCAAGAATCCTCCACGATGGGAACATGGAAACATTCCCATTTATGAAGTACGTGGATATTAGGCCTCCGGCAAGAAGATATATCAAAATTGTAAGCCCCCGTTATGACGTTATTTGATCAAAGGGAGGTTCGTCTGTTCCTCCTCCTAGGACTGCATTTGTCTCTAATAGACCTCAAATTTCTTGAGTTTCTTTGTTGGTGTGCAAAGTGTTTTCATGCTGTACTAGTCACCCTCTCTTTCTTTTGCATCGATTGTTTTTGAGCAACTTGCATCTTAGTTATTACATACCAGTCACTGCAATATTCTCACCATAATTAATCACGCTGTTTTACCTTCATGTACCAGGAGTTCAAATTAATATTGTTTATTATTCCTACTTCAGTAACACTCCTATTGTGAGATTTGCTGGGCATTCTTATTTATCTCAGGTTTTTGTTTCCATCCTCCATATGATTTGATTAAAAGCTCCCTTGATTAGGATTGCCATGCTTCTGCTAAATGCAATTTTCCCAGCCCTTGAGAAGTACAGCTTTTTGCCAGAAGTACTTTGTTAAGAAAGCTCTTTGACCAGGGTCCAAAAATTGAAGCTCTTATGTTGGCAACATCTGCCTAGAAAACCACAGGACTTGTAGTGACTCATATCTACCAAAAGCTTACTGCAGTACATATATTTATCACTCATCCATTTCTTCAACAGAGTTCAAATACTTGCATCAAGCTGCCAAATGCTTTATTAAACCACATATGCCTAATCAGAGTCATATTCTTTAAAAGTATATCCTTCTTCCAAAGCTCAAGAATGAACTATATGGGGGATGGAGACAAAAAAAACCCCCAAGATATAGATCATTTTAAACATGACCATTGAGATCTAGCCCTATGATCTAACAGAACTGGAATGGGATTAAATGTGGAGCTTGCAATCTTGTAAAAGAATATCTGCAACAATTACAGATTTCTTGCTCAAAATGACTCCTAGGTGACATCTTATGCCTTTCAAATACACTACATTAATAAATGCCTATTTGTGTTTTTTTGAAAGAAGTATATGGCACAAAATAATGCATACTGTATGGTGGACATGATGTCACATGCTAATTTTGAAACATCTTTAAGTTAATTTCAAATAATATTCATTTCCTTCATTATTAGTATGGCTCTATATTCTTTGGGGGGGGGGGAACCCATTCTCCACACTATGTTCATTTTGAGCCAGGGCACTAAGAAAGAGCATTTAATTGGATAGCAAATGGCTATTAGTAAAATTTTAGAAGATAGCCTTTGCACAAAAATTGGCACATCTGAAGAGTCAAGTCAAAACAGAATGCATTTTTAGTCGTTTTAGTTCCCTTTTATTTCAGACAACTCTAGGGGTTGACTGGACGCCACTCATGCCTCCTTTTGAAGGACAAAATCCTCTGTAAAATCCCAAGGTTTATGGACATCATTTCCTTGCTGGCATATATTAATAGATTAACAATTTTATATTTGTCTTCTGGGTATTATCGGTGATTTCAGTTGTTAATATTTTGTTTCTCACTGTTGTAAATTTAGAACAAAATTTAGTAAAACCTTTAAGTATTTGCTTTCTCTCCTTATTTATAGAAGGAAAACAATTAGTCATCCTTAGTACTTTTGCTACCTAAAGTGCAATTGTATATTCTTTGACATTTATATACAGTTTGTATTATAAGAAGAGTATTTTAAACTGTCTCTCCCTGCTTGGCACACATTTCTCATTAAAAGTCCTTTATTCTGTCCAGGTCCATTCATTTACAGTATTAGGCGTGTGTTTGTGTGTATTTGTATCATGTATTATGCATATGCTTTTTAAGCCTAGCCATTAGTCTTAATTTTAAAACTTAAACTGCTATTTAATTAACATTCATTTTGGCTGCAATCCTAAATTATTTTTCATGAGATAATCCCACTACATCTATAATAGACAGAATACAACACAGAATTAAGTCTCCTGTAATCATTTAGCTCAAATACATCCCCTTCTCTCTTTCTCTCTTGCTCCATCCATCCATCCATCCATCCATCCATCCATCCATCGTAAACACCAGGTCTGTACCTTGTTATTGCGCAGTGGATGAACATGCAGACATGGTGCATATTATTGAAACCTGGATGGGTGAGGATAGTGATATTGCCCTCTGAGAGATTTGTCCTTTGGGATTGGGGTCCTTCGGGATCCTTAGCACCAGGGAGGGTGGCACTGATATTTAAAACACCATACCAGTGACCAGGAATTCTGCTTCTGAGGCAGCAGAGTATGAATGTCTTTATGGATCAAAGGGACAGGCCAAGGATACCGTTGGTATACTGACAACCCTGATGCTCAGTGGAATCCCTCCCTAAACTGCTCAGGTGTTGGAGTCCCCTTGTCTGTTACTGCTCAAAGACTTCAAAATCCACGCTGTAGGGCTGGGTCAGGAAGAACTTGGAAATCCATGGCCCTTGATAGCCACCATTAGCTTATCTCAAGTAATCTTGGGCCTGACACACGTGGGCAGAAAACCTGAGACCTCATCTTTGCCTCAGAACAGTTGTACACAGATCAAAATATGGACGGGATTATAACTAGCCCTTTGCTGTGATCAGATCCTTTCCTGATCCAGATTTGATTGATAGGCACCAATGTCTCTACGGGGTGAAAGGGATGATTTGGAGGGTGCACCCCAGGCAGATCACGTATCCAGATAATTTCTGGCAAATACCTGGGGAGGTTCCCAGTGATCTTATGAGCAGTTCTGTTGAATGCTTGGTTGCCTATTGGCATCCAAGAATGACTTGGGCACTTGGCAAGATTGTTCTTGAGCAACCTCTCTTGTGCACTGAACTCTGATGGTCCCTTGGTTTACTGAGGAGTTCCAGGAGATGAAGTGGCAGAATTGACAACTAGCACAATGGAAGAGAAAAAGGAGAAAGAAACTGACCAAACATGTTATGAGCTCATGTTCAAGCCTAAACCGAGCCAATAAGAGGGGTGAAGTGCCTTTACTTCTCCTCCCTTATTATGTTGGCGGGCTATTGGACAGTTGCCTTGGTTATGGTAGCCTTTTTAGGGAGGAGGCATCAAGCAGAGCTCCTGTCTGGCCATCGTATCAGTTTGAGAGTGTTTTGTCAATAAAATCATTCAGTTTTACCAGTTCCTTGACTCTTCATGGGCAGAGTCCAATGTGATTACTGGGGCAGTATCTTGGCATATCTGGGATTCATTTTGGCCTGTGGACTCTACGAATGTGGATAAGATGCTCTCTAGTATGTCTGCATCCACCTATGGTTTGGATCCATGCCCTTCTGGCTCTTTCAGGTGCAGGAGGGTCTGGGATGGGCCACCTCTGGGAGATTACTAGATAGGTACCCACTGTTCTGGCTTTCGGAAACCTTTTGAAAACCAATTTATTCCAAAGGGTCTAAGATTAAGATGCCCAGTCTGACTTATTTATGAATATTTGTTTTAGCTTTTGTTTGTTTTAACCGTACCACGGATGTTTTAAATGTTTAATTACTGTAAACCATCAAGAGTCTGGTGATTGCAGCAGGTATCAATGACAGATACTGTCGATATAAATTGCTGCACTAGATTGTGATCTTTTAACTGTAAAAGCTAGCGCTATCCAGCTCAGGTGGAAGGGGGGATTAAATCTGGCCCCTGCTCTGCCCAAGAGAGATATTAAAAACATATTTTTCAATCATTTATGGGTCACCTAGGTTAGATATAGGAGACTGCTGTACTTTTGAGACCTGATATGAATTGAATATTGCACTTCTTAGACCTACAGCTGTGATTTTCTCTACATGCGAAGGTGCCATCTGGTCATAGCTACACTGCTGTCATTTTTCATTATGTTCAGACACACTCATACTAACATAAAATCCCACTATGCAAAATAATATGTGGTGTTAAATTGTTATTGAGGGACATAATGGTCTTCCTGTATGTCAAGGTGTAGAAGAAGGATTCTACCAGTGGGTAGAGGATAAATATTACAATTGCCCAGGACAAAATTATGAAAACTACTTCTGTTAATAGCAGCTTGATTTAGAACAAAATCCTACAGAGGTGAATTTGAAAATTTCATAACCCCAAGAAAGAAAATATGGCCATTAGATATATTGCACATGCTGGTACATCTTCAAATACAGATTAAATTCTGAATTTATAAATGTACTCTTTTCTCTGTCATTTATATTTGCATCAAAGTAGTTACCAAATCTGTGGCAAAGAGTGCAATTTATTTTCCTTTACTCATATATTGTTTCTGTAAACTAAACAATGAACACACACAGTTTTTATCCTGTATTTCTTCAGTGTTGTTATATCATAATTGATGTAGATGTTAACTCCATTTCCCATGTTAATTCAAACCTTCTTTCCAGACCCTGGGAAGATCAGACATGCTTTAATGAATGTTGCTGCTGGCTACTTTTCAGTCCCTCTCCGCAACCTGTCTGTCTTCTCTGCTGCAGTCATCAAGAGGGTTTTTTTTTTTCCCCCAAATCAAAACAGACAACCCATACAGGTAGACATACTCTTGCATAGCTTACTCCTCACATCTCCACATGCCCAGCTGAGATGCAGGCAATCCTAGACGGTGGAATATAGAAAAAGGCATTTGCCTGAGATGTGTACAAGAATACATCTTCAACAAAGCTTATTTCTCTGGAGAGGGTAATGAAAACTCAAGGACTGCAGAATCACTGGTAGTGTTATCTTTAAAATGAGAAGAAAAAACATTTCCAAAATAAGATTTTTAAAAATTATTGGTGTCTGTGTGTGTGTCTGTCTGTCTGTCTATCTATCTATGGGTTTGCTGCTTGGTTGATTGACTGAGTTAGTAGTTCCTTGATTAGGATATAATGTGCTGTTTGATTGTTCCTCTGGTACTAATCCTGGTGCTAATCTTGGTGTCAAACAACAGCCCAATCAAGGAACTACTAAGGAGAGAACAACACCTCCACCATCATACGCAGGACAAGCCGTGGTATATAAACAGAGACCAAGTCCCACTCCCTTTTCGCACTGAAGATGTTGCCTAGCCTGGCAATGAAACGTCTGCAAGAAAACAACAAGGCTCAGAGAGCACCAAGGACTCCACAGTTCAACCCTGAGCTACAAATATTCTCTTTGATTGGTATAACATGGATTTGCTGTGTGTCTCCTATTAAAGACTCCAGAAGGTGGTGGTGGGAGTTCTCATCCACAGAAACTATGGTCTCTCAAGTTTTTTTTAGCAGATCCTCATTCTGGTTTATTACGGTCACTGACCAGTACAAGATTCTACAAGGTATACTCCTTGAACCTTACAATATGCACCATCTGATTTAAAATAGTTTTAAAATTATAAGTTAAATTACATTGTTCCAATTAAAAATTAAAATACATTCAGACCACAATGTGGCTGAGCCCCTTAATCAAATTTAAATATGCTCTTAATATTAGTCATAACTAATATTCTATCAGATGTAAATGCTTATAAAATAAAATATCATATATAAAATATGGTGTGATATATATATATAAACCTTTTAAAATTCAGATCCATGAAAAGCATGGAAAGAAGTTTAATAAAGAGCACTGAACTGTCATTAGCATATTATTATTGACAATCAGCTTTATGTAGTTCTTGAATAACTGCTCGATCTCAATTAGTAGATTGAAATAAATTGAAGCTTAACCTATACAAGTTGTAGCCACTTCTGTTAGGACATCTTAAAGCTAAAGAAGGGGTAGAAAGGCTGGTATCTGTCAGCCCTTCGAGGTAAACCAGAATTGGAATCCAAAGTTATGAATATTAAAACTTCTTTTACTATAGGGTTACAGTAACAGAATCTTGCAAGTGGCTTGGGGGGTTGTCTGGGATGTGTTTGCCTTGTATATATAATCTTGGCAGGTCTGAGTGGGTATAAATTTATCTTTTCCTTGGGTTTTCTACATACGGTCTTCCTATTTTGCCTATGTATATCTTCCATTTGCCTTCTGATATGCTTTGCTTGCAGTGGGACAGATGATTTGACTTTTCAGTTTATACTGTAATTTGGCTTTATACTCAGTTTCTTGACCAAATAACTTGCCTCTGCAGTATGTGTTTGGAACAGAAGTTGTGGGTTCAGAAGGACAGAATTATAACCCATGCCTACCTTTATTCTTGGTTTTCTTTTTTTAACTTTAGCAATCTGTGTGGCTACTGTGTGGCTGTATGGCTACTGGTCAAACCAAACATAGTAGCCATTTTGTGAAAGTCTGATTCTCCTGCGACAACCATTTTGTAAAACATCCAAGACATACTAAAAATGCCATCTGGGTGGACATCTACACAGTGTCTGCATGTGGTGTGCAATGATGACATGTGCATCCTGTCTGATGCAAGTACTTAAAATCAGCATTTGCATGTCATGATATGCATGTCATCCTTGTGATGTCATTGTGGCTTGCTACTGACTCCTATGTCCCTTTACGCCAAGCTTGGAAGCTTCTGTTCAAGGGAATGGTTCTCAAACAGAATGGCTTCTAAACAAAAAATTGTCATGTGCACAAATGTTTCCTATAGGTAGCCATTTTGAAATCTAGAGTTTCAGACAATATACATCATATTGCTTCAGAGATCCCTGGAGGCAGTCAGAACCATCAAGTGGGAAGACCCACTCCTAGACTTTAGTTGGTAAAGGCAGTAGCAGCACTGTCTTAAGGTCTTATTAGGTAATCTAGTGCATGCATGTATATTAGTAAAACATTTATTATATGTATATCATAAAATTATAAGTTTATCTAGTACTTTATATATGTCAAAAATAGCCTATCTTGAGCCTGCAAAAATGTCAACCTTCCTCTTTGTAGCATTGTATCTTTGAAGATCAACACAGGAATATTATAGTAGTCACAGTGGGATTCAATTCCTTTCTTGCCTGTCTCTCCTTTGACTGTAGCAATCCCATTGAAAAATACAGGCCTTTCGTTTTATCTATTGGTAATGACAGTCAGCAACGTTCCCCTTTGTTTCACATCATGATGCTGCAATTGTCAATTAATGTCTTACGAGCATGACCTTGTATATATGGAATATTTCCCTCAATAGGTGACCACTTACAAGCACACTATTAACAGAAACTGGAAGAAGTCACCCCCTACCCCAACTCCCAAATTTGGACAACACAATTCCACCCATCCTCCAGATCAGCAGAACTAACAACAAAGCAATCAGACATTTAATGTCTACAGGCTTTGATTAACCATATCCTTCTTTACCAGTACTCAGTAAGATAGCTATAGGTAGAACTCTTACTAAGGCAGAGACAATCTACTATCATGCTTCTTAAAACATGATAGCAGAGTTCTTAATGGAAGTGTGTGCTTTAAATATTTATTTGTTCTGAATATAAAGAATGTAAAGAGCCTCAACATTCTTCTCATACTATCAGTAAATCTACAATCCCTTGATAGTATGGCTGTCCAAAAGGAGATATTTTTAAGTACCAAAGCATCTGGAAATGCTGAATTGTATGCTGTACTGGTAATAACTGGTGTGGAAATTGCCATATATTGGCCTTGAAGAACAAAATATATTTATTTTCCAAGAAATTACATAGCACTCCAGCAGCTCTTCTGCCTGTTCCTATGGCATATCATTTGGATTACGAGACAGGCAAACTGCAACTCTCCAGATAAATTGGACTAAAACTAAAACTAAAACTAAACCAGAAATCTTGATTATTGGCTATGCTAAATTGAGTTCAAAAGACCTGCACTCCAAAATGTAAGTTGCTTTGCTAATTCCCTTCTTGCAGAATTTTAAAATATCTTCCTTCCGAAATATACTGGATTACTATTCAGAAACAGCCAACAGAAATGCCTACTTCATTGCTCAGGTCTGGATCACTATGTTCCTTCCATCTCACATTTTAAATTAAAAGGGTGTTCCTTGAAAGCCATAGTTTTCGATCCATTATAATTTTAAAAATGTAATATATTTACTGGCTACATTAGCAATTTATTTCCTATTTTCAAATTAATGAAAATTCCCTTAGTTGTTCATAGAATATTTTCCTGTCATGAAATGAGCTGATAATATTAACACATCGTCCACTATGACCATAAGATCTTTCTCGGAACATCTTGGCCAATTTAAACTTATTGGCGTGAAAGAGAGTATGACGTTAACAGCAGAATATATGACTACATTTACATTTACCTAATCACTAGTAATTTATGGATAGGCAAAATAGCACCACTCCCAGTACAGATCATATTTTCACCCACACTGGATGTGCTCCATATAACAAGAGAGAAGGCTAGAGAAGGAGGTTTAATGAAAAAACAAAATCCAAGGAAAAGCTTTTGTTACTGTAAGGCACTATATATAGTCTAGTATTTTTTAAATTGACGAAATACACTGACTAGGAGATCTTTTATCTTTCAGTTTAAGAACAATATCCAGAACTACTCAGCATTTACATTTCTTTAATGACATTAGCCCTCTATTCCAAGAATGGCTCTCCAAATGTAATTGGATTCTACTAAGCACAGCTAATATGACTAATGATTGAAGCAATTACATTATTTAATTATATCACAAATATTAAAAATACACTTTGCATATGATGGAAGAAACAGCAGTGTTTAGAACCAAGCACAGAGAGTAATACAATAATAATGAATCTATTTCACAAAGTAAGATTTTAATAGAAGTTTTATAACACTGGTATCATGCCAAATTACAAAACGTCTTAACATACAGAATGATTTCAATACAAATATATATACAGTATATATATATATACTTCACAATACATGTTTTTAAAATGAAATAATTTGAGTAACTAAACATACATAAAGCATTTATTGTCAAAATCAAATAAAAGAATCTATACTGAAAGCTTGTGGTAGCTTTAACCAATGTTTCTTAAACTTATGGCCCAAGGCCAATTTTTAGTAAATAAAAGCAAGCTAAAACCATGATCCATTTGGCATGTATAGCCTCAATATGGACTAAGCCTCTTCATTTCCCTTAGAGGAAAATACTGATTACCTTAGAGGCTGGTTTCAGCATTGTAAATTATTGGATTGTCTCCCGGAGGTTTAGACCAATAGATGAGTTACTGTTTAGGTATAAAAATCAGCTCCAAAGAAGTCTTATTGGTTCTAATGATTTATTCACATCCTCTAAAAAAAAGTAAGATATTTGGGGGCAGAGGGGGATGAAAGCTATTCTAAAATTATATCCAATGCAAAACATTTTCAAGTATAACTCATATGGAACACTGCAAGAGAAGCAATTAAATAAGTGGATGTCTCAAGGTGTAATGTATTGGCATGGATTTCTGTTATCAAAGTATTTTGTTGCATAACTGTCTAGCCAGTCTGGACTAAGTTAAGCTAGGACACGTGTTCTTACAGTTATATGCTGCTAAAGTGATTCTTCAACTGTCCTCATAAAGTCAATATTCATAGAATATTAGTTGCAATTTTATTTCCCTTCAGTCAGATCGGTTATTGGATAATTGACACAATATATTGAATGGCTTTTCTATTGTTCACCCACTAATCCAAATCTCACACACAGTTTCATTTACAGAAGGCTTAGTAAAATCCTGGAAGTCAAAGTTTAAATGTATAGCAGGGAAAGCAAAAATGTTCAAGTTCTGACACATTCCTTAGATGTCTGCTTAAACTGTAGTGGCTATTAAAAAGTTATGCCTAACTTCAAGATGAAAGGCATTAGCAGCTTCTAAGTAAAGGATAATCATACTCTTCTGGAGATTTAATTAGATGTAACTCACAGAGGCTTTTGACTTGGTTTGCTGTTAATTGAATCAAAATCAATGATGATCTTACTGCACTTTGGTTTGAATTTTCTAAAAACAACAAAGAGAGAGAGAGGAATATTAGCTAGTGAAGTAGTGAAACATTTTGTTTGCTTTGGCTCCCAACTAAATTTTAAGAAGGGAAAAGCATATCCTTGGATTCATTCTATGTTTTATCTCTATAGGAGCCAATTATAGTGCACCATACTGAGAGATACCAGGACAAAAAAGACTAAGACAAAAAGACACATGGGGTTGCTTAGTCTGTATGTTCTTCAGCTATTGGAGTTCATAAATTAGCCAGGAGTTAGAAGGATTTCTAACAACTTAGCTGCAGGGGGTGGCATCATGTAACCAGCTTCTCTGTAACATTTTATATGTTCTTTCCATGCCAGTTTTTAATAGAAAACTTCCAAAGTTTGCTTCTGTAGTCTTAAAGGAAAGGCAGAAAACACTGCATTATGCAAGGGGGATAAAATACAAACTACTGGAGCTAGAATCATTTTAAAGCTACAACTTTAGAACTGTAAAATTAATACCATCAACAAAGCTCATCCTTTTACATCATTAGAGCATCTGCTGCAGCAATTAGCAAGAGGGGTATTTGGGGACCTTGTATATATTTTACAATCTACTAGTAAACAGAAGAATATGCAAATAATGTGGATTTAGTGTCTCATTAAGCTTGACAATTCAGTACTAGAGATTCATTAAGCCTAGCCATACCCTCACAAATCATTACGAAAGGCAGAAAGAGTCAATAATGAAGGATATGTTTGGGAGAATGGTTGTACACAAACTTTATCCAGCCAATCGGACAGAAGTACTGGAGGCATGCCAGCCATAGACAAATTTTAGAAAGATCTCACAACAGAATGACTTGTGCCCCTGCTGTACCAAGTGTCTCTCACACATTTATAGTACATTATATGTGTGTTTCAGAACATTTTTACCATTTCCATACATTTTATCACTTCATGTTTTCTACTTTAGTAAATTAGTCTAAAATGTTCTGTCAGAACTGTTGAACATACAAATGAAGTTCCACAATTTTCAAATTCTGAAGACTGAAAAATTAAATTTCTATCACAACGTTCGTAGTTGAACCCATTTACCTCCTAGTGCCTTTCAAAATCTACCTTCATTTCTTAACACTGTAGTTTTAAAGAAAGACATTTGCAAGAAATGGCTTCAGAGGTTGCTTTAGACCGATTTTATTCTTGAGATAAAACTGTTTCCATTTGGAATTGTTTTATTTAAATCTACGTATTTTTATTTAATAAAATATATTTGGTAGAGAAAAATAAGTTTAGTTTTGAAGCATATACAAGAGATAGGCTTATCTCTATATGGACATTATTCAGAGATGTTATAAACATCAGAAATAATCCTCGTCTTAGAAGCATCACTTGTCAATTGCTATCCCGTTCAATGTAATCCCTACAGTACCTACCTGCCTGGTATACTTTAAACCCTATTCATGCTGCCGCTTTAAAAAATATGAGAGATTGTGTCATTATCATGCTGATGACGTACAGCTCTGTTTCTCTGTCAGATCTGAGTGAGGTGTGGCCATGCATAACCAAGTCCAACACACTGCAGTTCAGGGCTCGAATGCAGAGTGAATGAAGGCCAACAGGCTACAACTGAATCCTGGTAAGACTGAAATTCCGTGGGCAGGCAGTTCTCAGGTCCTGGAGCTGGGTAGTTTGTTTGTTTTGGATGGAACTACATCCCCCCTAAAGGAACAGGCACATAGCCTGGGACTGCTAGTAGATTTAGCTTTGTCCCTGGAGATCCAAGTAACCTCAGTGGCCAAGAGCACCTGTTGGCAGTGTGGGCTGGTTGCCTCTGCCTACATGTGCATGGACAGCCATCTTCCTTTGCCAGCCATCCCAATGGAAGTATTGTCTATGCATCCATGCAGGCAACCTGGAAAACCCTTTGATGCAGCCAGGCTGAGCTTTCCAAAGAACACAGTTATCTCAACACCTCAAGGATGGCTGCTTTCCTCACACTGATATGCTTTGCAAAGTGTCTCTTATCCAGACCATCCCTTGATTTTGTCACATGCCCTAATTATAGTTAATTTTAAACCTTTTTTAAAATGGCTTCTATTCAAGTTTTTATTCTATTCATAGTAAAAGTAAAGGTAAAGGCTCCCCCCGCACAGTTGTGCAGTCGTGTCCGACTCTAGGGGCCGGTGCTCATCTCCGTTTCTTAGCCAAAGAGCCAGCACTGTCCGAAGATGCTTCCACAGTCATGTGGCCAGCATGACACGCGTGGAACGCTGTTACCTTCCCACCGAAGTGGTACCTATTCGTCTACTTGCATTTGCATGCTTTCAAATTGCTAGGTTGGCAAGAGCTGGGGCGAGTGCGGGAGCTCACTCCATCACGCGGCGCTTGGGTCTCAAACCGCTAACCTTCCGATCGGCAAGCCTGGCGTCTTAACCACTGAGCCACCACGCTCCTTCTATTCATAGTAATCATTGTAAACTACTTTGGGGCATTTTTTAATTAAAAAGCAATACAGTGTGCAAATAAATAAAATTATCTCTCTACACCTCCCATTTTCTATTTCTGAGACCCTCTTTTTTCTCTTCTGCGATAGATGGTGGGCTGCTGGGCAAAGGACAGATTGCTCATTAGAGGCATGAATTTATCTTTTGTGAAAGACTTTGCCAGATCTGAGGGCTGCATGGGACCCCGGGGCTGCAAGTTGCTCACTCCTCACTTAGATGGCCTTCAATGTCCATTTTGGCTTTATAATTCTGTATTTTCACAGCCATCTTCTTTATAGTTGAAACCATGCTTTAGTTACACAGTGAATATGGCACTGTTTTCAGTAACTAATGAAGTTGTAATACATTTGTGCAAAACACAAAACTTTACTAATGTTTGTTGTTTGTGAACAATATGTGTTGCTTTTTTGCAGGACAGGGGCTATTGTTTCCACAATAATTCCTTGTATTTTTGTTTAAGTCACAATCATAAGCCACTTTTCTCTGCAGATAGGTTGGCAGACATGTTTGCTATATTTTTCAAAGAAACCAAATATAGTCTACAATTTTCTGCATGCTTCAGTTGTATGAAAATCATAGCAGCGTGTCCAATACAAGAAAATCAGTTCATGAAAAACAGCTCATCTCTGCTCCTTCTGTATATAAGAATGCATAAATGGCTCTGGAAAAGGTTTGCAACAATCAATCACTTTTCTATTATTGTCCCCACCCTCCTTTGAGTGTTAATAACATCACTGTCTCAACTTACATCATTTTGTATATAGAAGGGAAAAGAGAAATTACTGAGCAGAGGCAACAGATTCCTTCATAAGTTTAAGATGCTGCAGTAGCAGCCCAATGTATGCAAAAGGAAGATTGGGGATGTGGGGGATGGGGTGTGGGTTTAAGAATTCGAATCCCCATGTGTTGACTCACCTGTACGGAATTCCAGCTAGATCAAATAAGCGCCGTGCAGCTATCATTTCCGGAGTATCATGATATTTATCAGACATAAAAATGACTTCTTTTATACCTAGGATAGTGGAAAAACACCAGAATTGAAAAAAGAAACATTTAAGTACAAGCCAAGAATAGTTCACTGAGACATATAGACAAAAACAAAGCCTCTGCTTAGAGGTGTTCAGTAAGGTTTCCACACCAGCAGCTAAAGAAAAGGAAGAAATTTCTTTTACAAACTCTTGTACAAATCTCGACCTGCCAGAGGCAGCAACGTGAGCTCTGTTGATCACTGACATTATATTTTAATTACTGTAAAAGGAAAACTCACAGAATCTTTTGGTATAAGCCCCCCAGTATGTTTGGCTCCACAGTCAAGCTTTTATAAAAATGGATTGAAATGTTTGCCCAGAAGTAATTACATGTTCAGAGATTCAGAGATGTGGTAAGCATGGGGAATATTCCCCACCTTAGAAACATCACTTGTAAATTAGTATCCTGTTCAAAGTAACCTCCACCTTACCTGTGTATCCCATTTACTTTAAACCCAACTATTTAACGCAACCAGTTAAAAAATGCAGCATGCTGATCCTGCACATTATAAACAAGCTAAAATAGGTCATCTAACATGATAGCAACAACTACAATCAGCATGACAGATCTGGATCATGTATTCTGTAATTTAGATGTTGCTATAACTAAAAATATCTTTGGAAAGGAGTAGTGTTGTTAATGAGGCAAAAAATTGTACTTGTAGCCTCAAGGCTATAGGGCTTTAAAAGGGGGAAATGTAGCACTAGGATTTCAAGGAGTGTAATACAAATAACTTATTTTTTTCTACCCTTACTTAAGCGACTATTGGAGGATATATAAAGAAATTTATAGACAGATGCCACATTCAGCAATAAACTGTAAATATGGAACTGTTGCTACCTAAACATATTGAAATATGAAATTTGAAAGCCGGCTGGGTGACTTTGGGCCAGTCACTCTCTCTCAGCCCAACTTACCTCACAGGGTTGCTGTTGTGGGGAAAATAGGAGGAAGGAGTATTAGGCATGTTCGCCGCCTTGAGTTATTTATAAAAAGAATAAAGGCGGGATAGAAAATAAATAAATAAATAAAAATAAACATATTGTACTTCCATCCATATATGAGTCAAATCACACTCTGCATAGCTTTTTGACATTAACCAGTGATAGTTAGGTACTGCCACCTGATATGTATCTTCCACATTTTATTTCAGTGATTCTTGTTTTACAGGAATATAGTTTGCACTTATTATATAACTTCCCTTTAATATACATTATATAATTGTTATAAAAGGTAAAGGTTCCCCCCGCACGTTTGTGCAGTTGTGTCCGACTCTAGGGGCCGGTGCTCATCTCCGTTTGTTAGCCGAAGAGCCAGCGTTGTCCGAAGACGCTTCCACGGTCATGTGGCCAGCATGACGCACGCGGAATTCTGTTACCTAACAAACCGAAGTGGTACCTATTCATCTACTGGCATTTGCATGCTTTCAAATTGCTAGGTTGGCAAGAGATGGGGCGAGTGCGGGAGCTCACTCCGCACGCAGGGCTAGGGATTCGAACCTCCGAACTTGCCATCTTCTGATCGACAAGCCTGGCGTCTTACCCACTGAGCCACCACGCCCCTACATAATTGTTATACTATAAGCTAAATTTTGTGCCATTATAGGTATATTTTGTAATGTAAGGTATATTAAACATATTCTTCCTCTCCCTGCATTTCAGCCATGACAAGCTTCTAAGAAAATAATGGCAAAATTTTCCCTTTGATTTACTAAAATTTTAATTAACCAAGACAATTTGGTTAAGTTCTATGTTTGGGTTATGTATATAAAATATTCATCAAAACAACTCATTTATATGTTAACTAAAACCCTTCTGTATGTACCAGAGAATATTTTGGAACTCAAATGTTTATTCTGCACTAAAAGCCTATTTCCAAAATTTATTTTCTCTCAATATTTCATCAAATTAAAAAAAAAATATGATCAGGAAACAAAACATGGGACTGTGCAGATGCGAGCAATGGATTTGGTCTCCATCCCAATGACGCATGCCTTTTTTTTTCCTAAGTGAAGAATTGCAATTCGCTCTTGGAAAAGATAACTACATGGAAAACTTGCTAAAATTGTCAGACCTGTAGTCTATCAAGTCACTACTGTGCATACTGACTGATAATAATTCTTCTGTATCCAGGCGGACTTTTTTCCCACCCAGAACTAATCGGAAATGTCAGGAATTTAACTAGAGATCATTTATATACTAAGCACGATCTCTACCAATGAACTACAAAGTCTCTCCAGGTAAGGAACTGGAGGCAACGGTGCTGTAAGGGCAGAGCAGGCTTACCATTGTTGACAGGAGGTAGTCTGACCCTCACTGTCAAGGAACCTGTAGAGAGGTACATATCACAACCCCAGGTGGCTAAGAAACGTACAAGACTTTTCTCTGAACACTGTCATAAGGATGGGCATTTTACCAGTATCTAATAATCTGATGAAAGGCCCAACTGTCAGACTAGCACAACTGCAGCAGTGGCAAAAATTTATAACTATTGTAATGAAAAACATAATTATAAGAGAGATCCTGGAAGTCTTATGACATTTATGACAAAAGAGATAAAAATCTTCAAGTGCTAACCATGTCTGATATTCAAATTAAAATCTAACATATATATTCCCAGGAGATCTTATGTCACACAAATTTTATTCTTCCCTCTCCTCCCCTTATATTCTATTCACCTTGTGTCAGAGCAATGTAAATTGACAGTAATGATATGCAAGGTCTGCACAGTTTCTTGGCAGCTGTTGGTCTAGGAAGTTACAAACTTAAATTAAAAACAAGCTAAGAATCACAGAGGATACAATTAGTACTGGAAAACCTGGCACCAATCAAGGATAAGAAACACAAGGAGTAACTTAAAGGTTGATAGTGCAATTAATTTAGATCTAAACAGCAGCAATTGGAAAACCAAATACATCTGTGATGACGTATCCACAAACAGGCAGCACACGGATACAGAAAATCTAGCTGGCACTTTTTCTTACCTGCCTGGATGATGAGCTTTGCACATTCATTACATGGAAACAGGGCAACATACATGCTGCAGCCTTTCACATCAGCAGAATTCTTGTTCATTATGGCATTCAGTTCAGCATGACACACTGATTAAAGAAAAAAAGAACCCAACAAATATTATTGTGTGTGTTCATTATTAAAGGAAATCATCAATCTAAAACTTAACAAAGTGTTAAGCTGCAAATGCCTGATTCCTTCCAGAAGCAAACACCAATACAATTTGTCACACAAGAGAAATTTAGCGGGGGAGAGAGAAGAGAAATGCTCCAGAAAACCAAGATCAACAGAGGTCAAATGGTCTGGCCAGGCTTGTAATGAGGAATGAATTCATTAAGCACATTAAGAGGACCATTCACAAACACCTACAGGACAAGTCAAGGCCATAGGCTGAAGGCCAAGTAATTTCAGCCATCCTAAGTGTGCCCATATGTCATAGCACCATTGCTCCCAGAGAGTATCTAATTGCCTACATAAAGGAGCTCATTTAGGCCTTGTGTGCATGGATACAAACATCCTTTTGATGAGGCACGTGCACTTTGTGTTCCTGAGAGCGGAGAGCGTTATGATGAAAAAGCCAGCGGTTCAGCCCTCCAAGTAAGGTAACTGCCAACTAAGGCTGAGAAAAGATGACCAGCACTAAGAACACCTTTAGGAAATAATTCTGCCCGACTACTGCCATTATTAACACCCAGTAGGAACTCTGAAACACAATTAAAACAGTTATTTGATACCCAGACCATCATAAGCAACCTCAGGATGAATATTTATAAATTCCAGGAGGCACAAGATTTTATAGAGAAACTATAAATTTATCAGGAGAAAATGTATTCTTTTGGCAGTATATATATTAAACAAATTAGCAATGATTTGCCTATTTGAGATCACTGTCTGCAAGCAAAGTCTTCTCTATCCAAGAGCCAAAGCTGGCAAATTCAATTATCTGCAGCATGTTTAGTGGGACTGGAAGTCACTTTAGTTTCACACATTGTTTGATATATTGGCAGCAGGAGCTGCTGCCTGTGATGTACAAAATCAGTTCTATGATTCTTTGGGTGTTGGTCTGTGTAGTCAAATTCTTTAGAAAGATTTTTCTCAAGACTACTGAGAACCAGAATCCTGTGGAGCAAAGATCTATTTTGCTTCTAGGATAATGCCATGCAAAGCAAATTCTACATACATGGAGTTCAAGATATTCTCTGTATAATCAAGCTCAGCTTGTCACTCTGATCCTCCCTTGCCCCCGCCCCCCACCCCACCACTGACTGGGCCGATAATTCCCACACTTCCTAGCCAGAACAGTAGTTGCCAGCTGAGAGTTTCAGAAGCTGTATTCCAATTACATATATCTGTAAAATATCAGACTGGGGAAACTTTGGCTACTCGGTGAACAACAGTCATATTTCTAAAATGCATACATTACCATTATGAATATTTACAATTTGATGGGAGCATACATTAATAATGAGTGTTCATTTCTAAGTAACATTTATATTTGGCTGGTATGCCCACATAATCAGTAAAATTTTACTTTGCTTGCACTAGTTCTATGCAATGATTTAAAGATACATTTTAGGAAATTAATATTAAAACCATTCTAAATCCACACTAGTATTAGGAAACAAATATGCTGAGAGTCAACTTTTACACCAGAGGCACATATACTTTTTCTCTGTGTTCCACAGAAAACAAATGTTGCTTGGGCATCTGGCATAAAAGGCTGCAATGTTTTTCTCTACTAATGCAGAGCAAAGCTGTTAAGTCTCAACTGGAGGCCAAAATGTGTGATAGAAGCACAATAGTTGGTATAAATTGTATCAATACATAATTGTTGTGTTGGGCCAGATCCTTTTTTAGATTGCTGTTTCTAGTTTTTTGTCCAAAGTGTGATTGTATTAGTTATATTGCTATATTTATTTGGTGCATATAAATATTGGAAATGCTAATTATATGTAGTATAGCTCTAAATAACAAATAGACAGAAGATATCCCAAATATTTTGAAATTTTAAAAATGACAGCCAATTTTCTATCTAGTTGGGAATATAGAAAGATCAGCATTTTCTTTAGTCTAATATAAAGAACATTAACTAGGGATTAAGTCAGGGTTTCCCAAACTGTGCAGTGTGCCTCCCTTGAAGATTTTTATTTTTATGTCTTGAAAATAAAGTTTCATTGTATTGTTTTCATTGTTCATTTGTGTTCATTTTGGTGTTTGGATTTTTAGGGGAGGTGTGTACATTAAGATTACACTAAAGGGAGCTGTTATGGCAAAAAAGTTTAGGAACCCCTGGATTAAGTGAACATACAGCATTCCGGATAAAGGAGAGACCAAGAGATCACCCATCTGCACCCCGGACAGCTGCAATCAAAATACTGAGACTTTTGAAGAATGGAATCAGAAAATAGTAGCCACAATATCAACAATGTCAGTAATGATGTCTGCTTTTATGGATAGACTATGTCCAAAAGATGTTATTGAAGAAATGACAGATGTAGAACAAATTTTACCTGACAAGATAGAGACAGTATTGAAAGTGGATTTACAACTGACAGGCCAAGAGAATGACTTAGAAAAGGATGTTTCACTGGATCTACAAAAGAACCTGGCTGAGGTTTTAAAATTTAAAAGGGAACTACAAATGACAAACTAAGAGAGTGACCTGAATAATTTTTTCCTATTGGATTTACAAAAGAGGCTTAAGTCCTTGAAGAACTCTGTGCGATGGGACAAAGAAGAAATGAAGAGAAATCAAATCCTACAACAACGTCTGAATGAACTAAATATTAAGACTGTTAGAAGTAAAAGGAAGGAATATAAAGTTGGTTTATTTGATCAAGGTTAAAATAAGATATGTTACTTCTGGCTACCCTTTATGGACTTTCTACTGACACCAGGACTGAAAAGATTATGTTTTATGATTTGTTTATAGATAAGAGATGGGATATGGGATGAAGAGATAAATGTTTATAACTTTAGAAAGGGTGAAGAATTACTAAATTTGTTTATACTTGTTATGATGAAGGTTGGAAGTCACTTCTTTATATATTTATTTTCTCTTTATTATATTCTTACTTTTCTCTTTCTTCTCTCTCTTTTTCCTTGCTCTTTTTACTCCTCTCTATTCTATTCTTTTTTCTTTCTTTAAGTTTAGTTTGTATTATATTTTATTATTATAATCAATCAATCAATAGAAAACAATCAATAGACAAAGGAAATACCCTTTCGGTGAGTTAGCCTTCCTTCCAAATTACAGAAAGTAAAACAAAGAGAAAATAATACTTTTAAAAGACTTTAAAACAACAGTAAAGAGCTTAACAAGATTTTGACTAAGAAAGTTCTAAGTGGATAAAGGGGACTGTATAAATTTGAAAGATTAATATTTTGGTGAAAGTGCTTTTGGGGTTATTTGGAATTAATTAAATAAACAGACCAGAGCTTCCTGAGAATGTTTATTGTTTGTATGGCAAGAGAAAAAGCCAAGGGTTAAATATAAAGTCCTCCAAGATATAAAGGAACGAGGATTGGGATTGACTTATTTAAAATTGTATTTTTCAGCCCGCTGTTTGATTTAGATGAAAGAGTGGGTGCTGCTGAGAAATAAAAGAATTTTAGAATTAGAAGGGCACGATCTGAGGTTTGCATAGCATTGTTTTCTATGGTACGATAAAGTTAAAGTTAATGTAGATGGGAGACTTCCTGGACTATCAGAGACCATGGAAGTCCTACAGGAAGAAAAAAGTGAAGAAAAAATCAGTAGAAATTGAGATAAATGAGAAAGTTTAATTCAGAGTTTTTGTAGGAGGCTGCTTATAAAACAGGCAGGAAATGTTTGGGAGGTTGCTTGCTACTGCCATCTAGGAGCTATTAAATAAAATTCTTTGATCCTGCCTAAAAGGAGATAGGCACCCCAGGTAAGGGTGCCTTCTGTTCACATCAGAAAAAATAATAACCTAATTTAATAATTACATTCCTTACCATAGGGATATTTTGTGTCAAGTTTACTATCTGCTGTTCTTGTCCAAGGTAGGAGATCATCACTGCATCCATTAGGCATCCCATTGTATCCAATTCCAACAATCTTGTTTTCTGAATTCACAATGCAAGCACCAACCTAAAAGAGAACATCTGGTTTACCGTTTCACTACTGTCACCCATTTACCTGTTGACTATGACCCAGATGGGTCTGAGAGTAACACAGGAGTATTAACTGATGCATCAAATTTGTTTATCAAATTTTGAAGCTGCCCAACATTAAATTAACCCAAATGAAATTATTATTGTTATTTATGGGTGGCTTACAAATAAAAAGAAGACAAAAAAAAAAGTTCACAACCAACCTCAAGAATAGAACACCAACTACAAACCAACTATAATTAAATGGGGCTCCACAATCACCTTATCTCAAGGCCTGGGAGAACAACCAGATCTTTAACAATTTCCTAAAGGGTGGGAGTCACATTAATCTCTGGGGGGATATCATTCTAGAGGGCAAGAGCTACAACACAGTAGGTGCACTTCCTAGGTTCCATAAGATGACACTGTTTAATCAATAGAATCTGGAGCACACCTACATGCATTCATCCACCTCTAGTATTAGGGGCTCAAATTATCTCAATGGTTAATCTTAAAAGCTGGTACTTCAACTGCAGACCTTCCTAGACAAGAGTTGCCCTAGTGATGTTCATCCGCACATACAATGCACTGTATCTATGATGGCTTTTCAAGCCTGCCAAGAAGTTACAATTGCAAGTAAAACTGCAATATTTTGGTAGGTGCTAAATCAGACTGAGTATTAAAGGTGCATCTGATCAATACTTTAAAAGCTGCACCAGTTTCTGGAAAAAAATCATAATGTTATTGCTAATCTTAAAGACCCACGTGGATTAAGACCTAATTACATTACAGCAAGAATTCTCAAACGGTGGGTCAGGATGCCAGGGAAACGTATGAACAATTTAGACAGCAGTTTTGTTTTTGCATTTGCTCTGCTTTTTACACCTGATCAAAACTCCCTCTGGGCTTTGCTGCTTGCTTTGGCTGCTTCCCACTTTGGGCAAACTGACTGCAGCTTGCCTCTCCAAGATCCAAAACACAACTGCAGTTCTGCCAAGTTGCCAGTATACTTTGGTATACTGCTTAGATTAAACTTTAATTATTAAAAGTGAATGGCATATTTACATCTTGCTCAACATTAGCCCAAATGAAATCATTATTTTTATTCATGCATGCAGTCACACAAATTCAATTATCATTTTTGGGATCACAGTGCCAGAAACTTTGAGAAATCCTGCATTACAGAGTATCTTCACTCAAATTAACATTTGTGTACACAAAAACCTTAGAGGAAGTTCTCCTTAAGAGGTCCCCATACTGCCTTTGCTCCCAAATGAAAAGGCAGGATATAAATCAAATCAAATTAATTAAATAATAAAGTGAGGCAAATGGTGACTAGGGAAAGTACACAAGAAAAGCCCTATACTGTTTTTTATTTCCAAAATTAAAACATTTCAGAAATATTTAATCGACAATATAAATTTGCCACACATGAATGCTAAAGCAAATGCAGTTCAACCTCAGCTGATCTAAAACTGTAATGTCTTATGGAGCATGGCAGGGCTGGGAAACCTTTTGGTGACTGGGATTTTTTGAGAGGCCACGTTCAGTAGCGGCTGAGAGAACTATACAAGTAGAAGGGTGTATCATATTTATGCACACGGCCCAGGTCTTCTGGGGTGGTTACTTACGTTACAGTTGTTTATGAGTTTCCCACTTCAGCATTAATAGAAAACCCTCCAGTGTTCAACAATCACAATCCCAATTTAGCAGAAAGTTTGGAGGGGGCCACAAAAAAAAAGGACATCAAATATTATATAGACTCCTGGGCTACCTGTTACAGGTAGTCCTCAACTTACGACCACACTTGGGACCGGAATTTCCATTGCTAAGCAATGAGGTTGTAAAGCACAATGTCACGTGACTGCATTGCTTAGTGACAGCAATCCTGGGCAGTTCTGGTTGCTGTCATAACCCCAAGACATGCAGGTCGTTAAGCGGGAAGAGGCGGGAGTCCCAGATAAGGAGCACAGGGGTGCCGGGGGGGGGGGCGCTGGGGGAAGCCTGGGAGGGCTAGCGCAGGCTGCGCACAAGTTGGGGTAGGGGGTGTTGAGGCGCGAGCTCAGGAAGGCTGGAGAAAGAATACACTGCAGTTCAGGGGCTTCTTGGCACACCATGGCTCTGGGGCTGCAAAAAGCCCGAGCCACAGCGCAGCACAAAGCTGCAGCCGCCTCAGCAGCACGGTGCAAAGCCACAGTGCCCCAGGAAGCCCCAGCCCAGTCCCAGTCGCCCTCCCCACCCTGCACTCCGAGGCCCCTGCAGCCCTGTGCTCCGCCACCCCAGCTGACTTTCACCATCTTCTTGCTCCCGCTACTGACAAAGCGTGCCCAGCCTGGCCCTTTGCAAGGCAGCTGCTGGCCACATGAGGACATCTTCCCCAGGTCTCCAAGGAAACCACCGCGTGGATCCTCAGGAAGAAAGCCTCATGTGGCCAGCAGCTGCCTTGCGAAGGGCCAGGCCAGGCATGCTTGGTCAGCAGCGGGAGCAAGAAGACAGCGAAGGCCAGCCAGGGCAGCAGGGGCCACGAAGTGCAGGGGGCCAAAAGGGCATAGATGGGGGAGATAGGTGGGTGGGGGAAGTTGAAGCGCCCCTGCGATCGTAAGTGCAGGCGGACTGCCAAGTGCCCAAATTTTGATCATGTGACTGCAGGGCTGCTGCAACAGCCATAACTTTGGGGACTGGTCATAAGTCCCTTCGTTCAGCACCGCCGTAACTTCGGTCGCTGAATGAATGGTCATAAGTCGAGGACTACCTTTATAGGGCCAAGGCAAATTTCGCTTGACTCATTCAAATTATATCACTATTGAAAGGAAATGAAGTAAGAACAAATTATCTCTCCCCAAAAGTAGTTCATGTTAACACCTCCTCAATAAATTATAAAAAGTAGTTTCATCTGTGGTAAGTTGGGATACCTATTAAACAAATTGCTTTGAATGGCCAAAGACTAACAACACAGATCTAGTCATGTCTATTCAGAAATAAAGCCAAATGAGTTCAATTCAATGTGATTATTCCCAGGATAGTGTGCCTAAGACTTCAGCTTCATTGGCTTATTTCAGCCTCCCCAAATGCCATCTTCCTACCTGAGAATTTGGATCCTTGCTTCTTTGTGCTGACAAGAATGCTACAGCCATGAAATATTCAGGCCACTCCAAGTAATCATCTCGTTTTTTACAGGTCATCTCACAAGCATACCTATAGAAATTACATAAAGTGACAATAATGGTTGTGGTTTGCAAGAACTGATTTTTTTAAAAAATTAAAACCTCTACAAGATGCACTTTGACCCCAATGTTTGAATCTGCAGAAATAAGTCAATTATTGCAATACAGAATTTCAGAGTGGCACCAGAGTTCAATTAAGTACAACTAAAAGAGCAGTATCTGACCTTGAAGGTTACAGATTCAAATCAAAACTTTAATAGTCGGAAATATTGGTGTTTTATATCTGCCTAGTAGCTTATGAACAACATTGCTTTTCAGACCAAAAAGGCCAAAAGGAGACTGAATTATCTCATTTAAAACTGCAATTTACAGTCTTTAAGTCATGCAGTGTTAACTATTATCTATCCCTCAATATTATCTTCTTTGGAAAAATATGGAAAAGGTTACATTCCTTGCCCCAGCATTACTGACGTTAAGCTGTTTGAATAAAGATACCCTCAGCCAGCTATTCTTACAGCAAGCATCTGGTGCAATTTCATTTGTTACAGCTAAAAATAAACACTGAACATGAAATATCTTTCTGCTGAATGTTTCTTGCAGTGTCAATGCCTGCTTATAATGATTTTCAATTATACCACTCATAAGCAATGTTGATAACATATAATCCAATGTCAGAAGTCAAGTGTTCCATTTTGACTGTCTTTGGGGTAGAGTCTACAGACAATAATAGCCCATTTTTTACTTTGCGTTTTAGCAAACATGAATAAGCAGGTAGAACAATGACCCCAAAAAGCAGCATTTAAATAAACTCGTTTCTTAAAGCATCACATACTTTCAAAGGGAACAGCCAACGTGCACTATTTTCTAATTCTCTAGATAAATAAATATAGGTTTTTTGAAAGTTGAAAGTGGTTTATGGCTTGTGAAATTTTTTGCTATTCATATTCTACAGACACAAAAATCCTGGAAAACCTTTACACTTATTCAAATTCTGCCTCCACTGTACAATGTGAGCAGCCATATTCTTTCAACTCTCTATAAAAAACCCTATAATTTGATGCCAGCTCTCTGAAAGCAACTTCATTTGATGCCATTCAACCATAGTATCTAAAATCCAGTTTGTAGGTTTTATGTCCATCAACACTTCTCTCATGTCAGTATTAATACCTCTCCCATTTACTGCTCCTTAGAAAACAACTACAGAGATTTTCATTTTAGAAAGCAGAAACTCATTAAAAAAACCCTATTGAACTGAATTGCAAGGATCATGGAGCCCACTCTTTCATTTTACTTCACTTAAGATATTTGAAGTATATTCTCTATGCTTAAAGACTATACTAAAAATAGACTAAGATGGTGAGCATTTGTCCTCACACTCACCAGAAGTTGAACCTGACTTGAGAGCACCTAAGTAACTGACATTTTTTAAGAACATGATAGGCACTGGAAAAAATACTTAAAATTAACTTCAAAGATGCATAAAAACATAATTGTGGATTTTTCTGCTGCATGGTGAGCTCTGCTTTCCCCATGTCTTTGGTCCCCAAACATAAGCTTATTTATTTACTAGAAATTTCTTTATTAGAAAAATTGATATGGCCACCCACATTATATAAAATAACCACAGGCAGCTAACAAGCGGATATGCAAATAATAAAATACACAAGATTTTTTTTTAAAAAAAACCCCCCTTACATACCACCAAATGGCATAACAGTATCCTCTCAAAAACACAGATTCTGGGCTCATCTCCCATCCTGGCCCAACTCCTGAGGGAAAAGGCACTTTTTAAGGGTCTTCTGGAAGACAAAGAGGGTAGAGGCCCTCCATATGTCAGGGGGGGGGGCTGTTCCATAGGGTAGGTGCAGCTACAGAAAAGGCTCACTTCCCAGGTCCTGCCAGATGACAACAGTCAATAGAGGGTCCTGGAGCAAGCCCACCCTAGCCAATTTAGTGGGATGAGATGTCCTCAGGAAGAGTTGGTCCCTCAAATAGCTTGGCCTCATGCCATACAGGGCTTTGAAGGTGATAACCAGCACCTTGAATTCCACCTGAAAAGAAACTGGAAGTCAGTGCAGCTGACACAGCAGCAGTGCAGCACAGGTGAACTGGGGGGGGGGCAAAACTGCACACACCACTGCATTCTGGGTGGTCTTCAAGGGCAGTTTGATATAGAGTGCTTTGCAGTAGTCCAAACAGGAAGTGAGTAGGGCATGAGTGAGCATGAGCAGTGCCTTCTGAGTAAAGGGCTGAGTATATTCATCTGTTCTTTATCTGGCCTACCTGCTCTTGGATTTAGTTAGGTTTGTTTTCCTAAGTACTCTGCATACTTAAAATTGTACTGTAAAGCATTCTAAAAGTTTCCTAAACACTTTCTGCCTGGCACTGTCTCTTGCTTTATAAAAATTACTTTGAAAACCGAAAGGAAGGTAGCTTCATAATTGGTACAGTGGATCTCCAATTTACACTGCAAATTCCTCCTCCTGAAAAAAAAATCCCCAAATTTGATCCAGAAAAGGAAGATGTATAGCCATGTTCACACAACATGATAGACTAAGCTACAATGGAATTGGACAGTTTGTGGTCCAGCCTGTCTTAGTATGTTGTGTGAATCAGACTAACTTATACTATGGTTTGTTTAGCACTGCAAGTTATGTAAGTATTTTGTTTTTTATTTGTAAGGCGCCTAGAGTCACTTTTATAGTGAGACGGGCAGTGTATAAATTTAATAAATAAATAAATAAAACTGGGTTTAGAGTTTAGTATGTTGTGTGAACCCTATCACAGTGTAACAAAAAGCCATACTGTATATCTGTAGTGGGCTCATTTCAAAAATGCTGTTAAGTTTCTATATATCAAAAATTCCCATAGGTTGATACTATTCAACTAATATTCTTCTCATGATGCAATTTCTTCTCTGATTTTAAGAGAAAGCCTTCCACTAATGAAGAACAATGCTGCTTTTCAATATTTTCCCTCTTAGGGAAACCCATTTGAAGGGCAATCATTACTTTAGCTTAAATTAAGGTATAGGAGGAACACTCTAGAAATTGGACTTAGATAAAACACTAGTCAAGATGAGGCCATTTGTTCATTACCTTATGATAGAGGGTCAGTTTAAACGCTCAGGTGAGCCTAATCTTGAAATTAAATCAGACATTGCTAAAATATCAGAGTTCAGTATTTCACGTTTTACAATAGCTGGATTCAAATTACTTATTTCCCCATCAGAACATATTTCAGTGACTGCTAAATCAAGAATCTTCATAAAATGACTTTTTAGGATCAAGTCTGATTTGCAGAATTCTTAGAATCTGTCCTTTTTGAATAGTGCATAAATCAATCTGCTTTCTCCTTTTTAAATTCAAAGCACAGGATATGAGTGTTTCATAAAATACAATAAATAAATAAATATTCAGAAATGAAATTTCAGGTTGAGTTACTTTAGATTATTCCTGAAAGCATTTCTGAAAGGAAAACAGTATGACCACATTTAAAACTCTACGACTGTTGGGTTAAATTCAGAGGTTGCATAGGTGGAAGAAGAGCTCTTGTCTCATTTTTATCATTCTCATCCCACTTTCTGGCTGTCCTGTTTGTTCAGATCAGAGCAAATTAGAACTAGCATTTTCTTCCTATCCTGCAAGTTTATCTTTGAGATCCACAAAAGAACAGAAAGAAAGCATTCAATAAAGACTTTACTGAGCTCTGTTTAGTTACATTCATGTATTTCACAGCCTACGTAAATTTCAGTTTGAGTTTTTACTACTGCATTTTACCTAAAACAAACTGATGTTACATCTGTAAAGGATGCTTTAAAAAAAATAATCTAATTTTAGAGAGGAGGGAGTTCTGGAAAAAAATAATTGAACTGGAAAGCCAAAAATTCAGAAATCAAAGACCTCCAGCAACATAATACTTACACTAATCTTATATTTAATCCATAGCAATTTAACCTGCTGAAGGAAAAGCCTTTTCCTCCAAATTGCAAACAACCACAATTCTTTATATTTGACTACAGCAGGCTGGATAAAGTATTGCTTTTGTCAGGGTTTCCTGCCAGCAGAGTGACAAAACTGTCTGTGCTCTGCATTCCCAAGCAGACACAAGCAGGTTAGATAAGTGATTTTCCTCCAGACATAAAGGAAGCCATACACATATAGAAGTTACTTATATAGCATCACATAGAAAACCTGCTATCTATCTATCTATCTATCTATCTATCTATCTATCTATCTATCTATCTATCTATCATCCATCCATCCATCCATCCATCCATCCATCCATCCATCCATCCCAGTCTCAAGATTTAAATCCTGGGTTTCTTCCTCTTTTTGAGTTAATGGAATTTGGCTTCTCTTTTCCTGGCCCTGAAGTTTTCTGCCATCTGTCCCCCGTTTACAAAGACGCTCTCTCTGGTGTGAGAATTGGGAGGGGGGTGTTCCTACATCAACAGCTTCAACTCTTATAATCGGGGTTGGCAACCTGAGGCCTGTGGGCCGGATGTGCCCCCCCCAAATCATCTGGCCCATAGTCCCAAAAAGAAATACTGTATATTCACTTGTGCCACAAGAGAGAGGGAGAGTGCTCACTGCCTCCGTGAGCTAAGCAGTAAAAGGTAAAGGTTCCCCCTAAAATGGCGGCAGCAGCAACATGGCCTCTGTCCCCTACATTGAAGAAGGTCGCCAACCTCTGCCTTAGAATTTTTACTTAGAACAAGGCTATTTTTTATTAGAAGGTGACTTGTTGAAAAAATGCATATTTACTATCTTGTTTTCTAATGCAATACAAACTGTTCCTGAAACAGATCATGTCATACTCATAAACAGGATAAATATTACTAACTGCCATTCAATCATATTTTATTGTGTTATCAGCTCAGGGACTCAGATATATTAAGGCTTTGGCAATTCTCCACTTATGAAAGACCATATTCATCACTTTGGCTAGATTTCTTTCTTTGGACATTAACCTTCCTGACTCACTATTCAAGGGTATCAACTATTTACTTGAAGACTTCCTTCTTTTTTGCTCAATCAAAATGAAATATTTGCATAGAAATGCTTTTTAAAAAAAACCCAAAATTGTTATTGTTGCTTGTATTTAAAAATATAGTTAGTTTTATGGGTCCCAGTTTTTGGACAATAATCAGATTCTCTTGAATACCATCAATATGTTTTTTTCTTGAAATGCATAGTGAGCCATGCATTTCATTATTTTTTTTTATTTTATCTATCTGGGAAACTATTATAGCAAAATAATTTTATAAGCTTTTGGAGGAATAGCACTCCCAAAGATCTCCCCTCTACAGTCACCAGAGGTGTTAACATTTCATTGTGTGCTCTAATTGTGCATGCCCTTGAGCTGATTTTTGAGGCTGGCCCTATTATATCAGAGTAGAGGATACTCCTGGAAGGGGCGTGGTGGCTCAGCGGGTAAGACACCAGGCTTGGAGGTTCGAATCCCTAGCCCTGCATGCGGAGTGAGCTCCCGCACTAGCTCCAGCTCTTGCCAACCTAGCAATTCGAAAGCATGCAGATGCAAGTAGATTAATAGGTACCACTTTGGTGGGAAGGTAACAGCGTTCCGCACGCATCATGCAGCCACATGACCATGGAAGCGTCTTCGGACAATGCTGGCTCTTCGGCTAACAAACGGAGATGAGCACCGGCCCCTAGAGTCGGACGCAACTGCACAAATGTGCGGGGGGAACCTTTACCTTTTTTTTTTAGAGGATACTCCAGCTCTAAATTCTAATGCTACTTACCCTGAATCCTTCTGTCATTCGATTTTCAGTAATAACCAAGACACCACACACTACTTTCTTTCCAATCTACAAACTCTATAAACCATATAAACACAATAAAAGTCAATCTATCCACAAAAATCAACCGTAGGCCACCAAATACGTATCTGATACACTTCAGCAATTGCTTAAAATGTATATTTGAATTTCAACTTGAGTTCTGCAAAGAAATGTTACTGTGTCAAGCAAACGGATTCTATTTCAGCCAGCCAGCCAGCCAGCCATGCCATCTCCAGCGTATGCCATTCAATTCTTCTTCTCTCTTCTCCCCAGGCCCACCAATTAATGAGCTTAATTCTCACAGGAGTGTTTGTTATTTTTTTTGCCCGGTACCATTACTTTCTAATTTTTATTCTAATTCTAGTTCTAATTCTAATTTCTAATTTTTCTTTTACTTCTGAAAGCCTGGGATTCAGCCAGGTTTGTTTATTCTTCAGTTGAATAATTAAGAAAATAAATGGGAGCCCACAAAATAGATTGCACTGTGACCCGCATATACCCTTCCCTCACTGTTTGTCTGCACACTTTGGTTCCCTCCTTTCTGTCTCCTGAATTGCGGGCATCTAAAATCAAAAGGGAGCTGCGCAAAATATAGCGAAGACATTATTTCTGTTTAATTCATTAAAAATAACGAAGCCCAAAGTTTGGGGGTGGGTGAGTGGGACGGGAGACGGAGAAATTAAAAAAAAATTTCCTATTTCACAGAAAGAAAGAAATGATTTCACCAGTTTGTGTGTTAAGCAGACTTTAGAGGGACCCGATTCAATTGCCCAAGCAAGTACAACTACGTGTGCAGGGGAGGGGGGATCTGGGGAAAAGGCTTATGTCTAAGCAGCCATGGTGGATGCACAGGTGAGTGTGAGTAGGGAGAACAGCGTTGTACGAGTGCGCAACCCATCGGCAACCTGTGCCCCTACCCATTGAGGGAGCTGGTCTGCGTCTGACCGTCACCGCTCATCGCGTCTTATCTAGGTCGGGAACAAATCACGGTCCGGCCGGCGTCCGCTTCCCAATAGAGAAATCCGCCTTGCAGCTTGGCGCCAAAACTAGAACCAGAGGTGGCGGGAAAGGAAGGCGGAGTACGCGCGGCGCAAATCGAAATCCCCGCCTCCTTTGACTACTTCCTCAAACTGCAAACATGTGAGAGCCCTGAACTCGCACTACATTTTCCAGAATGCATTGCTCTGCCGACCCTGGCGGACCACCACGGTATGGAAATTGCGGCGCAAGGGAAGTTGTGCGTCGCAGGCGGGAAGGCGGTTACGAGTTCTATCCACTGAAATCTAATTTAAGGGAGGGGTGTAGCATTTCCAGGAGCCGTGTGTCATCTCTGTTCTCCAATAAATATTCTTTATTTAACCGCAGTGGGAGCCTCCAACTGCATAAGAGTATAAGACAGAGCTTTCCAAACTGTGTGTCGGGACACGTTTAGTGTGTCGGCTGCAGTGTCTGGGTGTGTCGCGGCTGCTGCTGCCTCTGAGCCCTGCCAGGATTCCATGCAGGTCCTTGTGCCTGGCTGCCTCCAAACCTGCTGTGATTCCGCGCAGGTCCTAGTGCCTGCCTTGTGCCCTGCTGTAAGAGTGTGTCGTGAAATGATGCATGTCTAAAAAGTGTGTCAACAACATGAAAAGTTTGGAAAGCTCTGGTATAAGAGCATAAGAGTATACAGTACCCCATAATTCCCCGTGGTTTTAACCAATATTATAGTGGCTGGAAATTGTAGGACTTGTCATCTGACTTCCCTAGTTTTTTTAGGCTACATTGTGAGTATAATCATACTGTTCCCATACATTAGTATTGTAACATTAAGTGAAACAGCTTGGTCATTTATTTTCGGATTCTGTTCTCTTGTGGGCCATATAGGTTATTTACAAGTATACTGCACTCCATTGTACTGTATTCCCATCCTGACCACTCCTTAGTACAAGTACTTAGTACAAGTACGCAAAATGCTTGTTTACAAAGCCATTGTACTACCAACCCTTCTGTACGCCTGTGAAACATGGACCCTCTACAAACGCCACCTGCAACTTCTTGAAAGATTCCATCAACGCTGCCTCCGAAAAATTCTGCAAATTACTTGGGAAGATAGGCGGACTAATGTTAGCGTATTAGAAGAAGCGAAAACCACCAGCATTGAAACAATGATCATCCAACATCAACTTCTCTGGACCGGTCATGTTGTTCGAATGCCTGACCATCGTCTTCCAAAGCAGCTACTTTACTCCCAACTTAAGAATGGAAAACGGAATATTGGTGGACAGCAAAAGAGATTCAAAGATACTCTCAAAGCTAATTTAAAAAAATGTAATATCAGCATTGAGAACTGGGAAGCCCTAACTCATGAGCGTTTCAATTGGAGGTCATCCTTTATTAATGACGCCATGGACTTTGAAGAAGCACGAGTACAGGGCGAAAGGGAGAAGAGAGCTAAAAGGAAGGCACGTCAGGCAAACCCTCATCATGACCGTCTCCCACCCGGAAACCTATGCCCTCATTGTGGGAGGTTGTGCGGATCCAGAATTGGCCTTTATAGCCACTTACGGATCCACCGTTAAAATTTTACCTTTGGAAGACAATCTTACTCGGCTACGAGTGATCGCCAATGATAATGACAAGTACGCGACTGGTTTGATTTGTAAACCTATTCCTTACAATTGCAAGCATTAGAAAAAGAATATCACTTTATCACATGGTGACAGAATTGGGCTGAAACTTTTTGTTGCTAAGGCAAGGGGGAAAATGGTTGACCCTATTGTTTAGATAGGGCTACCATATTTGAGTTGCAAAGATAAAGTTTCTTCTACTTTTTTTGGTACCATCGCATGAAATTAAAAGACGCTTGCTCCTTGGGAGGAAAGCTATGGCAAACCTAGACAGCATATTAAAAAGCAGAGACATCACCTTGCCAACAAAGGTCCATATAATTAAATCTATGGTTTTCCCAGTAGTAATGTATGGCTGTGAAAATTGGACCATAAGGAAGGCTGAACGCCAAAGAATTGATGCTTTCGAACTGTGGTGCTGGAGAAGACTCTTAAGAGTCCCTTGGACTGCAAGGAGGTCAGATCAGCCAATCCTAAAGGAAATCAACCCTGACTGCTCATTGGAAGGACAGATGCTGAAGCTGAAGCTCAAATACTTTGGCCACCTAATGCGAAGAGAGGACTCACTGGAAAAGACCCTGATGCTGGGAAAGACTGAAGGCAAAAGGAGAAGGGGACGGCAGAGGATGAGATGGTTAGATAGCATCACCGATGTAATGAACATGAATTTGAGTAAACTCCGGGAGACAGTGGAGGACAGGAAGGCCTGGCGTGCTATGGCCCATGAGGTCACGAAGAGTCGGACACGACTAAATGACTGAACAACAAAAGTGGTGGTATGGATTTTTGCAGGCTAGATACTACGACTCTATACTTGGAAAATGGGAAAGACTATTTCTCTACTATTGATTTAAAGTATCCACCACTTCTGCTTGTATCACCGAAACACTGCAAGTCATAAAGTTGGTGGTCTGGCTCCTTGACTCCATCCTGTCTCTGTGGTTTCTGTATCAGCTTTGGTGCTGAAATGTGCTCTCTTCACTGGTCAGTATGCCAATACTACCTCCTCAAGTCATCTTCTTTCTGGTGTTTCTGCACAAATCAAGGAACTGTAACAAGAATGGGGCTCCTGCGTTTCTCTGATAATAATTTCTGATTTGCACAGTTCAGCTTTGCACCAATTTACCTTTGCCTTCCGTTTTCCTTTCCTCCTTTATTTTATTTTTAGGGACTCCTATGACAAATAGGGGCGTGGTGGCTCAGCGGGTAAGACACCAGGCTTGTCGATCAGAAGGTTGCAAGTTCAGAGGTTCAAATCCCTAGTCCCGCGTGACGGTGTGAGCTCCCACACTCGCCCCAGCTCTTGCCAGCCTAGCAATTCGAAAGCATGCAAATGCAAGTAGATTAATAGGTACCACTTCAGTGGGTAGGTAACAGCGTTCCGTGCGTGTCATGCAGCCACATGACTGTGGAAGCATCTTCGGACAACGCTGGCTCTTCAGCTAACAAACGGAGATGAGCACCGGCCCCTAGAGTCGGACACGACTGCACAAATGTGCGGGGGGAACCTTTACCTTTACCTTTACCTTATGACACATTGGGATCAAAGGATATGGACATTTTGGTGAGTTTTAGAGAAACATGAAATTGACAAGAAGTCTTTGGGCATTTGGAAATATTTTTTTATCACTCCATTTCTGATTTTCAGTACATATCATTGCTTTGCACAACCACCTTTTTTCAGAGTGTGTTGCAGTGGGGTGCTGTGCTTTTGTGTGGTGGATGGGTGGGTTGTGGGTGCAAAAAGAATGGGACCTGTGTACAGCTAAATATCCTAACAATTTGATTAGGATTTAGTCTTGGCTATACTGGGGATGTCCACATCTGTGGCAACATCTGGAAACAGGACACCTGACTTAGTTGTTTCCAAAAATGACTGCAAGGTAAAATAGATTATGCATCCCCTGTTGCTATGGTGGGACCATCTTGATTTAATCAAGAAAAACAACTTTGAATCTACCATGCAGAATGATAACAAAAGACTGAATAGCAGTACCTGAGATCACATCACTAACATCCAGTGGATAATGGAAAAGGCAAGGGAACTCCAAAAATATGTTTCTTTTGGTTTATTGATAATACAAATGCTTTTGACTGTGTAGATCACAAGAAAGTGTGGGTCATCCTTTAAAATATAGGTGCAGCAGGCCACCTCATCTGGATTATATGATTGCAGTTAAAATGGAATATGGAACAATTTAACTTATTTAACTTATATCCATCATATATTATGAGAAATGCTAGATTAGAAGAAATAGGATTTGGAATTAAAATTTCTGAAATAAATATCAGCTCTGTGGATAACACCACTTTGATGGCTGGAAGCAAGGAAGACTTAAGGAATATCTTGTTGATGGTGTGGCTCAAAATTGGGGTGGGGGAAGCTAGGATTGTATCAACAGGCAATGCCAGCCCAATGCAAACAGACAAGAAATTAAGTAGAAATAAAAGCAGACATTATCTTTCTAGAGTCAAAAATTCACAAGGATGGTAACTGTAGCCACGAAATAAACAAACGTGTTATTTGGGAGAAAGACTATAACAGATCTAGAGAAAATATTAAAGTGTAGAGATGATAACAAAAATTCCTATGGTCAAGGCTATGGTTTTCCCAGTTGTAACATATGGCTGTGAAAGCTGAATACTCAGAAAGGCTGAATGAAGAAAAAATGTGCCTTTGAATTGTAGTGCTAGAAAAAATGTGGTGCATAACTTTAGCTGTAAGAACAAATCATTCAGTGCTAGATGAAGTAAAAGAAGTACTATTACTAGTACTATTACTGGAAGCACTAATAATGAAGCTAAAGCTTAGCTATTTTGGACACATGATGTGAAGGCAAGAGTCATTGGCAAAGACTCTGATGCTTGGAAAAAGCAACGGCAATCGAAGAAGAGGCTGACAGAAGACAAGGTGGCTAGATAGCATCACTGATTACACAAGTATCAGCTTAAAGGAACCAAAGAAGCAGGCCATCCTGGTGAAATGATGTCCATCAAAACACAAATAGTTGGAACAACAGCTAGATAAGACTAGCACTGGGTAATCAGGGAAAAACATTAGGATTGCAGGGACACAATGCTGCTGATTTAAATCATGAGTTGGAGACGAAGTATGCTTGTTCAGTCACATGAGTACAGCTGGCCAGCTTAGGAGGTACAGAACAGGCTGAATAGTATACATAGCACTGTTGTTCAAGAGAATGGCTGGCTGACTCAAGGTGAGCATCATGGGAGGCCATTTTTGCCCCCATAAACACACCGACATCTGTAACCAGTCTGCCTGATGGTAGAACAGCCCATGATTGGGGCTAAACTAGACTTTATGACAACAGACTACTTGTGTTTGCTGTCAATTTGCTGTTAGATTCATATAAAATAGCAGTTGACTCCAAGCCTGGCTGGCAGCTCGACAAGTCAGAGTTTCTCAGAGCTCTGAGCTCTGAGACCTGGCTAACTTTCTATCTTGTTTGCAGGGGTCTACAGACCACTGAAGTTTCCCCCTGGAGAAGGGGGAACCAGAAGATTGCTCACAGAGCCATTGTAATTGCCCACTCCTGTTTTTCTTTGTTGTTTCCACCGCGGAGAAGAACGGGGGTGAAAGCAGTGAAATGGCCGAAGGAGGATCCTAGCTCTGCAGAGAACGTAAGTCTCTTGGGAGACACAAGAGTGACAGCCAGCTTTTAGACCACTTTATATTAGTTTTCTTTTTTAGATTAGTACATTTTTATTATCTAAAATTTATCTTTGGACTTCGTTCAAAATGTTGGCTAATTTTGTGTTTTTTTTGCTATAATTAATTTTGGTGGAAGTTTGATAGATTTTATTTTGGCAACATAGTGAACAAGTTTGTATTTTTCTGCCTTTCTTTTGTATCAGAGAAATTGGGACTTAAGAGACTTTGTTGGTATTTCTCACTCGACAAACTAACTGACTTTTGAGAAATTGTTTGTTTGGGTTAAGCAGCTTGCAGCCTGAAGAATAAAGAAGAATAAAGAATAAAGTATAGAGAATGTGTGCCTCTTTACCTTTTTTTTTTCTACTTTTTTTTAGAAAGGACTATCTTTCATTTGGAATATATTTTCATCTTTCCTTTTACAAACTGTTTGAAATACTGCTCTGTGGAATTTTTTCATCTTTTACTTTAAAAGCTTTTCTCACTTAAAGAAATAGACATTATTGATAAATAATAGAACAGCTGTTCCCTGCTCCCTGAGAAAAATTTTTGTTTTGACTACGGCAGCTGATTACGGTTTGAACAACAAATAATGGCATTTCTCACAGCACTTCAGGATTTTAAGGAAGAAACCAGCAAAAAATTTTTGCAAATTAAGAAATCCATAGAACGTATATTAATAGTTTTGGTGGCTCAGGAACAGAAGATACAAGGGACAGATTTAGAAACAGAGGAAAGACCTTTCGAATCAGTAGAGAAACAGGGAAAGAGGACTTTGAATGTATTGGTACAGAAGAAGATTATGATATTTTACAGGAAGTGGTCTATTAAATGTTTGGGCATAAATACATTGTGGCAGCTGAGACAGGAAGATTTTAATATGCAAATTGATAGATATGGCAAAATAAACATTTTGACATCCCACATGAGTTACAGAAATAAACAAGTTGCATATTGTGATATTGGCATAACCTAAACAGGAGATTTATTGATATTGATTTGGAATGCAAGGTTAATGAAAATGCGGATTTGGTATTGTACACAGAGTAAGCACAGATATGAGAAACTGTACAGATGCATAAAAACATGATATTTTAAGTGTAAGATACAAGATTATAAATAAATATGTTGATATTATATATTACTCTTTCTGGAGACACATTTATGAGAAGACAATGAGATGATGAGATGGAATTAGAATGTAGGTTATTACAAGAATATGTTGTATGTATTAGGTTATATGTTATGTTAGGTTTTGTATTTTTGCTATATTATGTATTATGTTATGTAATATGTTAGATTATGTATTAATGGAATATATAGTCATAACATGAACAGAATATACTGTATTTTATTAGACGTAGATAAGGCCTTTATTTGTTATACTAATTGGACTTTATTGAAGATATAAATATAGATGTAAAAATGGAAAGAGCAAATGGAAAACATTTAATTGATGCAACAATGAACATTTGATTACTATTCTAAGGAGTAGAAACCAGAGATGGATTGTTGGAAGATATCAAGAAAGGCGAAACCTATATGAAGAACAGAAGATTGGATTATAGAAATCATAGGGTATATGACAAAGAAAAGTTTCTGTGTATTGTATGAAGGACTAACATTTAAAGTTAATTGTTGTACTTAAAGTTCAAGGATAAATTGGAGGACATCTATTTTCTATATTTTCTTTGTTTCTTATTTTTTGACTTCACTTTTTCTTTTCCTTTTTCTTACTTTGTATTTCTATTTCTTTTCTTTTGTATTAGCTCTTAATATGTATTTTAAAATTTAATAAAACTTATGGAAAAAAAAAGATTCATATAAAATAGGAACAGGAGGGTGCCTCCTTTTTGCCACTTCATTACTGGCTGAAATGAGTCATTCTGTTATTTGTTTTAAATCAAATTTATTAAAATTTGTTTTAAATCAAATTTAAATTTGTAATGCTATGTACTGTATGCTTCTCTAATGCAAGTAATAATTCATCTGGGATGGTGTGGTTGTGGTGTGCATTAACATGGTACTTTCCATAAATGAGCAGCTGTTGGTATAGCATATACATGTACTGCCGTAAATACAAACTTGCAGAAGACATCGGGTGAGTACACACAAACATATATAAATTAATTTATTAAATGTGATTGCTTGATGTGGAATGTGCAAACTGACTGCCCTGAAAAACATTGTGTTTTAAGAAATGTATCTGAAGACATTTTAAGGCAGTACATGCAGAGTTGAATCTGTGCTAGGACAGTCATAAATGCAAGTTATCTATGTGCTTCAACTTCAAATGATATGTGAACCAATATATTATCAACTGAGCCACTATGCTAGATAAGGAAATACGTAATGGGTACTCCCACAAAATGGCTGTTGTGCTGGGTGTGGCCATTGATTGCCATCATTCTGCAAGTTTTCCTTCCCTCCTGAGTGCACACACTCTTATAAGTCAGGAAATGTACGTCTGGATCTCATTCTTAGGAGCATGGCACCCAAAAGCTCCATGCGGCACCTCTGGACCCTTGTGAGAACTCTGTCTCATGCTGCCTGGATAAGATAGCAGAGCAACCAAGTTCTGACAGCGATCCCATTCTGCATGTGTCAAGGGCATAAAAAGTGCGATAAGGGCTTCACTCCATGGTAAATTGGAAGCTTGCCCACTTACTACTATCAAAGAGAAGCTCATTCTTCATAAAAAAGGAATCACACAAATCCATTTAACATTTTAGGGGGGTCATGGCATCACAATGTTTAAGAACCCCTGCTATAACCTTTACAGAGTGAGAAAAGGAGGGTGTTAATCTCTAACTGGGACTGTGACAATCTTACTAAAACATGACTCTTTAAAGCCACCTTTACACTAAGGCTGTGCTTTGAATTATAGGTGAAGGCAACATAAATCTCAGATAATTTCTTTGCCCTTTCCTTTTTTTAAAAGCTCTTTCATTGTTTGATTTATTCTTTGTTCTAGAATAAAAGGTACTTGAGAAGAAAAGAAATACTTTACATCTGTGCACTTGTGATTTCTCTAAGTGTAAAAAGTTTGAGGGGCAGCCATTTGGAAAGAAAGTTGCGTTACATGAAGAGAATAATGATATAATCTTTAATAACTATTTATTTAGAGTTATATATTATGTGCCATCAAGTCAGTGTCGACTCTTAGCATCCACACAGATAGGCCTTCTCCAGAATTATCTGCCTCCAACCTGGCCCTTCAGATCTTCCAACAGTGCACCCATTGCCAGAGTAATCAGGTCTATTCGCCTTCCTGCAGGTCATCTTTTTCCTTCTACTTTTCCTAGCATTATACACTTTTCAAGAGGTCTTTCTATAATGAGTGTAAAATATTATAAATTGAGCCTGGTCATTTGCACCTCAAGTGAGAACTCTGGATTGATTTGTTCTATGATCTATTTGTTGCTTTTCTTGGCTATTCATGGTATTCTCAGGAGTCTTCTCCAACTCCAAAGTTCAAAAGCATCAATATTCTTTCTATCTTGCTTCTTCAAAGTGCAACTTCTGCTTCTATAACGTGCCACAGAAAATAACTATTTCCTGTATGATTCTGATCTTTAAAGGTATAGACAAGCCACAGTATCTGAATATATTTTCCAAAGTGTTCATTGCTACCCTACCAAGTGCTAATCTGCAGCATATTTCTCAACTGCTGGTTCTTTTACTGTTGATGGTTGATCCTAAAAAGCAGAAGCTGTCCAGCACTTCAATATTAGCAGCCCTTTGAGGTTGTCCAGATCAGGAAACAGACTCAAGAACACTAGCACTATACTTTATTGTTATGCTATAGTAACAGAAACTTGCAAGTCTGATTGCATTTTCCTTCCCTCCGTCTTATACCACAGGGAGTCAGGAGCCAATCTGAATGTTTTCCTAATACTTCTTGTTTCCCAGGGCTCAAGGCATGCTTCTACACAGTGTTTTTGTAATTTTTTCTGAATAGTTTCATCAACATCATCTACATGACTCTCTACAACAGTGCTTTCCAAACTGCCGCCATTGGTGACACACCAACGGCGGCAGCGGGGGGGCGGCCTCGCTAAAACGCGGAAGCGCTGATGGCGCACCGCTGCCGTCATCGTTGCCGCCGCCGCACACACCACCGCCCCCGCGCCGCCACCGTGCACGCCCCTGCCGCTTCCGGGTTGTTTCACGACACACTAAACTGTGTTGCAACACACTAAAGTGTCGTGACACACAGTTTGGAAAGCTATGCTCTACAATATCTTCATTGTCACTTCTAAGGCTGGTTACTGTACCCATTGTTGATAGTTTGGTATTCTTTATATTTAATCTTCATTCCATTTTTTAATGTGACCCTTGACTTTCATTACTAGAGCCTCCAGGACATTTGCATTTTCAGCTATCTGGGTAGTGTCATCAGCATAGTGCAGATTATTGAAGTTTCTTCCTCCAGTTTTAAAACCATGCTAATTTTCTTCCAATCCAGACTTCATCAATATATATTCAGCATATAGTTGAATGAATAAGGGGAGAGTATAACTTTAATATGAATACAATTTAATACAGCAACTAATTGCAAGCAATAGTTGCATTGCACTTTTTTTTCTTTTAACATATATGGACCATTGCCAAAAAAAAGAGTTAAATGCCCCCATTTTATCTATAAAACATGTATATCTCAGCATTGGATTCCAGAGTCCTGAAGGCAACTCACAATCATAAATAAAAATGCAATAAAAAGGTAAAGGTTCCCCCAGCACATTTGTGCAGTCGTGTCCGACTCTAGGGGCCGGTGCTCATCTCCGTTTGTTAGCCGAAGAGCCAGCGTTGTCCGAAGACGTTTCCGCAGTCATGTGGCCAGCATGACGCGCACGGAACACTGTTACCTTCCCACCAAAGTGGTACCTATTCATCTACTTGCATTTGCATGCTTTCGAATTGCTAGGTTGGCAAGAGCTGGGGCGAGTGCGGGAGCTCACTCCGTCATGCGGGACTAGGGATTCGAACCTCCGAACTTGCAATCTTCCGATCGACAAGCCTGGTGTCTTACCCACTGAGCCACCACACCCCTTAAAAATTAAAAATGCAATAGCATACCAATAAATGCCATAATTAGAATTGTGTTCTATTGACTTGCTTCTTCTCATAACAAGTGATTACAAAGAATCTGGAAATTATTGGTATTTCTTCCCAAACTGTATGAGCCTTCACAACTATTAATTTCATGCTCACAGAGTTCAGCTCTTAATTGTTCTGCTTAGAAAAGATGATTACCTAGTGATTAGCTTTCAAAAACAAGAAGTCACTTTCCATGTAACATTTATACCACATAATAGAGAGGTGGATGCTCTTATTAAGTACATTGATCATGGATATTCTGGTGAGTCTACTATTGAATGCAAAAGGGATTCTAATGATGATGATGATGATGATGATGATGATGATGATGATGCAAAAAAGATTATTCTGAATTAAAAAATTATTCTTTGAAAAATAAAATATGGTAAGGCAAGTGAAATAAGGAGTTTTGGTATGTACTGGATGACATAAACTTGATATGAGGAAAGCATGCTCAACTAAGGAGCCATCCACATACTATACCCTCCTCTCCTAGAGGAAAGATGTTCCACTCACCATTTATGTACTCAAATCACCTTTACAGTATCTCATTGTCCACTGCTAAGACAACTCAAAGTCTTTAAGTGTTCCTGTGTGGAAGTGATGTTTCCACTTTATGCCAGCACAAGACATTCCATGTGGACAACCTAGGTGTGAGATGACACAGTCAGGATTGGCAGTCAGCTTGGCTCCAATTGATCCAGAAGTTTTGTGGTGGGACTTCCTCTATCCATCCACTCACTGGGCTCTGCTCCATTTCTGCAGCACTATTTGGGCTGTGAAGGAACCCTGGATTTTACAGTCACTTTCTTTGCAGTTTACTTTTTATTTCCTAATGAGTAGATTGACTGTACAACCCAAAGCACTCAACATAAGGATATTACTGTCCTTCTGATTTCAAATACACACTCACACACAGTTGATATGGTAGTTTGCAGTTTACTCAAGGTTAAAGAGATAAACAAAGAATGCAAACCAGAACAAAGTCTCTGACAGAAGCTTGCCTGAACAGTTTGCTTTTAACAGGAGTGCACAGAAGAATAGTCCAAATTCAATCCAAGGTTCCGAGAGCCACGTCAGGGTTGTCAGCCAGTCCAGAATTTCACGAGCAGAATCCACACAAATGTTACACAAGAGCTGGCAATCAGATGGTTGTTTCCAACAAGGGATCATGGGTCCGGGCTACCTCTTAAATCAGGCTGCAGCCGGCTGCCTTTAATCAAGGGATTTACTCCCTTGCTTGGCAAGAAGCCTCATAGAATGCCATTGTTCTGCTCTTTGCTCTACTCACTGGGTGCGGGCTGGAAGGTCTGACATCATCATCTGACTGCTCCATCTGTTCAGGTGGTGCCTGTGCCTAATCAGCCCCAGGTGATTCCTGGTTTTGTGTCTCCTGAGGCTGACATTCCACATGTTCTGCTGGAGCAGCTTCTTCAGAATCAGATTCAGACTCAGCGTCTGAGTCCTGGGCCATGACAACTACAAAGACGCAATTTCTTTTCTTAAATATCCTTTCCATTCATGCCATGCTGGGGAGTGCTCCAGAGGAGCTTTCTGTACACATTGGGTTAGAACAGTGCTTTCCAAAGTGCGGCAGCGGTGCGGGGGCATGTGGGGTGGCGGGGGTGTGCACGGCGGCGGTGTGGGGGGGCGCGGCGGTGTGCATGGCGGCAGTGGCAGCCTCCGCTAAAACGCAGAAGCGCTGATGGCGCACCGCTGCCTCTGCCGCACCACCACCATGCACGCCCCCGCCGCCGCTTCCGGGTTGTGTTGCGGCACACCAAACTCTGTGTTGCGACACACTAAAGTGTTGCAACACACAATTTGGAAAGCTATGGGTTAGAAGGTGGGCAGGGTTCTTTCTTTGTATTATCATTACTCTGGCTGCAAAGTGAGCAGACCCCAGCTTCTGCAGCCACTTTATTTGCTGTATTTTGATTGGTGAGCCAAACTATCCCGCTATATATACACAGCAAAACCCCTTCCTCAGATTCCCACTCTTCAACAGTACTTATCCAGATGACCACTAAATGGCAACCAATAGAGAAAAAAAAACCTTTAACTCTTTGCTACCACTTGTAATCAATAGATCAATTGGTTGATCTTGTGGAAAAAATTATGTGGAGAGCATCCCACAATTTAATATGTCTCCCACCCACCGAAACCTGAAGAGCACTTAAGCAGCAGCTGCATCTCAGCAGCACAAATCAGGGAGACCACTATGTTGCAGTTAAGGGAGACAAACTCTCTGCTGCCACCTAGTAGTTAGTCAGTTGCATGGTACATACAAACAGCAGCACAACATGGTCCAGTCTGGAAGCACAGTCAGAATGTGCAATGGGCCCTCCAAGATTTAGGACTATGTCTCTCTACCAAATCTGGGAGGAAAGCCTGGCTATCAAATAACTACATACACTGATAGTGAAATCACCATGGTTAAAGTCTGACATACCTGGAGACCTCCATGCTAGGATAGGTTGCTTTACATCAGGTAGAATTATTAGATAGCTACACTAATTATATCTTCTCCATTGTGTATCGATCAAGAAGGTGCATAGGTAATTCCTTATATGGATCAATATTGCCTAATTCCAGACCCTGTGGCTCCCAGTGTAAGTATAACCTTCTCAGTTCTTATATGATGAACTTCTGTTCAAATCCTCCATCCTAGAACAGGGAATGCAAAACAAAGAATACAAATCAATGTGCTCATACCGGGCTGACTTTTCCCTCAGCAGAGTGTCTAAAGAAGTGCTTTATTCCTATTCATTGAATGCCTCATTAATTTAGCTGCCACATAAGAATCTTCTCCTTTCTCTGAGGAACTCAGAATAGGGAGTTGCCATTGTTACCTTCACAATAATGATATAGAGTCATTGGGATGAGCTGTAATGACTACAGCAGGATTAAGAGATCCCAAATCTCCTCAGTCATAGTCTTCCTGTTTACTTCATGATACTGCTTTTTATTCATCCCTAATCTTCTGAGCTTTGCAGTACTGATCATAAGTACATGAGTGAACGGAAAGGATGAGCATTTCTTTCAAATCAATCTAGTAAACTCAAGCAATTTCAAAATGAGTCTCTGTTTTAAGCATTAGGAAATCATGGCATCCTGCAGTACATTTTTGTTGTACAACTTAATGGCTTAATTTTAGGTTGAAAAAAATAATTTGAAGTGCTCATTTCTGGCAATCTTTCCTCTCTAGTATCTTCCCCCCCCCACTCTTTTGGGGGGGGAAGACTGATTCTTTCCACTAGTAGGAGACAGAAGGAGCCTTCAAACAAAAGTAATCTTGTGCACAGCGTATTTTGCTTTTCAAATCCCATTCAGTTCTGTAGCACACCAGGTGTTCTCAGGAGCAAGTCACTATCTCTGGGAGTTCTGAGAAGATGAAAAAGGGTAGCCAAGAGGTGCTACCATAAAGTCAGAGGAAGAGCTACACAAATGTGATCAATCAGTCAATAACACTTTTAGCATCACAATGAGAAAAAAAGATATACAGCACAGGGGGGTTATATGCTAAGTTACAGGGGCAGACAGAAGACAAAATACAGTAGATGAAATGCTGCAGCTTTGCCTTTGCAAAATGACCTCTGGTTGTTAAAGAACACCACCAAAGAATGAGGGCTGTTACATCAGTTCCTAATTGCACAAATGCAGATATTATTTTTTAAAAAACGCTTCTATTCAGTATGTTCATATTAAGAATATCCCAATCTGTTATACTGAATTTGCAGAAAATTAGAATATATGTTTAATTTATTTATTATTATTTATTTATTATTCAAATTTATCACTGCCCATCTCTACAGCAGTAGACTCTGGGCGGTTTACAATAATAATATTAAAATTAAAACCTATACACTTTAAAATACAGTATAATAATAAATAGAAAAAAAAATCCAGAGGATGGTGAGATCTTAAAAAGGAGAATATTACTGAGCTAACCACCCCCAGGAGGAACTATTACTTCCTTTGTCCCAAGCAAGGCGGCAGAACCAGGTCTTTAAAGACCTCCGGAAGGCCAGGAGCGAGGGCGCCCGCCTCACCTCTGGGGGCAAGATATTCCACAGGGTGGGTGCTATCGCAGAGAAGGCATGCCTCCTGGACCCCGCTAGATGAAATTCTTTTATTGATGGGGTCCAAAGCATGCCCTCCCTGCATGACTGGGTGGGGCGGGTAGATGTGGTCGGGATGAGATGGTCCCTCAGGTACCCTGGCCCCATGCCATGTAGGGCTTTAAAGGTGATGACCAACACCTTGAATTGGACCCGGAAGCAAACTGGTACCCAATGCAGCTCACGGAGCAGTGGTGTTACATGTGCTGATCTTATAGCACCCATGACTGCCCGCGCGGCCACATTCTGGACCAGCTGAAGCTTCCAGATACTCTTCAAGGGTAGCCCCATGTAGAGCACGTTGCAATAATCTATATGGGAGATGACAAGGGCATGAGTGACTGTTCGGAGGGCCTCTCGATCTAGGAAGGGGCGCAACTGGCGCACAACCCGAAGCTGTGCAAAGGCCCTCCTGCCCTTTAATTCACTTGCAAGGCCAGAGATACTTTCCTTTGTCAACATATACACCAGGGGTGTCTGCAGGGTATAGTTAAAAAAAAGTCAAGATGGTAGCCACAATGGTATGATTGAAGTTACACCCATTTTTTTAATGCAATACACATAAAAAACAGCCAGAGCTTCTGTTGAACCATTGTGGCCTCCATCTTCTTGATCCTACCCTGCAGACACCCTGGCATAAATGTAAGTAGTGCTAAAGGAGAAGACAACTACAGAGACAGGTGGACCAACTTTTTGATATCCAGGAACCTCACTGTGGACATGACTAAGGGCTGCAGTTGGAGTGATGATGCAAAGTGGGTGGTGTCAGCATTTTCTGAATATATTTATATTGAGTTTGGAGCTGTTTGTGTTATACACATTATCTTAAGCCTATTTTAGGCCACTCCATTTGTTTATTTGTCTCCATCTCAGCATGGCAAGAAATCAAACCACCAATTTTTGGCACCATAGTTAAAAATAGCTCCTGGGACCACAAAAACAGAACTCTGGGGCTACAGTATGTGCACATGGTCTCAGATAACCCACTTGTGATGTACAGAGAAGTGGAGTTGATTTTGAACAAATTATGGGAAAAAAATCTGGCTTCCATTCATCCAGGACTCAAGAATCTAATGAGCCTGAAGTACAGAAGTAATGCTAGGAAATTATCCTTGTACAAAATACAGCCTAGTGATAGTTGTACTGTCAATTATTATCAGGAAAGAAGCTATTTGACACCATGAAGCAAAGGGTTAATCTATGGAAACTGTGGAAAAAATGTGGGACTATAACCTGAACTTTCTTGGTTCTTATTTTTTGGGGATATTAGAAAAAGAGATAAGTAGTATCAATAGCCTATAGAATTTTCTTGGTATCAGTAGACATGACCCTTGTTTCTCAAAACTGCTTCAACTACATTAGGGGGGGAAAGGCAGATAGCAAAAGTGTGAAGTATTAATTTTTGGTTAGGAGATAGAACAGAGATCAGCTAAAATGTTACAACAGGCTGAGAGTATAAAGGTAAAAGGTAAAGGTTCTCCCACACAGTCGTGTCCGACTCTAGGGGCCGGTGCTCATCTCCATTTGTTAGCCGAAGACCCAGCGTTGTCCGAAGACGCTTCCGCGGTCATGTGGCTGGCATGACGCGCACGGTACGCTGTTACCATCCCACCGAAGGGGTACCTATTTATCTACTGTATTTGCATTTGCATGCTTTCGAATTGCTAGGTTGGCAAGAGCTGGGGTGAGTGCGGGAGTTCACAAACCATAAAATGTATAAATTATTGCTAAAAGGAGAAATGGTAGAGGAACAAGTTAAAGACTGTATGATAAAATGAGCAAAAAATATTGGTCACAATATACAAATGCAGCAATGGGAAGATATGTGGAATAAAGGGTTAAAATTTACTTTGTGCTATAATTTGAAGGAAAATTTTTATAAGATGATGTATAGATGGTATATGACCCCACAAAAACTTGCTAAAATGTATGGGAATGTTTCCAACTTGTGTTGGAAATGCAAAAAAAGAGAGGGGTCTTTTTACCATATGTGGTGGACATGTGAAATTGCAAAGAAATTTTGGACTCAGATACATTCGTTAATGCAAAAAATTTTACAAATTCGAGTTCCATTTAAACCGGAATTATTTCTATTGGGAATATGGGAAGAACAAATAGGAAAACAATTTACAAGAATTATGCAATATATGATTACAGCAGCACGACTTGTATATGCACAAAATTGGAAAAATCAGATCTTACCTACGATACAAGATTGGATGTTCAGACTGATGGTTATGGCAGAAAACGACAAATTTACATGTTCATTAAAAGAAAACTCAAATTTTTATTTTCTTAAAGAATGGAAACCATTAATGGACTATTTGCAACATGCAGGAGGGGCAAAGCTTATCTGGGGTTTTGAAGACTAAAATATACATTGTTTATTTGTTCAGTCGCTTCCGACTCTTCGTGACTTCATGGAGCAGCCCACGCCAGAGCTTCCTGTCGGCCATACATGCATGGATATATTAGACAGGAAATGTTGTTGGATGTAATATATAGAGCTAGCATGTAAGATAAAAAGTTTTTTTTTAATTACTAAGACCAGAGATATATCGGAAGTTGACTAATTTCTATGCTTATCTTTTTCTTTTTTTCTTTTCATTTCTATACACTTTTACTTCTTTCCTTGATTTGTATTTCTATTTCTTTTTCATTTTCACCCTTTTAACTATGTATTTTAAAAACTCTAATAAAATTTGGAAAAAAAAGACTTTAATTTTTCCCCCTTTTAAAGTTGCTTTATTTATTATCTTTTCATACAAGTTTAATATTCCACCATAAGAGTGCAAGGCTCCACTGGCCACGGCTGCCACCTGCTCTTTGAGCAGGAGCTGCGAGTCCAGGAAAAACCCCAGGTTCCGCACCGGATCTGTCCGGGGCAGTGCAACCCCACAGAGTCAAAGATGATAAGTTCCCGGATACTCGGGAGCCCCCAACCCACAGCCACTCCGTCTTACCAGGGTTCAGCTGAAGCCTGTTGTTCCCCATCCAGACACCCACAGCCTCCAGGCACCGAGAGAGGGTGGTCACAGCATCACTTACGTCACCCAGGATGGAGATGTATAGTTGAGTATCATCAGCATATTGATGATACCTCACCCCGTGGCGATGGATGATCTCACCCAGCGCTTTCATGTAGTTAAAGACCTGGCTCTGCCGCCGGTCCTGGGACGACAGAGGCGGCAGTGCCTCCTGGGGTTGGCTGGCCCCGTAGTGGTATGGTCCATCCTGCGGTCCCCCCTTGGATTTTATGTAATTTATTATTATTATTATTCGATGTATTTTAGATACTGTTTTTGTATTTTTAAACTTTCAATTGTTGTAACCCGCCCAGAGTCCCTTGCAAGGGAGATGGGCGGGGAATAAATTGAAAATAATAAAAATAAAGAGGAGCGGAGAGAGTGCCGAACCCTGCGGCACCACACAAAGGAGGGGCCGTGGGCCGGATCTCTCGCTCCCTATCAACACCGATTGGGACCAGCCCTGGAAGAAGGAGGTAAACCAGCGCAGAACCACGCCACCCATCCCCAACTTCCTGATCCGACCCAAAAGGATACCATGGTCGATATCGAAAGCTGCTGAGAGGTCAAGAAGAGCCAGGATGGATGCACTGCTACTATCCCGCTCCTGCCAGAGATCATCCATAAGTGTGACCAAGTCTGTTTCCATCCCATATCCGGGCCTGAAACCCAACTGAAAAGGGTCCAGATAATCAGTTTCATCCAGGACCCTCTGGAGCTGCAGCGCCACCACTTTCTCAACCACCTTCCCTAAAAAGGGGAGGTGGGAGACTGGATGAAAATTGTCCAGGATGGTGGGGTCCAGTGATGGTTTCTTGAGGAGGGGGCACACCAACACCTCTTTGAAGGCCGCCAGAAACACTCCCTCCCCTAAGGATGAATTCACCATCGTCTGGACCCACCCACACGTCACTTCCCGCAATGCCTTCACCAGCCAGGAGGGACAAGGATCTAATTGACAAGTGGTGGCGTTTACAGACCCGAGAATCCTGTCCAGTATCCTTTTGATAGGAGGTGGCTTTAAAAAGTTTGAGATACATCAGTGCAGGATGGCCATCATTATATATTGTCTCTGTGGTTTGAGGATCTGCAATTACAAAATACATACCAGAGTATTTATACTTGATATCTTTGGTAAATGATCTCACACATCCATAGTTTCTAGTGTGTATTTACACTTATGCCAAATGTCACCTAGTCTTTTGTGCATGCATAAAATAGTTTTTCACAGCCTCATTATCCGCAGTTTCATTATCCATGGTTGTTTGACTGGAAGGAACACACACCTACAAATAATCAGGACCATCCTATATAACAATATACTATTGCCAAGTATGGAGAAATTGTTTCTATGTACCAACCTCTGAAGAGGCCCATATCATCAAAAATGAATAACAAAACTTCCCTCTGTGGAGTCCTTGGTGCTCTTTGAGCTTGGTTGTTTGCTTGCAGACATTTCATTACCTGACTAGGTAACCTCGGTGCTAGTGAGTGTGGGGTTTGCTTCCTGTTTATATACAGTAGCTTGCCTTGCCACTGTTGGTGGGGGAGTGGTTTTCTCCTTGGTAGTTCCTTGATTAAGGAACTACCAAGGAGACAAACAAGTAGAAAATAATACCCTAATCAAGGAACTACCAAGGAGAAAACCACACCCCCACCAACACAACGTCTGCAAACAACCAAGCTCGGAGAGCACCAAGGACTCCACAATTCAACCCTGAGCTATGTATATTCTCTTCTATTGGTAAAACTTCCCTCTTTGCAATCTTTACATCTTTTTTGTTCTAACAGCTAATTTAAAAAATGACATTCTAGTTCTCAATGTTTGCATTGCTTGAGCTAAAGCCCATATGATCTCCTATATCAAGATCTACAAATAATCTTGTTATACTCATGGGCTTCCATTCTTCTTTACAAAGTCTCTCTCTTCTGGCATAGGCTCAATGGAATTTAATCTAAAGTGCACTTTTACATATACATCTGTCTTTCTGAGGGCAATTTTGCATTGTAGTCTAAGCTGCTTGTTTCCCATGTTGCACCCAACTATTTCCTAAGCCAACTTCAGAATTGCAGTGAGTTGGCAACTGGGCTGGGGCATCTTTTATGCAATTTAGAATGAAAATGTATTTCCACATACATTTCCCAATATTTGCTAAGAATGGTTTAAGCTAAAAACAAAAAAGTGACAAAGTTCTCGTTTACTGCAGTACATATTCTATTCGTACAACTTCAGTTCTACAAGTCTTCTGAAATTATAGAAAGTCAGCTATCATACATATTATTTTAAATTATTTTTTCATTAATACTAAATAAATGTTTGGGATTTTTCTCCCCTTGATTGATGATATCCTTACTTGGATCTTAAAAATGGGCCAAGTAAATGTATAACTCATGTGTGTACCAGTGGGTGGATATATATCTTTGCCCTACCTAATATTGACCAAGAAGTTAAAGCTATTTTGAAAATGCACCTAATTAGATGGTATATCTCTAACTCCATAAAGATACCACAATTATAACAACAAGGAATTATTCTTTGGTTGGGAAGATTTTTAGCTCGATTTTTAAAAATTGGCTTTTATGTAGTGCTCTGCAATGTTTAAAGGTCTGAGGTCTAAAATTTGGAGCCTTTGAAATATACCTTCACAATCTTAAACAATGTTTTAACAGAACAGCAGCGTGGAAACCTGGAATTATCTAGTGCACTGGAATCAATATCAAGCAATATTTCTCTTTGAAAGAAATTTAGTCTGACAGAGAGGAGTAAGAGCAATATAACAGAAGTGAGACCATAACTAAAGAGCTGTATATAGAAGTTTCCTATAAAGGAAGACAAATTAGTTGATGTCACTAGAGCAAGGAACCATAGTGACAAAGTAAAATGTTATCCAGGTACTCTAATACTTTATTACCACTATTGTAGGTCACTAAACTTCATAAGCCATATCTAACCATTTTGATAGCAATTTATAAGCTAACAATGGTAACAAGGGAGTAAGGTGCTTTAAAGTACTAGCTATTTTCAGAGACACCTGGGTTCAAACATGGTTTAGGACATAAATGAAATAGGATTGCTTATCTCAGCCTGCTCTCTAGTGGACAGTGATACATAAAACTAGCACCGAAACAGGAATATCTAAACAGAAATAAACCTCATATTTTTTCTCTACATTATCACTGCATACATACCTTCTCTCCTGATTTAAGTTAAGGAGAATTACATGCTTCCTCTACTAATTAAATTGAAGGAGTCAGTCCTAGGGAAATACCATCCCTTGGTAATGATTCTCTAATGGTCAAAACTCACTCTGCAAGCCACCACCAGTAAAATGTTGAGTTGGCCAATCAAAAGCCCTAATAGGAAAAATAGCCCAAGTCTTAAGGGTTATCAATAATAGCTAACAAGGCAAGAAGTTCAAAATATCATTTGAGTTGTATTGTTGTCACAGTGAAAGCTTTCTGCAATCCCTTTCTTTGGAAAAAAATATCTATAACTGTCCCTGTATGGAGAAAAAAAGATGCAGCTGCTTAAGAGTTGTGTTTCCTTTAATTAACTGATATCTTAAATTAGCTGTGCCTTTTTGTCTACCACCTGTGCAAGCTTGAAAAAAAAAGAGGAGCTGCTTTAATGAAGAGCAGAGAGGTGCTGTGCTTATCTGAGGCCTTAAGCATTTCTTAACCATTTTCTTCAAAGTAGACTTAGCCCTACTAGAAAATCCTGTAGAACAAGGGTGTCAAGCACAATTAAAAGCAAAGCAAAGCAAAGCAAAGCAAAACTTCCAAGCTATTACCGCTTTCTATTTATACTGGCATGAATAAGATTTTATTTCATAAAGATCTGATTATTATATATACTTCTTGTGGGTGGGCTAGATGCAGATAGATAATGGAAAGCAATAATGAGTTTAGTTTGAATATCAAGTATCAGAAACTTTGGAAGAGAGATTCCACTGAAAGTTAGAACTGACAGATTATGGTTGGAAAGTGAGGGGAAATGTAGAAAACAACTATGTACATGGAGTTAATTGTTAAGTCAATGGACCCCAGGCTCTAACACAGAGCTTTCCAAACTTTTCATGTTGGTGACACACTTTTTAGACATGCATCATTTCATGACACACTCTTACAGCAGGGCACAAGGCAGGCACTAGGACCTGCGCGGAATCCTGGCAGGGCTCAGAGGCAGCAGCCGCCACACACTGCAGCCGACACACTAACGTGTTCCGGCACACAGTTTGGAAAGCTCTGCTCTAACATTTATGCAGCAAGCAAACCTTCAAGACAGCTGTATTAAGTTACTGTGTCACAAGCGTACAAACCTTGAAATGGTTGGGCAAACCTTCCCACAGGTCATGAAATCCTGCTACAATGCTCTGAATGAGCTTGCTCCCGTGCTGTAATGTTAAAATTGTGAAATTTCTCTGGGATGGCAATTCCAATCTCCCCCATTTGAAATACAGCTTGAAAAGAAATTGAACATGCACTTAAATTTCAACCTGTGATATAAACTGAGGCAATTTACCAAGAAACTATCAGTTTTTGCAGGTTGTCAGTTTCTGACCTGACAATGAAATACTATATATCTAGAAAGAAGATACAGATTATATGAGCATAACGGGCTCATGTGAGCTCATGCTTTTAGCCCTGGAGCTGAAAAGAATATTAATAAAGCCATATGTCTTTTTGCTAATTGTCCAATTAAAAAAAAGATCTGCTAATGTAAGACAATTTTGATGGATTTCATGTTCTATTGCCAGCTGGCACTAACCATTATCCTTTTAAAATATTTTCTTCCACTTTTCTTTTGAAAAAGAAAAGAAGAAGATGGATGAGCTGCTAAAAACAGAAATGAATGGGAGAATAGAAAGGTATTTGATTAAGGTCTTGCTGCTTTCTAAAGTATGTTATTAAGCTTAGATTGAAAATCTAAATTTAAAAATTAATTTGCAGCATAATACAAACAATAATGCACAGTGTATTGTATAGATATATATTAATGTCTATTAATCTGTAAAATTCTTCATGCAATAAAGCATATTTAATATGGCAAAATTTGAAACAGAATTTTTAATGTTTTCTCTGTATTTGCAGTGTATACAAATTGATATTCCCTGTAACAGATGTAAAGTAGCAGGGTTACTTGTTAATGTCATGATAGCTATTTAATTACAATATTAAAACTACTATAACGATTAACAACAACAACAACAGCAACAACATATTGTGAGATCAGAGTGGAGTTGGAGGTGCATCAGCAAATCCAATATTGCTAGGAGCTCCATGGTCAACTGTGATCTGCTGGGAAAATATGGAAGCTAGTTAGATGCAGAAGATTCTGATTATCATTCAGTTCATCTATGTTACTCACAGAGATTGTAGTTGAAGTGAAACACTGTGAGTGTTTTACAAAACCAAGTAATCTATATTTGTTTCTGCAGGCTGTACAGCAAGACCAGGTATAAAGCAAAGTGAAAAGATTGCTAAGTAGCAGAATTCTTGCTGTAAAATGGTAAATATGCAGAGAGATTAAGGCAACTGAAAACCTGGGTGCTAGCAAAGAAACAGGATTTTCTGTTTTTTAAAAAAAGTGCTATAATACTAGTAATTTAATTCTGGGTGTATTCATAAAATCCTTTCTTATTGCCCTATATTCCAACCTTCCCATTTTCTGATTGCTAGTGGGTGCTTACATTATTTAATGTTTCCCCATATATTACTCACAGTATTGCCAAAAGTATCTCTCATAAAATAATAGAATAAAAATTGGAAGTCACCTTGGAAGTTTAGTTCAACCTACAAGTCATGATAATCTTCAGTTCAGGATATATCAACAGTATCTCTGACAGACAGCTGTTCAGTCTCTATTTAAAACCTCCCCCCCCCCAACAATCTCTATTTGGGCAACAATTGTGACTGAGAGTTTATCGTCATTGCCTGGTTGCCTAGTCACTAGAACAGTCACACAACTATTTCTAGAGAGCAGAAATGGATAATTTACCCTCTGTTAATCTGCCACTCAGCTTCAAAATGGCCCCAAAGCATTTTTTTTGCTCCATTTTCAAACTACAGGTTTCTATGTTAAGTCACCCAATGAGCACTCCTGTTCATTTGAGATAATGGATCTCAAGTCAGTTGCAGCCTAGCCCTAGCAGTTCATTAGCTACTTTTGAGGAAGGAACACCCCTTCAGCTGAGTCAATTCTTACAATACTCTCTAATATCTCTTAAAGCTGTATTTTACTGTGAATTCTAAACTAGCACAGGGGTTATGATATTTCCTGTATGGATAGAACATTGATGGTTTGAAAGCCATTGAATTACTATTGTACTTTCCCTGAGCTTCCTGATTTTTCCTGTGCTTTTTTAAAAAGTGAAGTAGTGCAGCATTTCACTGTTTTTCCAGTCTCCTGAAAAGCATTCCTGCTAGTTTTTGAACCAGCAACTTTCTATTTATAAGGCAAGAGTTATAACTATTGTACTATTAATAGTATTCCTGAGAATGGTAGCTCTAAAAATATTAGAAGAAATAAGGGCAATAAGAAAGGATTATTTTTTTAAAAAAATATCCTTGTACCTGCATGTATGTACATTTTGATGCATTAACTTTGTATGTATACATTCAATTTAACCTTGTGTGTATGTATTAAAGTGTGTGTATGTCCAGGAATACTCATCCACAAGAAAGAAAACAACTGGCAATTGCTTTCCTGGAACAGAAGGGTGGGAGGGCAGAGAAGAAGGGAAACTGCCATTGTGAAAACATACTAGTCTGTAATCCAGACTGAATACCTTGTAAGCTGTTGCCAAAGTGTCTTAAGTCTAAATAGAATTTTCTTAAACTAGCTTAGAGTCAAGCTGGCGTGAGCACAGGACAAGAACAGTTTAAATGGAATGTGGGGATATGCCCTGAATTGCCGTGGATTCCAATGCTGTGGACAAAAACATGGGGATTTCTATCTAGCATAACATTTTTGTCTGAACATGAATACATTCTGGTTTAAATAATTTTAAATCAGTATTTTACATCTATCTAATTCCAATGCCATTCAAGTCAGAAGTTGGCATTGTTGAGATCAGAGAACAATTTCGAATGTTTACTAATTTTACAACGGGTATGCTTCATATCCTAAAACCATAATTTGGAAAAAGCTTCAGTTTCAATGTCTGTAATACAGATGGACTCAGTTTGAAATAACATCTTAAAATATTTTTTGTTGTTATGAATGAAGAAAAATCAATAATCCTGAGAGCCAATCGATATGCAAGCAAATTGTATATAATTGTGTATTTTAATAAGAAGCAACAAAATCTAGTATAGCTGTCTTAAGCATCCATTTTAGAGATCTAGGACAAAACTGTACATCAGCTTGTACTATTGTGCTGTCAAAATAAGAATGTTTAATGTATTACCTTCATGCTGTAGCTCTTAACACTGAATTTTGAGACAATGGATATGGGTTAAAACTCTCAAGTTACACTAGATGTTTTCAGTGATATACTAGTGCATTTCACAGGCTGTTTCCTACTGTCCCTTCTCCTGAAAGGGAAATTTGATTTTCTCCTGTTTCCAGTAGTGAGCAGAGCTCATCACTGATGGGCTGGTATCGAAGAGAAATCAGTAAGCAAAGAATCCCACATGGCTTTGAAACACAATTACTACCACATATATTATCAATCTCTCCAGATCAGAATTCGTCTGTATAGTGAATCACAGACACCTGACTTTATTTGGCTTAACTAGGCTTGGCAGAAATGTTTCATACTCTTCACAGGGTGCAGGATCTTTATTGCAAGCTACAATGAAGTCATGTTAAAGAGTTGATTGTCCTCTATCAGTGGGAGGATGCAATTCCCTCTTGTACTCAGGGCAGTATAAAAAGGTTCCCCCTGCACATTTGTGCAGTCGTGTCCGACTCTAGGGGCCGGTGCTCATCTCTGTTTCTTAGCCGAAGAGCCAGCGTTGTCCGAAGACGCTTCCACGGTCATGTGGCCGCATGACGCGCACAGAACGCTGTTACCATCCCACCGAAGGGGTACCTATTTATCTACTTGCATTTGCATGCTTTCAAATTGCTAGGTTGGCAAGAGCTGGGGCTAGTGTGGGAGCTCACTCCGTCACACGGGGCTAGGGATTCGAACCTCCGAACTTGCGATCTTCCGATCGACAAGCCTGGCATTTTACCCGCTGACTCACCACGCCCCTTAGTATGTGTAATTATATATATATTAAGCCTTAGTACAGAGCTTTCTAAACTGTGTGTCGGGACACGTTAGTGTGTCGGCTGCAGTGTCTGGGTGTGTTGCGGCTGCTGCTGCCTCCGAACCCTGCCAGGATTCCACGCAGGTCCTAGTGCCTGCCTTGTGCCTTGCTGCCTCCAAACCTGCTGTGATTTTGCGCAGGTCCTAGTGCCTGCCTTGTGCCTTGCTGCCTCCAAACCTGCTGTGATTCTGTGCAGGTCCTAGTGCCTGCCTTGTGCCCTACTGTAAGAGTGTGTCGTGAAATGATGCATGTCTAAAAAGTGTGTCACCAACATGAAAAGTTTGGAAAGCTCTGCCTTAGTACATGGCAGTATAACCCATTACTTTTTCCTCCTGCCTTTCCCTCCTTTGAACAGACTTTGTACTTCATAGTCTGATTGCATTCAGGAGGATGCTGAAGATTGGGTTGTTCCAGAGAGCATTCTAATCAGATTGGGCCATCTTCTGTTTTATTTTTCTTGCATTGTTATTTTACAATTATTAAGATTTGAGTTTATGTCTATTTTTATGCCCATTGTGGCTGTTTCAAACTGTTCATTTATACCACATAAGCTGCTAAGAGTGAAATTGATTGTGGCAGAATATAAATGCAATAAAGAAATAGCTTTGATGCCCAGGAGTTGCTTGTTGACCTAACTGACATCATCTTCTTAAGAACCACTGGCCTCTGCTTACATCACTCATACATTATGTGTATAGCATTAACTGTTAATTTGGCCCATTGCCATGCAAACAGAGTCTCTACATCAGTCTTGTTTAATTTGGCTGCCTTCCAGATAGGTAGACTTCAGCCTTCAGAATTCACAATGATCCTGACAGGCTCCCAAGCTGGGGGCAGTTGTTCTATGCTCTAGTCAGATTCAACCTTTGTTCTATGATTTCACCATAGTTCCTAGAAATCCAATCACATTCTTTTCAGCATTCCTTCAAAGAGCAGTTCCTGATTAGAACAAAGATTTAATCTAGTCCAGCTATTTGTTCCCTAAGCAGCTAAATGCCACATGGCATAAAATGGACACAGTAACTGCCCCCAGCTCATGTTCAGATGTAACTTGTATTCAGAAGCGTTAGATATAATATATAGCCATCAAAATTAGCAGCTATTGGTCGTTTTATCTGCCATCAATGTATTCAATCTCCTTTTAAAACTGTCCAGTTGCTGGCCATTTCTAAATCCTTGGTGTAGCACAATCCATAACTTTTTTCCCTCTTCTGAATTTCTCCTGTTCATCTTCTCTGAATGATCTCACGTTCTGGTATTATGTGGGAGGGAAGGAAATAAAGAAGGGCTTCTACCTATTCATGTCGGCCACAAGAGTGCCAATTTTTATACATATCTGTTATATCTCCTCTTATGCACCTCTTTTTCTAAGCTAAAAGTGGTATATTTAAATTTTATATACAGATACTGGATACCTAGAATGTAGATATTAATTGGTATACCTTGTTCTTTCTTTCCTGATTATCTTAGTTTAACCTCTTAGGGGTTTCTCTGCATATCAGCTTTGGTACCTAAGAAGGGAACTACAGCTTCCTCTTTTTCTACCTCCTGTTCAAAAGCAGCACTTTGCATTAATTTTGCCGCCACAGGAGGCCAGGGTACTGGAAGGCTGATGATCATCTTACTTTCTGCTCTTTCCCCCATAGTTTTCATTTTGGCTAATTTTACAGATAGATGGTTGTGCTTATCTTGAGAATTTAATACTTTTATGAAATTTTCAGTTCTGCTGATACTAATTCCAAACTCAGTTCCTTCACAAATTCAGTGCATCACAAACCTTAACTGTGCCTTAAACAAATGAAAGATACTTAGATCTTAAGTATGATTCTAAAAATTTGGAGAAAAACAAGTATATGAAAAAATGGTTCCCATTAGACTTAGGGGAATTTGAGCCAGTTTGGTCTAGTGGTTAAGGCGCTGGGCTAGAAACCAGGAGACTGAGAGTTCTAGTCCCGCCTTAGGCATGAAAGCTGGCTGGGTGACCTTGGGCCAGTCCCTCTCTCTCAGCCCAGCTCACCTCACAGGGTTGTTGTTGTGGGGAAAATAGGAGGAGGAAGGAGTATTAGGTATGTTCGCCGCCTTGAGTTATTTATAAAAATAATAAAGGTGGGATAGAAAATAAATAAATAAATAAATAAAAATTACATTCAGTTTAATGTCTTCCCTCAGGAAAAAAAAACCAGAAGTCTAATTTATTTATTTATTTATTTATTTATTTATTTATTTATTTATTTTTATCATATTTATATGGCCGTCCACCTCACAAAACGTGACTCTGGGCAGCATACAATAAAAACTGTAAAATAATATTAAAAAACGTTCCACAATTAAAAGGTTAATATTATTATTAAAAGGCTAGGAGAGAGCATTAGACATTACAAACAATGTAACCGCCTCATTAAATCACCATTTCCTTGAGACCCCCAAGCCTGTTGACCCAGCCAAGTTTTGAGGGACTAATTATTACTAGTGCCATCATAACTCTCTCCATGTAGGCACTGCTGGAGGCTTCTAACGTTATGCACATACGGTATTTATTCTTGGGTTATTGGATGTTTAGCATTTTCCCCATCAGTCCCTACTTCCATGTTCTAATGCACAGGAGCAGAATGATGCTGCACAATGCCCCTGTTCTTAAGATCTCTTGTTTGGTTTAAATATTCTTGGTGCTGAGCCATGACTGGCTTTGTGGTCAATGGAATCCTGTGGGTCTTTGGGCTGTTTTGGGATATAAGCATCTGGAAAAATGATCTGAGATACAGCAGTAACTTCAGTGGGAGTACTTAAAAGTTAAGCCACCTGTTTTTAACACTGATGAGCACATCATATCAGCAGAAAGGAACTGCAAGACAAGCATAATTTTTCTGTTGGTGTAGGATTGCCAGGAGAAGAGAATTTAGGACCGCGGAAATCCCGTCTCCCTTGGATAGGTGCTAAGACAGGGATATGGTTGCACTGCATGATTAAAATTTTGCTGACATCACATTTTATGATTTTTTTTCTCCCCTCCCCTTGGTTTTTAATTAATAGGACATTTACATGAAAACAGAATCTTTGTTTCTTAGGAGCTCATCTGCTTCTGAACTTGTCACAAGCAGAATGGTATATTTTCAGGTGAGCAATAAGGAGAAGGAACAGATGTGCTCTTAAGAACCAAAGATCTTTTTGAATGCAAATTTAGTTCTAATAAAAGCAGGTGAAGATAAAAACAGAAAATACATTCTACAGAAAGTGATGGCATTTTTAAAAGAGACAATGGTGTCTCACAAGAGCAATCTCAATGCGGAGTGTTAAAATTTAAAACAGAGAATGAAACATAAAAATACAGTATAAAATCAAAGACATATGAGACTCTGGAGAGGAATGAAGTAGGAAGGATTATGACTTTTATTGGGCTAAGTCCCACTGGTGAAAATATTCCTTTTATTTTAAAAAAATGTCCAAAACCAGAGCCCAAAAAATTCTATTAAGCTTACAAACAGGTACAGATACTGGTTTAATAAAGTATCTTCTTTGGGATAAAGACTTGGGCCAAATACACTCAAGCACATTCTAGGTTATTAGCAACGTGCTGGTAGGCAGCAGGTAGATATTATCTACATGGCAAGCTTTTATGCTGGTCAAAATTAGTCTGTCATATCTTTTTGCTTCTACCTGCTTGTCATCCAGATGTTTGCAGCCCATTTATGGAAACCTTACTCAAAGTAATAGTGAGTAACAGGAGAACTTTGAATACTGGAAAATCTGTGGTGGACCACAATAGTGGTATTTTTGTTGCCTGCAATACCCTTATTCTAGCATCACACAGGGTACTTGCAACTCCCATCCATGGGTCAGTTGCAGACAGCGGGCTGCTTATGACCTATGAGTCCTCTCCATTTTCCTTATGAAAGTTCTAGTAAAGTCATCTTCCTTTCTTAAAAACTTCTCCCACTCTCCAAAACCTGATCACTGATGGCCAAGTTGTTATATCTGCAAAGATGATTGCATTATTCTGTGTGTCTCACTTACAAACAGGAAAATAATAATGGAGAAAGAGACCAAGTCTTGGCTCTTTGGGCACTGACATCATTAAACCTCTGGGTGCTGTCTAGGGAGAATAATTATCCCACCGTGTCATAGTCTTAAAACAAATAATGGGGGAAGCTTAAAGGAAGGACACCTATTAGATTGACAACATCTTTAAACTCAAGAGCAGCAATAAGGGCTTATCCACTCATCCAGCTTGGCCCAGAATGAAGATGGCTCCTTGGCTGCCAGTTCACCAAAACCACAGAGTCTTCTCTGGAGGCATTCACTACCCTGTGTCTGTCCTCCACCTGCTTTGGACAGAACACATACTTCATTGTTAAGACAGAATTGATAGGATGTACGCTGGCTTATAGGGAAAGAGGCAGAGTAAACAGACAGACACAGAGGGCAGCATTTCTGGTTAAAAAGTCAGATTATTTACTATAAATAAAGGCAGAGTTGTATCTACATGGTACAGCATTGCAAAAGGAAAAACAAAACTTACAAGTAGAGTATACACAGAAAATGCACATGTGTTGGCTTCCACTGTACGACAGATATGAAGGAGCATATTGCCATGGCATCACGCACATGGCATCACGCACATGGCCAGGTATAGCTCACACTTCTATTAGTCCACAGGAGCAAAAAACACAAATGACATGGCTAAAAGACACAAGAAGTCAAGAAGCATAGAACACCATTTTGCATGGATAGAAATAGGCTTTTTCCAGCTTTCTGATTGGAGGAAAACTTAGGTTAGGCCAAAAGCATAACCTGTCAATAGGTGGCAATGTCGCAGCAAGCATGCTGTCTCCTCCCTCCCTCTGCTCCCCCCCCCCCCAGCAGGCTTCCCACGGAGGGAATCAGGAGGACTTGTTCCCATGCAAACGTTTAGGAACTAGCCAAAACAATACACACGTGACAGTTGTTATCTGGCCACCTGCACTTCACGTCACCATGAGAAAGCTGTGCTTTGTATAGAAAACAATTTGCCAAAACAATTTTCATGTGGGAAATCTGACAAGAATATGGGTTGAAAATGCAATCTCCCTGCTCCTACATTGGATAGCACCACTTTAATACTGATACGTAGAAAATCTGTGTCAAGGCAGTTGTTTGTTGTTTATTTGTTCAGTCGCTTCCGACTCTTCGTGACTTCATGGGCTAGCCCACGCCAGAGCTTCCTGTCAGCCGTTGCCACCCCCAGCTCCCCACGGTCAAGTCCATCACCTCCAGAATATCATCCATCCATCTTGCCCTTGGTCGGCCCCTCTTCCTTTTGCCTTCCACTTTCCCTAGCATCAGCATCTTCTCCAGGATATCCTGTCTTCTCATTATGTGGCCAAAGTACTTCAGTTTTGCCTTTAATATCATTCCCTCAAGTGAGCAGTCTGGCTTGATTTCCTGGAGTATGGACTGGTTTGATCTTCTTGCAGTCCAAGGCACTCTCAGAATTTTCCTCCAACACCACCGTTCAAAAGCATCTATCTTCCTTCGCTCAGCCTTCCTTATGGTCCAGCTCTCGCATCCATAGGTTACTACGAGGAATACCATTGCTTTAACTATGCGGATCTTTGTTGTCAGTGTGATGTCTCTGCTCTTAACTATTTTATCCAGATTTGTCATTGCTCTCCTCCCAAGAAGTAGACGTCTTCTGATTTCCTGGCTGCAGTCAGCATCTGCAGTAATCTTTGCGCCTAGAAATACAAAGTCTGTCACTGCCTCCACGTTTTCTCCCTGTATTTGCCAGTTATCAATCAAGCTGGTTGCCATCATCTTGGTTTTTTTGAGGTTTAACTGCAACCCAGCTTTTGCACTTTCTTCTTTCACCTTCGTCATAAGGCTCCTCAGCTCCTCTTTGCTTTCAGCCATCAAAGTGGTATCATCTGCATATCTGAGATTGTTAATGTTTCTTCCAGCAATTTTAACTCCAGCCTTGGATTCATCAAGCCCAGCACGTTGCATGATGTGTTCTGCGTACAGGTTGAATAGGTAGGGTGAGAGTATACAACCCTGCCGTACTCCTTTCCCAATCTTAAACCAGTCCATTGTTCCGTGGTCTGTTCTTACCGTTGCTACTTGGTCATTATACAGATTCCACAGGAGGCAGACAAGATGACTTGGTATCCCCATACCACCAAGAACTTAACACAATTTGTTATGATCCACACAAAGGCTTTAGAATAGTCAATAAAACAGAAATAGATGTTTTTCTGAAACACCCTGGCGTTCTCCATTATCCAGCGGATATTGGCAATTTGGTCTCTAGTTCCTCTGCCTTTTCTAAACCCAGCTTGTACATCTGGCAATTCTCGCTCCATGAATTGCTGGAGTCTACCTTGCAAGATCTTGAGCATTACCTTACTGGCATGTGAAATAAGTGCCACTGTTCGATAGTTTGAACATTCTTTAGTGTTTCCCTTTTTTGGTATGGGGATATAAGTTGTTTTTTTCCAATCTCATGGCCATTCTTTTGTTTTCCAAATTTGCTGGCATATGGCATGCATCACCTTGACAGCATCATCTTTCAAGATTTTAAACAGTTCAGCTGGGATACCGTTGTCTCCTGCTGCCTTGTTATTAGCAATGCTTCTTAAGGCCAATTCAACCTCACTCTTCAGGATATCTGGCTCTAATTCACTGACCACACCATCAAAGCTATCCCCGATATTATTATCCTTCCTATACAGATCTTCCGTATATTCTTGACACATTTTCTTGATCTCTTCTGCTTCTGTTAGGTCCTTGCCATCTTTGCTTTTGATCGTACCCATTTTTGCCTGGAATTTACCTCCGATGTTCCTAATTTTCTGGAAGAGGTCTCTTGTCCTTCCTATTCTATTATCTTCTTCAAGGCAGAATGTCAAGAATGTCAAGGCAGAATGATTCAGATTTTACAATGTAAAGGTGCACAGTGTATGTGTATGGGGGAGGGGGGAATTAAAACAAATAATGGAGGGACCATTATTCTTTTGAGTATAGAGGAACAATGGAATGCATCACATTCTGAAGAAAATAAAAATGATGGCTGCCAGATGGTGGATATTGCTACTGGCCATGACAAAAATAATGAAAAAGAAGAAAAAGCTAAGGGGGGAGCATAAAATGGAATGCAAGTAGCAAAACTAAAGCAGACTTAACCAATAAGTAACAAACTAAATGTGACTTTAATGGAACAGTGCTATTAACACCTAATTATCAGCAGTAGAAAGATCTGAGAGTATCAATAACATGTAATTGCATTTATATCTGCAAAAATAATGGCCCCAGTGCTGCAAGATTGACATAATAGCCACACATAGAGAAAGGCTGGCAAGTATGCAGACTTTGGGAAGGATCTAAACAAGCTTGGAGCTTATGGAGGCTGGAATTTGGAATCAAGTCACTTATGAGTGGAATGCCTGCTGTTTGGGAACATTCTGGCTACCTATTCTATTCATATATTTCGAAGTGACATCCTTGAAGGCTTAACTAGCAGTTCACCTGGATGGAACAGGAGCAGATTGACTATATAATTCAAAAAAATAAAATCCTTCCACATTTATGAACTGAAAATATTAACACTAATAAAAAGGGAAAACAGGAGTCCCATTTGGCATGGCTTCATTCTGTAGAAAAGGCAAACATTTGCACATGGCAAATCACAAATGGATAAAAGCTCCAATGAGAACTTCATAAGCCATCTGCTAGTTGCCTAATGAGGCCAGTAACTACCATTGTTTACAGTCAAACACTGGGGGTCATGGATTTTTGCTATAATGAAAGAGTCAATGCATCACTGCTGAAAGAAAAAGAGTACTTATCCTTGCAGAAGGCTAATTATAAATACAATAAAAGAACAAATTATTCCCCCCCAAATCTGCTCAGGTCTATAGAGAAATTGAATTTGGAAGGCAAGATACAAAATCATGAAGCCTGATTTATTTTCCATTGGTCCTAAATTCTGGTGCCACAAACTAAATCACGAGGTTTTTTTTTTCCTTTCCATAATCTGCATTTCTTCTAAACCTTAGAAGCTCCATGTTCTTTGCACAGTGTTTTGAATCTAGATTTTTTTTCTGGAGGTACCAGGGCTCTAATATGCACATGGAGCTTTCCCTCTTCGTTGCAACAAAAGGGGCAATTCTATTTGTGTTGACAGGGTTGACCATGAAGCAAAATATTATTTGTGTTTATTTAATTTTAGCTTGTACCTATGGGAACCACAGATAGTTTACATAGTATTCTCTCAAGTTTTTCCCACAACAACAATCCTGTGGTGGTAAGTTGAATTGAGAGAGAGTGACTGTCCCAAAATGTGGTTCCATGTCTTAGGATGGACTTGATCCTGCATCTCCCAGATCCAATTCTAACAAATCTTACAGGAAAAAACCCTCTAGGGATAACAGATAGAAAATAAAAGTAAAGTCTTCTTCAAGTTAAGCCTAACTCTTTGTGACTATTTTGAAGTTTTTTTCAGCAACAATATGGAAGTAGTTTATCAATGGTGCCTTCTTCCTGGATATTTTTTCAACTTCCCAGTCTAGCCTGCAGCTCTGGATTTCCCAGATGATTCCCCCATCTAAGTAGTATCCTGAGCTGACCCTATTTAGCTTCTGAAAATATGTACTATTTAAATAATGTTTTAAAATTTATAATATTTGTGTAATGCCCACCAGATACAGTGTAGTGAGTAAGGTGCTGGGCTAGGAACACCTTACTCAGCCATGGAAGCTCATTGGATGATTTTCTGCCAGTCATTCTCTCTCAGTCCAACTTACCTTACAGGGTCGTTGTGGGAAAATCAACTGGAGGAAATTAATTGGAAGAAAGGAGAGATGTAAATCTGAAACTGCTGCTGTTGCAGCAGCAGTAGCACACTATTCAAACTGAACATTTAAAGACTGCTAAAAGGAAGCCAGTATGTAATATGAAAAAATGGAGAGACAATTAAGTTGTCAGTAAGTCTGATCTGTTTCAGGTGATCTTCAAGAGCCAATTTGTAATCAATTCTTCATCAGTAAAAAAAAAATCCTGCAATTTCCCAGTAGTGACTAATCTGAATCACTTCTCAGTGATTTAAAATACATATCCCATTATTAAATAGTTTTAAAATCTTGAGAGTCATGATACAAAGATTCCTCAGGAGATATTCTTTACAGATTACAGATGTAAATTTGCATTTTGACTGCCGAGGACTGAAGGAATCAACATTTCATCTAACTGGAAACTGTAGATGCCTTATGTCGATGAAGGTTCTCAGTCATCCAGGTGGAACAGTCTGTGGCTTGAATCATGTCAACTGGATTTCTATTTTCTCAGTAGAAACGTTTCACTCCTTATCCAAGGAGCTTCTTCAGTCTGAGTAAAGTTAGTAAGGGAATCCTTAAATACGTTTCTAGGGTGGCTGTGTGACCTTGCACCTGGGGCTAGGTCATGGTTATTTTGAGATGTTTATTTCTAAGTCCCATTATCATCTAAAGGAGGATCGTTAAGATTACCCTGCTGCTGTTGAGCTTGCGAAATGGTCTTAATCTTCCTAGGCACAGAAGACAAAGCAGGAAGGAAGATAGGGGAAAGGTTGTGCCTGAGGCCCCCACCTCTATTCAAGGAAGGATTTTCCAAGTTGGCATAAATGGATTCCTTGACCCCTCTCTCAAACCACCTATCTTCTCTGTAGATGCCTTACACTCTAAAAAATATTGCCACAAAGTAGAGTTATGGAATTCAAAACTGGGTTGTGTGATCTTTCAGCATCCCTTCCAAGTTGTTGATTCTACCCTCTTCCTGTAAGCAAGTCCTCTGTTTTGGTATGTTGTCAGGCATTCCTATTCAAAGACTTGAACTTATTGGTAGTCTTTACAAAGTTGCTCAGTAGCTTCTTCTAATTTATAGAGTACAAGTGATGGCTTTAAGAGTGGCCAATTACCATTGATGATTTTGGAAGGGTAGAACTATATCTTCTCTATCCTCTTTATCTTTTCCTTTCTTGGTAGGAAATCATGTCATTTGTGTTTATGTGTCCATGTCTGTGTGCTCAGAACAAGGACAGCCATCCTCTTCTGGCTGGAAACTGCATTATTTTTATTCATTTTTTAGCTGTTGCAAATTGCACAGGTCATGGTGGTGATGTGGTAACATTACATGGGGGGCAGGCCTGGAATGTGGGCCTTTTTCAATTAGGGGTTACTTTGTAAACAAAGGTCTACAAAGGTTTAACACATCTGTTTTACGGCTTATTTAAAAAATGTGGAACCACTTTAATTTAGAAGTTTGCCATCAAATGTTGTGGCTAGAATGGTTTGCAAATTGCTCAGCCCTGGTTTTGAAATACAGAATAGCAATTTTGGAGGTGGACTAAATTTTAAGACCATAAAAGCATATTAAAGTACTGTCTGCTGAAAAAACTGATATGAGAACAATCTGGTATATCTCTCAGAGTGTTACTCTGTCTCAATTTATGCTTAACATATAAATAACTCTATTTCTTCCAGAAAGAGAACTCATTCCAAAATGTTCTCCTTACTCAGTGTACTAGGAAGCCTATGACAATACTCAGCCTACCTGATGGGATGGTTCACTGCTCAAGTATCGTCTGACAGAGTTTCTTCATAAGGCATGTTATGGATCAACATATTCAGCCCTGAATTCTAAGAGAGCAATAGTTTTGTGCATACTGGACAACTTGCACTAAATTGCATTGGTGAACAGTTGTGCATTTTGGATGAACTGTCCATTTTACATGCAGAGAAAAGAAGCCCTATTGTGCTTGTTATTTATGATGAATACAGCCAGAACATGTGTTTCTATGAATATTTATTTTTGAAAACACACTAGTATTGCAGGGAAAAAAATGACAAGAAAGATGACTAATAATGGTTCTCCTTTTTTAGTTTAAAATTTGTTAGGAAACACCTAATCATACCTTTTAGGGGGCGTGGTGGCTCAGCGGGTAAGACGCCAGGCTTGTCAATCGGAAGATCGCAAGTTCGGAGGTTCGAATCCCTAGCCCTGCGTGTGGAGTGAGCTCCTGCACTAGCTCCAGCTCTTGCCAACCTAGCAATTCGAAAGCATGCAAATGCAAGTAGATGAATAGGTACCACTTCGGTGGGTAGGTAACAGCGTTCCACGAGCATCATGCCAGCCACATGACCGTGGAAGCATCTTCGGACAATGCTGGCTCTTCGGCTAACAAACGGAGATGAGCACCGGCCCCTAGAGTCGGACACGACTGCACAAATGTGCGGGGGGAACCTTTACCTTTTTAATCATACCTTTTAACTTCATAAGCCTATTTTTACTGATTTAGAAACTGCTATCAAATCACTAGAGAATTTGTTACATTCCACTTTATAAACATCAAAAGATAAAGATCATACATTGTAATTATATCATCAAAATATAAGCTACTTATTAGAATAATGACTTGGTCCTGGTCTCTCTTTTTCTCCTTGTGCCTATTTAATTGTTTTCTCTATAAAATGCATGAGACAATACTTATTTACCTAAATTACAGGGAAATGTGTGGGGATGTACTTACTTATCTAAATTATAGCAGTCATTCAAGGATTAATTAGTTAATTAATGTTTGCAAACTGCTTGAAATGGGGAAAATGTAGTCAGTGAGTGTCAATTATTAAATCACAGGTTTATCTAGCTTTGCAACTGAACCCCTAATAAAGTTAGTTACATAATAGTTTCAGGTTTGAAAAGCCACTCTTACTGTCTAAAAGATATAAAGGTTTTAATTAGCAACAGTTCTGGAAAGTGCTTTTCAAGAGAAAAAATACCACTAAATATTATTAAAGGTTTTCCCTAATGAAAACAATAACAAAATATAAACTCTCAAGATATAACTGCTATTCTGGGATCTATTACCTAAGAGTTTATTCAGTGGGAATATTAAATGCATTTGACAAGTTTTTCTTGCAAATAATTATATTTGTTGCATAAATGGTAAAAAGCAAAAACTATGTGCAGTATAAATGCTATAATTTTAAACAATGTTTAAAAGCAGTAGATTAAAGAACCATTCCTGTTGGAAAAAAAATCTAGTGTTTCTTAAGCCACTGCTGCAAAGAAACTTCTAACATATATTATTCTGGCTGTGCAGTGCATAGTAATGCTGAATTCTTAATGCTACAGTGGAAATAAAATGGAACAGTGGAGGATTTAATCTAGTCTCTTATAGTTGCAGCCTCTGTGAGACATTCCAGTATACTTGACAGAACCCCTTTTCCTGGCTCTATAAGCACAGAGATGCCTAAGGATCTCTCAGATGAATGGGAAGCCCCCCATCCCCTTCCACTTGCTTTGACTCAGAACATGAGTTCCTTGCATTGAGAAAGAAAAGGGGGGGATGGACTTAGATGCACAAGGCCTCCCATTCAGTGCTTTTGGGATAGGTCCCAAAAAGGTTTTGGTTTTTTTGCATGACCACCACGTGTGATAAATGTTCCTTCTTCTTTATGGCATTTCCAACATTTGTCTGTCTTGGCAATCACTGATGGAGTTATGTACAATCTGTAAGACATTTTATACCAATTTTCCCCATAACTCTTCCCTTTGATCCACTGTGATTACTTCTCTCGAATTTTGCATCCATCTTTGCATCCATTTGCATCATACAGTTTTGCATTTGTTCCATCTATGTATCATATTTCAATAACAATTAGAAATACATCCCAATAGATTATCTTAATTTAGTATGAGCATGTCAAATTCTGCCATCTTTCTCAAGGTCCCTCCTTTTTTGAGATTGTTTTTATTTATCCAATTATTTGCAAATACATAAACCACGGTAGATTTTTTTCCTTCATTGAGCAGTTTATGTTGTGTCTTTAATCTGTTTTATGAATCCAGATATGTCATGTTGGCATATGTAAAGTCTTTTTTTTTTTTTTTTTACTATAGTTGTCCTTGGAGTAAAAAACATTTTATCGTGATGCTAATGGTGAGATTGCCAGACCTATCCTGGTTTTTAGAAGCTAGTACAGTAATTAATGTAAATCTGGAAATCTTGAGTAAATGTTCTTACTCAAATGTGGAAGTTGTATATCCTACAATTAATTGCAAGAAAAGAAGAAAAGTAAATTAGTTCCAAAGACTATTTGGATTAGAATGCGTTTTACTTGGAGAAGAGGTTCCTTTTTCTTGCTATAATAAATTGCTCTCTCTTTACATAGTAGGGCAAATTCAGTATTTGGAAACCAGAGTCAGAAAACAGGAATTTCCCCTCTACTTTTTCCACCATATACAGTATTCTCATGATAATAATGATAATTAAAATGTGGTTTGTTAAATTAAACCAGTATGTATTTGTGTAAAATTTGTGTGAAAAGCCATATGTGTACTACCAGATTTTCTATCCAGATTTCTTGACATTCTCCAGGCAATGTCCCCTAACTTCCTCCACTCTGTATTATTATTCATTTTTTTCTTCTGCTGTACATAACAAGCAGATTCATGTAACCCTTCTTAAATCAGAGAAGACGACTGCTTAGATTAAACTATCCTAATTTGCCCTGAACAAAGTCACATCTTTTGACCCATCAGGTCCATTTCAACCACATCAGGTCTGGCTATGACCATTACTAGCATCCTAGCAGATTTCAGTAAGGCAGTGTGGACCACAAGGGGAAAAATCCCCATCTTGATCATAAAATCTTCATTTCTGACCAATATCCTTATTTCTAAGAAAAGGGGAAATTACTTCATTGCATTATTTGAAGAAAAAATGATAAAATCTCCCATCTAAAGAACATAGCTGACAGTTTCTGGGACAGACCTAATTTATGCTTTATTATAGGCAAAAAGTAGAAATCAGCAACTTTACTTTTGATAAAATAAGATTACAAAGATTATGGGAAACAATTTGTCTATGACTGATCATATTGAAGAAAGTAACGGAAACCATATTCTCTGACTTCTTTCAGAAATAAGATGGAGGCTGCTGCTATGTTATTGGAACATACTAGTTAAATATAAAGCCTCAGTATATCATTGTTTAGTATATCCATTGTTATCCATTGTTTCTTATTTCTTGTATTTTTCTCTGTTTAAAGTGGTGGTGTAAAACTAGAATAAGAGATGGGTTTGATAGACTTGTTTATTAAAGATAGGTAAATAGATGGGAAAATTACCAAATGCTGGTAGAAAGGTAGTACATAGCATATAGTCTAATGTTAGGCTGACCATATTTCCTTCAGACAAAAACGGGACATTTGGGATGGCAAAACGGGACAGGGTCTTATGCCACCATGCCGGCCTCCAAACCCCGCCCCCCAGTCCACGCAATTGGCTTCCACCTGCAAACCCCGCCCCCGCCCCACACGATTGGCTCCCGCCTGCAAACCCCGCCCCCATCAGTGTGATTGGCTCGGATTTTAATTTTTCTTTATTTTTAAAGGGTATTTTTTTCTTCTACCAGTAAATGGTGCATCAGAGCTGGTGTGTTTGGGGGAGGCTGGAGTACACACACTGTGCACACAGCACCGTCATCGGCCAGGGAAGAAGGGGCGGGGATGGAGGGGATGGAGACCCACCACTGCCCCATCCCCCTCGGGCTTGGCCGAAGGAGGGAGGAGAGTCACTGCTGCTGCCACCGCCGCAGAGCAGGAGAAGCAGGAGGAGCCGGCTGCGCTCGGCTGCTTCAACCACACCACTCCGCCCCTTAATCTCTACTTAATATTATATTCTTTTTGAATATATATAGAAGAAAGAAGAAAAATGTAAATCAAGTATTTACACAATTTTTTGTTAAGAAAACTGGAGGTATTTTAATGAAATGTACGTAAGTATTGTATGGTAAAGATGTATAAGTCAAAAATTGAATTTGAAATAAATACTTAATAAATCAGTAATATAACATAAGAGAAGAAAAAGAAAATAGTGATAAGGTTAGAAATAGATATATATAAATAAAGTAGTTAGAAAGGGTTAGAGGAAGAAGAAGGGAAGAGGGAAACAGGGAAAATAATTTAAAATAAAGATATGTTATATGAAATATATTAGATAATGAATATTATAAATCAAATGTAAATATGTATACATAAATGTAGTTATTGTTATGTGTAGCGGCAACAACTCTCCTCCCTCGGCCAACCCCGATCAGATGCACACACACACACTCACAGGACAGACTGCCCTCGGCAGGAGCCGGCCGCGCTGAGGGGCTTCAGCCACACCACTCCGCCCCTCGCCACCCGCTGAAGCCCCCCAGCATGGTCAGCTCCTGCCAGGGCAGTCTGTCCTGTGAGTGTGTGTGTGTGTGTATGTGAGAAGCAGGAGTGGCCACCCTGGGGAGCTTCAGCGGGCAGCAAGGGGCGGAGTGGTGTGGCTGAAGCCCCTCAGTGCGGCTGGCTCCTGCCGAGGGCAGTCTGTCCTGTGAGTGTGTGTGTGTGTGTGTATGTGAGAAGCAGGAGCGGCCACCCTGGGGAGCTTCAGCGGGCAGCAAGGGGCAGAGTGGTGTGGCTGAAGCCCCTCAGCGCGGCTGGCTCCTGCCGAGGGCAGTCTGTCCTGTGAGTGTGTGTATGTATGTGAGAAGCAGGAGCGGCCACCCTGGGGAGCTTCAGCGGGCAGCAAGGGGCGGAGTGGTGTGGCTGAAGCCCCTCAGTGCGGCTGGCTCCTGCCGAGGGCAGTCTGTCCTGTGAGTGTGTGTGTGTGTGTATGTGAGAAGCAGGAGCGGCCACCCTGGGGAGCTTCAGCGGGCAGCAAGGGGCGGAGTGGTGTGGCTGAAGCAGCCGAGCGCAGCCGGATTCTCCTGCTCAGCGGCCCGCCAACTCTCCTCCCTCGGCCAAGCCCGATCAGATGCGCACACATACACACACACACACCCCATACGCTCTTTCTCCAGCCTCCCCATGACCAAATGCACCCGGACCTGTTGCAGGGAGGCTGGAGAAAGAGGGTGTGGGGTGCGTGTGTGTGTGTGCGCACGATTATGCTGAGCAAGTAATCTGCTCACGCGCGCACACATACACACACACACACACACACACACACACACACACCCTCTTTCCACAACCTTCCCCTGGCCTCACCACTGCTGGGCAGACAATCTCAGGATCAGGTAAGGAGGCAGGAACCTGGACTGTGGTGCTGCTTCTGCTGCTGGGATCGCACGTGGCAACTGGGCTTCCAGTTGCCGTGCTGATAGGGCCTCTTCCTGTCTTCCTGTCCTCCTTCCCGCCGGGTTTAAAAAAGGGACAAAATTGAGATTTTGATCAAAACGACGGGACGGTGGAAAAATGCTAAAATAACAGGACTGTCCCGTTCAAAACGGGACGTATGGTCACCCTATCTAATGTGCATAGGCTTTGGGAGGAGGGGAGGGAAATGAAGAAATGTGTATTGTGATGTCACAAAACAAACTCTGTCCCTTGCATAATTTTGTGTGATATCATGATGCAAGTATGATGCAGAGTTTGTGTTGTGATAATTTAACATACATTTCATCATTTTGACATCATCATGATTAGGAGCATATGCCAATGATTACATGACAAGATATAATGCATATTAAAAGAAGTAAAAATGTCTCTTGTTAAGAGCATGATTCTGCCCACTTTGTTATATGAAAGGGAAGGTTGTGTATAACAGGAGAAACAAAAAAGTAAGGTGAATACAGTGGAACGGGGTGTATGTACTGTAGTAAAATAAAGAGATTAAGAGATTAATAAGTATATGTAGTAAAATAAAGAGATAGGGTGAAGAATGGTTGATGGATAAATGTGGATTTAATTCAGAGGTGAGGTGGATGGTCACACAGAATGGGGATCAAAGCACACAAAAAATATGACAGAATAGTACATGGAGAAAGAGGAAGGGCAATCTAGAAGGAAGTCATAGTTCGATGGAGCAGAGGAGATCCGAAAGAAAGAAAGAAAGAAAGAAAGAAAGAAAGAAAGAAAGGAAGGAAGGAAGGAAGGAAGGAAGGAAGGAAGGAAGGAAGGAAGGAAGGAAGGAGGGAGGGAGGGAGGGAGGGAGGGAGGGAGGGAGGGAGGGAGGGAGGGAGGGGAGAAGTTGAAGGAACAAAGGCAATGTACAAAATAGTTGTATGGAAATGGTGGAAGCAAGTAGATAACCTCAGAGGTTATTGATAAGTCAAGTGGGTGGTTGTGACCACATGATTGAACCCACACACTTTTTCTACTTGCATCATGAAATACAGTATATAAAAAGGGGTGCTGCCTCCTTGACTTTTTTACCTTCCTTGGTGGATGCCCTCTGTGGGGGTCCCTGGAAGCAAGAATGGCTTGCAAGGATACAAGTTATGGAGAATATAGTGAACAGTATCAGTGTATGCTACATTTAGCTAGATTTCCTTTTCCTTTACCTCCTGCTATAATTTCTTTAGCTCATTACTTCCCAGTCTTTGTCTTCACTTCACATAACGCCACTTATGCATGTATGTATATCTGTAACAGTATAATGATAAATGATCAATAAATACATGAAATATTAGTATTATGTGTATCTTTGCCATCCTTTGCTTACCTTCTTCCCTCCTATTTCTTAATTATACCTAAATTTTATTTGTAACTGTTAATTTTGGTGTGTTAATAAAAGGAGGGTGTGTGTGTAAAAGCAAGTGATGGAAAAGGCAGGAATAGAGCCTGTCTATTGGTGTTGACCTGCACAAATCCATACTACTATATATGGCAGCAGCAGATTAGTGTTTTCTGGGTTTGGAGTTTTTGCAGCCCAGATCTAATAGTCCTAGGCAGGAGGGAAATTTGAATTTGGATAATGTAAAGAAAACACACAGACATATTGTTATCATTGAAACAACTACAATGCTAGACGCTTTTATGCTGCCACGAGCCTATCTTATTGAGTACTAAGGTTTGTAGCTCCAAACTAGACAGATACTTTTACTTTTTTCTTCTTTTACTATAGAAAATGGAGCTTTTGGGTAACAGGCATTTTAACAGTTGCAATCTGGCATGCAATAATCTCATTTATATGCTGTATTGGTCCTTGTCATTTTTTTAAATATAATTTTTATTAAAAGTTTTAAACAGAAAGTAAATACTAACAAAAACTAATATGAAGTGAAAAGAGAAGAGAAAGGAAAGAAAGAACAAAGAAAAAGCTAGAAGTGCAAAAAGAAAAAAATAGAAAGACATGGAAATAAAGAAATAAAAAGAAGTAGCTTCCGATTTTCTTTACAGCAATTATGAATATAAATTCAAAATTACCTCTTACTCTATGGTTACAAAAACAAACTCTTTTTTCTATTATCTGTTTTTTTCTAATCATCAAAAACATAAATTATAAGTTCATTTTTCCCCCGTTTCATGCAAAAAGTCAATAAGGGGCTTCCAGTCAGCAATAAACATAGATATTCAATCTTCAAACAAGATTTTCAATCTTTTCAAGAAAGTCAATTTAGCCATTTCTGCAAATTCTGTCATCTTGACCTGATTCCTCCATTGTAGGTAATGCCAAGTCTTTCCACTTTTGTGTATATAATAATCTCGCTGAAGTTGACATATATAAAAATGAAGTTCCATGACTTTTTTCCAGCTGTTTGTCCATCAATCCCAAAAGAAAAGCCCCTGGTTTCATTTGTATGTTAATCTTTAAGATCCTCTGAATTAGTGTATGTATTTGTATCCAAATTTTTTTGGCTTTTTTGCACGTCCACCAAAGATGATAAAATGTCCCTTCATGTTGTTCACATTTTTAACATAAAGTTGAATTACCTTTATACATTTTAGACAGTTTCTCTGGTGACATATACCAACGATACATCATTTTATAGAAATTCTCTTTGTTATAACGTAAATTTCAGTCCTTTCTACCCCATATTTTCTCATTGTTCTATTTGTATATTGTAACCAAAACTTTTAGCCCATTTTATCATACATTCTTTCACTTGTTCTTCTTCTGTTTCATAGTTCAATAAAAGTTTATACATTTTAGCAAGTACATGTTCACCATTTGTACATAATTCTATTTCAAATTCAGTCTTACACTGTTCAAACCCATACATTCTTTTATCTACTTTAAACCTTTCTAATAATTGTATATAAGAAAAACCATTGACAAGTATACTTCTCTGCTATTAGATCTTCTCTTGACTTTATTTTACATTCCCCTTGAAGGAATTCTAATATCTTACAATAATTTAACTATTTATGTTTACTTATCATTTCTTGTCTATAAAATGCTTCTTGTGCTGAGAGCCGCAAAGGCGTTTTTGGGCACAACCTGGATTTGTATCTATTCCATATTCTCAACATGGCATGTCTAAAATAATGATTTCTACATTGACCTTACTTTTATCGTATCATAAATATCCATGCCACCCAAATCTCAGATTTTGTCCTTCTAATTCCAAAGCCTTATATTTCTCAGTAACACCCACTCTTTCATCCAAACTAAGCAACAAGCAGCAAAATACAGTTTCAAATCAGGTAAACCCAATCCTCTTCTTTCCTTCACGTCTTGTAACACCTTACATTTAACTCGTGTTTTTTTCCCCTGCCATACAAATGTAGATATATCCTTCTGCCATTGTACATCAGTTGTCTAAACAGGTATGGTCTAAAACAAAAAAGAAAATTCTAGGTAAAACATTAATCTTAATCACAGAAATTCTTCTCAACAACGACAACTGTATTTTCTCCCATCCCAACATATCTTTTTTAACTTCATTCCATGTCTTAACATAATTATTTTAAAATAACATACAATTCATATTTGTTAAAGTAATACCCAAATATTTTACTTTCTTCTCAATTTTAAAACACGTTTTATTCATCAATTCTGTTTAATCTTATATTTTCATATTTTCATCAACATCTTTGTCTTCTGTTTATTAATCTTAAAACATGCTAATCACCAAACTCTTTTAATTTATCCATTAATGTTTCAATTCCCCTTAAAGGATCTTCCAGAACCAGCACCAAGTCATCTGCAAAAGCCCTTAACTTATAAGTCTCTTTTTAAATCTTTACTCCCACAATCCTCTCATCCTGTCTTATGTCTCTGTTCAGTATTTCAAGAACCAAAATACCAGGAGGGGACAATTGCTCCTTTTTGTATCTCACGGGGGTTTCTTAGATCTTCATTGACAATTATATGTGTTTTCTGTGTAGTATAAATCAATTTTACCCATTTTATAAAATTCTTTCCAAAATTTATATCTTCCAAAACTTTAAACTGAAAAGTCCAGTTCAAACTGTCAAAAGCTTCTCTGCATCTAGAAAGATCAATCTGGCTTGTTTTTCATTATGTTGTTCCAAATATTTGAATATGTCCAATTCAGTTCTAACATTGTCCTCTGGCTGTCTTTTAGGTAAAAACCCACATTGACCCTCGTGGATAAATTCTTACAAAATTATTTTCAGTCTTTTGGTTGGAATTGTTGTGAACAACTTATAGTCATTATTCAATAATGATATTGGTCTATAATTTCTTGTTAGAGTCAAATCTTGTCCCTCTTTAGGTATTAATGCTATATTGGCCTCTTTCCAAGTCTCTGGCATCTTTCCTCCCAATAGGATGTTCATCGTATTCTGTAGAGGTTGTAAAAGTTCATCTTCAAAACATTTATAGTACAAACCCGACAGTCCATCTGGTCCAGGCACCTTTCCTGGTTTTATCTTTTTTATAGCTTCCAAAACTTCCCTTATTGTTATAGGTCCATTCATAATTTGTCTTTATTCCTCTGTAATCCTCAGTAAATTTTGTTTTTTAAGATATTAATCTCTTTTCTCCAAAGAAATGTCCTGTCCTTTATATAAATTAGAGTAATACTGATGAAATGCTTTTTGCATAGCCACATAGTCTGTTAATACAGTATCACCCTTTTGCAGTTTCAATATTGTTTTCTTTTCTCTTTCTTTTCGCAATGTATAGGCCAACCATTTAGTCCTTGTCATCTGTGAGAATAGACTTTGAGAAGAATTGTGGCCTAGACTATATTATATGTATGGAGGATGGGTGGATATTGTCACAAAATATAATAGCTGATTAGCTTTTTTTTTGCATACTTGACTAACTTCTCAGATATGTATAAGTGTGAGTGTTTGTAAATTAAAATGCTTAACTTTTAAAGGTTTTTTTTTAAATAAATAAATTGAAGGACTAGATTGTATGAAAAACTCCAGAGAGCTACACCATGGTATGTCCTTCTAGCTATTCTCAAATTTCCTAAGAGGAGAATAGAAGAACAGTTGTAGTGAATCAGAACACAGCCTTGTGGAAACTTCAAGCTTTTGCTCTCCTCCCACTGATACTCAGATTGCCTCTGATTCTTGAAGTAATTGCTATTTTTGAAATGAAATACAATAGGATTTCTACAATGTTCATAGATGGGGTTTCCCAGAACTGAGGGTACTAGTTTTTTTCCTCTGTTTACCATCATTCATATCCACGACTGAGCTGCAACTTGAACTAGTAGAATTAACACTAGGTATATTAACTTGGAAGTATGTCTCAGTATGTTCATTCAGTATGGCTCATTCCAAGATAAGAGTGCCTATTGCTCTCTTTCTACCAAGAGCTCAGCAGATGGGTGGAGACCACAGCTCCCAGCATGAGTACCCAGGCTAAAATTTTGGAAGTTGCAGCCTCAACACATCTGAAGAATGCCAAGCTGGGTTATGTAGTTCATTAGTCTCAAGTACTGAATTCCACCTCTTTGTTACAGGACCTACTAACTTTGCCTCCCTATTAAAGCAGCTTTGTGTTGAAAATAAGTTTCTTTGCTGAGAGCACATCTATAAATTATTCACTGCCCTGTCCATAAACAAAACATAATACAAAGTAAAGACGTTATGGTGAAGAAAAACAGTTTTCACAGTTCTGGTTACAGGGTTATCTGTGGGTATTTCACTATTCTGACAGGAACTTGAGAAAACATGAAAATACTGTAGAAACTGTCTCCTTAGGTGCTGAATTGACAGGAAAGCGCTCACACGACTATAATCACACCACTTCAGGGTTATGTGAAAAAACAGTCCTTGGAGCTGAGAATTATTAGGTGTTCAAGAACAAACCTACGGGAAAACTCTAGAATGGGAGAATTACGATATTTTTATATGCGTTTATTTTGAAAAAGTTCGAACGTCTCACCTTTTTCCCTTTTGGAACCTACAGTCCTTTTTTTTTTTCAAGCGACTTTTTTTCCCCACTAGAATAACTTGCGGTGTTCAGTTCTGCCCTCCTTCTGTCTCTCCCGATCTCTCCCACTCCTAGTTTCCCCCCACCCCGGGATGTGCGTGCTCGCGCGTGCCTCTTCCACATTCTTGGAGGACGAGGGCTCTTTCAGTGTTTCCTTCGGGCAGCGGGGGTGGCACGGAGAGGGTTAACGCTCAGGAATGCACCCGCCAGGAATGTGCATGCAGATGAGATGGATGCTAATCTCATGCTAATGAGCGGCTGCTGCCGCCGCCGCCGCCGCCGCCGCCCGGGACTGAGCCGGTTCTCCCCCTCCCCCCGGAACATAGGCAGCGCCTCGTCTTAGCCTGGACCCCCTGACCCCCTGCTGCCAATACGGAATAAGGGCCGAAGGCGGAGGCTCCCGTCCAGACATGGTGGACTGAAACTCAGGAGAGTTTCCTGGCCCATTGCACGACTCTGCCTCCCTCCACCCTCCCAGAGCTGCAGGGGAAGGAGGGGGGCGTCTTTTCCCGCTTCCCTCCTTTCTTTCTTGTTTGCTGTCCCTATGGAGCAGCTATCCCCTGTCTTCGACCATGCCTAGAAAAATGGGGAATGGGCAATTGCCCTTACCCGACGGCTGGGAGGAGGCGAGGGATTTCGATGGGAAAGTCTTCTACATCGATCACAACACCAAGCAGACCAGCTGGATCGACCCTAGAGACAGGTGGGTGTAGATCCCCTCTCCAGATCCAAGGGCGGGAAGAGGAGGGGGCTGAACCCGGCGGGGGGGGGAGGGGGAAAATTGGCATCAGGCGCATTTGTTCTCCTAACTTTAGGAGGAGTTGGGTTTGTTTTTTTCCCCACCTCCCTAGTCCCTCCCCCGAGTAAGGGAGAGTCTGCACAGTTACATAATAAAGATAGTGATAACAACAACAAAAACAACCTGCCCGGAAGAAAGGGGAAGTGTTCCATTCCGCCCCAGCATTATCTTGGAAGGAGAGAAGGGTGGAATCGTGCAAGTTTGTGTATTTCTGGCATGCGTTGTCTGGCAAGGGTGTGTATTGGAGACAGAGAGGGAAAGTCTCTGTAGGCTGCGGAGTGAGAAGGAGAGTCCTGAGGAAAGGCAAGAAGCCCGGAGAACTTTCTGTCTCTTGTGACTGGAACCAAACATAGATCAATTCGCCAACCCAGATTGTATTTAATGCGTATATATTGAAATGTGTTGAAATGTTTCCCACCAGACTGTGATTTGCTATAGAACTGAAATTGAGGTTCTCTTTTTATAAAACTCTTAAGCGAAATTACAGTATTTTAGGTTTTGATTTTTTTTTAAAAGGAAGAATATCTAACTTTAACAAAAAGCCCTTGCAGTGTCTCTCTGCCGTTATTAAAAGAATTGGGTCAAGTTGAGCATTTTTAAACATAGTTTTCTTTTTAAAATCTACAAGGAAAAAAGATGCTAGGACTCCAGAGATATTGGGATTCTGGGTATTAAAAGTTTGATTAGAATAGGTCTGTAGAATATATAGGTAGAATATAAATAGAATATAAAACTTACTCTACCTTAAATAGGTAGAATATATTTAACAAATTCTCTAGGTACATAACTAAAAGGGGGAAATTAGCTAAGCCCTTTGCTCATCTATTTTTGGAACTGGAGATTTGAACTGTAATAGGTTTTACCTTTTTTATTTTTCTGAACACCTGGCTTATTACAGACAACAGCATGTTGCCTTGCTCTGAGCCTCAGATTTGTACCATCTCATCCTTTTCAAAGGTGAAGCCCTTGTAATGAAACAGAGAAGTCTAATCAGGCCTCACACTTGAGTTTTTAAAAGTAGGCCTCAACTGAATCCTTTTATCGCTCCTGGTCTCCCCAGCTTATAAGAAGAGAGATTTATTAAAATTAAATAAGAGAGGAAGTTTAAACATTTTTTTTAAATATAGAGGGAAAAGCCTATATTAATTTTACAATAGAATGCCTCATATCTAATTATTTATTATGGAGGGAGTAACTTCTCTTTCATTGGCACCACTGCAATCAAGTGATATTGGAATCGAAGATATTTCTCTACTTAAAATAAGGAAAATATTCTTCTAGTATATAATATCCATTAACATACATAGTTCTTCATTCACTTTTCAGAGTTTAGTGCTGCTTGTCTTTATTAAACTAATAAAATCCAGTATCTCTTAACTAATAAAAGGCATTATAAATTTATGGCACAATCCATGCTGAATGATTAATGAAGGCTTTGTTTTAAATTTCCTGGCTGAAATAAGAAAGGGTAGCTGCTACATCTCTTCTAGTATCAGAGTCGTGGTGCTTGTGAACTGAAAGTTTTGATATGCCTTGTGCAAAGTGTCAGAACGTCTTCCCTGATGAATGTGTTACTAGAATGGAATTATATTTACAACTGTTGATATGGCAATTTACATTGTTTATGAAAACTTAGAAATACTTCTTAAACAGAATAGGAGCAATCCTTGGCAGGGTTGGGTGTTCAACTATACATGTACTTGGTATTTTAATTTAAAATAATAATTGAAAATGCTGAATCTATTTTAGCTGATGTTATGACTTTTTATAGACTAATCAAGCATTATATTTTTCTGAAAACAAAATACATGATACGCATTCAGATTTCTTGATATTCAGACTAAATTTTGCTTTTACTTAGCATTGTTAACAGTTAACTAACTGTTATGTTGCCTTTCCTAAAAATGTTGCTACAATTAATCCGACTTAGAACTACAAATACAACTCTATAATCATGCTTTTTTTAAATAAAGGAAAGACCTATAATATATATTTTGTGATAATATGAGGCTTGAAATGACTACTGTCTTCATTAATGTCCTAATTTCTGAAGGCTTGAGACATTTTCAGTCCTTAGCTCGACTGTATTTTCTTTCACAAAAGCTAATGAAGTGGAGTCCTTGTTTAAATAGTGTAGGGGAGACAGAGTTTGGAGTAACTCTATTAATGCCTGTCAATCTCTTTACTCACTGTTACAAAACAAACAGAAAGAGGTTGTACTTGGTACTTGAGATAATCGATAACTAATGTATAGGTCTTGACTTTAGACAAAATTATGTACAAAGAGAGGGAAAAGTGGGTAATTAATGGCCTTTTATCTGAATTCAATGTATACATAGTTTGATCCTCATTTTCCTATAATATGCAGTCTATTTAACAGGTGAGCATCCTATTTTGATCCTATGTGGTTAACTTTGAAATTAAATCTCACTAAGATTACCGTGCATCTTGCTCCCAAGAAAATGTATACAAATGTACACAATCGTGCAGGCTTGGTTTTGTATGGTTACACAGAAGTAAGGAATCTACTTTCAACCCTTATACACAGGCATAATGGATCGTAGTTGGCATACTTTTAGATGCAGTCTCATTCGGACTAGTCTCATTTGGATTATTACAGTGCATTCTGCTTGTGAAAACCACTTGGAAACTGTACCAGTGCAGCAGCTTGGGCTGTTATGGATGCATTGTGATTTGCCTATAAAGTCTGCTGCTGCTAGAGCTGCAGCGGTTACCAATTTGCTTTCAAGTGAATTCAAGGTGCTTGTTGTCACTTTTAAAACCCTGAAGCTTAGGACCTAGATATTTTTGGAATTGCTTTGTTCCAATTATTTCTGCCATCCAAAATATCAGGTAAAAAAGGCTTCCTTAGGATCCCTTCACTCAGAGAATGTGACCTTCAGGGACCTTGAAGCTGGACCTTGAAGGCGCTGCTCCTGTTCTTTGAAACCGCATTCCTCCTGAGAACTGTATGGTCCCACCCTTTCTGAGCTTTAGAAAGGGGATCAGAACTTAATGCATCCAGCATCCTTGGGGTAGATAAGTTGAATGTGGTGTTCGGTTTGAACTGAGTTTATTGTTACTCATATAGAATTGTGAGTTGTCTGTTACTTGTTTGATTTTTATGTACATTTTAAACCTTGTTGTGAGCCACTCTGTAAGCCACTCAGAGTTGGTTATATTAGACAGGGAACATGGTACATAAGGTAACTGGAATGTATATTGATGTCTGCAGCCAATATAATAGAGACCCAGATCGCAATCCATCCCAACTGTTTTCCTTTAACAATATTGTTGCTGCTGCTGCTGCTGCTGCTGCTGCTGCTGCTGCTGCTGCTAGAACTGCTTTTATGCTAGTAGCTTTTTCAGGCTACTATGCATTGCTGACCATATATATGTCAGAATTTCAATTTTAGCTGTGGGAAAACGAATGCCATGTATAGCTAGGAAAAAATCAAGTCAAGAAGTTTATTTCTGCATAATGAAATTGATTAAGGAATTATGAAATTTAGTAGATTGAGTTTTTGGTATTTCAGGTTGAGAATTTGCTGGAGAATACCAAAACACAAAAGGAACAAAAGGACAGATGGAGCAGTACTCCTGCTTTATGTGTAAAATATTACACACAAACAAAAAGACATTGATAAACCTGTAAATGCAAATATGTGGTTTTTCTAGTACCTTCAACATCTCCTGCATTTTTATGCATTCCTCCTGCATAAAGACAATGCATTATACTCTTTCTCATATGCCTTCTGAGCAGCAATTGCATTTTGGAATACTTTACATTTCAAAGGGTTCCAATATAGATGTTGCCACTGTTGGTGAAGGTAGAATGTAATATTTGGCGTAAATCTGAGCCATTTCTAGCAGAGATAAAGTTAGATATTCTTCCCTTAATGTAACAGAAATGTAGTTGTTTGCAAGGTGTTAAGTCCACAATAGGCTCAATAAAGTCAACTATTTCTGAAATATATATCTATGATTAATTTTTAACCACACGTGTCCCAGTAATATTGTTGTTATCATTATTATTATTAAAAACTTGTATGCTGCCCAACTGTTAATGACTTGGGGCGGCTCACAACAACCAAAGAAATTACAGTTAAAACAATAAAACATAAGAGATAAAGATAAAAGACGGCAAGCGCATTGAAGCAAGGGGTCTCATTCTCCCTTGCCAAAGGCCTGGGTGAAGAGCCAGGTCTTCATGGCTTTTCTAAACAACAACTTGCTGCTACAGAAAAGGTGGGCTTCCAGGGTCCCAATAGATGGCATTGTTTAATTGAAGAAACCTGGAGCACACCAACCCTGCAGAATCGAATTAGCCAGGCAGATGTTATGGGAGAAAGGCGGTCCCTCAAGTAACCATGCCCTATGTCCTATGCCATATAGAGCTTTATAGGTAACAACCAGCACCTTGAATCGCACCTGAAACAAACCAGCAACCAGCATAGCTTGCAAAGCAAAGGTACTACATGTCTATACTGAGGCATGCCCACTACTGCTCATGCCGCTGCAGTCTGGACCAGTTGAAGCTTCTGCGTGGTCTTCAAGGGCAGCCCCATGTAGAACGTGTTACAATATTCAAGCTGGGGGATGACTAGGGCATGAGTGACTGCCTGAAGTGCCCCCCAATCTAGGAAAGGGTGCAACTGGCACACTATATGGAGTTGTGCAAAGGACTTCCTGGCCACAGCTGACACCTGCTTGTCAAGCAGGAACTGCAAGCTCAGGAAGACCCCCAGATTGCATAGCAACCTTGAAGGGGGAAGTGCTATCCCATCCAAGGTCAAAGATGGAATATCCCCAGATTTGGGAGCCCAAATGCCCACAGCCACTTGGTCTTGGAGGGATTGAGTCAGAAATGGTTCCTCCCCATCCAAACCCGCACAGCCTCCAGGCACTGGGACAGAACCTTCACAGTCTCACTTGGCTGGCTCGGGGTCAAAAGATATAATTGGGTATCATCGGCATACCGATGACATCAAATCCCAAACACTTTAATGTTTTATAATGATGTTATAAACTTTGAAGAATAAAGTATGCAATATCCATTTGTACCTATCTCTGTTGTTAGCATTTATTTAAATTCTATACATAATGCATTATTAAACACAATTACAATTTCTAATTATGTAGCTCCTTTTATTTTACCTTTTGACTTTCCTATCTATATGTTTTCATCATAGAATTATCCCATATTCTTTTTCTGGGACGCCATTTACTATAACTCACAACAAACAAAGCTACTAGTTTTACTCCTCCACAAGATTTTTAGTGGAATGAAAGTACACAGTTAAAATTACAGGGTTAAGTGCTAATGTACTATGGTAATATTAGGTAGCATTGTTATTAAAATAAATGTACTGTAGTGGAACTTCCTCTTGGGTGTAATAATTACCAACTTCTTTTATAGTTTTAAATATAAGGCAATACCAATCAGTATTGATTTCAAAGGGGAAGGTGAGCATATTTTAAATATCTCTTGTTGAAATCAGTGAAAATTCAAAGTGCTAAGAGTGGCTGGTTTCTGATTTTTAAGTTAATTAAATACAGTTACCTATTCATGGTTATTCATTTAATATTACAACCAGTAATAATAAAAATTATGCAGTTTATTTCCTTAATTGGAACTGGCCCAATAGGCTGAAAGGAGAGGAAGGTGGAACTTTGAATAATGTTTATTGTGTTTTTATCAATATATATCAACTTGACAAAGTTTGTTTTAATTGACTAATACATTTTAGAAATAAATAAAAATGAGATAATTGAAAGACTGGAGGGGGGGAAAGTATGTTGCAAAAAAGATAGCAGTGGAAAATAATTAACTGAACACGGACAATTTGGAATAAACAGCTAAAAATATGTAACAAGTATAATTTAATGAAACAAAAACCAATATTTTAAACTCTTGAATGAATAAGCTTATTTGCAGGAACCAAATAACCACATATAGATAATAGCACGATGTATTTTATGAATTAGATAGAAATTAGTACCATTTTATCCATTTGAGGGAAACTTTCCAGGGTTAAATGATCCCATCCTTCCGGTGACCAATACCACATACGTTCTTACTCTGGATATTTCATTTCCTCTGCATTTTCTAAACAAGTAAGAATGCCTTCCCAACAGCTGGAGAGACTCTCCACTTTTTACTCTCTCGATGACATATTGGCATATCAGTGGAAATGGGAGGAGGAGAAGGGATTGATGTTGATTACAATAATGTGTCTTGAACATATGCGTCAAATTTTAGTCTAATAGTTTAATATTCAGTAACATTATTGCATTATAAACTATATACAAGCTGAATGATAAATTGAGTTAATATTTTTTAAAGCTGCAATTCAAATAAGAGAGCCAGTTTGGTCTAGTGGTTAAGGTGCTGGGCTAGAAACCAGGAGTCTGTGAGTTCTAGTCCCGCCTTAGGCATGAAAGCTGGCTGGGTGACTTTGGGCCAGTCACTCTCTCTCAGCCCAATTCACCTCACAGGGTTGTTGTTGTGGGGAAAATAGGAGGAGGAAGGAGTATTAGGTATGTTCGCTGCCTTGAGTTATTTATAAAAAACAAAATAAAGGCAGGATAAAATTTAAATAAATAAATAACTTTGGAGACTAGATGTGGGGGATGCATGCCAAAATATTAAAGCTATAAATGCCCTGTTTTGCAGTGCAGAAAGAGATGTATTCATTTGATTGTGTGGGAGTTACAGATACCTGTTGAATAGCGCATAAAAACTACAGTTAAGTTAATGTTACATCTTCTTTGTGCCCCAGACTTGTACCTATGTATATGTCTGTGCCTTATTTTAATTTGATAAAGGCTTACTTGATTTAATCCTTATCTAATCTGCCTCGTAACATTCATAAGTCTTAACAGGAAAAAGAAAAAAAACAAGGACAGTACACCTGTTGCTGGACCTTCCCTTCCCTTCCCTTCCCTTCCCTTCCCTTCCCTTCCCTTCCCTTCCCTTCCCTTCCCTTCCCTTCCCTTCCCTTCCCTTCCACACAAACCCACTATTTTGAATTCTCAAAAGGAATCTTTAATTGTTCAAATAGTAAAGATAGACTGATTTGGATTCCTTATCCAAAAGGTGTAAACCACTATCTAGAGCAGAGCTTTCCAAACTTTTCATGTTGGTGACACACTTTTTAGACATGCATCGTTTCGCGACACACTCTTACAGTGGGGCACAAAGCAGGCACTAGGACCTGCGCGGAATCACAGCAGGTTTGGAGGCAGCCAGGCACAAGGCAGGCACTAGGACCTGCGTGGAATCCTGGCAGGGCAGGTTTGGAGGCAGCAAGGCACAAGGCAGGCACTAGGACCTGCGTGGAATCCTGGCAGGGCAGGTTTGGATGCAGAAAGGCACAAGGCAGGCACTAGGACCTGCGTGGAATCCTGGCAGGGCTCGGAGGCAGCAGCAGCCGCGACACACCCAGACACTGCAGCCGACACACTAACGTGTCCCGACACACAGTTTGGAAAGCTCTGATCTAGAGTTTAGAGTCTCTAGTAGTGGACTCTGACTGAGAGGCCTCCTAGCTGGGTAATAGAGCTCTTAGGTAATTTAACACTGCATGCAGTGATCTCAGTTGGGAAGGAACTTCTTTAAATAGCAATGTATATTTCTTAAAAATATGACTTAGGTTCTGCAAGAAAGATTCTTTTGAGGCCCTAACCATACCTTGAAAACTGTTGGCTTGCAAGGGAAAAAAAAACTTTCTCCCATGATGCTCCTGAAATTTGTGAGTTTCCTTCTCCATTATAGTTGGCCTCGGCTTTCTCTGTTATTAAAGCTGTTAAGATCATTGTTTCAGTGTGGTTTGTACCTATTTTTCAGCATCCTTATTAAGTGTTCCAGGGTGATCTGAATTGTGTTTGGTTTGGTTAAACATAGACTTAGCAGCTTCTTAGCAGAAAGTCAGTATTAAAATAACAATACAAAGGAATAAATATGGGGTGCCAGCCTTACTGCATTTGGCAACTTTCTTGTTCATTCCTGCCCTGTTGTCGTCACTGCTTTGGCCCAGATGATTTTGACTCAAAGTTGTCATCATCAGATATTCATAGCATCTGGGCAGATTGAATATCTGGCCCTATTAGTAGATCACTGGATGAGTTGAATTAGATAAAAGCAAAAGCTTTATCCCCTAAATCAGAGCTTTCCAAACTGTGTGTTGTGACACAAAAGTGTGTCGCCACACACAGTCTGGTGTGTCGCCACACAACCCGAAAGCGCTGATCATCATCAGCGCTTCCGGGTTTTCCTGTGGCGACACACCAACGGCGGCACGCAAAAAACTGAAAGCGGCAGCAGCACTTCCGGGTTTTTGCGCGCTGCCGCAATGGCGTCACTTCTGGGTTTTCCCGCGGCGACACACCAACGGCGGTTGGTGTGTCGCTGCGGGAAAACTTTGGAAAGCCCTGCCCTAAATAATAGCACCCCAAAAGACCTTCCTCCCCCCAAATAAATTAGGCTGATAAAATTTCTAATCTGTAGTTATTCAGATGATGATAACAACTTCTGTGTGCTGATTACTTTTTATATATGAATTACTTACTGTAGGTTACCAAAGCATCATTTTAACAGGTTTTGTCTGCCTCCATCACCTCTTTTGTTCTTTATAAAGTGGTCTGAGACTTTCTGTTGAATAATTATATAAATAATTTATATAAATAAATATAAATTATTGTATAGATTGCTTGTATAATATACATTTTCAATACCCTCAATGCTGTGTTGCATTTAGTTCCAGTTTCCCCCCCCCCCAAAAAAAAAATAGATATTGCAATTGTAAAATCTGCCCAGTTACAGAATTGTTCTGAGGGAAAATATGGAAAGAGTTCTGTCTATACCTCATTTTGCTCCTAGAAAAAAGGCAAGATATAAATGTTAATGCCTGATGTAAAGATCTGGATGGTCTGCCAATCTGTTTGCCATTATAAATGGTTGGCCTTACCATTGTTTCCTTTTTTGGATAAATTTGCAATAATACTAAATCAGAAAGAAACCACTGCATAATTAACACTGCATATGAAGCAAGCTATCAGTAATGGACGTTTTATGTTCTTTTGTGTAAAACTACTTCTTCAACCAGAATGACATAAATCATAAACTGATCCTTTAAAATTGGTTATAGGAATCATGAGATTAAAAAAAGAATACACTGTAGGTTCTTAATTTAGCAGTTGGCTTTAAGGCTGAAATTATTAATCTATACCAGTATTTCTCAAACTTGGCAACTTTAAGATGTGTGGGCTTCAACTCCCAGAAGTTCCCAGCCAGCCATGCTGGCCTTTTGGGTAATACCCTTTTGGGCAATACATTCTGTGTAATTGTGGGTAAGCATTGGGTTTTTGTAACTTTTCCCTGTAATCTTCGGAGCTAGAAACTAAATGCAATACATTCTGATATCCTGGAACCATGGAACACAGTTCTAAAAAGATGATGTGCTGCACTTTTTCACTTGAGATACTTATGGTATGAAACTTCACTACTTAAGCAAATGTGCAATTTAGTATGGTGATTTATAGCCATGCACTTTTCTTAAAAGGGAAATCCATAATTCTGTTGCAGAGTGTACATTATTCATTAGGGTTGGGATAGCTCCCATTAAAGCTCTGTGAATGACATGATGACTTATTTACTTAAAAACCTCCTGTAGCACCACTATATAATTCAACTACCGTAGCTTCAATAAAAATGTGTGTTCTTGATATTGCTAGTCCTTAACATTATAGGTGTAAGTTTTGGTCATACTTAGTGGTAATTTCAGACAAGAGATGAAGCAGAATGGAGCACAGTTCTTTTGACTTCCACATAAAAAGCTAAAGTATTTATTTATTGGGCAGATGAGAATATAAATGCAAATGTATACTGTATATTTCCTACAAACTATTTTTTCCCCTGAAATTACTATGTAGTTTACTTTTGATTTGGTAACCCTTTGGTTACTTCAGAACATCTACTTATACTTCTATCAATGAGAATTAGTAAATTATCTAAACTACAAGGGCATCTTTATGTATCCTTTAACAAAGTATGAGATGGATGGCTGAAAGACTGCCATTCTCCCCCTATCACAGGATGACACACATTCATAAGTTGAAGTCCCTAGAAAAAGATGGGGCAGGCTCATGGCTTGTGGAAGGAAGGACAGAGAAACAACATAACTGTTTTTCAAGTCCATCTGGCCACTTTGGTTCAGGCAGCAGTCTTCCAAGGAAATGCAATGCTTTTTCTCAATTTTATTTATTTAACAAATATTTATAAGCACCCCATTCCATACAGACATTGGATAGTGTACAGCTGTTGGAAATACAACAAAAACAAAACAATGACACTGAACTAATTATGATGATCACCCATATAGTAAAAGGTAAAGGTTCCCCCCGCACAGTTGTGCAGTTGTGTCCGACTCTAGGGGCCGGTGCTCATCTCCGTTTGTTAGCCGAAGAGCCAGCGTTGTCCGAAGACACTTCCACGGTCATGTGGCCGTATGACGCGTGCGGAACGCTGTTACCTACCCACCGAAGTGGTACCTATTCATCTACTTGCATTTGCATGCTTTCAAATTGCTAGGTTGGCATGAGCTGGAGCTAGTGCAGGAGCTCACTCCGCATGCAGGGCTAGGGATTCGAACCTCCGAACTTGCGATCTTCCGATCGACAAGCCTGGCGTCTTACCTGCTGAGCCACCACGCCCCATATAGTACTACAGTCCAAAAGCTCCCTAGAATAGTACCAGTCCTAGAAGCAAGGAGGATTGGCAATTCCCATACTTTTTGGGTCAGGTATCCCCTAAGTTGGGGCCACCACTGAGAAAGCCTGTCACCTGGCCCATGCTCTATGAACCTCGCAAGGAGGGGAGGACCTCAACAGGCTTTCCCTAGATATTTGAACTGGATGAGCAGATTCTCTTGTTGCAGTTAGTTGCCTGATATAATCAGAGCGTTAAGAAAAAAAATCTACGCCAGTGCAAAGGCAGAAGTCCGAAGAACTAGAGAACTTAAGAACATATGGTGGATAAAAAAAAGCCCAAGAAACCCAACATTTTGCAGATGCTCATGATGCACGGGGCTTTTTTAATGCCATAAAGGCCATCTATGGACCAACAAACCATGGTACAAATCCCTTACGCTCAGTAGATGGTGCTAAACTTCTAAAGGACAAAGAGTCTATCGCACTGTGCTGGAAAGAGCATTACTATAATCTCCTTAATCGTCACTCTACTGTGCCTGATGAAGTCTTCTTGCAAATCCTGCAAAAACAAATAAGAGATGAGCTTGCAGTACCCCCTAGTTTGGAGGAAGTCAGTAAAGCAACTAAACAAATGAAAAATAACAAAGCTAGTGGACCTGATGGGATTCCTGCTGAAGTCTTTAAAGAAGGCGGGCCTGAACTTACACAACAACTTCATAAGCTCATCGAAAAAATCTGGATGAGGGAGGAGATTCCAGCAGACTTTAGGGATGCCATAATTATCGCTCTCTTTAAAAAGGGTGATAGAACAGACTGTGGAAACTATCGAGGCATCTCCCTTCTAGCCACAGCAGGCAAAATCCTGGCAAAGATAATTGCAAACCGTCTCCTATCTGTATCAGAAGACATCCTCCCTGAAATGCAAAACGGCTTCCGCCCTTCCAGGGGAACAGTGGATATGATCTTCACTGCACGACAGCTTCAAGAAAAATGCAAGGAGCAAAACCGCCCTCTGTACATGGTGTTTATTGATCTGACTAAAGCTTTTGATACTGTAAATTGTACTGCTCTCTGGACCATCCTTCTGAAAATCGGATGCCCTGATAAATTTGTGAACATCTTGCGGTTACTCCATGATGACATGATGGCAACAATCCTGAATAACAATGGCTCTCAAAGCGATCCATTTAAAGTGGAATCCGGCGTTAAACAGGGATGTGTTATTGCTCCAACCTTATTCGCTATCTTCATCGCTATGATTATACACCTTGTTGAAGAGAAACTTCCTACTGGTGTAGAAATTATATATCGAACAGATGGAAAGCTTTTTAATCTTAGTAGGCTGAAAGCAAAAAATAAGGTAATTACAACTTCTGTTATAGAACTTCAATATGCTGATGATAACGTAGTCTGTGCACACTCCGAGGAAGATCTTCAAACTATCCTAAACATCTTTGCAGAAGCATATGAAAAGCTCGGCCTCTCGATTAACATTAAAAAAACCAAAGTGCTTTACCAGCAAGTTCGAACCAATCCCTCCGCAGCACCATCAATCCAGCTTAAAGGTGTGTCACTAGAAAATGTCGACCACTTTTCTTATCTCGGCAGCCATCTATCTACAAAAGCCGACATCGACGTTGAAATTCAGCATCGCCTGAGCTCTGCGAGTGTAGCTTTCTCCCGAATGAAGCGTAGAGTGTTTGAGGATTGGGACATTCGCAGGGAGACCAAAATGCTTGTTTACAAAGCCATTGTACTACTAACCCTTCTGTACGCCTGTGAAACATGGACCCTCTACAAACGCCACCTCCAACTTCTTGAAAGATTCCATCAACGCTGCCTCCGAAAAATTCTGCAAATTACTTGGGAAGATAGGCGGACTAATGTTAGCGTATTAGAAGAAGCGAAAACCACCAGCATTGAAACAATGATAATCCAACATCAACTTCGCTGGACCGGCCATGTTGTTCGAATGCCTGACCATCGTCTTCCAAAGCAGCTACTTTACTCCCAACTTAAGAATGGAAAACGGAATATTGGTGGACAGCAAAAGAGATTCAAAGATACTCTCAAAGCTAATTTTATAAAATGTAATATCAGCATTGAGAACTGGGAAGCCCTAACTCATGAGTGTTTCAATTGGAGGTCAGTCTTTATTAATGGCGCTATGGACTTTGAAGAAACACGAGTATAGGACGAAAGGGAGAAAAGAGCTAAAAGGAAGGCACGTCAGGCAAACCCTCATCATGACCGTCTCCCACCCGGAAACCTATGCCCTCATTGTGGGAGGTTGTGCGGATCCAGAATTGGCCTTTATAGCCACTTACGGATCCACTGTTAAAATTTTACCTTTGGAAGACAATCTTACTCGGCTACGAGTGATCGCCAATGAATGATAATCAGAGCTTAGCCACTGAATGCGTGGATGGGTTTTTTTTTCTAGTTTAGTCAAGTGATTCGTGGAGTATATTGGAAGAATACTTAGGAATCAAGGGCTAGCTGAACCAGAAAAAAATCATGTTGAAAGGAATGTAATCTTTTGCAGTCTTGCCCAACAGGCCTGCCCATGATGGATTATGAGCTAAATGAACTATATTTCCATGATCCAGAACTCCCCAAGACCAGCTGGATCTCTCCCCAAATTGTTTTCTAAACTGTAACAGTATTCCATGGCAAAACTAAAGAAAACCAGCTGGTCAGAGTCCAACATTTTTAGGTGATAAAATAAGAGATGAAAAGGAGCTCTGAGAGAAGTGTGCAAAGTGTGTAATCTATGAAAAATGTGTGAAGTGTGTAAGGGTATGTATGTAGAGTGCAAGAGCTTTTAATTCTATAGCTAGTTATTTTATTTGCTGCTTCTTGCCTGCTACTTTTCTTGAATCTTTTCCACACTGGAAAATCTTTCTGGAATCAAGGAGCTACAAGAGCACTTTTGGTAATTATGGACACCCTATCTCAGTGCCTAGGGGCTGTAGGGGCCTGGATGGGGAACAACAGGCTTCAACTGAACCCTGGTAAGACGGAGTGGCTATGGATTGATGGCCCCTCGGCCTCCAGGAAGTTATCATCTTTAATTCTGGATGGGGTGGCACTACCCCGTTCAGACTCAGTCCGGAGCTTGGGGGTCCTCCTGGACTCACGACTCCTGCTCGAAGAGCAGGTGGCAGTCGTGGCCAGGAGGGCCTTTGCACAGCTTCGGCTTGTGCGCCAGTTGCACCCCTTCCTGGATCGAGAGGCCCTCCGAATAGTCACTCATGCCCTTGTCATCTCTCATATAGATTATTGCAATGCGCTCTACATGGGGCTACCCTTGAAGAGTATCCGGAAGCTTCAGCTGGTCCAGAATGCAGCCGCTCGAGTGGTTATGGGTGCGAGAAGTTCAGCACATGTAACACCACTGCTCCGCAAGCTGCATTGGGTACCAGTTTGCTTCCGGGTCCAATTCAAGGTGTTGGTTATCACCTTTAAAGCCCTACATGGCATGGGGTCAGGCTATCTGAGGGACTGTCTCATCCCAATTGCATCTACCCGCCCCACCCGGTCATGCAGGGAGGGCATGCTGCGGACCCCGTCAACAAAGGAATTTCATCTAGCGGGGTCCAGGAGGCGTGCCTTCTCTGCGATAGCGCCCGCCCTGTGGAACATCTTGCCCCCAGAGGTGAGGCAGGCGTCCTCCCTCTTGGCCTTTAGGAAGTCCCTAAAAACCTGGTTCTGCCGCCTGGCGTGGGACAAAGGTAGAGATAGTTCCTCTTGGGGGTGGTTAGGTTAGTTTAATAATGACCTCCTTTTAAGATTCTACCATCCTCTGGATTTTTATATTCTTATTTATTGTATTGTTTATTGTATTTTAACGATCATTGATTTTTAACTTTAATTTTAACATTTGTTGTAAACCGCCCAGAGTCTACCATGGTAGAGATGGGCGGTGATAAATTTGATTAATAATAAATAAATAAATAAATAATTACTGTTTACTAATTTAGATAACTTCTCTGCTTACATATTTTGGGGGAAAAACACACTGACCAGCAATGTGTACCTCTAATTAGTTGTGCTAAAACTGAGAAACGTATTAAAGGGATAACTGTATTCAAGCTTTGACGAAATAAGTTCTCTCAGCTTTCCCCCTTCCAAAAGGATAAAGTCAAGAGACAGGAGATCTGGCGAAGTTTTCAATCTTAAAAAACAAACAAAACCTGGTTATGGTCTATTGCAGGGCTGGCATGCATCCATGGAGGGCACAGTGAGTGGTGGGAAGCTGCAGCCAGCCTCAGTGCATACTGACTAGAGCAATTGCAAATGGCAGCAAAGGGATACTGAAAACCTGCTGGCGTCTAGCATTCATCTGGATTTTTGCAGCCCAGATCTGGTAGTTCTAGTACTGATGCAACTTGCTGGTGCTGCTTGTCCCTGAGCTGCTGCTGCTGCTGTAGTTTCTCCCCAAGAGCAGCTTGTGTGTGGAATCCCCCAGCACCAGAACCGGTCTGTTCCCTTGAATGTAGCTACTAGGTCCTTACTTCATGATAGTACCTGGATGGGTGACCCTGTCTGAGAGGTGTATCTTAGGCTCAGAGGGTTCTACTTGTGCCCCTGAAAGTTGTATAAAGCTTGTTTTCAAAAATTCTGTGTACAGGAAAGTGAAAAGTGAAAAGTAAAAGAAGCTCCCTCTCACATATCATACATCAACCAGTATGTTTCCTTTAGTAAAATAGTAAGTATAGACCTCTTTCAGAGGATATTCAGGCATGAAGATCTTACTTAATGGTAGCAACAGCTTTTAATGAACAACATATTATAGTTTTATTGTTAATAGTTTTCATCATGTTTTTATATATGCTTTAAGTCTTATATATTGCTGTCTAGAGTGGCAGGAATAGGCAGCATACAAATGTGGAAACAAATACTTCATTTCTTTTTTTTTATTTTATTAAAGAATTTTATTAAGTTTCAAGCAAAGATAAAAGCTACAGAAAAACAAAAAAACTACAAAGAAAAAAAGAAAAAAAAGGTGTAGAAACATAAGAGAAAATGTTTCAAAATTACAAAAAGAGGTGACTTCTGACTTTTAACAGCAAGGATATAGAACAATTTTCCATAATCAATCCCTTACTCTATATTAAACCAAAATCACATTATTTCTATAAATCATTCCATTGGCACATTATAAAAATCAATAAATACAGTTGCTCCCTCCCCTTATATTAAAAGAAATATATATATATAAACCACCTAATCAACTTCCCCCCCAAAGATAACATTTATTTAATTGTTTCCTTCCTACTACTATTCTATACATTCCTGTCTACTATAATAAAGATCAAACTAAAAAACATATAAATTGTCTGCCATTGCACTTGATAATACAACAATTTTAATAATCTTAATCATATTAAACCCAAAACCAGACATTTATTATTTTTTATTATACCTTAATAATATTAACCCAAATCATTAAAAGATAAATGAAATCAGCCAAACCGTAAAAGCAATCCAGATAAATATTCTTAAACCTTTACCCCACTTCAAAATAAACCAGAGCGTTTACATATCCCACAATGTGCACAGAGCCTTTTTTTTTTAACAAATCGAACAGCCCAACTAGCCCCCTCAAAAACTCCGACTTCTCTTCAGGAGATCTCCCATACATAATAACCCCTTCTTTTCCATGGCGTTCCATCAGAAGATCAGTTTCACTTGTGGGTTACAACTCGATCTCTCCCTTTAATTTCTTCAACTCGACTATCCGATCTTCATCCAGCATTTCAACAGAAGTCCCGACCTAACACTTAGAAGAGACATTTCTGTCACTGTTAAGTTCCTCAGTTTCATCCTCAAGCAGTAGATTATGGTGCCCACTATGAGCTTAACCAGTAGGGGCATGGTGGCTCAGTGGGTAAGACGCCAGGCTTGTCGATCGGAAGATAGCAAGTTCGGAGGTTCGAATCCCTAGTCCCGCGTGACGGAGTGAGCTCCCGCACTAGCCCCAGCTCTTGCCAACCTAGCAATTTGAAAGCATGCAAATGCAAGTAGATTAATATTAACTTCGGTAGGTAGGTAACAGCGTTCCGCATGTGTCATGCCGGCCACATGACCGTGGAAGCATCTTCGGACAACGCTGGCTCTTTGGCTAACAAATGGAGATGAGCACCGGCCCCTAGAGTCGGACACAACTACAGAAATGTGCAGGGGGAACCTTTACTTTTACCTTTACCTTAGGAGCTTAACCAGCGAAAGTCAAAGATAAGAAAGAATTCTAAAATGTGTTTACATAAGCAAAAGTTAGATATGCAGACAGTTCCCCAGGGAAAGTAGAAGCAGAAAACTGAAAGTTCAAAACAGCCGATTCAACGTGTAAGAAAATGCTAATATCTTCAAATTTAGTACAAAAATAATAACAGGGAGCCAATTATTTACTCTCAATCCTCCTTAATATTTGGATGGAAAACAAAATCCAAAACTTAAAAAGATTTTTTTAAAAAATTGATCCCAAAAATAACGATAAGCACCAAGAGAACCAGCTTCTCCTTGCTGTAGAAAGCCTCTCTTAGGGTACGCGTACTTAAAAGAAATATAAATTGGGTGATTTAGAAATGGGGTGGCCGGTTTTAGTGTCCCTTTAAGGCTACAGCGCAGCTTGGAAATGGTGACATCCCAACCTCCAGGCTAGCTCTTACCAGTCGAGCGTGAATGCTGTTTGCAATCTTCTGGCTGCAAGCAGCCATCCGGAGGACAGTTGGGGTGATTCCAGCTGTGATCCTTTTTTTGGAAAAACAGTCCTGGGCTTCAGGAAAAACCTGCCTGAGCCCGAAAAACCTGCCACGTTGTCAGTTCTGCCCACTGAGCCCGCGGGCACAACTGTTCAGTCCGCCATGTCCCCACCGGAAATACTTCATTTCTATGTGTTTAACCATATTGTCCAATTGCCCCATTCCTTGACTGAACCAGCAACCATTTTTGGAGTGCAAGAATGGATGATGATGTTCCTTTATGCTCACCCTTCCAATTATAAACACAATCTTGCATATTCCTGCTCTTGTTTTAAAGTATTCTTTTCCCCATATGTTGTCTTGAGTGCTCCTATTTGTCTGTCTAGTGTTCTTTATTTTGTTACAGACTGACCTCTACAGTTCATTGGCTACTTTGCAGAGGCAGGACACCCATTAATTGAGTCAATGGTTCCTTTGGTTTCTAATGACTTCTAGAGTGACCTGCATCAGGAATGTATAATAGCACAATGGTTATAGCACTTGCTTTGTATATAGAAGTTTTCTGGTTTAAAACCCTGCAGAAAGATGTGTGTTTTAGTTAATATTTTTCTTTCCCTAACCTAGCTCCTTTTCCTGGCCTTTTTTTTTAAAAAAAATAACACCAGCAATATACTGTTTCACTGTTTTTTTTCCAGTCACTTGAGATAGATGGGTTAAGAGTTGAGGGTGCCATTTTGGAAGGAAAGGCTGAATAGTTATCAAGTACATATATTCCCTTGTTTCATTCAACTTTGTGATGCGGTGATCATACCAATTTATGAAGCAGTTACGTGTACTTTGTAAATGAATAGCTGCTTTAACTATTAAAAAAAGTGCTTCATAAGTACTCCCATTGTTGGATATACGAAGGGCACATCTAGACTAGTATTTTGTGCCACATAAAGGCAAACCAGACACCTTCTGGAAGTTTAGAACACAAACAGATGTATAACAGCTTTTGTGATGGAATGTGTCCCTGAAGGGGTGTGTGTGATGTGATGGATTTCGGAGCTGAGGAAGGAGGGAGCGCATTCCAAGGACATAAACGCACTCACAGCCTTGAGAGCCTTGGCAGGAGAATAAAGAAAGAGTAGCCCCGCCCTAGAGCCCCTGGAGTATTTTGCCTTAGGTTAGTTAGGAAAGCTTCAGTCTGGCAAGATTCTGTCTGTATGGTTATGCAAATAAAGAACTGATAGTCTGAATACGCTGACTCACCTCTGTTCTTGGGCTAACCAGGACAGCTTTATTGCTCTCGAGCAGTTAATATTTAAAGCAGGGCTTTCCAAAGTTTTCCCGCGGCGACACACCAACCGCTGTTGGTGTGTCGCCGTGGGAAAACCCGGAAGCGCTGCTGCCGCTTTCGGGTTTTTGCGCACCGCTGTTGGTGTGTCGCCGCGGGAAAACCCGGAAGCGCTGATGATGATCAGCGCTTCCGGGTTGTGTGGCGACACACCAGACTGTGTGTGGCGACACACTTTTGTGTCGCGACACACAGTTTGGAAAGCTCTGATTTAAAGTATACTGCCTGTGATTCTTTGGCAGTATAATCCATAGAATAGACATCAAGGCTAATAACCGCTGATTGGCTACCTTCTATGAATTTGTTCAATCATCAGTTAAAATTGTAAAAAAAAAGTAGTTAACGTTATATCTGACGGCAGTTGAAAAAGTTTACATTAAGTAAAAGTTTGTGGGATTGGAAAATTTGACAATTCAGAAGTAGCAGTGGCATATAGTTACTGTACTTGAGAAGATTTAGTAGATTGTGCAAAAACATATGGCAAATATATGTTGGTTTTCCTTCCAGTGTAAACAAGTCTGAGATTAAACTCTTGATTTAAGAATGATGAATATGCTTTGGGTGTTCTTAAATCATGGAAGGAGGTTAATGGCTGATAAAAGTTAAATTGCTAGTTTCAGTCCCCCCAGTGCATATATTGAGTGTATATTAAAAAGGACTGGTCTGCTATAACTGGTTTTAATTATTAGTTCTTTTTGTAGAGTCAGCTATATTACTAACAAAGACATCCCCTCCTCTATATTAACATCACTGCTGTGCACAAAATAAATAAACTGTAAATACAGATATAGTTTTAGAATGAACAAAGGAATGCTGTGGAGATTAATAATAATCTGATTCAGTTCGTCAAACATTCCTAAAGTAGTGTTCAGATGATTAAAGACTTTATGGGGCACAACAAAGAGAAGTGAAGCATTAACCCTTTCCAGTGGGCTTTAGCTGTAACTAAGCTACACTTTAGTTGCAACTAAGATAATATTTATAGATTATGAAACAAGTGAGGATTTTATTATTATTATTCATAGACACTTTTTCTTAGCGTGTATATTGTTGTATTTATAATATTAAATCATTTTTTTAAAAAGTTGAAAGCTAGAAAGTTCCAAAGTTTCTTTGGCTACCACTACAAGTAGTCTTGACTTACCGACCAGCCACTTAAAGGCCGTTTGAAGTTATAATGGTACCCCAAAAGTAGATTTCCAACTGGGGCCCGAAATTACGACTCTCACAAGGCCTCCGTGATCACATGACCCAGATTCTGCCATCCCGGAAGCGGTGGCCATTTTGGGTCACGTGGCTGCCCTTTGGTACCAGGAAGTCCTCCAGGCTTACAGCGCTGGATTTCTGACGCAGCAGGCCCAGTACTTCCTGTGATTTAGCAGCTGGGAGAGGGAGCCTTGTGTGTGCCTTACTGTACAGGAAAAGTAAGTAAGTACTTTTTCCGTACAGTACTGCATAGCTTTCCAAACTTTTCCTGTTGGTGACACACACCAATGGCGGTGGCGGCGTGCAGGTGTGTCACGCGAAACCCGGAAGCGCTGATGGTGCGCCACCGCACGTGCTGCCGCATCAGCGCTTCCGGGTTTTCGCGCGACACACCTGCACACCGCAGGCGAGACAGTACTGTGTCGCGACACACAGTTTGGAAAGCTATGCAGTACTGTATGCTTGCCTTTAATTTTTTCCTAGCTTTTGTTTAACTTAAGTAGAGATTTGTATGGTAGCATGCATGTTCCATCCTCTGCCTGTCTAATTTTTAATTATATTTTAAAATACTGAATGCTTGTTTCTGTTTTTAAAACAGTTGTTTTATAAAAATCAGATTTATATATAGTACTGTACAGTAACAAAAGCTGCAGAGTTTACTACAGCAGGAAAAAAAAAGTTACAGTGCTATACAGTACATTTAAACCTGTTTAGTACTGTACTGTAGAACAAAGATTCCAATGAAGAACTTACAGTAAATTTTTTTAATAATCAACCAGTAATATTAGTTGAAAATAACAGTAATATTAACTGAAAATAATACTACTGTAGCCACAGAATCATTTCCATAGTCATGTTTTGGTGGAAAACATGACTATCACACTCCACCCCCCACAGTACTGCAAAACAACCGAAGGAAACCACAAGCCCCGATCTTGAATCACTTAATGACTGCTGTGACTTGCTTAACAACTGTGGTAAAAAAGGTCATAAAAATGAGTCTGGACTCACTTAACCGTTATGACTTACAACCAAAAATCTAGGCTCAATTGTGGTTGTTAAGTGAAGACTACCTGTAAATATATTTGGTATTTATATAACCTTTTCTGCATGGAATCCAGGGTGGTATGTATTCTTTGTGCCTCCCATTTTATTCTCAGAATAACTCTCTGATGTAGACTAAACTGAAAGATCATAGATTCCTAGAGCTATGCAAGGACCTTCCTACCAGGGTAGGGTTAGAATATGCCATCAGAAATTCCTACTTCTTTCCATTACCTATCTGAATCTATCACAAATGATTATTAGATGGAAGTTTTATAAATAAACTTGTAGTACATTGGCAGAGTAGCTTGTGTTAGCTTATTATCCCATCCACACAATTTCTTTTATTTCACTTCGCTTCAAGCCTTCAGCCTTCTTTTACTCTTAAATATTAATCATCTACATTTATTCATAATTCACTGTTATGTAAAAGGATGGATTGTATATGACATCAGCCGCCTGTATAAGCTAAAGTCTAACATGTATCAATACCATGAACCATAAAGACTGCAAAAAGACATACATCTAGCTGAAAAGTTAAGTATAATAATTTTGACTCTCACTAGGTGGTAACCTTCATATTCAATTCAGGACTAGAATTATTAGAGAAAGACTAATAATTTGGTCTAACTAATATGGTTCAGGTTTCCTGTACCATATGCTAGAAAGCCACCTATTTATAAATTGTATTTCATTTTATGCCCCTTCATGGATCACTGCCTTGTCGTGGCGAAGGGGCTTGCGTAACTCAATGAAGTCAGGTCAAGAAGAACAGGTCATGATGGAGAGTTCTGACAAAACGTGGTCCACTGGAGGAGGAAATGGCAAACCACTCCAGTATCCTTGCCAAGAAAACCCATGGACAGTATCAAAAGGCTAAAAGATATGACGCCGGAAGATGAGCCCCTCAGGTCGGAAGGTGTCCAAAATGCTACTGGGGAAGAGCGGAGGGCAATTCCGAGTAGCTCCAGAAAGTGTGAAACGGCTGGGCCAAAGCCGAAAGGACGCTCAGTTGTGGATGTGTCTGGAAGTGGAAGGAAAGTCCGATGCTGTAAAGAACAATATTGCATAGGAACCTGGAATGTAAGAACTATGAATCAAGGTAAGCTGGATGTGGTCAAACATGAGATGACAAGATTGAACATCGACATATTGGGAATCAGCGAACTAAAATGGACAGGAATGGGCGAATTTAATTCAGGAGACCATTATATATACTACTGTGGGCAAGAATCCCTTAGAAGAAATGGAGTAGCTCTCATAGTCAATAAAAGAGTGGGAAAGGCAGTACTGGGGTACAACCTCAAAAACGACAGAACGCTTTCAGTTCGAATCCAAGGCAAACCATTCAACATCACAGTGATCCAAGTCTATGCCCCAACCACTGATGCCAAAGAAGCTGAAGTTGACCGGTTCTATGAAGACCTACAACACCTTCTAGAACTAACACCAAAAAAAGATGTCCTTTTCATCATAGGGGACTGGAATGCTAAGGTAGGAAGTCAAAAAATAACCGGAATAACAGGCAAGTTCGGCCTCGGAGTACAAAATGAAGCAGGGCAAAGGCTAATAGAGTTTTGTCAAGAGAACACGCTGGTCATAGCAAACACTCTTTTCCAACAACACAAGAGACGACTATACACATGGACATCACCAGATGGTCAATACCGAAATCAGATTGATTATATACTTTGCAGCCAAAGATGGAGAAGCTCTATACAATCAGCAAAAACAAGACCTGGAGCTGACTGTGGCTCAGATCATGAGCTTCTTATCGCAAAATTTAGGCTTAAATTGAAGAATGTAGAGAAAACCACTAGACCAATCAGGTATGACCTAAATCATATCCCTTATGAATATACAGTGGAAGTGAGGAATAGATTTAAAGGATTAGATCTGGTAGACAGAGTGCCTGAAGAACTATGGATGGAGGTTCGTAACATTGTACAGGAGGCAGCAACTAAAACCATCCCAAAGAAAAAGAAATGCAAGAAAGCAAAGTGGCTGACTGATGAGGCTTTACAAATAGCTGAGGAAAGAAGGGAAGCAAAAGGCAAGGGAGAAAGGGAAAGATATAAACAACTGAATGCAGAATTCCAGAGAATAGCAAGGAGAGATAAGAAGGCCTTCTTAAATGAACAATGCAAAGAAATCGAGGAAAACAATACAATGGGGAAGACTAGAGATCTCTTCAAGAAAATCGGAGATATCAAGGGAACGTTTTGTGCAAAGATGGGCATGATAAAGGACAAAAAAGGCAGGGACCTAACAGAAGCAGAAGAGATTAAGAAGAGGTGGCAAGAATACACAGAAGAACTATACAAGAAAGATCTTAATGTCCCTGATAAATACGATGGTGTGGTCACTGACCTTGAGCCGGACATCCTAGAGAGTGAAGTCAAGTGGGCCTTAGGAAGCATTACTAACAACAAAGCTAGCGGAGAAGACAGTATCCCAGCTGAGCTATTTAAAATCCTAAAAGATGATGCTGTTAAAGTGCTGCACTCAATATGCCAACAAATTTGGAAAACTCAACAGTGGCCACAGGATTGGAAAAGGTCAGTTTACGTTCCAATTCCAAAGAAAGGCAATGCCAAAGAATGTTCAAACTACCGTACAATTGCGCTCATTTCACATGCCAGCAAGGTTATGCTCAAAATCCTACAAGCTAGGCTTCAGCAGCATGTGAACCGAGAACTACCAGAAGTGCAAGCTGGGTTTCGAAGAGGCAGAGGAACTAGAGATCAGATTGCCAACATTCGCTGGATCATGGAAAAAGCAAGAGAGTTCCAGAAAAACATCTACTTCTGCTTCATTGACTACGCTAAAGCCTTTGATTGTGTGGATCACAACAAACTGTGGCAAATTCTTAAAGAGATGGGAGTACCAGACCACCTTACCTGTCTCCTGAGAAACCTGTATGTGGGTCAAGAAGCAACAGTTAGAACCGGACATGGAACAACCGACTGGTTCAAAATTGGGAAAGGAGTACGACAAGGCTGTATATTATCACCCTGCTTATTTAACTTATATGCAGAGTACATCATGAGAAATGCCGGGCTGGATGAATCACAAGCTGGAGTTAAGATTGCCGGGAAAAATATCAACAACCTCAGATATGCAGACGATACCACCCTAATGGCAGAAAGTGAAGAGGAACTAAAGAGCCTCTTGATGAGGGTGAAAGAGGAGAGTGCAAAAGCTGGCTTGAAACTCAACATTAAAAAAACCCAGATCATGGCATCTGGTCCCATCACTTCCTGGCAAATAGAAGGGGAAGAAATGGAAGCAGTGACAGATTTTATTTTCTTGGGCTCCAAGATCACCGCAGACGGTGACTGCAGCCATGAAATTAAAAGACGCTTGCTCCTTGGAAGGAAAGCTATGGCAAACCTAGACAGCATATTAAAAAGCAGAGACATCACCTTGCCGACAAAGGTCCGTATAGTTAAAGCTATGGTTTTTCCAGTAGCAATGTATGGCTGTGAGAGTTGGACCATAAGGAAGGCTGAGCGCCGAAGAATTGATGCTTTCGAGCTGTGGTGCTGGAGAAGACTCTTGAGAGTCCCTTGGACTGCAAGGAGGTCAAACCAGTCAATCCTAAAGGAAATCAACCCTGACTGCTCATTGGAAGGACAGATGCTGAAGCTGAAGCTCAAATACTTTGGCCACCTAATGAGAAGAGAGGACTCACTGGAAAAGACCCTGATGCTGGGAAAGACTGAGGGCAAAAGGAGAAGGGGACGGCAGAGGATGAGATGGTTAGATAGCATCACCGATGTAATGAACATGAATTTGAGTAAACTCCGAGAGACAGTGGAGGACAGGAAGGCCTGGCGTACTATGGTCCATGAGGTCACGAAGAGTCGGACACGACTGAACGACTGAACAACAACAAACAAAATTTCATTTTATGAGCAAACATTTTCTTTTGTATTGAACTGATAATTCTCAGGTTTTCAAGTATTTTGATAGAACTACATATAATGAAGGGTAGAACTATATATTGCCATATTTCCAAACAACTGGGGATAGTAATTCTACTACACTTGCTTCATAATATTTTAAAAAATGCTTGTTTAATCTCCCAAGAACTGCTACAAGGATTAAGAGTCACAGTGTACTTGGTGTGTGGATGTGAAATGTTGTGAGGTACCACTTTCCTTTATTGTAAACTTAGCTGGTTGAGCCTTTCTTAGTTTAGAAGTGAAATGGAACCATTGAGAAATAAGATGGCGGCTTCTACATATTTTATTCATTCATTCATTCATTCATTCATTCATTCATTCATTCATTCAAATTTATTCCCCGCCCATCTCCCATGCAAGGGACATATTGAGAAGTTACTCAGTGAACACTGAAATATAGATATTAATCAATTGACAGAAAAACCACATTTTTAAAATTAGCCCAACACTCCCTGATAACAACTTCTAGGTTATCAGAATGCTAATGATAATTGAACCTTGGCGTAGATGGCCTAAAAAAACAGAATTCTGACACACAAAAGACCTGGTCATTTTTTTTATATGTGCATCTTCATGAAAAGATGAGAAACATTGCATTGCTGTATGTATCTCAAATTGTTGGTAACAGAAGCCCCACCTCATAAGTCTGCAGTTGGCTAGCTTGACTAGTCCTGTTCATGCATAGGCCTTCCTATTCATGCTAATTTGTGTACATCCAAGAGGTCAGGTCAGTGCCATGATCCTGCTGTCCCCATCTCCACATGTAAATGCTATGCATCTAGATCATACTAACCAGTTGTATATGATTTTACTAATCAACGGCTGAGAGCAATTTGAACCAGAATATTACAGTTTTAATTGCAGTAGTGGGAATAAAATGGAGATCAAAGGAAATTAAGGTATTAACCTATTTAGCCCATTAACATACCTTGAAATTATCCTGAAAGAGAGGATTAGAGTGGGAAAAATGCATTCTATTTATTATCTAGACCCCTTCCAGTCAGGGTTCAGGCCGGGATATGGGGTGGAAACTGCATTGGTCGCACTTACAGATGATCTCTGGCGGGAGCGGGATGGAGGCAGTGCGTCCATCCTGGCTCTTCTTGACCTCTCTGCAGCTTTCGATACCATTGACCATGGTATCCTTTTGGGGCGGCTCGGAGAGTTGGGGGTGGGTGGCATAGTTTTGCGCTGGTTCGCCTCCTTCCTCCGGGATCGGTCCCAATCGGTGGTAATAGGAGATGAGAGGTCCGACCCTCGGCCCCTACTTTGCGGGGTGCCGCAGGGCTCGGTTCTCTCCCCTCTCCTGTTTAATATCTACATGAAACCACTGGGTGAGATCATCCACCAACATGGGATGAGGTATCATCAATATGCTGATGATACTCAATTGTATATCTCCATCCCGGGCGAGTTAAGTGATGCAGTGGCTGCCCTCTCTCAGTGTCTGAAGGCTGTGGGGGTCTGGATGGGGAACAACAGGCTTCAGCTGAACCCTGGTAAGACAGAGTGGCTGTGGATTGACGGCGCCTCGGGATCCAGAGAGTTGTCATCTTTAGATCTGGATGGGGTGGCACTACCCCGTTCAGACTCGGTGCGGAACCTGGGGGTCCTTCTGGACTCACGGCTCCTGCTCGATGAGCAGATGGCAGCCGTGGCCAGAAGGGCGTTTATGCAACTTCGAGTTGTACGCCAGCTACGCCCTTTCCTGGACCGAGATGCCCTCCGTACAGTCACTCATGCCCTGGTCATCTCTCACATAGACTATTGCAATGCGCTCTACATGGGGCTACCCTTGAAGAGTATCCAGAAGCTTCAACTGGTCCAGAATGCGGCTGCACGCGCAGTTATGGGTGCCTCAAGATCGGCACATGTGACACCTCTGCTGCGTGAGCTGCACTGGTTACCAGTTTGCTTCCGGTGCAATTCAAGGTGTTGGTTGTTACCTTTAAAGCCCTACATGGCATGGGACCAGGTTACCTAAGGAACCGCCTCATCCCCAGAACGTCGACCCGCCCCACCTGGTTATGCAGAGAGGGCTTGCTACGGATCCCGTCTATAAAAGAATTCCATCTGGCGGGGTCCAGGAGGCGAGCCTTCTCGGCAGTGGCACCCGCCCTTTGGAACATTCTCCCCTTGGAGGTGAGGCAGGCCCCCACACTCCTGACCTTCCGAAAGCAATTGAAGACCTGGCTCTGCCACCTCGCCTGAGATGGGGGGGGTAATAGCTCCTCTTGGAGGTGGCTGGCACCATAGAGTTCCTTTAAACAATAATATAACCTCTTGGATTTTATATATTTATATATTTATATATTTATATATTTATATATTTATATATTTATATATTTATATATTTATATATTTATATTTAATTAAATTGGAATGATGTATTGTATTTTATATGCTTTTAATTAATCAATTTTGTTGTAAACCGCCCAGAGTCCCCTTGTGGGGGGAGATGGGCGGTGATATAAATTGAACAATAAATAAATATAAAATATTCTATTTGTATATGTGCGCACATTCTCTCTGTTTTTAACTAAAGTTATTTATCTATAAAATACTTCAGACACGAGACTGATAAAACGTAGCATTAGATTATCTAATAGAGCTTACTTGCACTGCTTGTTGCCCTGTCCTTGGAATGGGACATTCTTTACTCACCTCCTTCCCATTGCAAATTTGACCTCTGGACTCATTTTCCTGCTGAAGTTTGAAAGATGTATTTTCCTCTTATGATACCTCAAATACTCTTGTCCGTTTTGGCTGGAGTGCTTTGCTTCTTTACAAATTAACCCAAGCAGTTCATTGACTACTTTGCAGAGGAAGGAATGCCCCTTCAACAAGAGCAATAACTGCTCTGATATCTAAGAGCTTCTAAGATACTTTCTTTACTATTAGTATGAAAATAGCACAGTGATTTGATGGCTGAAAGCGAGGAGGAGTTGAGGAGCCTTATGACGAAGGTGAAAGAAGAAAGTGCAAAAGCTGGGTTGCAGTTAAACCTCAAAAAAACCAAGATTATGGCAACCAGCTTGATTGATAACTGGTAAATAGAGGGAGAAAAAGTGGAGGCAGTGACAGACTTTGTATTTCTAGGCGCAAAGATTACTGCAGATGCTGACTGCAGCCAGGAAATCAGAAGACGTCTACTTCTTGGGAGGAGAGCAATGGCAAATCTTGATAAAATAGTTAAGAGCTGAGACATCACACTGACAACAAAGGTCCGCATAGTTAAAGCAATGGTATTCCCCGTAGTAACCTATGGCTGTGAGAGCTGGACCATAAGGAAGGCTGAGCGAAGGAAGATAGATGCTTTTGAATGTGGTGTTGGAGGAAAATTCTGAGAGTGCCTTGGACTGCAAGAAGATCAAACCAGTCCATACTCCAGGAAATAAAGCCAGACTGCTCACTTGAGGGAATGATATTAAAGGCAAAACTGAAGTACTTTGGCCACGTAATGAGAAGACAGGATACCCTGGAGAAGAAGCTGATGCTAGGGAAAGTGGAAGGCAAAAGGAAGAGGGGCCGACCAAGGGCAAGATGGATGGATGATATTCTGGAGGTGACGGACTCAACCATGGGGGAGCTGGGGATGGTGACGGCCGACAGGAAGCTCTGGCGTGGGCTGGTCCATGAAGTCACGAAGAGTCGGAAGCGACTGAATGAATAAACAACAACAACAGCACAGTGATTAGGAGCTTTGCCTTATGTGTAAGAGGTTGCGGTGCAAATCCGAGAAGAAATGATAAATGTTTTCTTTAATTTGCAATTTCCTTCATCTAACTAGCTTTCTCTAGCTAGCTAAGGGCTAATTACCGTCGTCGTCGTCGTCATCATCATCATCATAGCTTTTCCAGTCACTAAGGTAAAAGGGTTAAGTGAAACTCTTTTATGTCAAGTACCTGGGAAAATGATGAAATAATGGAACTCTGCATTTTCTTTAAAAGCTTCAGCTAGCTAGGGAAATCTATTTAGATGAAAGAAAGAAAATAGTAATTAAAAATGCACATTTCTACTGTGTTTTGAACCTCCAACATCTTACATAAGAGGCAAAGCTCTTAGTCCTGTGCTAGCTCAGCACCAATGGTAAAGGGAAGGTCTAGATGAAGTTATTAGAGTGCAAAAGAGCTAGCAAGAAATAATTTTTTATTTTAATGGTGGTGGTTGTAGGTACCTCCATCAAAATGTATTAACTTTATATATATAAATTTAACTTCACTTTGTAAATATATATTTTTATACATACATACATACATACATACATACATACATCTCTGTCTCTGTCTCTGTCTCTGTCTCTGTCTCTGTCTCTGTCTCTGTCTCTGTCTCTGTCTCTGTCTCATACAAATAAAAGTATATATGTGTTCTAAAACCTTCCCACAGGAAGGAAAGCAGTTGGCAGTTGCTGAAACGGGGAGGTAGAAGGGCACAGTAGCAGAACTGTCTAATGGGAGGATATGGTAACCTCCAGTCTGGACTGAGTACTTTCAAGTGTCTCAGTCCAGATGTGTTTTCTTAAGCCAGTTTAGACTTAACCTATCATGAGCACAGGACAGGAACGGCTTAAATGGTGAGTAGGAGAAAACTTTGGGGACTGAGAAGAAGAGCTTTGCATTTCTTACCCAGTAGGCTTGAGCATCATTGCAGAATTCGTCTTCCAGACTGTTGTGAGTATGGACACTTTTGGAGGGTCATGTGGATATATGGCAACATGTTGATGCAAGCTTCGTTGATGGTTATATTTTGGAAATGAGTATTAAATATTCTCTCATAAAATATGAGAAAGATATTACTGCAGATTGGTAATCACAAGAGTAAGCATTGACTTTTTTTTTTGTATAGCCTGCTTCTTAAGCCTTTATTTTTAGAGTGAGAGGGGATTTTTTAAGTCTGTCAGCACAAGCATCATTAATTCCAGCTCTTAATGAGGAATATGCCAGCAAAATTGTAAAAATTAGTCCAGGTAAGTGCAAAAATTTGTAATGCATTTAATCCTTCGTTAAAAGTCTTTCCCAGTCTTCATTATGCATTTCTTTGTCTCTTAGATTACAGAGTTGTGTATTTGTATTCTTAGTTTTTAAAGAAGAGAAATGTTTCTTTAATGTGATTATTCAAAATATCAGTGATATAAAAGAAATTTTCTTTCACTGGTAGAGACTTTTGATATAATATAAATATAATGCATAAGTATTATACACTTCCTGTATAAAAAAATTGAGTCATTTTTTAAATACTCAATTGTTGTTTTTAAAGTTGTATTAAAAATCCTTCTAGTTATGATATGAAGAGACAGTTCTTTGACATTCCTATGTATCTCATAGGTTTATATGATCCATTAAAAGTTCACATAAATTTATTTCCGCAAACAGAATGTGTTTTATTTGAATGAAATCCATGCTGAATCTGGAATACCTTTAAATTGTAGTGCTATATTGAGACATTAATACATATTATTTTGCCATAAGAACGATGGTGATTTAAATGTTGAGGGTGCACAGAATAATCTAATAGGTCTTGTTATCATTTCACAATATTATGGTGCTGTTTTAAAAACACATAGAATTTTACCTCTGTTCCTTATATATAATCATTTTATATACAATGTTTGTTTATGGTAGCAGACTTAATATTTAAGTTATATTTATTTTTTATTATTATTTCATTTATTCAAATTTATTATGGCCATCCAACTCTAATGGACTTTTATAATATTTGTTCTTTGACAGATTTTGTGCATTGAGTTGCAGCAAGGTAATAAACAATTTCTGGACAGGAAAGTGTCATTTTACTATTCTGCATATTGGAGAAACTGTAGCCAAAGATAATAGCATCACAAAAAATATCTTATTAACCTTTTGTTTCCACTTAGAATCCCTTCCTCATCAACGGTAACACATGGTCTTCTATTGATTCCTCAATAAGATATATACATCAATAATATTTACTAAGGAAACATTAACGCGCTATAAGCTTAACAGTGCTGTTAAATAGTTTAAATAGCTACTTAAAAGTTTACTTGAGCTGGATTGTTCTCTTAACTTTTGTTGAAATAAGCCAGTAGATAGTAGAAAAAGCTGTGATTAAAATGTAAGCAAAAGGTATGAACCCAGAGCTATGCTAAGGGAAGAAAAAATGTATGCAAATCTGGGACAGAATCATTCTCATTAGAACAACTATGTTCTAATATGCTACTTGAACATCTTAAAATTACAAAATAAATTATCTTGAATTATTTCTACAACTTTCTATATAGAAGTTAAGATTTTCTATGAAAATAACTAGAGCCACAAAGTGGCCGATTTTTAAATGGGGAAGTAGGTAACTGCTCAAGATAAGGACTGGGTAATTAATATTAAGAAGCCCCACGGCAACAAGAATAGCATGGTAAGGGAGAGAGAGAAAATAAATTAAGAAGAATTATGAAAGCTAAGATCCAAAAGAACCAAGCAGATGAAATTCTGCACTTAAGAGGAATTTGGATTTGTTTTCTAAGCACTTTAACCACCCTTGGCTGTACAAAGGGAACAAGAAAAAAAAACATAGTATAGTTCAGTGTTTTCTTAACCTTGGCAACTTTGAGATGTGTGGACTTGAACTCCCAGAATTCCCCAGCCAGTTTGCCAAGATTGAGAAACATTGGTATAGTTCACTGAAGCATGGCCACTGTTTGCAAATTAAAAAAAAAATCTGTGGGGAAAATATTCAAAGGCTTTTAAACTCATTCTAGCACTTAACTAATCTTCAGAGATCTCATCTTTCTCCACCTGTTTCTTCATCACTCAATAAGTGTGTGTGTTTTATTTTCCCCTTCTTTTTCTTTCAGTGCTGAGGGATAATAAAAAGCAGCTGCAGAACTCTTTAACAAATTCTTCTAGAAGTATTGTTAATGTTTCAACCAAAGTCCTATAGTATTGTAGAAAGACACATGTTTCTCATGACATAAAGTGCTGTGGAATTGGAATCATGGAGTTGGAAGTAGTTATTTTGGCCATGGAATCCAGTCCTGTGCCCACTCCAGAAATTAATCTAACCTTTGCTTGAACACCTCCAAGTGTTGGGGAGTGTATATCTCTCTCAGCAGTTGGTTCCATTGTAAAACTGCTGTAATGATTAGGAAGTCTTTCCCCCCCCCTAACATTCAATCAGAATCTGCCCTTTTGTAATTTAAATCCATTATTTATAATCCATCTGTGTCCTGCATTTTGGGATAATAAAAAATAGGCCTTTGCTTTCTTATGGGTAATGTTCTTTCAGGTATTTGTACAGTGCTATAATATCCCTCCCTCTTCTCTTTTCAAGGCTAACAATGCCTGTCTGTTTCAAACTCTCTCCATAGGTCTATGAAGGACCAATGCAGAATAAAATGGAATTATTACTTTTCATGATTCATATATGTGTTGATGCAGCCCAAAATGGCATTTAACTTTTTTGCAGCCATATCACTGCTGACTCATGTCCAGTTTGCAATTAACTTCCATTTCAATATTTTGAAGAGGTATTTTACAACCCCAGTTTCCTCCATCCTATGATTCTGCATCTGATTTCAGTTGCCCTTTTAATTAATTTTTTTGGCTTTATAAGGAAAGGAAGAATACATGAAAACAAGGAAAGATAAACATAGGTGCATGCAAGAAATCATTCATACTAGGTTTTAAAAGTATCATTAAACCTTGATCACACAAAATAATATTCAGCAGTCTTTCTATTATATTGCTAAGAATCCGCTCTTAAGCAGAAAACAAACACATAAATGTAATTCAAGACTGTAAATCTAGGTTGCACCATCTTTCCAACACTGAAAAGTGATCTCCATGTTCCTCATTTCCATAATTCTTCATATATATTGATAAAGTCTACATTTTGATACATACGTAATTCAAATTGCATTCCCATCTTTATATCATATTGATCTCTGTAACATATTAATATATGTATGTATATCAAAGCAAACTTTGATTGTTTCATGGCAATAATAAGACAAACCCATATCCTATGAGTAATAGTTTTGTACTTTGAATGAAGTATAATGAAGATTATAGCTCTGAATCTTTTGACTCAAGATCAACTTAAAGAGCATAAGAAACAGAGCCATTTGGCATGTATCAGCCTCTCATGAGAGGCTATAATTCCTGCAAACTTACCTGTTCAGATTACTTTTGGCAGAAAGCAGGGTAAAAATTGATTAAATAAATATATTCTGTCTCAGAGAAAAAAGAAATTAGCATTGGGTACTTTCCAGTTATAATAAATAGGGAAGTGTCACGAGGCCTTCATGGGACCTGATCCAATTCACAGTACACAACATACCTTCTCTGATTTTTTTTCCTTTTTTACTAGCAGCAAGAAAAGGCAAGCTACTGGTTTTGTTTCCATGCAGTAATTCATTACAGTACAGTAGCTTCTCCCAGCCACTCTGCAGCTGATAAGTAGCAATAAAGCAGTAAATAGAGGCTTGGGTTAAGGTGTCCTTGCTAGGCATTTTCAAGTCAGCTCATTCTCTTCTGACTATGGATGCAGCCTAATGTGGACTAAATATAGGTATTGCTATTCCTAAATTCCCTTCCTACTTAGAAATAAGTAAAGGAATCAATGATGATGGCTGGCATTTTCTTGAGTTATCAAGATACGATCTCCCTCTCTTTTGGCTTCTCTGTGTTGGGTAGATTTGCCCCACAATGCTCACTTATTTTCTTCAGTGGGTCTTTGGATCTCCCACCAGCACTTCAAGGGTTTTGCCCCACACTCTCCTGCAAACACCACCAACCCTTCAACAGACAATGCTGTCTAGCATTCATTTCGGCTTGCCAGCCATTACAGCTCCACCTTTCCTCCCTCTTCTTCCCAGAAGACTTTTTTCAGTCTCCAGCTTTCTCATCCTCCTTGCCAGCACTCTGGCTTCTCTTCAGATCATATAAATCTTTTGTCTTTTACTGTTTTCTGTTTTTCTTGTTGTTGTTCATAAACCTGTTCATTTTTCACACACTCACTTTATTAATTTTTTGGTGAAAAAGATATATTTCCTTAGGTTGAGATCATACTTGAGAACAGTATTTCTGTTCAGAATATGATTTTATATTTCAAGTACTGGCATGATTTGGGGTTTGAACGTTTAGCTTAAGTTACAACTCCATTTACAAATGATTAAAAACTGCAAAATAAAGATGTAAAGTATTTCCTTAAAGAGTAAGAAATTGGAGAGGAGAGATGTAGAGATGTAGAATTATTTGTAATGGAACATCATCGATAGTGAAGCTTCTTGAAGTTTATGTGTTATTACTTATTAAGCTGAGTATTGAATGACCAGCACAAAAATGAATATGCTTGTTTGAAGTACCACTTTACTTGCAAGCTGAAATCCTGGGTTTTTTTTTTTTTGGGGGGGGTTGTATCACTTTTCAAATTGAGCAAAATGCATCATGTCCCTTTAATGTCTGAAGCATTGGAATAAATTTTGGTGTGCAAATTCTGAATGCTAAGTCCTTCAGCTTCCCTACCTGTTTTCAAAGGAACAGGGAACAATATAAGGAAGTGGCAAATTGCAATGATTAAAAAATCATAGTGAATTATGGCCCACACATATGTGTTAATAGTTGCTAGTTTAAAATTCAACATCTGTTCTGTGCTCACACCAACTTTAAAATGGAGTGAAAATGGGAGGCAAACCACAAAATGAATTATAAAATGGTGTACGCCTTGGGTATTTAAAACGGGGGTAGGCACATTTAAAGCAGTACTATAAATCTTACCTTCATAGCCAACTCAAGTTCCACAACCTGTTTCAAGAAAACCAACAGTGAATAATCCTTCTTATACTGGCTAACTTGAGCTTTTACTAGTATAGGAGTAATCTAGTTGCAGTTCACAGGCTCCTGCCCCTCACTCTAAAGCTGATGATTCCCCAAAGAAATTGCTTTAGATGTGTAAATCATATGAAAATAGGACTTTGGTATAAAAGGAAAATTCAGTGGACCCTAGCCATATGATTAGCATGACATGAAATCTTTCTAAAATGGGCATATATGTAAAGCAAATGCGTCTAAAACTTTCGAGAGGTTGAGAAACTTCTTTGGCTGCTGGTTGGGAGAATTGTCGTGGCAACAAGAGAAGGTCCTAGCCCCTGCCACTCCTATGCTTAATCTACACTGGCAGGCAAACTTTACCAAGATCACCCTCCTGCAGAGCATTTCTGAAGAAAAATGCCAGTATTTTGTAATTTTACAGGGTTCAATTAATTTGCCTGTCTGAAGACCAGCATTGGGCAAGGACTGCTTCATAGTCTCTGTGGAAGAGTTATTTCCCTTCTGTTTTGCTTCCCTGTTTGCGGTGCATTTACAACTTGTTCCTGAGAACTGTTGGAAGAACGAACAAAAAAAAAATCACTTGTGATGACAATACTACTCCTACTCAAGAGTCAAATAGAACTTTCCTTAGGTATATCAAGCAATATTGTCTTTTAACTTTTTTCATGAAGCAGGATGGCATGGAAATTAAAAAAACAGGGGTAGGTCCACCTCGTATGACAAAAGACTCAACAAGCAGAGGTGATTTTTTTTAAAAAAATTACATTGATACTTAGACCTGTAAGTTTGAGCCCTGATAAAACAAATTGGAACAATACACTGGTGTAGGCTTTCGCAGCCAATATAGGCAACAGAGTTCCTGTTGACATTTTGCCGGCAACAGTGGCTGGCATCTTCAGAGGCAACTGAAGATGCCAGCCGCTGTTGCTGGTGAAACATCAGGAAATCTGTTGTTTAGACCATAGCTACTAAACCCTGAAGCTCAACTCTGCCCAAATTGGAATGAGTTGCCGTTAAAGTAGTGATAATGTGTTAGTCTGTAATACTGTGTGATGATGATTATTCTAATTAAGTGATCGATTTGTATTCATACAATTTTTGGAGAAAATGGCCAAAGAAGATAAACAGATATAAAGTAGGAACTCGTAACCTGTAAACAGTATAGATATTTCTTTCTTTATGCAAAATGAAGCTGAAAACAGCTCATCTGCCCCAAGGGTGCCTCCAGTCTCACTTTGCATGGAGAACAGAAAAGGTCAGAGGCAATATAAGAAGGTTCACAAGCTGCATGTCTAATTTCTTCCTAGGAACCTAATGAGAGTATCTTGCCTAAGGACTCCCTCAGTCCTGGAGCAGGAGCTCTTGATTGCTGTGACCCCAGCAAAGCCAACTTTTTGAGCATCCTAAACAACTTTTACAAAACCTGGAGTAGTATTTTACTTTATGAAATAACTTGTTTTGGCCACTTCTCTGTTTCTTCAAATAAAATCTGCAAATACGTAGACCATCTTTAGCATATATATTTCAGTTAATAATAATTTTCAGTGCACACAAGCCAATATTTTGATATCCCTGGGAGCTGTGAGATTCCTTGGTATGGGTAAGTTTTTTAAGAGGCAGATATAATACTACTGGTTAACTGTATCATATTAAACCCACTCGTTTTTAGCATGAATTGGAGAGAGTTTATATTGTTTTTTAAAAAGGGCATATTTATATTACAAAAGTATATATTTAACCAGCTACAATATTTTGGGAAAGAGTACTGTAAATGTACTCATCTTCTTTCATCCTTTTAGCTAATAACCACTGTGTCTTGGTTCATTTTAAACTGTTCATATTTGCTAAATATGTTCATATTTGCTAAATATTAAATTTTTACTGGAATACAATTAGTGTAATGCAAATATATAAGAAATAACATTTTTCTGTAATGAGCTAAGCTATGTTCTATTGATGTGGCTTAGTTCCCAAATGCTACATAAGCTTGCTCTTTCAAACTAGTGTTTCCTTTAATTTTTATGAAAATATTTCATTTTCTGGAACTCCTAACCATATGCCTTATAGGAACCTATCTTGTCTACAGCTCTTCAGTTTCAGCAGTGCTTCAACGTTAAACAAATTAGCTTTTATTCTCTTCATGTGGAAGATTTCCTTTGCAAATGGCTAGCTGTCAAGTACACATTTTAGCTATCCTCAGATAACAGGGGAGGGAGTTCAGGAAGGAGGGAGACTAGGGAGTTCCATGGCTTGGTCAATTTGGGACCAATCAAGATCTAAGCTTTTATGGCATCTGCCCACAAGTATGGACAACAGAGTGTGAGACACATCTTGGGATGGTAACAATATAGACAGTTAATCCCAAATGTCTTTGCTTTTTAATGTGTTATAGCCATGACAGTCTTACAGTCCTAAAAAATTTTGTGCACCTTGTGTCTTGCAGCCCAACTCCCAAATGATAAACACAGCAAAGAGAATATCCTCAAAGATTTCTGACTTTAGGCTATTTATAGATTAAAGCACAGTTTCTGTGATGGATTGGTTTGACTCAAATGAGGAGGAGGAGGAGAATGCTGACCTGTTACAGAGATTTGAGTCTTGGGACAGTAAGGTAGTCCTCACTTAACAACCATTCATTCAGCAACTGTTTGATCAAAATTCGGGCACTTGGCAACCAGCCTGTATTTATGACCGCCGCATGTGCTTCAACTCCCCGACTCACCTATTTCCCCCCATCTCTGTCCTTTTGGCTGCCCTGTACTCTGCCGCCGCCTACCCCTGCTGCCCTGCTGCCCCCAGCTGACCTTCACTTCCTCCCACTGCTGGCCCGGAATCCAGGTGCTGGGCGAGGGCACAGCCAGGCGGTGGAGACTCGTCTGCCAAAGGAAGCTCGTCAGGCCTGGCCAGGGAGGAGGCAGCGGGATAGAACCGGTGGAGGAGGCAGGGCGGCAGTGTGGGCAGCAGCTCCCTGGGCAAAGGTGGCAGCTGTTGGTGCTGTGCAAGGTCTCACGAAGGGGAGGAAGCAGCAGAATGGAGCTGGCTGTTCACATAGGGCAGAAGTGTGAGGTCCTCACCTAATGATGCTGAGTGGCGCAGTCACATGATATTTTGCCTAACAACTGCTTCGCTTAGCAATGGACATTCTAGTCCCAGTTAGGGTTGTTAAGTGAGGACTACTTGTAGAAAGCATGAGAAACTCAAACCCTACCAAATTGGAGGAATTTGTTCCTGGCGCAGCCTCCGCCAGCTGCGTTCAGTTAATTGGGGGTGAGGTAATAAACTCTTGTATTTTCCACATAACTCTTGCTATAGGCTCTTCCTCGCCCATTGCCCATTGAGTTGTGCCTGGATAGGGGGCACTGGCCTATCCTATTCCTGGCACTAACCCACCTCCCTTCTGTGCATACCAAAGAGCATGATCCTGCTTTCTGCATGTAACAGACCAACAAGGTATGTGGGGCTTAAAAACTTGATTAGAAAGCACAAGCTTCCATGATCTCCCATTAATCATACTTAGAAAACAACAAATGGCAATTACTTTTCTTCTGTGTGAAGAAAGTATTTAATTATTTTTTACCCTGCGTTCTATCAAAAGTAATCTCAAGTTCAGGTACATTTGCAGGAATTATACTATCTTATGAGAGGGTATCATATACCAACTTGAAATCAAAATATTTTTGTCCCTTTCAGAACTGCCAATGCCATTTTTATTTTGTAGAAATAATTTTCTGGCTTGGTTGCATCTTCTGAGGGAATAAAAGCTGCCTAATATCAGTTGGTTATGTTCCAGGGCTTTATGTTGTTATTCGTCAATAACCAAAACAAATATTGGTGTTCTGATTAAATGAAAGATGCTGCCAAGTAAGTGGCTAAACTGAAATGGTGAAAAAGTAGCTCTATTTCACAGTAAAGTGTTTTTAATTTAATACATTTATGTTCGATGATGCAGAGTGATACTCTTCATTTTTGACTCACCAGAGATTTTTGCACTAATGAATGAATTAATGCACTGAGGCCCTCGGTTTGATGTATGATTCCTCCTATATCCCTCATGGCAACTAGAGTTTGAGACCCCTGTGCTAGTTTCTTGGCATAAGTTAGCCCAGTGAGGTAGTCCAGACAAGAAGCACAACCAGGAGTACTAGTTCTATCTTTATTGCTAGGTTACATTAACAGAATCTTGCAAGACTGAAAGTATTTCTCCCCTCCTTTCCTTTTATTCTGGAAAACTAGGTGAGGAAACGCTTCCTACGGCACCCCCCTTCTGTGGACTGAGACATCTTTTACATGCCAGTTACCCAGTCTGTGGCTCTCTCTCCTGTCTCCCAAGGTCACTCCCACATACTTTTACAACATATGAAGGAGAAGCCATTTTAATTTTCATCTAAACCTAACTCTTGGAATAATTTTGACAGGATGGGAAGATTAACTATTATCCTAAATCTTCTCGATTTCAATACTATGTCTCTGATTGTGGATCACAGGGGATACAGATCTTTAGTAATGACTTTGTAACCTTTTCCAGATTGATAGGCACCAATGACTTCTTTACTGAGGTATCTAGAAGTTTATTTTGAGTGAAACATGATGTGCCTGTGGAATTTGTGTGGTAGGAACTTCACTATGATAACAGGAATCAAAGAATGTGAGATTTATATAGCCGCATGCAAAGGTTTAAGCGCCACTGGTCAATAGTTTGCTTCAGTGAATCCCTAAATGAACAGAAGCTGATGCAACCTGTACATGGTACAAAGATAAACATGACATCTTTCTGCAAATTTCGAAGCATACTTATTTGTGTGCAGTTGTGTATACATTCAAAATAAGAAAAGAGTGAATATGATAGGTGCAAATTTTCTTATTTTAAACCTGTAAAAAAACTGCACATAAATAGTAAGCATTCAAATATGCAGAACATATAAAATAATTTTTATATAAAATTATTTATTTGAATTTATTAGCTGCCCAACTACAGTGGACTCTGGGTGGCATACAAAACTAGAAAAACCATAAATAGAGGGGATCTGGAGCGCACCCACTCTGCCGGAACATACTGGGCAGGCAGAAACTATTGGAGACAAGCAGTCCCTCTGATATTCAGACCCTATGCCATACAGGGCTTTATAGGTAATAACCTATAGGGTGGGACTGGCCTAAATCAGCCCTGATTATTTAAGGAAACACACAACTGGCACTAGATTCCCCTTTAAATGAATTGATTGAAGGAGATTTGCAAGAGGGAGGAGTGATTACCATTTCCTATTGTCACGTTGCATATTGGATGATTTTTTAATGAAATAAATTAAACTTGAGACTTAGTTGTCAGTTGATTACTGACTTTCTTTGTATATCACTATGACCAACATGAGGTTCTGATAACATTAAGTGGTAAAGATTTACCAAAATTCAAACAATCCGAAAGAGGAGGAATACTTCTCCACTGAACTGTAAGGGTATTTGATGGATTTGTCTGACTCTCGGGTACAGCATTGTTGTTCTATGATTTGTTGCATTGTAACATTGTAAGTGATGGTCATTCTAAAAATCAATTTTACTTAAATCATCTTAAGAACAAAAATGAACAAAAGCTGCATTTTACAGAAAAAACAGCAGCTCTGGACATGCAGTGATGTTTCATTAAAATCTGTGGGACTGTTCATTATATACTTCTGCAAACGCTCAAGAATCAGTTGTTTCATATTTTAACACATCTATTATTGTTTACATTACAAATAGCATGGCACTACATATTAAATTACTTAGTATACCTCTCCACATAATGGCTTCTATAATTCTGCTTCTTCAGAGTTTCATCTGGAAAGCTCAAAGGTCACATCATTTGGTTTATAGCTATGGAATGATGCCTACACAGGGAAATTCCTAGCATTCCATTTGTCTAGCATTTAGACCTTATATTCATCTCGTATAGAACAGTGTTTTTTTTTTCAGGCATGCAGTAAAATTGGCAAGAGCTAAAATGAATAAAGCTCAGCAAAATATTTTCTCCACTTTGAACCAAGTGTTTGACATAAATCTGTTTTGTGGTCTGAAAATGTAAATTTGACATGAATCTACATGCCTAATTAACTTACTTATGGCAGTCTTCAGAAATGTGTAGCAAAAACTTTAGTAGGTTTCAGGACCATGTTTTCCATACGGAAGATAATTATTGACTCAATGGGAAAAAAGTCAAAATCTTTCAGTCTTAGATTGCTTTTTTTAACAATTCCCTTGTTTGCCAGGTTTCAGCAGCTAATATTTAACCCTGCTTAGCAACTGCCAAAGATAGAAATAAATTTATGACTTTCCTAATCCTCTCCCCCTCAATCATTGTTTTTATTATTAAAGCATCGAGCAATAATAATACAACTTCAGAGGACAAATACATTGATCTCCTTTTAAAAAAATTAGGAGTGAACAAATTATGATCATTACTATTATTTAAGTGAAGGGCTGAGATTCATGTTTATGGAAAGATTTAAATATATTAAAACGATTGATTGAATGTAAGTATAAATATAGATGTGGTAAGGTTGTTTTGAAAGTTATTTTTACATCTATCCAAAAGGAAGAGGGCCCTAAATTAAAGATATTCCCTTCAAAAAAAGAAAATTAAACAGAAAAATATATATGAATATACAGCCTACCTTCTCTATTTTGTAAACCAGGGTTGCCAACTTCCATTAAAACCATGCTTGAAGATTTTTCCCACAGTCAGTTGTGTGGTGTGTGTCAGTGTGTGTAAATGCACATGAAAAGAAGTAAAGCTAGAGCAAAAACATAAAATATCGAAGTTAATTGCCTGGAAAATAAGGCATCACATTTGTAAATTTATTTGGTCTCTCATCTGCATGTATACACAAGTGCAGAATAGATACTCAGAAAGATTGGAAATCGGGGGCCAGCAGATATAAATCAATGCATGCTTACTCTTAGAACCATCAAACTCACTGGGGCTTACTCTCTTCCAGTTGAGTATTCATTGGTGGTTGTTCAATGATCTGTTTAGCTCAGTGTACTCTATGTAAACTGGGTGACTCTGAAGAATAGATTCTTTCTTCTGCCTGCAACAAGGAAATATCTTGAGAGAGACCTTTGTGCTGGGCTAAAAAGCACAAGGAAAGCAATGTGTGCTTATTCTGTAGTAACTTCCATTGAGTTCAGTGGCTCTTACTCCCAGAAAATATAAATAGGATTTCTAGGCCAGTTCATTCAGAGGCTACTTTCAGTCTCCTTGTGTGAGTGCAGTGGAGAAACTCTCTACCAGCTGGGGATCTTGGTCTTTCCCTCTTAAATAGAGAGTCTCCACTGTAGATGTTCACTCTCTACAGTGAAAATTTCAAATAGTATACAGTATAATGATAAACCAAAATAAAGGCAATAAGCAGATTTTTAAAAAAATAATGCAAAACCCACCCAAAATTGTTAAATGCCAAGGAGAATAAAAAGGTCTTAATCTAGTGCCCCAAAACCCATAATGTAGGTGTTAGTTGAAACTATCTGGGATACACAAAACTTTCGCTGATATCCCCACTGAAAAGCCCCCACTTAAATCCAAATGTGAGGTTATGAGAGGGTGAATAATTGTTGCAGAGCTGTATGTATGTATGTATGTATGTATGTATGTATGTATGTATGTATGTATGTGTCTGTCTGTCTGTCTGTCTGTCTGTCTGTCTGTCTGTCTGTCTGTCTGTCTGTCTGTCTGTCTGTCTATCTATCTATCTATCTATCTATCTATCTATCTATCAAAATTTTTATCGCCGCCCATCTCCCTCCACAGGAGGGACTCTGGACAGTTTACAATAAATTTATCTTGGTAGAAACATAGTTAGAAGATCAGCTTAACCTGATAAAAGTTGGTAGTCCCAGTCCATTTTAATCAAAACTATGAACCTGGCCCTTATAGGAGTGTAACTTCTCCAGAACATGCTGAATGCCAATTAAAAGACTTAAACAGTAAGTGAGATTCAGTGCATTTATGGATCCTCATCCAGCTCTAAATTATATTAATTGTCTCTTCTGTATTGGAGGAGGGTTTATTGGTATATCTCAGCAGGTGGCAGTACCAGGCTAAACTTGTCTGGACTTGGAAGCTAAGCAAACTTGGTTTGTCCTTAGATGGAGACCATGAAGGAATCCCATGACTGTAGGATAAACTAGGAAGTTGAGAGCCATTCAGAAAGAAGCAATGGCAAACCACTTCTGGTTTGTTGTGCAAAAACTATATGGTTCTATCTTACATCGGACTTGAGCTTGACTTTTTACTCTTTTGTGTGTGTGTGTGTGCGTGCGTGCGTGTGCGCTACAGATGAAAAGGTAAGAAAGAGTTTTTAGATCTCCAGATAACCTCTTCTAGCAATTTCACCATAGATATGGGAAAGCATGGAAGAAAAAAGTATCTTTGTGTACTAATTTTCTTGTTCCTTCTATCCCTAATTTAGCCTCTTTTTTTCCTACCAATTGGGAAAAGTGGATGGTGTGCATAGATACTTTTGCATTGCTAATAAATATATTAAATATATATTTTTAAAAGCTATAAAGGTTTTCCCCTGCACAGTCGTGTCCGACTCTAGGGACCGGTGCTCATCTCCGTTTGTTAGCCGAAGAGCCAGCGCTGTCCGAAGATGCTTCCGCGGTCATGTGGCCGGCATGACGCACATGGAACGCTGTTACCATCCCACCGAAGTGGTACCTATTCATCTACTTGCATTTGCATGCTTTCGAATTGCTAGGTTGGCAAGAGCTGGGGCGAGTGTGGGAGCTCACTCCGTCACGCGGCGCTTGGGTCTTGAACCGCCGGCCTTCCGATCGACAAGCCTGGCATCTTAACCACTGAGCCATAGGAAAAAAGCTATAGGCATGGTTTAATTAATTTTTCTTCCCCTTGCTTCTAAACAAGGCTACCTTCTACTCAATCCTACACATGCATGCTCAGGAGTCTCACTATGATCTATGTTGAGTTAAGTACATACTTTACAATATTTTATAGATGAAAATGGGAATTCTTATACATGATTTGGTAGAGCTAGGAATGACTGCACAATAGTATTTTCCACCGTCTATGAGCAGGGCAGTAGTGGGCTAAGATTACTAAGCCAAATTTAGTTTTGGTTCGTCTGGCTCACTTTTGGGATTATGCTTCTCTCAGAATGACATTCAAAGGCTAAGGGCGGTCTTGTACCCCAAAATTGTACACACCTGCTTTACAGCACATTTGGGCCTGTTTTATAGCTGCAATAATATCAGTAGAAAGCAACAAATAATTAGAAAATTTTTAGAATTTTAGAATTCTAATAATTCTAAGTATTAGAATATTAGAAAATTTATAGCACAGAGTTATTAAGCAAAAAGGTTTTAAACAAAAATAGCAATAAATATATACAGTAATAAGTTTCATCACTGTTTAATAATGGCAGCATCTTCTTCCCATTCTTTAAATGTAGAAAGGAGGTTTCACTGAGTCATGACTTTTCTCACACAGTTTAAATTAAATTTAAACTGGAGAGCCAGTTTGGTCTAGTGGTTAAGGTGCTGGGCTAGAAACCAGGAGTCTGTGACTTCTAGTCCTACCTTAGGCATGAAAGCCAGCTGGGTGACCTGGGGCCAGTCCCTGTCTCTCAGCCCTAGGAAGGAGCCAATGGCAAACCAGGAGACTGAGAGTTCTAGTCCCGCCTTAGGCATGAAAGCCGGCTGGGTGACCTTGGGCCAGTCACTCTCTCTCAGCCCAGCTCACCTCACAGGGTTGCTGTTGTGGGGAAAATAGGAGGAGGAAGGAGTATTAGGTATGTTCGCCGCCTTGAGTTATTTATAAAAATAATAAAGGTTGGATAAAAATTAAATAAATAAATAAATAAATTCTTATTTAAAAACTAAGCATCGATCCATTGCCATTACAAGCATAACTGCAACCTGAGAACAAATGTATTTTGCACTTTTCCAATGTTTCTTCAGCAACAGTTCTCAAAATGTGTCAGGCTGTGTGGGATGGAGGTGAGGCATGTTTGTTTTAACAGTTCTCTGTCTAGGGCACATGTTTAAGCAGATTCAAAGTTTCAGTACTTTTCTAACTGACTGATTGATTATGTGCCATCAGGTTGATATCAACTCCTAGTGACCACGTAACAGTGTACCCATTGACACTGTAATTAATCCATCAATTTGGTTGCTGGTCCTCCTCTCCTTTTCCCTTCCACCTTTCACAGTATTATAGACTTCTCAAGAGTGCTTGGTCTTTGCATGATGTGTTCATAATATGATCATTTGAGCCTGGTCATTTGTGCCTTGAGTGTGAACTCTGAACTGATTTGTTCAATTATCCATTTGCTTGGGTTTTTTAGCTACTCATAGTATTCTCAAGTGTCTTCTCCAACCCCAAAGTTCAAAAATGTCAATACTCTTTGTCAATACTAGCTTCTTCAGAGTCCAACTTTTGCTTACATAGAGTGTCACAGAGAAAACCATTGCCTGCATGATTCCGATCTATGTACATACAGACACATCACAGCAATCAAATAATAGCATATTTCTTTACTGCTTGTTCCTTTACTGTTGATAGCTGATCATAACGGCAGAAGCTATCCAACCCTTCATTGCCAATTCTACGGCTGGTTGCTGGACCTGTTGTCATTAATTTGCTCTTCTTTTTATTTAATCAATTCCATTTTTTCACAGTGCTCCTTGACTTTTATTATTAGAATGTCCAGATCATTGCATTTTTAGCTGTCAGGGTAATGTCATCAGCATGGCATAGGTTACTGATGTTTCTTCTTCCAATTTAAAAGCGTGCTCATCATCTTCCAATCCAGCTTCCCTCAATATATATTCAGCATATAGGTTGAATAAATAAAGGGAGTCTATAGCCTTGTCTCACTCCTTTGCTGACCTGGAGCTGGTTTATTTCATCATGTTCTGTCCAGACTGTGGTTTCCTGACCTGTGTATAGGTTTTATATTAGGACAATGAGATGTTCTTTGTTTCCTATTTTTCTATGAAGATTCCACAGCTTGGTATGGTTGACACAATTGAAGGGCTTTCTATAACCAATAAAGCACATATGGACTTCTTTTTGGTATTAGTTGGTTTTCTCAATTATCTAGCATGCATCAGCAGTAATGCTTCTTGTTACTTAGGCTTTTCTAAAGCCAGTTTGAAGATCTGGCATTTCCTTTCCATATAGAGCACTAATCTGCATTGGATGATCTTAAACATTATTTTGCTAGCATGTGAAATTAAGGATATTGTATGATAGTTTGCACACTCTGTTAAGTCTCCTTTCTTTGGTATTGGTATATAGACTGACCTCTTTCAATCTGTTGGCCACTGTGTCGTTCTCTAGATTTGCTGGCATAGCTTGGTTGGAACCTTTATGGATGCTTCTTCTGTTGCTTGCCATATTCTGTGTAGATATTCCATCAGTTCCTGTAGCCTTCCCACTTGGTAATGACCAGACGGCTAATATAACTTCATATTCTAGTAGTAAAGGTAAAGGTTCCCCCTGCACATTTGTGCAGTCGTGTCCGACTCTAGGGGCCGGTGCTCATCTCCGTTTGTTAGCCGAAGAGCCAGCGTTGTCCAAAGACGCTTCCACGGTCATGTGGCCGGCATGACACACGTGGAACGCTGTTACCTACCCACCGAAGTGGTACCTATTCATCTACTTGCATTTGCATGCCTTCAAATTGCTAGTTTGGCAAGAGCTGGAGCTAGTGCGGGAGCTCACTCCGCACGCAGGGCTAGGGATTTGAACCTCCGAACTTGCTATCTTCCGATCGACAAGCCTGACATCTTACCCGCTGAGCCACCACACCCCCTTCATATTCTAGTACTAGAGGGAATATCTTCTAAATATCTTGGATGTTGACATCTGTATTATACAGAATTTCAATATACTTCTTCCATATTTCTTTGATCATCTTTGAATCAGTTACCATCTATCCATTGGTGTCCTTTAGCATACAGGTAGACCTTGTTTAGCGACTGCCTTGTACAGCGACCATTTGTTATGATGGTGATGAAAAAGTAACTTTGCCACCAATCATTTACGATCTTTGCAGGTCTGTAAAGCAAAGCAAAGCTGAAGTAAGAGCATAAGCACAGTCACAGTTTCACTTAGCGACCACTTCACTTAATGACCGAGTTGCCTGTCCCAATAGTGGTGCTAAATGAGGACTTACCTGTACTAATAGAAAGTTGAAACCTCCTTCTGAGCTTGGAGATCTTTTGGAAGTTTTTCCTTGTTTTTCTGCGATATTTCCATTTTTTGTCTTTACAGTTGTCATAATACTACTTCTTGTCTCTTCTAATAACTCTTAAATTCTTTACTGAGTTTTTTTTGCCTTCTCTTCTCTTCTCTTCTCTTCTCTTCTCTTCTCTTCTCTTCTCTTCTCTTCTCTTCTCTTCTCTTCAATTTCTGTGTTTTGTTCTGACCATGCTTTCTGCTGTTTCTTGATCTTTGGCAGTTTCTTTTCATATTCATCCTTAGCAAGTTTTTTTATTTCATCCCATAGTTCCTCTGGTTCCCTATCAAAAGGGTTCAGGACTGCAAAATGCTTCTTGATGTTGTTTTTTAAAATGTTATGAGTTTGCTCAAGATCATGTCATGGAAATTGATTGGCTTTCTTCTTCCACTTTTGCTGGACATGGAACTTGCAGAAGATGCAGTTTGTGATCTGTTCCACAGTCAGCCCCTGGCAACGTATTTGCTGTTATAACTGAGTTCTTCTACCTCTTTGAACCAATAATACAGTCACTTTGATTTCTGTGTACTCCATCCAGTAGTGTCCATGTATATAGGCACCATTTTGGTTGTTGAAAGATTGTGTTAGCAGTGAAGAAATTTATGATTGGCAAAACTGATAAGTCACCTACTGCTTCATTTCAGTTTCCTAATCCATACAATCCAACTGCATTTTCCTCCTTAATATTTCCAATTTTGACATTCCAATTTCCAACCACAAGCTGCACATCTTACTTGCATATTCTGTTGATTTCAGATTAAACTTGATCATAAAACTTTTCAGCTTCCTCCTCTTCTGCATTAGTGGTTAGAGCATACATTTGGGTAATTGTCATATTAAAGGGTTGTCCACAAAGTCCAATTGATATTATTCAGTCAGTAACTGAATTGTACCCAAGTACTGTCCTTGCTATATCCTTCCTGACTATGAAAACAACACCACTCCTTTGTTTTTCATGTCCTGTTGTGTTCATCTCCTCAACAAATAAATGAACAAGTATAATGTTTTTTGACTCATTTGTTTAATTTGGTTCTCTTTATCTAGTTTTATGACTAGTGTGGAAAACAGATCATGTTTTAGGTCATATTTGGACTTAAAATTAGGTCCATTATGGAAATATTGAAAATTCAAAAGGGATCACGAACTTTTAAGCACACTGTATATGGCAGCTACCAAATATAGGTGCTCGTTATTTTAGTTGGGCAGCTGATATGATCTTCATGCTTTGGGTAACCCTGCTGGGGTTATATACCCTTGTCATGCACTCCTGGCATTCTTCTCTTATCCCTCCCTGGAAACCCCCCACCCCCGCCCACCCGCCACAATGAGGCAGCACAGCAGGACTTGAGGGGGATTTTTTTCTAATATAGATATATCATCCCATTTCTGGTTTCGATTCCTCTTTTTTCTCATTCCAGCAAAGAAAATAAGAGACCATTTAATCTCACTGGTATAGTGGAATGATCCATTTGCTAAATCTTGATGTTTCAGCTGGACATTAAAGGTTAAAGAAGCTCCTCCTACACTTCAAACCTTCACTTCCAAAATTTTCTTGCTGTTCTCAGCACTGGGTTTCTCAGGAGCAGAAAACAGTCAGTGATGACAGGATGCAATAGACCTGTTACAAAGCTTTTATAAAGAAAGTTTAGAATGTAAAGGTTTTGCCCCTTTTTTGTTTCTGAGCACTGTACTGCCAATTATACTATATGATATCATCTAAGATAATTTAATAGTCAAGATACAGCTTATGCTTGCACACGGGTAAGTGTATACACACGCTCAGACACACGTCTTGCTATGTATTGAACTTGTGATATCTGCATGGGTGTTCGCTAGTTCAGTTCTTGTGAACTGTTATATTTTGTTTGGGATTGAGAGAGGGCTACAGCTCCTTCTCTTGCTCACTCTCTCTCTCACACGCACACACACCTGTTTTCCAATTTCTCAGCAGCCCCTCACCAGTAAGACAAAAAAGTCGTCTTTCCCTTACTTATCTAAAAAACGTAACTTAATCAACCCATCCTTCTGGTTCCACCGCACAGTACAAGGAGCCCTGGAGCAAAGTGAGCCAAATCCCTGAGTGAGCTCATGCCATCAGATGCTCCTAAACTACTACAGTCCTGCCTCCTTGCATGGTCTCTTCTGCTGCCAATGAAAAATGTAGTCCATAGGCAGGCTAGATTTGAAAAGGACACATTTCCCCCCATTAAAATAAGTGTTATTTCTTCTTCCTTTATCATTCCAGAGTTATTCTTGAGGAAGACAGGTAAAAATACTTCTATGGAAGTCAGTGTGTTCAAAAGTTCCTGTTTGGGAATGGGGTATGTTTCTCCTCAGGTAAACTGTAAGGAAATCCCTCACTTTAATTTAAATTTAAGTGATTGGGGGAAATCATGTCTGGTTTAGATATGGATTTCAGACATGGGGTTAGGGGTTTTTTTAATGTAATACATTCATATTTCATGCCATACTGTGCTACTTTTTTCTTTGTTTTTGACTATGTAGAAATCTTTTATCAGTGTAACAAAATGTTTTAATGTGGTGGCCTTTAGACATTTATGGTGATTTGCACCTGAGATTTCTGCTCTAGAGTAACCAAGCCGCTGAAGTATTTTGATGCATCAGTTAGAAAAACTCACATTCTTTCCATCCCTGGTAGGAAAAATATAACACACAAACAACTAACAAAATTCTACCTTCTTGCAGCACTCCTCTAAATCTGCTGTTTTGCCCTAAAAGACTTCAAAAATATTTTAAAATGCCATTTGCAAAAATTGGTATATATTAAAACAGCATTTAAGTGCAAACTGAAAAAATAGATTAACAATCTGATGAAATGTCTAGTTCCCACTTCATCCCATCATGGCTACATAATGCCCATCAGTACAGTACTGATAAAACGGGAGGTGTCCACTGTCACATCTGTGAACAGGAAAATAGTTTAGAAGATAGAAGACAAGCTGTATAGGACACACACATTTCTTCTTCCAAAGAGGAAGACATCTGGAAGCTGCCAGTATTGTGCCCTCAATACCTCCTTTTGAGGCTAGTCCCTCAACTTTGCCTAAAGGTAGGACCAGCTCCAGAAAAGCTTTTACACAATCTGTAGGTCATCACATTAATATGCTTCTACGCCAGAGCTTTCCAAACTGTGTGTCGCGACACAAAAGTGTGTCGCCACACACAGCGTGGTGTGTCGCCACACCACCCAGAAGCAGTGGCGCGCGTGTGCATGGCAGCAGCGGCATCAGTGTTTCCACGTTTTAGCGGAGGCTGCCGCTGCTGCCGCCACCGTGCACACACGCGCCGCCGCACGCCCCCCGCGCCACCACCGTGCACGCGCGCGCCGCCGCATGCCCCCTGTGCCGTCACCGTGCACGCGCGCGTCGCCGCACCCCCCTGCACTGCCGCCGTGCGCATGCGCACCGCCACGCTGCCGCCGCTGGTGTGTCACCAGCAGCGGCACTTTGGAAAGCCCTGTTCTACGCCATCAGCACTTCTGGGTTTTGTCGCGACACACTAAAGTGTCGCGACACACAGTTTGGAAAGCTATGCACTAGATTGTCTCTGACATATGACCTTACAGCCTCTGTTGGATTTCTGAGTATGTTGGACTGCGTATGCACCCATTATGGGAAGACCATAGTGCCAGTAAGTACTGCCTTAATACTGTGTGCTGATGTGGAACATTATTTATGTTTTAGCCTTTTTATATTGATTTGGTTTTATATCTGCCAGAGAAAGTTACTTGTTTTGTGTATATTTACCAACTGAAACAACTGAGGATGGGAACGAACCAGATAATCCCTAAACTGTTGTTGCTTTTAATGACACCTTTACCCACATGAAAGACATAGGCTGAAAATCTTGCTCCATAATGGATTATGAGATTAGTAGCCAATTCTACGGAATGTTAGGAAAAAACGTTAATGATAATAGCATGCTGACATGCATAGTTAACCTTTTAAAAATCTAAAGTATAATATTTCTTCTCCATTCCACTGGTGGGTGATTTCTGAATTTAAGTGAGAATGATAGCAAAAAGTATTTTTATTAATGAGCTTGAAATAGTTTGTCTTGCTTGAGTGTCCTCTTTATAAATTGGTCTATTGGGGCCAATTTGCTGCAAAATGTTTTGATCAATTGGTGCACATTTTTCTTACTAAGTCTAAAACAACGTTCTGCTGTTAATCACAACTGCCCTCCATGGTTTATAAGCTGTGGATAGGGAACTAAGGCCTCGCCCTGACTCCTGCTGCTCCAACCAGGAACTCATTCATTGCCCTTCTTTTGTTCTCGCTCCTCAGCTACATTTTATTTGTCAGTGATAGCTGGATGTATGGCAGGGCTTTTATAGTGTGGTGGAAAAAGTAGCATTAAAAGGAGAAAAATGCCTCATTTTATCCAGGTCCTTATAGCAACTTCCTTTTATAAGCTAATTTATGAATGTTCAAAATAAGGCTGTACCGATACAAGAACAAATATATATTTATGAGCACATACAGTACATTGTATTGGTATTTATACATTTATTGGTATTTGAAAATATGTGCCTGGCTAGTGATCAAAATTAGAAAATGTCTAGTATGTGACAGATGTCCTAAGATTTTTTGTTACAGTACATGTGTATTCATGTGTAACAGCGTTCCGCGCGCGTCATGCGGCCACATGACCGTGGAAGCGTCTTCGGACAGCGCTGGCTCTTCGGCTAACAAACGGAGATGAGCACCGGCCCCTGGAGTCGGACACGACTGCACAAATGTGCGGGGAGAACCTTTACCTTTTTTACATGTGTATTCTGTCTCCCATCAGCTAGGACCTGAACAAATATAGGCTTGTATTACCTTCAGCAATTTGTTTACAGGAAGAATATTGGATAAAGTTATATGTGTACAACTGTGTTAGGATGGAGCTTTTTTGCACTATTGCCTTCCTATAAAGCAGGGCTTTCCAAACTTTTCCCGTGGCTACACACCAATGGCAGCGCACGAGAAAACCCAGAAGCGCCGCGGCGGCTCTTTCGGGCTTTTGCGCGCCGCGGCGGTGGTGGTGCTTCTGGGTTTTCATGTGCCGCAGCGGTGTCGCCTGTGGGGCCCAGGTGTGTCCTGGTGTGCCGTGCGAAAACCCAGAAGCGCTAATGGCCCGCCACCGCCATGCGCGTGGCCACGCACGGCGGCGCGCCATCAGCGCTTCCGGGTTTTGACGCGACACACCTGGGCCCCACAGGCGACACAGTATTATGTCACGACACACAGTTTGGAAAGCTATGCTATAAAGGTTGCAAACCATTTTAGGATTCTGTTTAATTTGGCTTCTTGTTTGGTTGCTAGTTGTGTCACACATCCACTTCCCCATTAAAGTTCCAATACTACTGGCTGCTATTCCTACTGACTATAAGAAGGATGAGAGCCTCTTTCTGAAACTTTTCTTCAAATGTTTCATTTCTGTTGATTTCTATTTAACAGAGAAAGGGTTATTTTAGAGGAGGTTGTGTTCTTTCCTGTCTCCCAAACAAATGTGTAGTACAGGGCTTTCCAAACCATGTGTCGCAACACAATACTGTGTCGCCTGGGGCCCCCAAGTGTGTCGCGTGACAACCTGGAAGCGCCGGAGGCGGTGCTTCCAGGTTGCTGCGCGGCGGCAGCAGCTGCCCCTTCGAAAGGGCAGGCTCCACGGACCCCAGAAATGCCCTCGGTTCTGGCACTGAGGCAAAAAGCCTTGCCACACGTGCACACACGCGCTGCCGGGTTCCGGCGCTCAGTTGATCGGCGGGGAGAATTTCCACCCGAGCCCCCATCAGCTGTGCCGGGAATCCCAGCAGCGTGCGTGTGCGCGGTGAGGCTTTTCGCCTCCCTGCCGGAACCGAGGGCATTTTTTAGGTCCGTGGAGCCTTCCCTTTTGAAGGGGCACTGGCGGCGGCGCTTCCGGGTTTTTGTGGGCCGGCCGTTGGTGTGTCACCAACGGCAAAAGTTTGGAAAGCCCTGGTGTAATAACATCTCTTTAGACCCCCTGAAACCCAAAAAATGTCTTCCAGCCTTTAATGGGCATTTCTGGACATTTTACTATTATACAGTAAAATTGTATAGATAAAATCACATGTGTGTAATAATATATTCATATTCACTATATATTAACCCATAATTGTATATTGTTGTTTTGCCAATTGGTGCAAACTAGGAGTTCCAGAGATTGAAAAAAAATTAAAGAAAAAAAATGAACATCCCTATCTAGTACCTTTTTCTTCCCCAAAAGGAAATGAAAAAAATCTCATTTAGCTTAGTTTGTAATTGGGGGAGGTAAGGGTAACAGTATACGATTCTTTTCAAAGAACTCAAAGCTTGAAAAAGTGCTTAAGAATACATTTTAAAGAATTTAGTTTTGTTTTCATTTTAAAAAAACAAATGCTTTTTCAATCAAAGTTACAGCACCTGGCTTAAATAATTTAGACCTATCAAATTTGTTGGCAGCTAAATTGTTTGCACTCTAATGCTAACAAATTAACCCAGCTTTACTGGAGTGGATAAGAGTTGCAATCACATCTTGAATTCTTTTAGCTAAAATAGCCACTAGACTCTTTAAATCCCCATTAATAAGGAAGATTAGATGCTAATTCAGGTTCTGATATTACCTTTGGCCAGTAGGGGGATGACTGTATTATGGGCATTGCAGAGACAGAGACTTAATGTGACATGTTCCAAAGCATTCTGATATAAGGAAATAAAGTTGTGGACTAACATATGTTTTATACAGTGCAGTGGGAATCTGTATATTACCCGATTTTCCATTCTTCATCATTTGAACCACCTCTTTTAATCTCATCTTCCTGTTAAGACTGCTATACAAAATTTGCTTTTCCCAGGAGCCAACTGAGGTAGATCCAGGGAGGGGAAGAACCATGTATCTCCTGCTGTGATGGAATTCTGTCATTTTTAAAATAAAACTTCTGCATTGTACATTAATGTGTGAAGTTGTTGCATGCATAGTGCAATGCTTATCTTCAATTAATGGAGCAAAATTCTGACTTAGTTGCTGTTGCCTGCAACACCAAATAACATACTGGATTTTTCATTTTGTTCTAAGTATTTGTGTTGCAAATATATACATATGAACTCTGCCTTGGAAAAGATTAGAATGGCCAGACTGCATTTGACACAAGGTTGGGAGAGGAGGAGGTTGCAAACTGAGTAAGTCCTTAATTACTTTATACTTTACTTTTTTTAATAGGTATAAGTATCAATTTTACTGTGTGTAAAAACTTTACAGCTTTATATAATGTGACAATTGATCATCTTTCTGTCATGAGGTCATCTGCACCTCAAAATTTTTGTTGGGATATTACCTTTAGAGAACATACCGTTGTTAAGGTATTGCTAAGCAACAGTTCGAGGGGCGTGGTGGCTCAGCGGGTAAGATGCCAGGCTTGTTGATCGGAAGATCGCAAGTTCGAAGGTTCAAATCCCTAGCCCCGCGTGACGGAGTGAGCTCCCGCACTAGCCCCAGCTCTTGCCAACCTAAAGCATGCAAATGCAAGTAGATGAATAGGTACCACTTCAGTGGGAAGGTAACAGCGTTCCGCGTGGGTCATGCCGGCCACATGACTGTGGAAGCATCTTCGGACAACGCTGGCTCTTCGGCTAACAAACGGAGATGAGCACCGGCCCCCAGAGTTGGACACAACTGCACAAATGTGCAGGGGGAACCTTTACCTTTTTTTTAAGCAACAGTTCCCAGAATTCCTTATATTGGAGTTGCTGAGAATTGTAGTTCAACAATATCTGGAGAACCAAGATGTATGCGTGTATGTATATATGTACAGTATGTGTAGTTGTATAATTTCTCTCCAGAGATTGATCTCTATAGGTGGGAGAGAGTCTAATCAGGGTGACCGCACATGTTGCCTCTGTGTACATGTATGTATATTTCTGCTGTCCCCTCATGGCATCTCAGTGTGTGTATGTGTACACTGGAAAGCACAGGATGGGCTTCATATACCATTCTATACCATTTTTTAACTCAAATTTTGTTTTGCTGCATGAAATTTGGTCCCATTCTGTTTTGTTTTGGGAGAGTTATCCTCCTGACAGACTGACACCCAAACCCCATTACATAATCTCTTTCCAACATTCTTTCTAAAACAAAGAGTGGGGAGGGGAGTGGGAAACAAAACAGTAGTTAGGGGGAGGGGAAGAAGATCTTCCAATCCTTCATGTGCATATGGTTCTTAGAAGTTCTACAAGATATTTTGAAATGGATCTTCTTTTTCACATAAATAAGTTTTTCATTTGTAGCAAGATCTAAATATGTTCATTTTTTTGTGAACTGCCTTAAAGGATTGTTCCTGGAAATCCAGTCTGATTTCCTATTTTTGTATTTCTCCTCTTCTTTCTGATATCTTCTTTATCTCTTTTGCTCTGTATCCCCATGCAACAGTGTATGGATAACTGAAGTGATTGCTTGCAGAAGGTTTTTGAAAATTGAGCTGAGGGCTACAGTTTGCCCACTCCTGTTGTGATTTAAGAGCTCTCCAGTCAAAGTACAGTTCGTAGATAAAAAATGAGATGAGAGAATGCGGTCCTTGAAATTTCTCATCAGTAAATATCACAGGTACTATCTCCCCTGATGAGATACATTAGCCTCATCAGCACATAACATCAACCTCTAATGTGGTTTGTTTGGTTTGGGATTAGTGTGATACATGAACTGATCCATTACAACTTAGTGTTATATTACAACTTAGTGTTATATGGATTGCATTCCCTCCAGAGTTGTATTCAGCTGCCACTCTTTATGCTTTTAGGAAAGGAATCAAGATCTTCTTCAGCCAGGGCTTTTCAGATTAAGTTAGTTTTAACAGCAGTTTTAATTGTTTCCGTGACATTCTAATTGCTTATGATTTGTTGTTTAGTTTTAGTTGCCATGGATGCTGCTAGCAAATAAATAAATGTACCAACAAGTAGATATTAGATGTTCAACAAAACAAGATTTAAAAAATCCTGGCTTAACATTATATATAAACACAGCTAGTGTTTGACAATACCTTTTCTATTGTATCTTGCTCTGTTCATAATGTTATCACACAGTGATTGTGTCAAAAAAAAGAAAAGGTCATACAAGTGATGGTCTAAATTTTCTTATTAAAAGAAAATAATGGACCCTCGCCTAAAATGTCAGCATATGTTTTCCTGTTTGATGTTTAAATTTCAACCAGTTCAAATCCAGTGTGTTTTGTGTTTGGAGGATGACAATAACCTTCATGTTGTGATTCATCTTTTCTTCCAATTAATGAGGCCAAATCTCAGTCAAATAGACTTTTATCCTACTTGGGCTATTAGCCATACTGTTCCCTGACTTGTTTGGATGATCAGGCATGCTGTTTCTTGACATCCTAACTGCAGTGATAATTGGGAACAAAGGAAGGATTTAATGTTTTAGAATTTCCTTGTGCAAAACAAGATGAGAAAATGGCTGAAACTGATCATATGCTTCTTCTCAGTGTTCATCCTGATTAAAGGTACTTCACACTGTTATACAGAATCCTAGGAGATAAAACAATATTACTATTGCTTCTTTTCATTAAGAAGAATTTGGAATGTCAGAGAAACCTTTCTGACATGTTTATTGTATACAAGTTGCTTTTTCATACTGAAGAACATAATTGAATGTGTCAGGTTTTAGTTAAGTGACATTGTATTCATACTTTATTGTTGGATAGGTTCTGATAATTAGTTTGTTGTTTAGTTGCTGAATGTATTGTTTTTTCACCTCACTATTTTATTTTTATTTTTTTAAAAAAACTGCATCAATTAATGTGGTATTTTATAAATTAAGCAAAAAAGCAGCCCAACCCCCCTGAGTTTTGGTAATTTCAACAAATGGATTACATTGTCTGAGCTTTGAAGCTAAGTAAGGTCAGACCTGATCAGTCCTTGGATAAGAGACCTCCAGGTGCACTGCACCCGGATTCTAGACTAAACTCTGAAATGGGGAAAAGGATCCTGGAAGAAGACAGGGAAACATACGCTGACTTTTTAGGCAAGGGTCCAATATATTCTTTTAACTAGAGACGTTAGGCCAGCATTTGTATGCCTCCCGTTTTTAATATACAAATGATTGTGTAATGACATTATGATCAGAACAAGATATAATCAAAAGGTGTCAAACATGAACATTCAGAACCTCTGCGGAGGGGAGGAATAGTGAACTAATATCTGTAAAGTATGGGAAAACAAAATTGCTAGTTAATTTACCTGGAAATCAGGCATTATGGTGAGTTAATTACTTTCTACTACACTTGGTTCAGATCGGGGTGTGAAACATGTATTAGGTACTGTGTTACCATGAGTGAGTGTGCCTGTCCAGTACAAATATTTTGTGGCAGGCTGCTGAAAGCCGTTCCCCTGTTTGAAGTCCATGGGGCCTGGGCAAGACAGCAGGCCTCTTCTGTAGTGGCCTCCATGTTGTAGGACTTCCTCCAAGGGCTGTGCAGTTCAAGTGCTGATTAGTAGTTCACAAGCAGTGGTAGAAAGAACATTTGGATTTGCCAGTTAGTAAGATGCCAGTGAAGTGCTTGGATTCAGTTGCAGAAAGCTGCTTTGGAATATGTGAGGACACAAACATAGGATCTGTCTGCAACTGTTTAAATTACCAAGTTTTAAATAAGCCATATTACTAAGCCACATTTTTTTAATTCTCCATTAATCCAGAGCATTAAGAGGTATTCAGAGACAAAGAATGGCTGAACCCTTCCCCACGCTCCAGTTCTGAAAACAAAAGGCCATACCAAATAAACAGCACTTTTTCCTCAGTCTCCTTTTCACATAGCAAAAATTTAAAAGAAAATTTTGGATTGTGGTACAGCGTTCTGCAGTCTGTTTGTTGTCTGTGATGTGAGTGGCAATATAAAAATAAAAATATTTTAAAATCACTTGTGAGCAAATTAAATCATTAGAAATATATTTATTTAATGTTGGGGTTCTACAGATATCATAAAGAGGCTGGGCCCCAGGTATTATATTGCCATCCCCTGCTTATAAAGGTCTGCAAATGCTTCTGATGAAGTAGTGGTTCCCTATAAGAAGCTGATGGGAATACTGCTCTAGTGCATTTTCTTGAACATGGAATCTCTAAATGCCATCTCCAGTTCGTTGGGTCAGGAAGACCCATGTCCCGTGCCTTCCCTTCCTTTCCCTTCCCAGGTGGACTACAGGCAGGAGAGAGAGTGTAAAAGCTCAAGGTTCTTGCCTGGCTGAACATTTCTTCCTGAGAAGTAGCAGGTGAACAGGTTATATTGTTTTCTGTCTGTTTTTGTTACATTCCCCCTTTATAACTTGTTTCTATTTACCATCTCTCTCTTTTGTAGGAAAAAAAAATCTTGAAACCATTTTGAAACATTTTGATAGAAAATGCTTAGACATAATGTACCTACCCTCCACTAAAGTTCAAACAGGACAGTGACAAATTGAAACAGGTTCAGAGGTACCAAGATGGTCAGGGGGTCTGGAAACCAAGCTCTATAAGGAACACTTAAAACTTGCAGAAGAGACGAGTGAAAGGATATATTATAGCAGTGGTCAAATATCTGAATGATTGTCACATAGAAGAGGTGGACTTCTTCTCTGTTGCATCGAAGTTCAGAACCAGGACCAGTGGATTAAAACTACAAGGAAACAGGTTCAGGCTAGACATCAGGAGGAACTTCTTGACTGTACCAGCTTTCAGCCAGTAGAATAGGCTGCCCCATGAAGTGGTAAGTTCTCCTTTGCTAGAGGTCTTTAGACAAGCTGGATGGCCGTCTGTCAGATGCTGTAGTGGATCCTGTATTGAATGTTGGATTAAATGATCTCTAAGATTCTTTCCAGTTTTATGATTCTCTGATTCCACTGCTTGCAAAACTGTTGCCTTTCTTCAAAATGACTAGAATTAACTTTGCTGAAGCTTTGTTTCAAATTAACATGAAGTTCTAAAATATACACTAGTAATAAAATAGTGTGTTTAATATAGAAAAGAAAGTTGACTTTTCAATCCAACTTCCATTATGGGTTTTTCTTTTTTTAAAAACCCCACTATTAATTATACTCACAGCTTCAGATGAAACTGGAATAAACTCATACAATGATACTTATACCCTTTTAATAAATGGAGTCTATTTTTACCTATCATAATTTTCAGGATACTCTATCTTATTTCAGTGCTTGCCCACTTTTTTGTTTTTTCCCAGCTGAAGAGTCATAACATAAGAGTCTGTGTTTCATGAACATCAAATATGCTCAATCATCACTGGACTGTTCTTGGAGTTTCACTCATTAAGATTTCCTCTAAAGATATATTAAGTATATAAAGATATACATGAGCTGCATTGGGTACCAGTTTGCTTCCGGGTCCAATTCAAGGTGTTGGTTATCACATTTAAAGCCCTACATGGCATGGGGCCAGGTTACCTGAGAGACCGCCTCGTCCCCAATACATCTACCCGTCCCACCCGATCATGCAGAGAGGGCATGCTATGGACCCCCTCTACAAGAGAGTTCCATCTGGCGGGGTCCAGGAGACGTGCCTTCTCTGCAGTAGCTCCCGCCCTGTGGAACAACTTGCCCCCGGAGGTGAGATTAGCCCCTTCACTCCTGACCTTCCGGAGGAACCTGAAAACCTGGCTCTGCCGCCTTGCTTGGGACCAAGGAAGGAATAGTCACTCTTGCGGATGGCTAATACCTTAGAGAGCCCCTCTCCTACATTGGATTGAGTTAGATCTTTTTACTATTCTTGCCTCTTGGATTTTAATCTTGTTTTATAATTTAGTATTTTTATATTGTATATATATATTATACTTCTTGTTTTTATTATTTTGTTGTAAACCGGCCAGAGTCCCTCTGGTGGAGGGAGATGGGCGGTGATAGAAGTTTGATTGATTGATTGATAGATAGATAGATAGATAGATATTAGGCTTCTGCATACCCCTAATCTGTTGCTCATTTCTACCTGCATATAGATGTTGTTATTTTGGTAACTTTAGTGTAATTGGTCTCAGCCAAAGAGGGGAGATAATGGAACTGATTAAAACAAATTACTTTGGTTTTATTTACATTACTATCAAGTTTAGGCAAGGTATGGCTGGATGCATAATCAGGGAAAGGAATTTAAATGTGCACCCTGTATATATTTACTCAGAAGTGAAACCCATTAAATTAAAAGCATAAGAAAAGCAGTACTACTTCAGACCAAAGGCATAGGTAGTTTATTTATTTATTTATTAAATTTCTATGACCGCCCATCTCCTCCTCAAGGAGGGACTCTGGGTGGTTTACAACCAAACAACATCATTAAAATGCAAGAAATATAACAATAAAAATATAAATACAATGAAATCCAAGTGGCAGATGGTTTTTACAGTGACGCTAAAAATATTTAAAATATTTAAGGCGGCTCTAAGAAATCAGCCACCTCCAAGCGTGACCACTTTCGTTCTTGCCCCAGGCAAGATCACAGAGCCAAGTTTTTAATTTTTTCCTGAAGTCCAGGAGTGAAGGGGCCTGTCTTATCTATGGGGGGCAGGTGTTCCATAGGGCAGGCGCCGCTGCAGAGAAGGCTCGCCTCCGAGACCCCGCTAGATGGAATTCTTTCATAGAGGGGGTCCACAGCATGCCCTCTCTGCAAGATCGGGTGGGACTGGATGATGTAATGGGGATGAGGCGCTCCCTCAGATAGTTAATTTTATTTATTTATTTATGGAGTCCTTGGTGCTCTCTGAGCTTGGTTGTTTTCTTACAGATGTTTCATTGCCAGGCTAGGCAACATCTTCAGTGCTAGAAGGAGTGGGGTTTGCTCTCTGTTTATATACCATAGCTTGCCCTGCCTGTGTTGGTGGGGGTGTTGTTCTCTCCTTGGTAGTTCCTTGATTAGGCTGTTGTTTACTGCTTTACTGTTCTTCTGGTGTTAATCCTTGATTGTTCGTCTGGTGTTATTTATTTATTTATTTAATTGATTTATATGGCTGCCCATCTCAAATACATTAATATTAATATTTTGTTCCTACAATGACTAAGCAGATTCCTAAGAGAAACCTATAAACACAATAGCAGTTACTCCTTGATAAATCTAGATAGTGAAGCAACATAGAGTCAAATTAACTCTTTAGTCAGTATAAGAAGAATATGATTTGGCTCACAAATCACGTATTGTCCTAAGCCATTTATTATTGAACTATTATTGATTGAATAACACATACAGGGTTTGTACAATATGCCATGTTATAAACCATGGCTTTTAAATTAAAATAGCTGAATTCTCACAAAGTGTAAAGCCAAACCAATCCACATTACAATATAGCATGATGTGTGAACTCAGCCATTTTGGTTTACCCACACCATGGTCTAGCACAATGTGTGAATATAACCTGCAAGATTGGAAAGAAAATCAATTTAATCCAGAATTCTGTTTCCAGCAGTAAACAGCCACATCCCTCTGAGATTTATAGTAAGTTTATGGTAAGAATATAAAATGATGCATTCTAGCTCCCTTCTTAATTTATATCTCCCAACCTGAAATGCCTCAGATCTGTTGGTACTCCATGTTCTGGAAGATGGGAACATGAAGATTCCATGTAACTACAGAGGCTAATTGACACAGCAGAGTTATTTTCTATAAAGTTGTTTACAGTACTGGTCATTCTTACATCTTATTTTATCTTTAATCTATAATATTGTGTCCTTGAAGATTCTGGTGGCCTAGACAAGGCAAAGATTTATTCAGCAATGATCTGAACTATAAAAAGAGTTGGACCGTTATTATATCAGCATAGCTGAATTCTGTAGGAATTTTCAGCCTAGAACCATACTGGGAAACTAAATGCTTAGATTTCAGCTACTGGCCCTAAAATTTTTTGCAAGTGCCAGCAATGCGTAATTTACTTAATTAAAGCAACATTGAGTATTCTCTATGCGTGTAAGGCAGAGCTTTCCAAACTGTGTGTCGCGACGCAAAAGTGTGTCGCCACACACAGTCTGGTGTGTCGCCACACAACCCGGAAGCGCTGATCATCATCAGCGCTTCCGGGTTTTCCTGGGTTTTCCCGGGGCGACACGCCAATTACAGCGCGAAAAACCCGGAAGCAGCAGCAGCGCTTCTGGGTTTTTGCTCGCTGCCACACTTCCGGGTTTTCCCGCGGCGACACACCAACACCGGTTGGTGTGTCGCCGCGGGAAAAACTTTGGAAAGCCCTGGTGTAAGGCATGGGGGTTGCCCCTTATGTGCTTACAGTTGATTGTGTAGGTAAGGAGTTTTAAGAAATCAGAACTGCTTTTTGCATACAGTACAATGAAATATTTTCTTGATAATTTGAGTTTGTAGTAGTCTCTCAGGATCTGGCTTCAGCATGCTGATGAATCTGAAGTATAGCAATCCATCTTCCATTTTTATCATAAACTTTAGGGTATGATTGAAAACCAGCATGTTACATATTAATTGAGACTTAATTCCTTTTTGCAAGATCTGATAACATGTATAAAAATAGAATTGAGATAAAATTCGATGCTGAATTCTGTATAAAGTCTGTCAACACATGAATGCCTTTACAGCTCCCCTGTCAATAATAGGTTATATATTAAACTATAATCAAGCTCTCTGTTTTAGATGCTGTGTATATGTATGTGATCTCTGGTTAATGTTTCCTGTATTGGAAGTGCTTAATTTTTTTCCATAGCAATGGGATATTATCCCCATTTTTGGGGTCCCTAATTGGCTCACTGCTGTTTTTCAATCTGAACCCCACTTCATACAATATAAAATTCTTACATGAAAGTATCTGCCTTTAAAAATTCAGATCTTGGCATATATGTATAAATTGGAATACATGACATTCCCATAACTCTGCATTTTATTGTGTTTACACCGGATGGAATCCTTCTCAACTTTGCTTATCTTTTTGTTGTTTATTCATCCAGTCGCTTCCGACTCTTTGTGACTTCATGGACCAGCCCACGCCAGAGCTTCCTGTCGGCCGTCACCATCCCCAGCTCCCCCATGGTTGAGTCTGTCACCTCCAGAATATCATCCATTTGCTTATCTACACAGTGGTTTTACATTTTTCCAAGATCAGTTCTTCACAGCCCTATGCTTCAGGGCCACAAATCTTACTTCTCTGGAAAAGAAGTAAGTCTCTTGTTTTCAGACTCTGTGGCTCAGTTCCTAATGATATTCCCACTTAAGGTGCTTTGTATCATAGCTACAGAGGCTACCCCTTCCCCCATTTTGATTTTTTCTTGGATAAAGCAGGGGGCAAGAATCAATCCACCATCTCAGTCAGTGCATTGTGATTAGTGATGTTCCTTTGTGATCAATTGTCTGTTCAGGATTACCAGTAAAACAACTCTCTGCTTTTAAAAAGTTTTCTCTCTCTCTCTTTTAAGAAAATTATATTCCTAAGGACTTTAAAGTATGCTGTTGAGCCCGTGTGGTTCTTGAACTTTCTCCCTTTTTGTTCATCTTGGAGAATTAGAATTGACAGGATTACTTACCGTGAAGGTACTGAAATGTAATTATCTTGTGAGAATCTTTGCCATACATAGAACGGTTAAGTTGTCAAAGCATCAGGATTTTAAGCATGGCTACCAAGCCTCCTAGTTGGTTAGTAAGTCACAACAGCCTTTTGTGAAGTACTGTCATAGTTTGGGGATAGTGACAGACTTTAGGCAGGAGGAGCAACTGTGCAAAGGAAAATTCCCTTTGGCCAGAATTTCTCTCGTACTGTATCTTTGCCTGGCCATTTGGGACAAACCTTTTATAGCTTTTTACTTGGCACCCATAAATTGTAAGCTCGCACTCAAGTGGCTTTGAAGCCTCTTCTGGTTCTCCCTTGCTCAGCCCTTTGTCTCACTTATCCTCGGTTCTTTGGTTCCACTCCACCTCATCTCTCCCAGCCCCCACATTGTGCTCACTTCTCCAATCCATCTTTCCTTTTCTTCTGTTTTCCATTTGTGTCTTTATTCAACATGCTTTTTTCCATTTTCTCTCTATCTGCTGGGTTGCTTTTCTCTACTGTTAGAAGACCCTCTTTTCTTCTCCTCCTTCTCTTTTATGCTCTCCACTTTCTTCCTAATTTTGTTTCTTCTTATTGGTACATTTTTCCTCTGTGCCTGCACACTTGCTCTCAAGCGAGTGTTTCATTTATACCTAAACATTCCTTGCTTCCTGAAAAGCTCTTTTATGCCAAAACATCTTTGCAATAAACTATTTCCAGAGCACCTTTATTATGAGCTTGGACAAGATAGTTGAGGAGTAGAGAAGAGAAAATATTCGTATCTTCAAACAAGAGTAAAAAGAGGATCCAGATAACAACGGACTGGTTAGCTTGTTGTTGATTCTGGGACAAATGGTTAAGCCATCAGTTTGTGAGCATTTAGAAAATAATTCATTGCATAGCAGGAGCCAGTATAGGTTATCAAGAATAAATCATACCAAACTACTTGATCTCCCTCCCTCCCTCTCTCTCTCTCTCTCTCTCTCTCTCTTTGGCTGGAGTGACCAATTTAGTTCATCACAAGGAATAAATTTGTCAATCGCTTCAAGAGTCTTGGTAGCCATTCCATCATGTCCTCAGTTGCAAGCACCAGAAAGTCAACACACACCTCTCAACAGACTCAGTCTCACTCGCTCTCTATCTAACCATTACCACCGCCGCCATCTAATTCTTCCTCCTCACCAGAACAGAGGTTGGTATCCTTCCCTTTGCAAAGCCTGTACAGCCATCTTCTTCAGTTTCTGAGGCTTGCGGCAGTTGTTCTTCATCCAAAAACATGTATGGGGAGGCTCTGGAATCTATTCTGAAGCTCCGGAGAAAAAGAGCTTTTCTTAACAAGCTTGGCCCTCTTTGTCACATTTCTCCATCTTTCTGTTGCTTCCACCTGGCTTTCTTCTATCTTCTGGAAGTTTTCTTGGTACTGTTCTCCTTTTGCAAGTGCCTTATTCTATCCCATAGTTCCTTATTTTCCCTGATAAGCTGGAGGTTTGTCTCTAGCCCCTTCATCTTCTCTTCCAGGGAACCAGACAGCCTCTGTTTGCACCATTTCTAGTTTTTGGCCAAACATGGCACATCCTCTGCAGGTCACAAGAATAGTTCTACTTCCATGTTACTCAGATTAGGAGAATAAAAGAAAAAAAATGTTTCCCTATTGATACCTACTAACAAACTCCTATTTGCCCTCCCTGTTTTCTTGTTCAGTGAGTTTGCTGTCTGGAAACTGGCTTCCTTATATGTCCTCTGAAGCTTCCTCAACTAGGTCAGCAGGAAGCAATGCTCCAATTTGTTGGTTATGAAGGCAGCTTATCGTGCCTCATTTCCCATTTTGAAGCATTATTCAGGAAACTAAAAGCTCAATTCTGTTATCTAGTGTGGAAAACAAACAAACAAAATGTTTAGCTATAAACTTTCATTTGCAGAGTAACTAGTGAAGGAATATGAAAGAAGGAATAGCAAGAAAGCATGCCAAATTTCATAGAAATTGATTTGGGGAGTTGAGCTAAACACTTTAAAAATACATTTTCAAAGTACCCATATTTTTATTTTATTTTCTCCAGAATGGGACAGCACTTACACATTCCTATTACAATATAAAGCATGGTAAATTCAGTAAAAACCAACTTAGGGTTTTTCAAAGCTACATTCTTTTAAATTCTGATTTTGTACATTTTTAAAAGTGCTATTTTTTGAGACAGAATTTATCTATATTTGCAGTGAAAATAGGTCCTATATTGAAAAATATTTCTGGCAAATTTTGCATCATAGGATGAGAGGTTTTGTGCATAGGGAAGGTTTCTGGTGATGGAGTTTTGAAGGTTAATAAAAGAACTCCAAGCATCTAACAACAATCTTGCAAAGTAGAAGAGAAGAGACTTGCACATTAAGCTTAATTACGTTCAGAAATAAATTCAGTCTTCACACCATAGTTAGATGAAGAAAAATAGAGATAGCTTACATTTATTCAGTAGAACTGGATACAAGTAGATTCATAGTAGATCTGTGTGCAAGCGAGATGAAAGGACGAGAGCTGCATTCTGCAGCACCTCCTGCTTGCAGGTGTGCCCAAAGAGTAATGGAGATTGTTGATCCCCAAACTCAAAGAAGGAGAAGGAAGTGGAAATCAGGTGACCCATGTGACATCCCATAAGCACAATAGAGATGCGTTTACTAGAAAGACCCCCCTTATGCTTATGAGACAATGCTCAGTTGACCCCTGATAATTCCAACATGTGGCAGGGAATTATAGTGCCCCTTTGTGACTGGATTAGAGTTCATTTTGTGGCAGAGTATAGGAAAAAGTATTAGAGTAACTCAGTCACTTGTTTGATAAAGGAAAGTATAATTCTTAAACCAATTAAGTGAATTAAGAAATTACAAAATGTTTTCTAACAACTTTTAAGGCTGGATGATAAGAAACAGCAGGGTTGATGATATCAAAAGATTGATATGTTCCCTCCATCACCAAGATGCTGTAATTGGGGCAAGCAATACAGACTTGTATGTTGTATGCTGCACTCAATATGGCCACAGGATTGGAAAAGGTCAGTTTACGTTCCAATTCCAAAGAAAGGCAATGCCAAAGAATGTTCAAACTACCGTACAATTGCGCTCATTTCACATGCTAGCAAGGTTATGCTCAAAATCCTACAAGCTAGGCTTCAGCAGTATGTGAACCGAGAACTACCAGAAGTGCAAGCTGGGTTTCGAAGAGGCAGAGGAACTAGAGATCAGATTGCCAACATTCGCTGGATCATGGAAAAAGCAAGAGAGTTCCAGAAAAACATCTACTTCTGCTTCATTGACTACGCTAAAGCCTTTGATTGTGTGGATCACAACAAACTGTGGCAAATCCTTAAAGAGATGGGAGTACCAGACCACCTTACTTGTCTCCTGAGAAACCTGTATGTGGGTCAAGAAGCAACAGTTAGAACCGGACATGGAACAACCGACTGGTTCAAAATTGGGAAAGGAGTACAACAAGGCTGTATATTATCACCCTGCTTATTTAACTTCTATGCAGAGTACATCATGAGAAATGCCGGGCTGGATGAATCACAAGCCGGAGTTAAGATTGCCGGGAGAAATATCAACAACCTCAGATATGCAGACGATACCACCCTAATGGCAGGAAGTGAAGAGGAACTAAAGAGCCTCTTGATGAGGGTGAAAGAGGAGAGTGCAAAAGCTGGCTTGAAACTCAACATTAAAAAAACTCAGATCATGGCATCTGGTCCCATCACTTCCTGGCAAATAGAAGGGGAAGAAATGGAAGCAGTGACAGATTTTATTTTCTTGGGCTCCAAGATCACCGCAGACGGTGACTGCAGCCATGAAATTAAAAGACGCTTGCTCCTTGGGAGGAAAGCTATGACAAACCTAGACAGCATATTAAAAAGCAGAGACATCACCTTGCCAACAAAGGTCCGTATAGTTAAAGCTATGGTTTTTCCAGTAGTAATGTATGGCTGTGAGAGTTGGACCATAAGGAAGGCTGAGCGCCGAAGAATTGATGCTTTCGAACTGTGGTGCTGGAGAAGACTCTTGAGAGTCCCTTGGACTGCAAGGAGGTCAAACCAGTCAATCCTAAAGGAAATCAACCCTGACTGCTCATTGGAAGGACAGATGCTGAAGCTGAAGCTCAAATATTTTGGCCACCTAATGCGAAGAGAGGACTCACTGGAAAAGACCCTGATGCTGGGAAAGACTGAAGGCAAAAGGTGAAGAGGATGAGATGGTTAGATAGCATCACCGATGTAATGAACATGAATTTGAGTAAACTCCGAGAGACAGTGGAGGACAGGAAGGCCTGGCGTGCTATGGTCCATGAGGTCACGAAGAGTCGGACACGACTAAACGACTGAACAACAACAACAACATGTATCAATCGAAGAGATGTATGTATGTTGTATGCTGTATGATTTCAAGGGCAGACTTGCCATTCATTGAATCCAGTGCTGCTCTCCATTGCTCCATTGCTCTCCAAAGGTAGCATTTAAAAAAAGTTTTCTCAACCATTATGGCATGTGATGCCTTCTTTTCCCTGAAATGCTAAGCTCCCAATTTATATATCAAAGGGAATTTATATACAGTATACAAAGTCTGAAGGATTTTTAATCAGAGACAAGGTGAGTTAGAGACTTTGGCTCCACCTTGAATGAATTGAAAAGCACCCTAAATTTCCCCGTTGTGCACTGGCTTCAGGATTTGTAGAGTCAGAGCACAGTCCAAGAGAGTTGTAATGAAAAAGAAAAACCCAATGCTGGGAATTATTAAGAAAAAAATGCAAAAATAAAGCAGTTGTATTCAGCTAAAAATACAATGCAGGAAAGAGCATAGAATATCATTTCTGCATACTGATCTTTTTTTAAAAAAGCATTTAGCCTTTGTCAATGTTTCTTAATCAACCTTTTTGTCACTTATTCTTTAAAGAGGAGATATTGAACAGGGTAGTGCCTGAAGAAGCACTTCTGAATTAAATTGCTTAATTTTCTCTATTTCTGCATCTAGGAAAAAATTCTATAATCTTAATTCAATTATTTTGTGATTCTGTTTTTAGGTTAACAAAGCCATTATCCTTTGCAGACTGTGTCGGAGATGAGCTACCATGGGGATGGGAAGCTGCATACGATCGTCAGATTGGTGTCTACTACATCGACCACATAAACCGTAAGTGTTTTCTGTAAGTGCTGTATTGATTATATAAGAAGGCTTATCCAGATTAGACTCTGCTGTTAGACTCTTAACAAGGACTTGAAAACAGAAGATTTCTTATGAGACAGTTGAAACTCCCCACAGCAATTCTCTTAGTTTATTTTCTTAGGAAAAACATTAGCTCCTACTGCTGCTGCTTTTTCTCCTACTTCATTTTTTTAGTGCTGCTATATCCTTCTATCAAGTGGATTTCAGAATTACTTAGAATTGTCTATTAACCTTAAACTTTTGTGTTACCAATTAAAACATTATGTTTTCTGTTTGTGCAAGCAACTCCCCAGGTTTTGCCAAAACATTCTAATTAATCCCACAAATCTGCTTTTTTTCTCAGAGACAAAACTCTAGGAGATGCTGAAGTACCCTCCAAGAAATATATTCATATAAAATTGCATTACAGCTATATCTAATTCCGTATGTTCTTGTTCTTCATGCCTTCAGTATCATTGTATAGGTGGTCAAAGTGGTACCAAACACATAAAGAGAAGTTGTAAGAGCAGTCTTATGGGAACCTCAAAGTTTGCAGAACAGCAAAATAATAATAATAATAATAATAATAATAATAATAATAATAATGAAAAGAAGTTGTAACATTCAGTGGTGGTTAAGTATATCCTGAAGCAGTACAGGTAGTCCTTGCTTAACTATGGTAATTGGGACCGACAACTCCATCGCTAAGCAACACCGTCGTAAAGCATATGTCATGTGACCGCGCCAACTTATGATGGCAGCTGCAGTAGTTACAGTTGCCGTCATTAGGTGAATCCCACACAGTTGCAGCATCCCACGGCCATGTGACCTCCTGCTGGCTTCCCCATTGACTTTGCTTGTCGGAAGCCGGCAGTGAAGGTCGCAAATGGAGATCACGTGACCGCTGGACACTGCGACCATTGTATTTGCCAGCCGGTTACCAAGCATCCAAATTGCGATCATGTCACCACGGGGAAGCTGCAACGGCTGTAACTACAAGGAACGGTCATAAGTCCCCCTTGTTCAGTGCTGTCATAACTTTGAACGGTCGCTGAATGAGTGATCATTCAACAAGGACTACTTGTACAGTGAGGACTAAATGTATTGTCTATTCATAAAATTGCTGTAGGGCAGAGGGATGAGGGTGGAGGAGGACTGAAGTGGTCAGAAACCTGAGCAGCAGCCTTCAGCACACCCGCAATCCATTGAAGGTTCCACTTGTAGTCACACAATAATATGTCTGCAGGTATAACCCTCCCTTCCTCCTCATTTGCATATTGACTGTAAATCAGTGTGGAGTGTAAACAGTCCTGTAATGGTACAATGCAATCTTAATAACTGGTGGGGAGACCCAGGATCTAGTCTATTCTCAGCCATGGAAGCTTGCTGGGTGACCTTGGGCCAGTCCCTGTCTCTCAGCCCTAGGAAGGAGCCAATGGGAAACCAGGAGACCGAGAGTTCTAGTCCCGCCTTAGGCATGAAAGCTGGCTGTGTGACATTGGGCCAGTCACTCTCTCTCAGCCCAACTACCTTATAGTTGTTGAGGGGAAAAATTAGAGGAAGGAAGTGCTATGTATGCCTCTTGAGCTCCTGTTACGAAAGGTGAGATCCAAATGTAATAAAAAATAAATAACGTGGTCATCTGTAAAAACTCATACCAGCAATTAGTCAATTGATGTTGTTATTAATTTTAATTTTTAATATTTTATATTATGTTTAACCACCTTGAATACTCATCAGAGTAAAAATGTAGGGTATAAATTCAATGAATAATATAAATTGTTCTATAGTATATGTCAACAATTTCCTTTTTTAAAAGAAAGCACCAGTAGGAAAACATGAATCACTGAGCTATTGTTAAAATATTTCCAATGGAATTGATCCAGAAAAATACTGGAAAGTGATTTGCTAAGTAATAATTATTTACTTAAGAGTTACGGTTTAAGATGGACAGCAAAGGACTGGCTAGGAGATATTATTCCAGAACGTTAGGCTGACTCTAGAAATAAAAATTAAATATAGAATCAAATGTTCTATAAAACATGCTATTTTGTACAATGGTAAGAGATCTTACACCACCAAAATCGCATTCTTAAGGCTTAGAGGATGAGCAAACAATAATGATATGGATTACGCCAGTAGGTAAATGAAATAGCTAGATTGGAATTTGGTTGCACTTCAAGTTTTTCTTTGCTTTTGTTTTTATAGGGCATAGCCATTAGAGCAGGACAGAACGCAAATATTTGTGGAGAATCGCCTCCTCACCTGCTGTGGGCTTTTGGGAAAAGAGGGAGTTGAGCTTTCAGTGAATGTACTTTGTGGAGGGTAGTAGATTGGTGTGTTTTTGTTCCGTTAAACTGGTTTTTCCTCATCCTTTCAGACTTAAAACACTCTCGGTGGTACATTAATCCACCTGATGTTGCAGTTTGAGTGAAACTTTTCTGGAGCACAGTCGCCATTGGTATGTTGGCGATAGGAGTGGTGCTCTGAAGAGAACACCCTTTGTTTGAGTTAGTGGAAGGTAAGCTGCCTGTGATAAGGGTCAGAGGCAGGTCACATGTCTTACATGCTAAAGTTGAGATTATGGCTTTTAATTCACCTGACTGGAATGCCGTGGTCTGATCGTCACGAACTGCACCACTCGAGAGTTTACGAAATGTTTCATTAAAGTTTAACTGTAGAAATAGCGACTTAAAGAAGGGTGGCCACATCTGTTAGGGTTTGTACTGTTTCAGCTCCAGAAATACTTCTCTCTTCTGCTTGCTTTTTTTTCAGTCTATGATTGTCTTGCTTTTTAAAAGGAGCATTTTAATCTTCCTAAGAAAATACTGCATCCCAAACTCTTTTCTGTAGCCCACATTGTTTTGTGACAGCTTATGAACTGCAGCATCAGGGCTAAGATTGAAAATTATGAAATGTTATTTCAATTATGATGTGTAAATTATGACTTCACATTGTTTAACCACTGTTTACTCAATAAACTGTACAGTAATTAGTAGATTTGTTCACCATGCTAATGTTGAAAAAATGTAGCAGTTCAGTTAGTTTTTGTTCACCTAGGGCAGGGCTTTCCAAAGTGCCGCCGCTGGCGACACACCCGGCGGCGGCAGCGGCGGTGCCACGCGCACGCACAGCGGCGGCGCGGGGGGGCGTGCGGCGGCGCGTGCACATGGGGGCGGCGCGGGGGGGCGTGCGGCGGCGTGCACGCGCACGGCGGCGGCCCGGGGGGTGCGGTGGCGGCGCGCGCACGGTGGCGGCGCGGGAGGGGCGTGCGGCGGCGCGCGCATGCATGGCGGCCGCCGTGCACGCGCGCGCCGCCGCCGCTTCCGGGTGGTGTGGCGACACACCACGCTGTGTGTAGCGACACACTTTTGTGTCGCGACACACAGTTTGGAAAGCTCTGACCTAGGGATTCATTGAAACATACAATTTGACCAGAGGTGCCTAAACTTTTACATGCAACTATTAGTGTTTCAGTCTCACCCAAAATAGACTAGAAGTGTTATATAACATAATACAGAGCTTTCCAAACAGTGTGTCGCCACACAAAAGTGTGTCGCCACACACAGTCTGGTGTGTCGCCACACAACCCGGAAGCGCTGATCATCATCAGCGCTTCCGGGTTTTCCCGCAGCAACACACCAACAGCGGCGTGCAAAAACCCGGAAGCGGCAGCAGCGCTTACGGGTTTTTGCACGCTGCCGCAATGGTGGCACTTCTGGGTTTTCCCGTGGCGACACACCAACGGCGGTTGGTGTGTCGCCGCGGGAAAACTTTGGAAAGCCCTGACATAATACATGATGTGTAGCCAATTGAGTCACTTTTAACATCTGTTAAAACATGCTTAGTATATACTGCTTCTTAAAGTTTCTTTAAAAACACCAGCCTTGTTCCAAATGTACAGATATATATCAAACATACAAATAGTGTTATATGTAGACAAATCTTAGCTTGTGATCTTGGTATATAAATGGTGTTTTCTCTAAAATGTCCACCTCTACCAAATGAAAACACAGGTTTTGAAGACTCTGACTCTAATACACATTTCATTTCTCTTCATCACATTGGTTATTTTTGTCCATTGTTGTTCACTGCCCCTTCAAAGGGTCCATTGAAGATTATCAAAAGTAATAAATCAAATAGGCTATTTATCACAAATAAGCTATTGTTAGCAAATACTATGCTACTGTATGTGTAGTAAGACCTTGTTCCTTGACTATTTGGTTTGGGAAGAATGAGCTGACCTGACATGTATAAACAATAATTTGGTGTAGAGTGGGGATATTTATTTAAATGGTATAAATATAAGTAAAGCCTTGTCTGAGAGTTGTGCTCAAGGATTTTAGGTGCTTCAGCAGTCACAGCTCTGGGTGGGGAGGCAGAATGGTGATGATCCTGCATAACATTTTGGTTGTGACCAGACATCTGCTTCTCAGGATATGGATACAAGAGTCCCTGGAAATCCTGGGGGATTTCAGTCTTTGTATCCTAGGGACAGTAATCTGGGTTATCTCTGGAATTCACAGTCTCCATTGCAACCATGAGCATGTCCCAATTGACAACTGGCTCTATGCATAGAGATGGTCACATACCGGATCTAGCCTTTGATTCAGAACAGACGGCTGGTGTAATGGTATGTGGGAATGACCTTGAGAGGCAAGGGGAAGACGTGCTGCCTAGGGACCAATCAGACCTGGGTGTGGGACAGTTTGCTCTTGTAGATGACCTCCACTGGGCTCTGGATGGAGGGAGTGCAGCCACCTGGTCCTATTAGAACTCTCAGAGACATTTGATACTATTAACCATGGTTTCCTCGGGGGCTACTTGCAATGGTTTGAAATGTTGTTTTGCAGTGTTTTTACTTCTTCCTAAGCAGGTGGTTTCTGTGGCTGGGGTGAGCACTGAAGCCCTTGCCCACTCCTGGGTTGGGGGCAACAGGGCTTGGCTCCTCCACGCTGTTTAATTCGTGAAACCACAATGGGGGGGTCTGTCTGTCTTTATTCTTTCTTTACTCGATAAAGCAGATTATTGGTGGCAGTGCTTGTGAGAACAGAAGTAGGACTATTTTATGGTAAGTTGTATTAGTAAAAGTAGGTGTTAGGTACATTTAGGCTTTTATAATTGGATAGTAATATTTTTATTATGATTATAAATACATTATGGTAGACATTGATTTTATTCTTTTTGTGTAATGTTAACTGCCGTTTAATTCTTATTCATTAATTTTTACTGTTGTTAGGCCGTGCCCCAGTGAGAAGTGCATTATAAAGAAATTGTTTTGTTTGTTTCTTTAGCTTGGGATGAGATATCTACTGGTAATACTCAGTTATGTACATATCTCTGCCATGGGCTGAACGAGGGATGCAAGAGAAGTGGTCACCTAGTGTCTGAAGGATATAAAGAATTAGATGGGGTAAAATATGCTGAAATTGATCACTGGCAAGACCAAGTTCCTGCTAGTTTAAAAAGCAGCTGAGTCCTCACACTTGCTCTGGGCTGAGTCATACAGTGCCCTCCCTGAAGGAGCAAGTTGGTGACTTGGGGATTCTCCTGGATTCATAACTTTTGCTTGAACAGCAGGTAGTATCCATGGCCTGGAGTGCTTTTGAGCAGCTGCAACTGGTACACCAGTTGCAGCCCTTTTTGGATGGAGAGGCCTTAGTGACAGTTACTCACGCCCTCATCATCTCAAGATTGGATTGCTGCATTGTGCTTTACTTGGCGCTGCCTTTGAAGGGAGCTTCCATTGGTGCAGATTATGGTAGTCCACTTGCTGATGGGTGAAAGCTGCTTCGACACAGCACACCTATATTGTAGGCCCTGGATTGGTTGCCAATATGTTTCTGATGCAATTCAAAGTGTTGGTTTTGATTTATAAAGGCCTATCTGGGAAAGACTGAAAGGCAAAAGGAGAAGGGGACGGCAGAGGATGAGATGGTTAGATAGCATCATCAATGTAATGAATATGAATTTGAATAAACTCCGGGAGACAGTGGAGGGCAGGAAGGCCTGGCATGCTATGGTCCATGGGGTCACGAAGAGTCGCACACGACTAAACGACTGAACAACAACAACAAATGTGGCTTTGGTCCATGTTACCTGTGAGACCATTTTTTTTTTGCAAGTAGAATGAATCTGCCTGTGCAATTAGCCTGAGAGAATATGCTTCAGATTCCCTTTCCTTGGGATGGGGGTGGGGGGAGTCCTTTTCTGTGGCTTTCTTGTCTGTTCAGACAGCTTACCCTTTGAGGTCAGATGGGCAACCGTTTTGGCATTCAGATAGGCAGTAAAGATCAACCCTCAAGCAATTGGGGCTTAAAGTGTGTTTTTCATGGGGTCATTTTAGTTTTTCATTTGTTTGCTTTAATTTATTGTTCTTAGGCTATTATACTTTTAGGATTTCATATGAGATGCCCAGGAACTGTTGAATTAGAGTGAGATATAAACATCTCAAGCTCCCTGACTAGGATTTGCCAGCAAACCACCAATTTCCTTACAGCTTAGCTTAGCCTAACAGCTAGAGCTGGCAGAAGTGTCACAGACATGGCTTGGCTAGAGAAAAGTCTTTATTGCAGGCAAGAATGAAACCAGGCAAGGTGAGGCTTTATAGCCCTTACCATATCTTACATTTATCTTTTAGGAAGAAGGAGAAAATGGCCACAGTCAGTAAATGCTGGAAAAAGGTATTAGGAAGGGATTGGAGGACATGGAAGGTCTGGACCTTTTCTCTAGGAACATGAAATGGTTTGACATTGCCATCTTTCAGGATGTTTTTCGCCAGTTCTTCTTTATAGCCATGGGGTTACCAGGTGGTCTCCTTTCTAAATATTAACCAGATCCAATCCAGCATAAGGTCAACCAAAGTCAGCCATGTGGGGCTGCTGTGACCTCAAAACCATAGCTTGACGAAATGTGTATATCTGCTTCCCAGTATATGAGGCTGCAGAAAGAAGAATTTTGTGCCTGAGCATAGGATGCCACTCAGATTGCAAGCTCTAGCAGCAGATATTCTTTTTTTTTGCAGTTAAAGCAACAGAGATTAGGCAATATTAACAGTTTCCAATGGAATAGTCTTATTAGTCCTTTACAGTAGAATCCCCAAAGAATCTTGTAATGTCTTGAAATTAACAAGTTTAATTTTGGCTTGAGCACAGTCTACTTCATCAGAAACACAATCTGCTTCATCGAGTGCCATTAAATCACTCATGTCTGCCATCACATAAACATGTTAATCAATGATATCTGAGGTGTTTTCTTTATTGTCTCTGGAACTGTAAGGTGGGATTCCTAATTTTAAAAAGGCTTGATTCCATTGTTACTGCCGAGTTAGTCTTTTACCTAGCATGGAATGTCATTAATATTATTCTTGTTTAAAACAAATCTTTTATTTCTTTTATTTACAGGAAGGGAAAGCTCATCCCTCATTGCTTGCAATAAGTGCATAAGAATTTTATTAGAGTCAGGAGCTTAGGAAAGAAAATGGGTCCAACAGTTTAAAACTATCTCCAAGAACAAGAATATTGTTAATGATCCCCAGGAAGACTATATATTTTATTCAAAGAGCAGTTAACTGAAAGAATAGTTACCAATTCCATGTTATAGCACTTCTATCTAGCCTAAGACAGTAAAGAGAAATACTCTTCATCACAGAGTCATTTTGCCCTGAATTTTCTCTAGATAGATTGCAGTACATTATTAGATTGTATTGACCATTTTTTTGTATTTGCATGCACAATTTTTTTGGAGAAAATGTGCTTTTTCATTAAAAAAAAAAGGATGTATATGGTTATCATTTATGAATATGAGTATAAGTGATTGTTAAAAATGCCACAGAATAATATATTTTTGTTATCATTGTTAGTCTTGAAGTCTTCCCAGTAATAGCACTTCTGTTGTAGCATAACCAGAGTGCTAACCGCCCTGCTTCCTAAGAAAACCTGAATTACGTCTGACCTGTCTCAATTGCTTTTATCTGAAGGAAAGCAAGGTTGCTGGAAATGTTCTGCAGATGCTCACAGTGTGCCGTATTCAGCTTTGAGTTAGCTATCTTGAAGTGGAAGTGAAACCTTTTTTCTTTAATGCAGGCAGAACTGGCGCTCGTCCTGCTGCTTCATGGATATAGAAGTACATTAGCCTGCTGTTAGGAATGGATGGCCTGTAAAATCTCCACAAGGCTGAAATTCCTCCACGTAGCCTTAATTTATATACCTGTTGGCCATGCTGTTTCTCTGAACAGCCATAGAATGAAAATCATCTTTAGAAAACATGCTTTAGAAATGGTTCTTGTAAAGATTCTTATTTTTTTCTAACCTGGTATGTATTCATTTCAAAGAGTTCCTTGCCAGGTTTTCAGATTTTGGATGGCCATGTCTGATTTTGTTTTCTTCATATTCAGAGACAAGTGTTGTGGCTGTATGAGCTCTCCCAGAGAGGTGGAGATAAATATAATGCTTGATTTTGAGTCAGTCACTACTGAATCCCCATCCATCCCCTGCCTTGAAAGTGCTTTGTCCTTGTCCTGCAATCACAAGGACAGTGTTGCTGTGGGCCACATTTTAGGACTCTGCGGGCTATTCTTGCAGTTTGGGCCACATATTGAGCAATCTCGACTTAAACCTACTGGGCAATTACCTGAAATGTGTTCACAGATACGGTTTTCTCTTGTAAGATTATTTTCCATTACAGTTATGCTGCTCTTAAAGTAGAATCACAGCAAATACATCTGTTCCCTGGCTTTAGTCTGACTGTTGATTTGTTATAAATCCCATTTGCTACTTTGTGTTGGCTTCTGTTTAAACAAACGTATTTTGCATGTATATGTACAATTACCTCGAAAAGATATAGGAACAAGATATATCCTGTGTTGTTTAGAATTCTTCTGAACTTATGGGTTTCAGTTTCCTTCTCAGAATGTCCAGTGGGTTGACACCAAGTGCACCACTTTTACCATTGCAGCTGAAGTTTGGGGAGCACATAATGCAAAAGGAGAAATCAAAATAAATCAATTTAAAAAAATAGTTAACCAACTTAAACCAGGAAAGGCACCGGGTAATGATTACTTAACAGTGGAAATTATCCATAATAACTTAAAATGAGCTCCTGCACTAGCCCCAGCTCTTGCCAACCTAGCAATTCGAAAGCATGCAAATGCAAGTAGATTAATAGGTACCACTTCAGTGGGAAGGTAACAACATTCTGTGTGCGTCATGCCGGCCACATGACCGTGGAAGCGTCTTCGGACAACGCTGGCTCTTCGGCTAACAAACGGAGATGAGCACCGGCCCCTAGAGTCAGACATGACTGCACAAATGTGCGGGAGGAACCTTTACCTTTACTTAAAATGGTGGACTCTAGTACTAGCCTCCCTTGTCTCTTTTATTGATTGCGCTACAATGGTTCCAAACGATTAGGGGCACAGCTATAATAATCCCTATTTAGAAAAAGGAGGAAAGAGACCTACAGCTAATTATTGCCCAATTAGTTTATTAAGTATCATCAGCAAACTGTACAGCAAACATGTAAACACAAAATTGTTGGTTTGGTTGGAAACACAACAAATCCTCGCAGAGGAACAGACTGGCTTTAAGTGCTGATCACCCCCCCCCCCCCAATATCATGCTTTCATCCTACAACATCTGGCAGAGAAGTATACAGCTCAAGCAGGATCTGCTTTATATGCTGCTTTTATTGATTTTAGGTCCATCTTTGATTCAATGTCGAGACTTAGGCTGTGGGACAAACTGGCCAATTCCATGATAGATAGGTGCCTATTATTCCTGAAATACTGAAAATTCTGTTAAAAATTAATTTTACCCCACAAGGGCATTTAACTAAAATTAGTTAGTCCTCTCTTCTGGGGGCAGATGGGCAGTGGCAAAATTTGAAAAATAAAACAAATAAATAAATAAATACTTCAATAAGGGAAGTGAAACAGGGCTGCATACTGTCACCATTACTATTCAACTTTTATATAAATTCTTTGGTTGACCATCAGAGCAGCCCTGAATTTCCCCCCCAAAGTTAGCTCCCAGGCATATACCCATGCTTTTGTACAGCAATGACGTCATTCTTCTGTCTCAGACCTCAATTGGACTAAGATGCACTTTGAGATCCCTTACAATTTATTGCAAGAATGGAGAAATAGTAATAAATTATGAAAAAACAAAGTCTTCATATTTGCTAAACGTCCCCGAGTCCACAAGTGGCTGTTAAGTGGTCACAAAATTGAGCAAACCAAGACTTTCAAATATCTTGGAATTGTTTTTCAGGCCTTTGGTGAGACAAGTGCTCACTCAGACTACATAGTCCAGAATGCCCCCAAATCAGAACTTTCTATTGATCAAGGGGTTCCTTATTCATTCCTGCTCCTTTAAAGTTATTTTCTGCCCAAACGTGCCCTCAACTCCTATAGCTCAGCTAGGGCTCCATAGTAACTACTCAAAATTAGGAACTGTACAATCTAAATTTCTATGAAGCATCTTTTAAGTTCCACACTGTGTCTCAAATATAGTCCTCGGCCGTCAGGCCAGAGTTATTAAGACTGAAACAAAAATCTGGTTAGTTTTCTTTACCTACTGGTTCAAGTTAAAATTTCTGCCCATAGGCTTGATACCTCTGACAGTAGCAGATAATTTCAGTGCTAGATGGATGAGGTATCTACTTGAGCAGCTACACTTCTCTATGGATTCTCCAAAGAAGCTCTCCTATTCCTAGGGCATGAACAGGTCAAAAAGGTACTTATACAGTGTGTACTGAACATAGAAAAACAACTAGATCAATCTAGATCAATCTCAAATAGTCAAAAATGTTTTCTTAAGTAGTTGATCTTCCTTACTCAGACCTGCAGGTTATTTAAATTATATCACAGTTTCCAAGCTAAGAAAGGCTTTAACTGTTGTTGTTGTTTATTCATTCAGTCGCTTCCGACTCTTCGTGACTTCATGGACCAGCCCACGCCAGAACTTCCTGTCGGCCGTCGCCATCCCCAGCTCCCCCACCGTCGAGTCCGTCACCTCCAGAATATCATCCATCCATCTTGCCCTTGGTCGGCCCCTCTTCCTTTGGCCTTCCACTTTCCCAAGCAGGCTTTAACATTAGCTCAGTTTAATGTTCTGCCATCCACTATACTAGAAAGCATATACTGTATTTAAAAATACCCTATACTAACCAGTTCATAACAAATTGTGGCAAGTTCTTGGTGGTATGGGGATACCAAGTCATCTTGTCTGCCTCCTGAGGAATCTGTATAACGACCAAGTAGCAACGGTAAGAACAGAGCACGGAACAACGGACTGGTTTAAGATTGGGAAAGGAGTACGGCAGGGCTGTATACTCTCACCCTACCTATTCAACCTGTACGCAGAACACATCATGCGACGTGCTGGGCTTGAGGAATCCAAGGCTGGAGTTAAAATCGCTGGAAGAAACATTAACAATCTTAGATATGCAGATGATACCACTTTGATGGCTGAAAGCGAGGAGGAGTTGAGGAGCCTTATGACGAAGTTGAAAGAAGAAAGTGCAAAAGCTGGGTTGCAGTTAAACCTCAAAAAAACCAAGATTATGGCAACCAGCTTGATTGATAACTGGCAAATAGAGGGAGAAAAAGAGGCAGTGACAGAGTTTGTATTTCTAGGCGCAAAGATTACTGCAGATGCTGACTGCAGCCAGGAAATCAGAAGACGTCTACTTCTTGGGAGGAGAGCAATGGCAAATCTTGATAAAATAGTTAAGAGCAGAGACATCACACTGACAACAAAGGTCCGCATAGTTAAAGCAATGGTATTCCCTGTAGTAACCTATGGCTGCGAGAGCTGGACCATAAGGAAGGCTGACCCTGCTAGATGGAATTCTTTTACAGATGGGGTCCGTAACATGCCCTCTCTGCATGACCGGGTGGGACGGGTCGATATAATGGGGATGAGATGGTCCCTCAGGTCATTTACCCCCATATAGCAAAATACTCCAGGCATATGGATTCTTTTTACGTGCAGACCCTCCTCTCAGACCAGTCAGACTGTACTTCCTTGGATGTTGCTAAATTGTGCCATTCAGCTATTAAAATTAGGCAAGAGCTGACCTCATCCAGGTATAACGTTTTCCCGACTATTGCCATTTAGCTTTGGTTACAGACAAAGTCTTAGTTTTAAATAATGCCATAATTTTATTCTCAGCTTTTAGGTTATTCTTAGCTCAGTTTCTAGGTCCCTTTTGTTTAACAATAGTATGTTTTACCCATATATTATATATATTTGTAGTAATATACAATATACAAAGTAATACAATATACAAAGTAATATACAAAGTTAATCCTTAATCGTCACTCTACTGTGGCTGATGAAGTCTTCTTGCAAATCCTGCAAAAACAAATAAGAGATGAGCTTGCAGTACCCCCTAGTTTGGAGGAAGTCAGTAAAGCCACTAATCAAATGAAAAATAACAAAGCTAGTGGACCTGATGGGATTCCTGCTGAAGTCTTTAAAGAAGGCGGGCCTGAACTTACACAAAAACTTCATAAGCTCACTGAAAAAATCTGGATGAGGGAGGAGATTCCAGCAGACTTTAGGGATGCCATAATTATCACTCTCTTTAAAAAGGGTGATAGAACAGACTGTGGAAACTATCGAAGCATCTCCCTTTTAGCTACGGCAGGCAAAATCCTCGCAAGGATCCTCGCAAACCGTCTCCTATCTATATCAGAAGACATCCTCCCTGAAACGCAAAATGGCTTCCGCCCTTCCAGGGGAACAGTGGATATGATCTTCACTGCACGACAGCTTCAAGAAAAATGCAAGGAGCAAAACCACCCTCTGTACATGGTGTTTATTGATCTGACTAAAGCTTTTGATACTGTAAATCGTACTGCTCTCTGGACCATCCTTCTGAAAATCGGATACCCTGATAAATTTGTGAACATCTTGCGGCTACTCCATGACAACAAGATGGCAACAATCCTGAATAACAATGGCTCTCAAAGCGATCCATTTAAAGTGGAATCCGGCGTTAAACAGGGATGTGTTATTGCTCCAACCTTATTCGCTATCTTCATCGCTATGATTATACACGTTGTTGAAGAGAAACTTCCTACTGGTGTAGAAATTATATATCGAACAGATGGAAAGCTTTTTAATCTTAGTAGGCTGAAAGCAAAAAATAAGGTAATTACAACTTCTGTTATAGAACTTCAGTATGCTGATGATAATGTAGTCTGTGCACACTCCGAGGAAGATCTTCAAACTATCCTAAACATCTTTGCAGAAGCATATGAAAAGCTCGGCCTCTCGATTAACATTAAAAAAACCAAAGTGCTTTACCAGCAAATTCGAACCAATCCCTCCGCAGCGCCATCAATCCAGCTTAAAGGTGTGTTAGTAGAAAATGACGACCACTTTTCTTATCTCGGCAGCCATCTATGTACAAAAGCCGACATCAACGCTGAAATTCAGCATCGCCTGAGCTCTGCGAGTGTAGCTTTCTCCCAAATGAAGCGTAGAGTGTTTGAGGATCGGGACATTCGCAGGGAGACCAGAATGCTTGTTTACAAAGCCATTGTACTACCAACCCTTTTGTACGCTTGTGAAACATGGACCCTCTAAAAACGCCACCTCCAACTTCTTGAAAGATTCCATCAACGCTGCCTCCGAAAAATTCTGCAAATTACTTGGGAAGATAGGCGGACTAATGTTAGCGTATTAGAAGAAGCGAAAACCACCAGCATTGAAACAATGATCATCCAACATCAACTTTGCTTAGACCGGCCATGTTGTTCGAATGCCTGACCATCGTCTTCCAAAGCAGCTACTTTACTCCCAACTTAAGAATGGAAAACGGAATATTGGTGGACAGCAAAAGAGATTCAAAGATACTCTCAAAGCTAATTTTTAAAAAATGTAATATCAGCATTGAGAACTGGGAAGCCCTAACTCATGAGCATTTCAATTGGAGGTCAGCCTTTATTAAAGGCGCTACGGACTTTGAAGAAGCACGAGTACAGGGCGAAAGGGAGAAACGAGCTAAGAGGAAGGCACGTCAAGCAAACTCTCATTGTGACCGTCTTCCACCCGGAAACCTATGCCCTCATTGTGGGAGGTTGTGCGGATCCAGAATTGGCCTTTACAGCCACTTACGGATCCACTGTTAAGAACTTACCCTTGGAAGACAATCTTACTCGGCTACGAGAGAAGAAGAAGAAGAAGAAGAAGAAGGAGGAGGAGGAGGAGGAGGAGGAGGAGGAGGAGGAGGAGGAGGAGGAGGAGGAGGAGGAAGAAGAAGAAGAAGAAGAAGAAGAAGAAGAAGAAGAAGAAGAAGAAGAAGAAGAAGAAGAAGAAGAAGAAGAAGAAGAAGAAATAATATTTGTGCCTTCAAGTCAATGTTGACCCCTGGCACTGGCTGGACAAGTCCTTGCAGTTTTCTTGGCAAGGTTTTTCAGAAATGGTTTGCCATTGCCTGCTTCCTAGGGCTGAGAGAGAGAGACTGGCCCAAGGTCACCCAGCTGGCTTTGTGCCTCAGGTGGGACTAGAACTCACAGTCTCCCGATTTCTAGCCTGATACCCTTACCACTGCACCAAACTGGTTCTATGCTATACCCATACATAGAAAGTAATCAAAATTGACGTTTTCTGTATGGTGCTGTTGTTAGATTGTTTCTGTTTCTGTTTCACTTTGTTTTTGTTCTTGTTTTTATGCTGGTCCTGTTTCTACACTGAACTAAAGAATTGATTGATTGACCTAGTAGCCTGAGCTCTAACTTGACACTTCAGATTTAACTGCTTAATCAGAAGATTCTGAGGAAGCAGCTAAAAATCTCAAGAGTATATAACAAAATCCTAGAGATGGAGACCTTATTTTCCACAGAACCTATCTTTCAAAGTTTCTCCCATCACTTCTTTTTGCAATATCAGAATAATTCTACTAAGACTCTGACAGGGAAATGAATGCCAGCTGAGGAATAATATTATTTATGTTAACCTTTCTTCCAGAATGCTTGAGGCAACACACATAGGCATTACTGCATGATTTATTTGATTTTATTCTCATGGCAACATGTTCCAGATACATCCAATGAACTTCGTGAAGCTGGGATTCCCCAGCTGTAGTTGGATACTCTAACCACTAGACTACGCTCATTCTCAATAAGTTCTAAGTCAGGATAAAGAGGGCTGGAATCTTATGAGAAAGGGTATGATAAAATAGGAGGAAACACTTGCAATCTTTTTATTTTTATTTTATTATCAACCTTGAGCTCTCAGCCTTCACCCCTAAACTAGGCTTGATGAGAGATCTGTGGATCTGTTTTTTTAAAAAATGTTATGATTTTGTGGAGGATGGGGTCCAAAACAGACCTTGCAGTGGCAATCAATCTTCCCCTCTGTTCCTCCCCAAAATCTCTCTCCTTACTGAAAGTGGGATGGGTTTGGTTTGGTTTTACCTTCTTATGAAAAATAACAGTTGCAGCAAGTGGGAAAGACAATTTTCAGCAGGATGAGTTAAACTGTTCTGCCTTTGTATTAGGCTCTGATACTAATTCAGACTTGCCATCTGGATTCATTGTTATTTCAAGAGCTTTAAAGAGAACAGAGAACTGTTCATATATCTTCATTTGAATAACCAGGAACTGAACTTCAGGGCACCTGAAAATCCTAAATGTTTACTTACGTAGAGAAAGTTATGTGTAGATTTCATTCTGAATCACAGCAAGTAACATGAGTTTCTTATGTTTGCTATAACATTATTTTACATGTGACTATAATAAAGGTTTACCTACCTATAACATTATTTGTATAGAGAAGAATACTTGATTTCGCGTAAGAATCAACATTAGGAAGTTGAAATGGCTTATTTTTTTCTTCTACTGTATGTACTTGTATAAATGCAAGTGATATTTTTCTCTTTTTTTATTTTGAAGGAACTTTCCACAGAAATGTGCATACCTAAAACATATTTTATTAGCGCTGACACAGAGGAAGCATTCTGGTTCTCACTCACTCTTTAGAGCGACTGTCTTATTGTCATTTGCCTCTTCAATTCACATCAAAATGTAGCACTAGAAAGATTAAATGTGTAGGACTATCAAGCATTATTGGCAGTTTTTACCACTAGGGACCTTCCTCTGCTACAGCAGAAGCTAACCAAACATATGTTTAAAGACTCTATTGTGGCACATTTGAATTACTGTTTGCTCTGGATAATTTAAGTAGTCAAAAGTAGAGAAAAGTGTCTTAGTGGGGGATGTGTAACTAATGTTATTGAGGCGAGGGCAACTTAAATCAGTAGCTTAGATTAATGCTTTTCTTGAGAGTTGTGAAGATACCAATCGAAGAAAATATTTGTAGCTCAGGGTTGAACTGTGGAGTCCTTGGTGCTCTCTGAGCCTTGTTGTTTTCTTGCAGACGTTTCATTGCCAGACTAGGCAACATCTTCAGTGCGAAAAGGGACTTGCTCTCTGTTTATATACCATTTGCACAGCTTCGGCTTGTGTGCCAATTACTTTCCTGGACCGGGATGCCCTCTGAACAGTCACTCACGCCCTTGTCATCTCCCATATAGACTATTGCAATGTGCTCTACATGGGGCTACCCTTGAAGAGTATCCGGAAGCTTCAGCTGGTCCAAAATGCGGCCGCACGGACAGTTATTGGAGCCAGAAAATCAGCACATGTAACTCCTCTGCTGCGCGAGCTGCGTTGGGTACCAGTTTGCTTCCGGGTCCAATTCAAAGTGTTGGTTATTGTCGTGTGTAGATGCAGAAATAACACGCCGAGGCCTGGAATCTAGTCTCTAGTGTTTATTGCATACCTACAAGCAGAAATCCTGCTAAACTAACAGTGCCTGAAGATTCCCAAGTATATCAGCTCAACCTAGGGTGGAGCTTTCTTCTGACGTTTGGGGAAATAGGCTAGGCTCTCTGAGCTGCGTGCTCGCTTCTTATCCAGTGCTCCGCCCTCCAGTCTGCTTCCCCCGACACCACCCCCCTCCCCATCCAAAAACTCCATAGCAACTCCCTCCCCCTGTTCGTCCTTGGTGTCGGGCAGGATCCCGTGTGAAAAAGTGTCTATCTGCTCTTCTTCCTGGGAGCTGGGCAGTGAAGGGAGGTCATCCAGGAAAGGAATGTCGGGGGAAGGCTCGCGTCTCTCTGTTTGATCTGATAGTCCGGGTGCAGCTGGCCTCTCCTGAAAAACAGCTAAATCGTTAGAAAGGTTCTCCCTCCCCCCTCCTGGGAGCTGGCAACCAGAGGTGGAGGGATGCGAATCCTCCTCCTCCCCCCTCGCTGGTTCTGACAGGGGGAGCAGGAATGGCTGCTGGTAACTCACGAAATCCTCAGGCTGGTCGGCTTCCTCGTCTTCAGCTGGGGGCTGTAGCTCTGGGAGTCGCGCTGGCCGTGGCTTGTGAGGGAAAATCTGATGAAACCTATGCACTAGGCAGGGTGCGTGAACATCTTTGGCATTTTCCCAGGAGCGCTCTGTCTGAGAATACCCCTTCCAGTGTATTAAATACTGAATCCCCCTGCCCCTCCTTCTGGAGTCCAAAATCTCTTGCACTTCGTACTCCGGTTCCCCTTGGACAAGTACCGGAGGTGGGGGGGTGGTATGCGACCGCAAGGCACTTGGAGGGGAATCCTTGACTAACAAGGACTTGTGAAACACCGGGTGAATCCTCATGGAATGTGGAAGCTGCAAACGATAAGCCACAGGATTTATTTGCTGTATCACCTGAAAGGGGCCAATAAACTTAGAGTCCAGCTTCTTGCAAGGTCTGTTAGTGGGCAGAAACTTAGTAGAGAGCCAGACCTTGTCTCCTGGTGATATGTGGGGTCCTTCCTGTCTGCGTTCATCTGCGTTCCGTTTATAGGCTGCCTTTGCCAGCTCTAGCTGCTCTGCTAACAGGTGATGGGCTGCCTGTCTTTCTGCCAGGAAATCCGTGGCTGCAGGCACAGCTGTTTGTTGTGAGGAAAGGGGCAACACTCTCGGGTTTGTGCCATAGAGAGCCTGGAAAGGGGACATCTTGGTTGAGGAATGAACTGCATTGTTGTAAGCGAACTCTGCCATGGGGAGAAGTTCTGGCCAATTGTCCTGCCGGTAGTTAATGTAACATCTGAGATATTGCTGCAATAACTGGTTAGTTTTCTCTGCTTCGCCATTACTGGAAGGATGATTCGCAGAGGACAAGTGTATTTTGACCCCCAATGTCTGGAAAAGCGCCCCCCAGAACCTGGAAGTAAATTGCGAACCGCGATCTGAGATTAAGTGGTTAACCATACCTCTATATCGGAAGACATTGTCCAAAAAGAGCTGTGCTGTAACTTGTGCTGTTGGTAGGCCCTTGCAGGGAATGAAGTGCGCCATTTTCGTAAAGCAGTCTACCACCACCAGGATGGAAGTGAAACCCTGTGCCTGTGGCAAGTCAGTGATAAAATCCATGGAGACAGTGTCCCAAGGTTGGGGGTGGGTGGGCAGGGGCTGCAAAAGGCCTGCTGGTCTCCCTGCAACCGTCTTAGCGCGTCTACACACATGGCAAGAGGCCACGTAAGTCTTGATGTGTGCTGCCATCTTGGGCCACCAGTAGTCTCTGAGTGTTCTGTGCAGCGTTTTGAACACCCCCCCGTGTCCTGCCGTAGGGCTATCATGACAGAGCTGTAATACTTCTTCCCTCAGGGTCTTGGGAACATAAAGCTGCCCACTATGCCAAAGTGTCCCTGCCTCCGCTGTGAAAGGGGACGGTGTACCATGCTGGGCCCCCTGGAGGTCATCCAGCCTAGCCCGTGCGTAGGGGTCTTGTTGCTGCTGCGCCTTGATTCTTACAAGGAGATCTTCTACTAGTCTGACTGCTGCCAAGTTCTCTACTTGGAGCCCTTCGGGAGGCTTCTCAAAATTTTGAGGGTGCAAGATCGTGGCTTTGGTGGCTTGGTCAGGTTCTGCAATGTCCTGCGGCTGCCTAGACAACGCGTCAGCCAGCTTGTTTTGTTTGCCTGGCAAATACGAGATGACGAAATCGAAGCGTGAAAAAATTGACTCCATCTGACCTGACGGGGGTTGAGGGATCCCGAGCTCTGCAACAGTGCTAAGTTTTTATGGTCTGTGTAAACCTTGATTGGCAAAGCTGCTCCCTCTAACCAATGCCTCCATTCTTGAAAGGCTGATTTTATGGCAAGCAGTTCCTTGTTAAAAACATCGTAATTCCTCTCTGCTGGTGACAGCGTGCGAGAGAAATAGGCACAGGGTAATAAATCTTCCCCCCTTTCGTCCGCCGCTTGGAGTAAAATGGCGGCGACGGCAAAGTTAGAGGCGTCGCACTGGACGTGGAACTGTTTTGAAGGGTTCGGGTGCCTCAGGAGTGGTGGGGAGGTAAACAGCTGTTTAAATTCTTGAAAGGCCGCTTGCTGCTGTTCCCCCCAGCAAAAACGTCTGTTTTTCTTTAACAGCTGAGTAAGGGGACGCGCTTTCTCCGCATATGAGGCAATAAACTTGTGAAGAAAATTTGCATACCCCAGAAATTGTTGGAGCTCCTTGACGTTACGGGGAGGCTTCCATGACATAATTGCTTGGACCTTTGCAGGATCCACGGCTACGCCTTCTGTGGAAATCCTGTATCCCAGATAGTCTAATTGCGTTAAGTCAAAAGCGCACTTTTCTAATTTCGCAAACAGCTTGTTCTCTCTTAATCTCTGCAGAACATTACGCACATGGGTAATGTGGGAGGTGGGGTCCTCAGAATAAATCAGAATGTCATCCAGATACACAATGACATATTTATCTAACAAGTCTGAGAAAATGTGGTTCATGAACCTGGAAAATACTGCCCCACAATTACTTAGTCCAAAAGGCATGACTAAATACTCAAACTTACCATATCTGGTGTTAAAAGCCGTTAAGTATTCATGGCCTGGCTTTATTCTGATCAAATTGTAGGCATTCCTGAGGTCTAGCTTGGTAAAAATGCGAGCCTTTTGCAGGCGATCTAGCAACTCCGATATCACTGGAAGAGGGTAGTGGTCTCTAACGGTGACTGCGTTGAGTGCGCTGTAGTCATGCACCGTGCGCATGGGGGGTCCCTTATCGCCAGCCTGTGCCGCCGGGGCGAAAGGATCGGGCTTTTTAGGCACGAAGAAGGTAGGGGCAGATGCCGGTGATGTCGATGGCCGAATGAAACCCTTTTTTAGGTTGGTATCCAAATATTCCTTCAGTATAGCTAGCTCCTTTGGGGACATTGTGTAATGCCGTGCCGCTGGGATCTTGGCCCCAGGCTTCAAATCTATGGTACAGTCAAAAGATCTATTGGGGGGCAACACTGTGGCCTCTTGCTCTCCGAAGATGTCTGCAAAATCTCCATACTTTGTTGGTAGTGGAGCCTTCCCTGCTTCCCGGCTTGCAGCTGCCAGCAGGGCTTGGGTAATGCCCTGCAATTTGTGGTGCCGACAGTCTTGAGAGGGAAAGGAAACTGCTCCAGTCATCCAGTCCAAATTGGGGTTGTGAAGTCTCAACCAAGGTGCCCCGAGAATGACTGGGACTTGCAAGGAGGCAGTAACGTACAGTTGGATCCACTCCGAGTGATCTGCGATGTTTAGCTGAATCGGCAGGGTGCAACATTCGATCGCGCCGGCCTTGAGAGGTTGCCCGTCGATGGTTTCAACCTGCATGGGGCTTGGTAGTGCAATAGTTGAAATATGAAACTTTTCCACCGCTTTCCCATCTATAAAATTGGTCGTCGCCCCGGAATCAATCATAACATTTACCGGTAATAGTTGCTTGGAATCTGTAGTCAGCGTGGCTGGAACAATATAAAAATCTTGGCTGTGATCTGCCGCCTGAGCCCTTCTTAATTGCTGGATGGCCGCCCTGCGGCCCTGATGAGGGGGGCCGTTGGAGTTTAACTGCTGAGAAGAAGCGGCTGGAATGTGGGCCTGCTCCGTGCCTTGGGTTGTAAATCTTACCGGGGCTGCCTGGCGTCTGGTCGGGCACACCCTTGCAATGTGCCCTGGCCCCCCGCAATAAAAACAAAGTGCACTGTCCCTTCTCCTTTGCCTCTCGGCTTCAGAGAGCCCCCTTCTTATGGCCCCTATCTGCATGGGTTCTTCCGCGCTCAGGGGAACAAACGTGTTAGAGGGGGTAGCAAAACCTGGAAAAGCCGGTCGGGTTCCTGCCCTGTTTCTCCCTGGCCGAAGCTGCTTTAACTCCTCCAATCGAGCATCTATGACGACTGTTAACTGGTACAGGTCTTCCAATGTCGCTGGAGTGCCCTGCCGCACTAACTCCGTCTTAATCTCTTCGTCCAGTCCTTGTTTAAACTGATCCTTCAATGCCACCTCATTCCAGCCCAAATCTCCTGCCAGCAGTTTGAAATCTGCGATGTACGCTCCTACTCTCCTGTTCCCCTGTCGGAGCAGCCGGATCTCTCTGCTGGCAGTGACCTCTCTGATTGGATCATCAAAATGGGCTCTGAAACGGGCCATAAAGTTCTGGTAGTTGTCCAGAATTGGGTCGTTAGCTTCCACCATGGGGATGGACCATCTTGCGGCTGAGCCTTTCAGCAAACTTAAAATGAACGTGACTCTGGACCTCTCCGTTGGGAACTCGGCTGGTCTGCTGTCGAAAAACATGGTGCACTGGGCGACGAAGGTCCTGAGCTGTGCCGTCTCTCCCCCAAATTTCTCTGGTAAACACCCTGGGGATCGCAGAACGACTGGTGGGGGTGCAGCCACTGGTGCCGGCTGCTGGACGACCGGGGCTGGTTGTTGGATCTGCTGAAGCATCGCCGCCTGTAAATTATTAATCTGGTCGTCGACCTGCTGCTGGTGTTGTGTCAAGGCCGCTGCTAATTGGATTATGGCCTGCTGCAATTCCTGTGTCTGAGAAGCCATTCTCCTGGTTTATGTGTTCCTCCCTCTTTCGATGGGAGTTTAGGTTTAGCAGGATTGATGTCGTGTGTAGATGCAGAAATAACACGCCGAGGCCTGGAATCTAGTCTCTAGTGTTTATTGCATACCTACAAGCAGAAATCCTGCTAAACTAACAGTGCCTGAAGATTCCCAAGTATATCAGCTCAACCTAGGGTGGAGCTTTCTTCTGACGTTTGGGGAAATAGGCTAGGCTCTCTGAGCTGCGTGCTCGCTTCTTATCCAGTGCTCCGCCCTCCAGTCTGCTTCCCCCGACAGTTATCACCTTTAAAGCCCTACATGGCATGGGACCAGGTTACCTGAGGGAATGTCTCATCCCCAGAACATCGACCCGCCCCACCTGGTCATGCAGAGAGGGCATGCTACGGACCCCATCGATCAAAGAATTCCATCTAGCGGGGTCCATAAGGCGAGCCTTCTCTGCAACAGCGCCCGCCCTCTGGAACATCTTGCCCCCGGAGCTAAGGCAGGTCTCCTTGCTCCCAACCTTCCCGAAAAATTTAAAGACCTGGTTTTGCCGCCTTGCATGGGAGGGGAATGCTAACAGTTCCTCTTAGGGCTGGTTCATCCCATGAAACCCTTTTTAGTATTAACATCCTTGCACTTGGATTTTATATTTATTTATTGATATTCTGATTGCTATTGTGTTTTAACCTGGTTTTTATTGTGAACTGCCCAGGGTCCTCCGTTGGGCGAGATGGGTGGTAATATAAATCTAAATAATAAAATAAAATAAAATAAAATAAAATAAAATAAAATAAAATAAAATAAAATAAAATAAAATAAAATAAAATAAAATAAATAAAATTAAAATAATAAAATAAAATAATAAAATAAAATAAAATAATAAAATAAAATAAAATAAAATAAAATAAAATAAAATAAAATAAAATAAAATAAAATAAAATAAAATAATAAAATAAAATAAATAAAATAAAATAAAATAAATAAAATAAAATAACAAAATAAAATAAAATAAAATAAAATAAAATAAAATAAAATAAAATAAAATAAAATACATACATACATACATACATACCATGGCTTGTCCTGCTTGTGTCGGTGGAGGTGTTGTTCTCTCCTTAGGAGTTCCTTGATTGGGCTGTTGTTTGCTGCTTGGTTGATTGACTGAGTTAATAGTTCCTTGATTAAGGTACATTATGTTGTTTGATTGTTCCTCTGGTGCTAATCTTGTTGTTAATCTTTGCATATCTGGGTGTTGATTGCTGGCAAGGAGGTGTTCTGGTCTTCTGGCTTTTCTATTGTCTCTTATGAATGGTATGTAAATGTAGTTTACCTCTATGTGTCTGTTGATGGCTGCTTTGTCTGAGTGCCACTTGGCAACCACTTGACAAAGCAGCCATCAACAGACACATAGAGGTAAACAACATTTACATACCATTCGTAAGAGACTATAGAAAAGCCAGAAGACCAGAACACCTCCTTGCCAGCAATCAACACCCAGATATGCAAAGATTAACAACAAGATTAGCACCAGAGGAACAATCAAACAGCACAATATACCCTAATCAAGGAACTATTAACTCAGTCAATCAACCAAGCAGCAAACAGCAGCCCAATCAAGGAACTCCTAAGGAGAGAACAACACCTCCACCGACACAAGCAGGACAAGCCATGGTATATAAACAGAGAGCAAGTCCCACTCCCTTTTTGCACTGAAGATGTTGCCTAGTCTGGCAATGAAACGTCTGCAAGAAAATAACAAGGCTCAGAGAGCACCAAGGACTCCACAGTTGTGAAGATGTAAAGTACTGCGTAAGAGCTATATGCTGTAATGCCTTTCATCAGCTGAAATTGAACTCATTGACTAAAATATTTTAGAAATCTGAATCTTTCTCTGAAATTCCCCAGGAGTTGAATTCTTTTAAAACTTCTTTTTAAAGAATAGCAGAGTTAATGAGAGCTCACTGGAGCTCTGGCTTGTATTTCTAATGACTTACTAATAAAGACAAAACCTGTATAGCTTTTTGTGCATTACCTGGGAATCTAAGGTTACATTGAACAAGTTGGCATTCATTTTTAATCTAAGAGTGCAATGTTTATAGTGCAAGTTTACTAAAAGTTTTTTTCAATGCTGAATATCTAAATATGTGGTAACTTTAAAGCTCTAGATTTTCAGTGCAGTTTCAAATTTCTTTCCTCTGCAGTTGTCTTATTCAACAGTAACAAAGGGAATATTTTGATCTCCTTCATCTATTTTCATTTGCAGTAGCAGACACTGGAAGCAAATGAGGTGCAGGCGCACAACAGACTTCCTGCGGCTTTGATCTTATTACAAAACAAAAGTTGCTGGATTGATTATGGAATGGTCCCTCCTTTCTGATCCTTTCATACCACCTGAGCAAACAGCTGTTGTACACAAGCTTATACCAGTGCTTGCAAAGCACTTTGGATTGATGCTGATGTGGCTCATACAGACTCCAGTCTGAATCACCTCTCTAGCAATATTCTTGCCAAACATCAACAGACACTTTCATCTACACAAACGCACACACTTCTCCAGTACAGTTGAAAGGTGGCACTTTTATTTTCTCTATTAGTCTGCTTCACTTTGCCATTTTTCCTAAATAGTGGGATTCTATGAATGAAACAAAGAAAAGAAATAGGGAACAAGAAATAAAGTTAATTTGCAAATAATCAGAAACAACAACCAAATCCAGAAAAAAGCACTAGTTATTGCCCTATATGAGTTGAAAATGTACTCTCTGAATTTGCTTTAAAATGATGTGTCAAAACATACAACAAGCAAAAATGGCTCTTTTCTCTAAGACATGTACAAATGTTTTCATAAGACACTTGATAAATAACTTGGTTTAACATGCCAAAAGCTAAATAATAATTTGTTCCTTATTCATGTGCCAGAATAAAAGTGGGCAGTGTTTTATGTTAGACTTAGGACAATAACAGGTTTTGATAAGAGAGTTAAGAGGCGTTAACTAAATGAAAGCTTCTGCCGTTGTACCTTTACAGAAACTACACAGATAGAAGATCCGAGAAAGCAATGGCGGCAAGAACAAGAAAAAATGTTAAAAGATTATCTTACTGTAGCTCAAGATGCACTAAGCACTAAGAAAGAGCTGTTCCATGTGAAAGAGCAGAGGCTGGCCATTGCCCTGGGTGAATATGTACGGCTGAACGATGTTTACAAGGAAAAATCAAGCTCTTATACAAGTCGTATGTATCCGAAACATATGTATAATATGTGCAATATAATATCCCTCTCGTTTCATGTTTCTTACTCGCATTTCTCAATTCAAAAGATTTGGATGATCTGCAAGAATCAGTTGTGGCCAAGCCTAATTAAACTGAGATCCATCCCAGTCCTGGAAGCTTCAGCAACTGATTCTTGAAGGGTAAATCAGAGGCTTCTCATTTACTAGCCAGGTTTAATGTTCAGTTTTACAGAGAATGTGAACATTTCTCTGTCTCTATCAAACATACACATTTCATCATATAGGTTAGGATGGAAGCATCCTGCATCTGAGATCAGATAGTGGGGCAGAAGTAATGCTGGTAGAAAACAGCTGGTCTTGACCAGCTGTCAGTCTGGAACGGGAAAACAGACCTCCAAGAATCAGTCCTGAGATGTCAAACTAACTTAATGTCAAAGTTTACAATTTTATTAACTTTTGACTGGAGAAGCAGACATCCAGTGCAGGCCAAATCCAAGGTAATGGTGAATTAGGGGAAGACATTGTACTGTATACAAAGGTTTGCTAAGGAAGTGTCCCTGAAGTCTTATGCCATAATCACTATCACTAGACTCTGCTGGTTTTTTATATTGAATTAGTGAACATTGCAGGGCATGGATAGCGAATCTCCAGCCTGTAGGCCAAATCTGATTCTCAGGTATACTGCTCTGGCTGTGGGGCTTAAATGAGGCCCTTCTCTCTCCCAGATTCTTATCAGTGAGAATCCATGTTGAAAGTGCCCCAGCCAAAGCATCTTTAAGGGCAAATCTGTCTTAGCTACCCTGGGACTTCTTAGAAGAAGAAAGGTGCCATGCAATCAAGTTTGCTATAGCCATGAATACAGATACCTCAGCTGGAACTCATAAGCATGGTGGGAAGATGCCAGGGCAGAGACTGGCAGAGTTGTACATGTAGGCTATTCATCTGGTTTACCCAGAAGGTCTTCGGCTGTTTTGCACATTTCCCCAGGACGAATGCCAGCTCCCCACAGGACAAGGTGGGAACCCAGCACTTCTGACTTTACCCTGCATGTTATCCCACTCCTGTAACATGTCTTCATCTCCTTCTCCTTGGAAAAATGAATGGGATCAGAGGATGGATTTTGGCTCTTTGTGCCGAGGTTCAGTCAAGTTCATAAATATAGGAAAGGTTTAGAATTACATGTAAATTAGTCCTGATTTTTAGGAGCAGCGTAATTCTAAACAAATGTCCATTCCTATCCTATAAATATCCTGTGTACCTTGTAGAAGTAATTATTTGTTCTGATATGCTGAATTATTCTGTTAGTACCTTCCCATGAACAAGCAGGGCTTTATGGGATGAGAATATATTTCTACAGACAGAAAATGAAGTTGGATGAATTGGCAGCAATCATCTAGAAGAAAAGCAATTTGTAAGGGCGGGGGGTAAACAACAAACAGTATATGAGTGGGTCTTAAAGCAGTGTTACTAGCTAAATTTCCAGGTATGCAGCTTCTGTTTAAGTTCCTGAAACTCTCCAGCAGAGTGAGGGTGTATTTTCTGGTCAATGTTAAATTTGGACAGAAACACCCAAGTGCAAGGCTACCTTCAACTGCAGAACTCACTGAATTATTCTGAGCCTGTCAGTTTCTCTCAGCTCATCCTACTTCACAGGGCTGCTTTATGGGGATAAAATTAGGTGGAAATTTTTACGTATACCACTTACAGCTCTTGGAGGAAAGGAGTAAATAAATGCAGCAAATAAATAATCCTATCCAAATGATGAAGGTGAAAATATTTTGAATTATTGCTCTTTACATTCTGTAGTTTTCACTGTAATACAGTAACCAATGTTTTATTTTGTCTTTTATAATTGTGTTGAACTGGCTGCTTTGAATAGATCGTATTTTAGGGAACTGAAACATAAAATGATCTCCCAACTGGTTAAACGTCTTTTTTCCCCTTATTCTCCTAATAAGTATTCTCAAGCTCCTCTTCCAGCACAAAATACGATCCTGATATTCTGAAAGCAGAAATCTCCACTACAAGATTAAGGGTAAGGATGCTCTGAAATCTCCCAATAGCTAAACTAAATTGTTTCCTAACAGGAGACATATACAAGCCTTTTTTTTTTTTTGTGGACATTTGTGATAATAATTTTAAAAGTAATATTTGGTTTAGAGCTTGTTCATTGTCAACATATGGAGGTAAGTATTATGCAAAAGATTTTGATATCTGCTTAGGGATTTATCTTTTGAAATGCACAGTGTCGCATGTGCACTTTGGATCCCCAGTTGGAAATTTTTGGTTTCTAAGTATAGTATAGATTCTGTTAGCCTGCAACCTCGCTTCCGCTCTGCAGACATTGATGCCCTTCGGGAGTCCTGCCCTGCTCTCATTTGTGCTCTTTCTTTTTCTCTTAAGCTATGCGAGTGAGTTCTCTTTTGAATAAGAACAGCTTGCATCTACACACAGGCATCGACAAGTTAACTTAGCAAGTGAATATGAACTGCATGTTAAATGGTGTTATCCAAATAAAGATATGTCTTTTAATCCGGCATATCTCTCATATCAGATGCTTGTCAGGAACATTAGAAGGACAATAGAATTCCTTTGTGTTCAGCAAATGCTAACAATGGCTTATTTACATGAGATAGTGATGCTGACTTTATTGAAACACAGGTTCTGCTAGCGCACATACAGTAGCTGAACAGTGGCACACATATATGAGGTATTGTTTTCAGACTAGTTAATTATTTATGAATAGTTAATTTTCACAATATTAGTAAGCATTAGCATATCCACAAGTGGCAATAGTTAATTTCTTCTGTAGAAACGAATTGTGAACACTAATCGGCAAATCTAGAGACAGACTTCATGCCCAATCTGTATATGTCTCCTGGAGAAAGCACTGACCTGTAAACGCATTCCTTTTGACCTGCTCATCATGGTTATTAGAACTTAATATGAACACTAGTTGTTATATATATAGCTGTCTGGTTTGGAACTGCTGATTACTAGCACCCTTGGTAAATGAATTGGAATGTGATTGGAAATAGAAGAAATGTGTACACAGTTTTATTGTATATAATTGGGCTTTAAAAATGGGAACATTGCCACTAAGAAATGCATGTTATGACTTTAACCCTCCTTAACAACAAACAAGTGTTGGACTAGTGTTGACTGAATATTTAAATCTTTGAGATACCTAGTGTTTTAAGATACAATATGTTTGGTAGAATATCTGGACCACAAATATGCATATATACATATATATGGGGCAGTTCTAGTACATACATCCAATCATTTGATATGGCTAGATGTGTTGCTGTTCTGCTTGGACCTCTTATCTACCTAAGTAACTTATGAGGCCTTCCTCTTTCTCAGAGACACAAAGAGAGAAAGAGAGATGGACAGATATATATTGTATATAAGCCCTATTTACCCTTTCCCATTAATAAAGACCTATTGATACATTCACAACAGTGTGTGAAGATTCCAAGTAGGCAGCAGGATGAAGCCACTCCTGATGACCTTAACTCTTGTTTCCCCTCATGCATCTGCCCTGCCCCTTTCCTAAATTTGCTATATTGGATGACAAGTTCTGAATGGGAGTTGTGTATTCACTTGGAACTGAAAAGAACTCTCCTTGTAGTCATGCCTCATTCTCAAGATTGTCCTCCTCCATGTTGAAACGAAATAATTGCTTTTTTCTGTGTAAAGGAATGTCCTCCTGTTTCCATGTAGAGAGAAGGCAGGCAGTGGCTGCTCTGAGTCTTCTTCTGTACAAGAAAAATGCTGCAGAGAGAAGAACAGTCCTGAAGGCTTGGCTAAGGAGCAGAGTTTATTTGTATATATGATATAGATCTGGATCTGGATCTCTCTCTCTCTCTATATATATATATATAGAGAGAGAGAGAGAGACAGAGACAGAGACAGTTTGGTGTAGTGGTTAAGGAGACCATGAGCTGTAGTTCTGCCTTGGGCACAAAGCCATCTGGGTGACCTTGGGCTAGTCACTCTCTCTCAGCCCTAGGAAGAAGGCAATGGCAAACCACTTCCAAAAAACCTTGCCAAAAAACTTCAGGGACTTCTCCAGGCAGTCTCCGAGAATCGGAAACAATTGAACAGATTAAATATAAATATAAATACAGTATATGATTTATAGAGCCATCCATCTCACAGCAGTGACTCTGGGCGCTGTACAAAAATTAAAACCACCATTACAGAATATAACTCATGATGCCCTGCTTAAAACAACAACCCCCAAAACAAAAAGCCACATCACCAGGGGAGCTCACCTAACCTCTTGGCCCAAATGCCTGGGGGAACAGCCAAGTCTTCAGAGCATTACAAATGGCTAGCAGGGTTGGGGCCCCCATATCTCGGGGGGGGTGCTGTTCCACAGGGCAGGTGCAGCCACAGAGAAGGGGTTAAAGGGAAGAGCTTTCCTGCCCTATGATACCATCTAGGGCTGTGGGCAGCTTGACCCTAGTTTTAACATTACAGTTGAATCAGATCACTAGGAACTTGAAAGAAAAAAATTTCTCCCGTGAAATATCATGTGATAAAGACAATTTCCTGTGGTACTACATTTATGGTGGTAATGTCTAAAAAGCAGAAACAATGACAATTTGAGATACCAGGTATTTTGTTGTTGTTAATGTGTAAAGGTGCTAATTATTGTAAACTATTTTTCCACTATCTTAAAAGCAGTGTCTTAAACTTTTATTTTTGCATATAAGGTTAAAAAACTGAAGAGGGAACTCTTGCAGATGAAGCAAGAATTATTATATAAGGAGCAAGGCTATGAAACATTACAACAGTGAGTATAAGAAAATAATTGAAATTGACTTAAATAATTCACCCCATTGGTTAGAACTAAATCAAATAGAATAATTAATTCTCTTGAAATAGGTGAGAAAAATCTACAATCTACAGTACTGCCTATGGGAAAATCTAACTGGTCTTTTAAAATGCCCTGTTATTAAGGGAGAAAAGCAGAAAGCTGTTTTAAAGGTGTAAAAAATGAGAGGATTGAATAGGTCTCTTCTGCCACTTGTGTGATGGAGAAGAGCAAAAAAGCAGCCAAAAAAGACAAGAGAAGCACTATTACATTTTTTTTGTAAGATGTGCCCTTTAAGTATAATTAGACCTTTACTGAATATTTAACTGTCATGGAAAAGGACAAACTTCAGTGAGAAGGTTGAAACACAGAGGAAAGATGGGGTTGAAATAAATCAGAAATTGGAGAAATCCCATGTTCTTTTTGCTCCACTGATCTTTGCATTCCCTAAGTGACTGCTCACTCCACTTGTATTCAGTAAAGTTTAGACAAGCATAATATGAATACCTATTTGAAGACTGTCCCTGCACAGAAGGAAAAGGCAGTCATCTAAATTGGCTGGGTGGCAAATAAATAGCAGCAACAAACACCTGTGCTATATCACAGATTTAGAATACCCAGAGCTAAATAAACTTACTTAAAAGAAAGTTGAACAGATTCCTTGCAACTGTTAATTTTTTATTTTTTGTTAAGTTGTTAAGAATTCAAATCTTCCTATAATCCCCCAGTATTATTCCATATGATCTTAAAATATGAAATTGAATAGAATTTAAGTTTAAGCAATTTACAACAGCAGACTTTTTAAATTTAAATGTATATCAGAGATAATAAAAAAAATACTGATACCTATTTCTTCCTAGTTTACTTTTTCTCTTAAAGCGTAAGTATACCTATGCTTACATCCAAAGCTTAAAAATTTCTGCTTCTATCAAGATTAAAGTTAGTCCAACACACTGGTTGCTTTACATTAATGTAAAATGAAGTATTGTTTGAAAAGCAACTTGCTTGCAAGTAATTTCATTAGGAATCCAAAGCATGTTTGGGAAACTTTCCGCAGCATACCACAAGCAAACAATGAACATTTGTTATGAAAATTGTGGCAGTCAGTTTATGACTAGCGCTAATTCTATTTATTGAAAGCAGGGAGTCAGAATATCTTTTATACTGGAGAGCCCTTTTATTTATTTCTGCCATATCTGTTATAAAAATAGTTGCAACTTAAAATGTAAGGCATAATTCTTTGAAGCAGTAGGACTGCAGCATGCTGGAAAATCTCTCATTCATATCACTTGTTTTTATGTGCAGTTAATCTAGGTTGGATGATAATGCAGCAAAAATCAAACATGTTTAAGGAGTAAATATTCTACTGTCAATAGCATGTTTAAATAGAATCCTAGTGTAGATCATGCTTAACATAAAGTTAAACTCTGGTTTAGTGTTATAAGCTTTGGGCTAGTGTGTTTTCCTTTCTTTTCTCTGGTTTGGGACAGGTAAACTAATCTCCATCATATATGTCCTTTAACTCAGGGTTCCTCAACCTCAGCCATTTTAAGATGTGTGGACTTCAACTCCCAGAATACTCCAGCCAGCATTGTATTCTGGGAGTTGAAGTCCACACATCTTAAAATGGCTGAGGTTGAGGAACCCTGCTTTAACTGATAACGTTTTAATCTTCTGTATATACATCAAGTTTTCATCTCTGTTTCCTGCATTACAAGTGCAGAGGTTCTTTTCTTTAATGAACACATGTCAAATTATGTGGATAATGTTGGGCTAAGCCAGGGGTCGGCAAACTTTTTTTGCCGGGAGCCATTTTGACATGCTCGTGCACATTTTGAAGTGCTCGAGAGCCAGGGGGCGGGGTTTGCAGGCGGGGGCCAATCGCGTGGAAGGGGGCGGGGTTTGCGGGCGGGAGCCAATCGCGTGGAAGGGGGCAGGGTTTGCGGGCGGGAGCCAATCGTGTGGAAGAGGGCGGGGGAGGTTTGGAAGAAGAAGGGAAAGAGAGGCTCGACTGCTTCGGCAGCGGTGCTTCCAGGTTGTCGCTGCGGCGGCAACGGCTGCCCCTTCGAAAGGGCAGGCTCCGGGGACCCCGAAAATGCCCTCAGTTTAGGCAGGGAGGCTGCGCGCAAGCTGCCTCAGCTGTTCTGCGGGGAGAATTTCCACCCCAGGGCAGCGTGTGCATGTGGAGAGGGGAGGTTTCTGCCTCCCTGCCGGAACCGAGGGCATTTTCGGGGTCTCCGGAGCCTGCCCTTTCGAAGGGGCAGCGGCAGCAGCAGCTGCAGTGCTGCCCCTTCGAAAGGGCAGGCTCCGGGGACCCCGAAAATGCCCTCAGTTTAGGCAGGGAGGCTGCGCGCAAGCTGCCTCAGCTGTTCTGCGGGGAGAATTTCCACCCCAGGGCAGAGTGTGCGTGTGGAGAGGGGAGGTTTCTGCCTCCCTGCCGGAACCGAGGGCATTTTCGGGGTCCCCGGAGCCTGCCCTTTCGAAGGGGCAGCGGCAGCAGCAGCTGCAGTGCTGCCCCTTCGAAAGGGCAGGCTCCGGGGACCCCGAAAATGCCCTCAGTTTAGGCAGGGAGGCAGAAACCTCCCCTCTCCACACGCACACGCTGCCCTGGGGTGGAAATTCTCCCCGCAGAACAGCTGAGGCAGCTTGCGCGCAGCCTCCCTGCCTAAACTGAGGGCATTTTCGGGGTCCCCGGAGCCTGCCCTTTCGAAGGGGCAGCACTGCAGCTGCTGCTGCCGCTGCCCCTTCGAAAGGCAGGCTCCGGAGACCCCGAAAATGCCCTTGGTTCCGGCAGGGAGGCAGAAACCTCCCCTCTCCACACGCACACGCTGCCCTGGGGTGGAAATTCTCCCCGCAGAACAGCTGAGGCAGCTTGCGCGCAGCCTCCCTGCCTAAACTGAGGGCATTTTCGGGGTCCCCGGAGCCTGCCCTTTCGAAGGGGCAGCACTGCAGCTGCTGCTGCCGCTGCCCCTTCGAAAGGCAGGCTCCGGGGACCCCGAAAATGCCCTCGGTTCCGGCAGGGAGGCAGAAACCTCCCCTCTCCACACGCACACGCTGCCCTGGGGTGGAAATTCTCCCCGCAGAACAGCTGAGGCAGCTTGCGCGCAGCCTCCCTGCCTAAACTGAGGGCATTTTCGGGGTCCCCGGAGCCTGCCCTTTCGAAGGGGCAGCACTGCAGCTGCTGCTGCCGCTGCCCCTTCGAAAGGCAGGCTCCGGGGACCCCGAAAATGCCCTCGGTTCCGGCAGGGAGGCAGAAACCTCCCCTCTCCACACGCACACGCTGCCCTGGGGTGGAAATTCTCCCCGCAGAACAGCTGAGGCAGCTTGCGCGCAGCCTCCCTGCCTAAACTGAGGGCATTTTCGGGGTCCCCGCAGCCTGCCCTTTCGAAGGGGCAGCACTGCAGCTGCTGCTGCCGCTGCCCCTTCGAAAGGCAGGCTCCGGGGACCCCGAAAATGCCCTCGGTTCCGGCAGGGAGGCAGAAACCTCCCCTCTCCACACGCACACGCTGCCCTGGGGTGGAAATTCTCCCCGCAGAACAGCTGAGGCAGCTTGCGCGCAGCCTCCCTGCCTAAACTGAGGGCATTTTCGGGGTCCCCGGAGCCTGCCCTTTCGAAGGGGCAGCACTGCAGCTGCTGCTGCCGCTGCCCCTTCGAAAGGCAGGCTCCGGGGACCCCGAAAATGCCCTCGGTTCCGGCAGGGAGGCAGAAACCTCCCCTCTCCACACGCACACGCTGCCCTGGGGTGGAAATTCTCCCCGCAGAACAGCTGAGGCAGCTTGCGCGCAGCCTCCCTGCCTAAACTGAGGGCATTTTCGGGGTCCCCGGAGCCTGCCCTTTCGAAGGGGCAGCACTGCAGCTGCTGCTGCCGCTGCCCCTTCGAAAGGCAGGCTCCGGGGACCCCGAAAATGCCCTCGGTTCCGGCAGGGAGGCAGAAACCTCCCCTCTCCACACGCACACGCTGCCCTGGGGTGGAAATTCTCCCCGCAGAACAGCTGAGGCAGCTTGCGCGCAGCCTCCCTGCCTAAACTGAGGGCATTTTCGGGGTCCCCGGAGCCTGCCCTTTCGAAGGGGCAGCACTGCAGCTGCTGCTGCCGCTGCCCCTTCGAAAGGCAGGCTCCGGGGACCCCGAAAATGCCCTCGGTTCCGGCAGGGAGGCAGAAACCTCCCCTCTCCACACGCACACGCTGCCCTGGGGTGGAAATTCTCCCCGCAGAACAGCTGAGGCAGCTTGCGCGCAGCCTCCCTGCCTAAACTGAGGGCATTTTCGGGGTCCCCGGAGCCTGCCCTTTCGAAGGGGCAGCACTGCAGCTGCTGCTGCCGCTGCCCCTTCGAAAGGCAGGCTCTGGGGACCCCGAAAATGCCCTCGGTTCCGGCAGGGAGGCAGAAACCTCCCCTCTCCACACGCACACGCTGCCCTGGGGTGGAAATTCTCCCCGCAGAACAGCTGAGGCAGCTTGCGCGCAGCCTCCCTGCCTAAACTGAGGGCATTTTCGGGGTCCCCGGAGCCTGCCCTTTCGAAGGGGCAGAACTGCAGCTGCTGCTGCCGCTGCCCCTTCGAAAGGGCAGGCTCCGGGGACCCCGAAAATGCCCTCGGTTCCGGGAGGGAGGCAAAAATCGCGCGTGCAGGCTGCCGGGCTTCCCGAGGCACAGCTGATTGGCGCGGAGAATTTCCACTCCCTTCAGCGCTTCCGGCTTGTCACGTGACACACAGTTTAGAAAGCCCTGCCCGTTGTCAAGATGGCTGCCGGAGACGGCTGCCAGGTTGCCAGGGGTATGCCCACAGCAACGCGCACCATGCCCGCTGCCGCGCCTGCCCCGCCACACTCGCTGCTGCGCCACGCCCGCCACGCCTGCCTGCGGAAGAGCCACACTCAAGGGGCCAAAGAGCCGCATTTGGCTCGCGAGCCGCCATTTCCGACCCTTGGGCTAAGCTAATTCTTGAGTAGTTTTTTTAATTGGAAGTAGTGATAAAGTCAAGGAAAGATTTTATTTTCAGTGCAAAAATCCTCTGTAAGATGATATGTAAACACCTAGTATGGAAGGTGCTTTTGGGTTTTGAAGGGTTTGTGCATCTTTTCCTTGGAAAATATAACTTTAAATATAACTAAAAGGGGCGCGGTAGCTCAGCGGGTTAAACCGCTGAGCTGTTAGTCTGCCGACCATAAGGTCGGCAGTTCGAATCCGCGTGGCGAGGTGAGCTCTCGTCACTAGCCCCAGCTTCTGCCAACCCAGCAATTCGAAAGCTAAGGCAAGTAGATAAATGGGTACCACTTACGTGGGACAATATGCTGGCATTCCTTTCGGGGGGTCGCCCTCGGACCGAGGAGGAAGATCTGGAGACTCCCGCGGATGGCGGCTGAGGACGGCGGCAGAGGACAGCGGATCCCGATTAACAACTTCCAGGACGTCAGCAGCCGGCTCAGAAGCGAGGCATTCTGGGGCATGTAGTTCCGATGCCTGCGGAAGAAGAGCCGGTTCCCTTACCTCCTCCCTAATCGCGCGGTTGTAACATTGTTAAAAAATAAATATATGAATTGTTAGTAATTGGATGTGTGATATTGTAAGCCGCCTAGAGTCCTCCGATAGGGAGAGGATAGGCGGGGTATAAATATGAATAATAAATAAATAAAATAAATGAACTTGGTAACTAAGGATGATAGATGATCTTGGAAAAAAGAAAACTATTGCATTTCTCCTTTGGTGATGCCATTTTCTTTTTTATTATTTATTTTGTTGAAGCACATAATTTTAATTGTTTCTATTTGACTGCTGTTTTTCTTGCTTTCATTGATAGCTTTTAAATAGTCCTTTTTATTCTACTTTTTTAGGTATAGTGATTTAGATTAGTTTTTTACCAGATCTGTTTTGTTATAAATGGATATTTTTATTGTAAACTTTAAAAATCTATTTTTTTAAATTCCTATGATTTTCTTAAATTGTGTCTCTGGGAAGTAGATATTATAGATGAGATGAATACTTTCAAATAATTCACCAGGAATATGCAAAATGCTTTGTAATTCTTTCTGCTTTCATCCTTGGAAGAAGTTATGTTACAGTTGAGACACTAAAGTCTAATCTACACATAACTTGGACTAATACTAGATTTGGGAGGAGATCTTAGTTCAAGTTACCGTTCGTCCACTATAGTTTAGCATTTTATGTGAACCAGGCCAGCAAATGATAGTTTAAGAAATCCTATATTAGTGGCATGTGTTATGAACCAGACCTAGCTGTATATAGATGCCATATTTCTTGGCCATATCAATATTTTTACATTCATAAATAGTAGTTTCTCAGGGGTATGGGTCCCAAGGCTAAGAACAGATCAGAAGTCTCATTACTCAGGTTCAGGTTGTACATTACAACCATTTCTAATTTCAGTAACATCTGTTTACATATCTTACAAGGCAGAGTACATTTTAGGAAGAGTTTGTTATATATGTAAGTTGCTTCCTGAAATCCTATGATAATGCTTGGAAGAGAGTGGAATCTGATTCAGATATACAATGACAAAGCTGATAAGTCTACAGAAAGGTAGAAATAGAAAAAGGAAATTGGACATGTCCTTTGGTTCATACTTTTTTGGTAAATTTTGACTTCATAATATTTTCTTAATTTATAAAATATCATGTAATTTAATACAAATGAACCCAAAGAAGACAAGTCTATGAATAATGACAGATCTCGTCTTCCTTTAGATAAGATTACAGTATATTTATATTGCAGCCTAGGCATTTGAGCAACTTAAGAAGATACACATACCCTTTTATGAACTGATGCTGCTTTGAAATTTATATCTCTAAACCTGTGCAATACTATGTTTACTTCCTCAGAAGCAAAATTAACTGTGATTAAAAAGGCTTTTTCCTAGAGAGGTGCACATCGGAATGTAGCTTTAATTTCCAGGTGATTTGAGGTTTTGCTGCCATCAGTTTGCCAAAGATCTCTATTCCCACCTTTCTGTTGGTGGGGATAGAATTTGGGAATATAGTATTGCTAAGTACTCAGCTCTGATGTTCCTATAATTTGATTGTAGATAGAAGTTAGTTTGTTATGGAAGATAATATTATTAGAATTGCCCATTCCTCTTTCCATCAATAGGATTTCCTTCTAAATGCCAGGAACAACATTTTTTCTTACAGTTACTATCACTGTACCTGTTTTACAGAATTGACCAAAAAATGTCTGGAGGCCAGAATGGATATGAGTTAAGTGAAGCCAAAGCCATTGTGAATGAATTGAAGTCTATCCAAAAAGCTATAAGCTCTGGTGAAAAAGAGAAGCAAGATTTAATGAAGGTATTGTAATATCATTTTTATTCTACATTTGTAGTGGTGTTTTGGGGACAAGGGTACTGTATGTGAGGCCCCTAACAGCCATGTACAACCAAGAAGGCTAAATTCTAAGGTCTTATTAAATTTGTTGAAAAGAAAAAAAAGGGATTAAATTACAGAACTGGATCTTGGAAACTGGATGTGTGTATTTTAGCACCCCATTTAACCGTAAGTTTGGTAGGGCAGGGATACTTTGACTGTGTTGCTGACTTCCTTGGCAAGCAATACGGAGTTTGCTTCACTGATTCAGAGGAATGAGCAGATGTTCTGGCCCTGTAATATTTTTGCAAATTGCCATTCTCTTTTCCAGGCTCTGGGAAATCAATCCATTGCAGGGTGGGGTTGACATAGCTAACCAAAGTTTCTCACCTTGCCTTTTTGAAATACCTTGTTTTAGAGAGGGAGAGAGAGACAGAGAGAATACATGCATGCATATACCGAGTTGTCTTTCAAAATAGATATGGTAAATGTTGATGAACAATTCTAGGGTATTCCTTCTTATAGTATTCTGTCTCCCTCTTGCCTATGTATTTCTTGCTGTATGTTGTTGTTTTTTATAACATCTGTAGTGATTTGTTGCTGCTGTTCCCCAGAGTCTTGCAAAGTTGAGAGAAAGATTCCTCCTGGGTCAAACGGTTGCCCAATCAGAATCAGACTTGAGCTGCAGCCTGGCACATTCCCAACTGTCTCTCTCCAAGCAAACTTTGGATGCAGGGTCTCAGACAGACATTTCTGGTGATGTACGTTTTTCTTATCATTTAAAGGTGGGGATGAAGAAAATAGCTATGGAACATTCTTGAAGGGATTTGAGTCAAATGGCTGGCTCTGACTCTTGTTAGTCAATATAGCCAGAACATCTTAGACATAAATATTTTCTGTTAGTAAACTCTCAAGTAAATATTGCCAAAGGCACTCTTTTGTGTTGCATTTGGAATTCTACAAGGTGAATTTCACAATTTTAAATAGTTTTTAAATGATAAAAATAAGACCTCCTCCTACAACTTCATATAGATTTTTGATTGCCAAGAAACTTGTGGGAATGGATGGGAGGCATTAAGAAGCTAAAAATCTGATCATCTATACTCAGTAATTCCTTTGTCAACTTATTGATATTATATTTCTGTATCAACTATTTTTTCTTTTTCTTTTCTCCTTTTGCTTGCTTGTTTGCCATTTTTTCCTCTCCCTCTCTTCTTCTTTTAAAAATATTAATATATAATTTAAAAAATCCAGTCATCTAAATCATTTAATCCAGTGGCACATAGAAGTTAGATCATAACTATTTTCATCGTTCCTGAGTGATGTGAGTTAGTATATTGAAACACATCTGGAGGATGGAAGCAAGTTTTCTAAGTGACATGGATGGTGCCAAATTTTCTAGACAAGATATTTGGAATATGGTTTATCTACAAAATAGCATCCATTTGACAATTATTGTTTTTATTAGTTTCTATAAATGTAAAGTTGTCTCCAAAACTGAAAACATTTTCTTAGGTAAGCATACTGTTTTAAAATCATTCCAATAAGCAGATTCTTTCATAATCATAAGCTAGCTGACTAAAAGATTAATTTAGAATAAAATAGTTAACGTAAACTTCCTTAGCCAGTAGATTTGCTGTGGACCAGCAGCTCTTTGAATATTTTAAAACTTATTTTAGAAAATCTATATTCAATGTACTCTATAGATACGGGGTTACTGGTCAGTGGTGTTTGATTTTCTTTCACTTAAAATAAATGTCTGACTTACTGTGCTATACTATGCTCTGATTTAGTCATAATTTAATTAAGTGAAAATGCGACTACTAACTTCCTATGTTAGTTTGAGTCCATGCCAGTCTCAATAATGTCTTCAAAATATCAAGCAGAACTTTTGTCATTATCATTAATAAGGGGAACTGGAATCATTTTTTCTCTTTGCAATTTTTTTCCTTGTGTTTTCTCATATGCAAATTTTGTCCTAGAATATTCATTGTGATCCAAGTTGGCTTTAATTTAACAAAGTAGCTATAACAGTCATATTAAAAACTTGCAGTTTTTTTCTTATCTGAAAAAAAAAATCCAAACCTTTATTGTACAATGGAATACCCTCAACATCTTCTGTTATTTATTTTAAGTCAAGAATTCCATTAGGCATTTTTCAAATTCCCACTTTGCTTTCTTTTTCTTTCCTTCTTTATTTTTTTTACTCTAGGGCTTCCTGATATCTTGAATTTAGATTAACAGTGTGGGATTCAATGAAACCACATCCCCCCCCCACGTTTATGTTAGATCTTACTGGTATCACATTCCAAAAACATTTTAATTTAAAGTGAAGTCATTTTTGAAGTCATTTAGCACATTATGTCAGATTTTGTTGTTGTTCAGTTGTTTAGTCGTGTCTGACTCTTCGTGACCCCATGGACCATAGCACGCCAGGCCTTCCTGTCCTCCACTGTCTCCCGGAGTTTACTCAAATTCATGTTCATTACATCGGTGATGCTATCTAACCATCTCATCCTCTGCCGTCCCCTTCTCCTTTTGCCCTCAGTCTTTCCCAGCATCAAGGTCTTTTCCAGTGAGTCCTCTCTTCGCATTAGGTGGCCAAAGTATTTGAGCTTCAGCTTCAGTATCTGTCCTTCCAATGAGCAGTCAGGGTTAGATAGGTCCTATCAAAAATGATATGCATTTATTGAGTAATGATGCATATAGATGTAAGTGAACCTTATTTTTTCCCCCAAAAAAGCAATGATCAAACCAAGGTCATAAAAAGTCTGATTTTAAAACTGGTGAGCAGAGAACTTGTACAGATTTTGTTGCAGTTCATCAAGATGTCCAATGAAACTTAAAAATATTCCTCACTGACTGGTATGATTGCCATAGGTTTATATTCACAAATGTTTCCCAAACACTGGTCTATTTCTTTAAGGTGGAATGATAAAAGGCTCTGGGGGTGATTGTACTAGGATTTTCTTAGAAGCAGCCCATACTTAAACGTGGTTTTTAACAATTTCAATCTCATTGATGTCCTTCTTTGAGCTTCATCGATATCTGCCAAAGTTCAGAGTTCAAAGTACTAAGCAACAACTTGGGATTAAATGGTGGTTTAAAGTTGGACTTAATCAAATTGTACCTGCTTCTATTAAAATCTGTCCTAAGGTTATATAGTAATAATAAAGATACATTCCATTACAAAATATTTAAACTAGCTTTTGAGCTGACAAAACAGCAATTAGTGTTTTGAAATGTGTTTCTAATTATTTGTCTTATTTAGAAAATTGGATTACTTCATGTATTATTGATATATGCAGTAAGATGGTGGCTTTTTCAATAGGTTTGTGTGAAGAACATGGCCAATTTAGCTGAAAAGGTCAGATTGAGTCTTCAATATGAAGAAGCCAAAAGAAGGTAAAGAGAGAACTTATTTCTTTGTTAAAATATGAACTTTGTATCTGAGTTTATAAAGCCGTGTAACCAATATAATGCTTGCAGTGACATCTACTGGATGCATCTATTGAAAACATAGTTACCAGGATCATTTATTTGTGTATATTGGATCATTTATTTGTGTATGTTGGACTATTAGTGAATACTGGAAGCTATTTTGTTTCCACTAACAAAAGAATTGTAAGCAAAATAATGTGAACCAAATTAAACAGCAAATTCAAGGAAACAGGTTATTACTAGCAGCTTCCTCACTTGCAAAACAAACACTTTACACTTCAGAAATGCCTGTGTGTTTAGTTGATGATAGGAAAATTAGGATGTATAAACTAGTGGCTTTAAGAACATAATCTTAATTGTAATGACATAAATGACATAAAATGTAATGTAGCAATCTCAAATTCAGTACTAAAGAGTCAAGGTACAAGATACATACCACTGCCTTTTCAAAGGCAATGTGGATCTGAATAAAGTGAGCTTTTCAACCTAAAATTTTCAGCCTATCAACTGTTTATCACATGGCATGGGAAATACCTTTTGATACCTATAGAAATTTCAGAAACAGTTTTTATTATAGGCTGTAGATGATGAAGAAACTGGTACTTTAAATGTTAAAAAGTAACAAAAAGTGTTACTGAAACTCATAATCTGTACAGCTAGTCTTTGACCTACGACCATTCATTCAGCGACCATTCAAAGTCTCAATGGTGCTAAACAAATGATGGTTACGACCAATCCTCGGAGTTCCGGCCGTCCCAACAACCCCGCGGTCACATGATTGTAATCTGGGCACTTGGCAACCGGTTTGCACTTATGACCAGTTGCAGCACTCTGCGATCACATGATTTCCATTTGCAGTCTTCCCTGCCCGCTTCCCTAGAAAGTCAATAAGGAAGCAGGCAGGGAAGGTCAGAAGTCGCTTGGGTAAGTCTCCCATGCCTGTGCACCCCTCTCTGATTTTACTGCCGCCTTCTCCATTGACTCTGCTTGTCACAAGCCATTTGCAAAGCACACAAATGGTGATCACGTGACCGCAGGACGCTGCAATGGTCATAAATACCCACCAGTTGTGAAATGCCCAAATGTTGATCATGTGACTGCAGGGCCGCTGCGCGGGTCGTAAATGTGAGGACTGGTCGTAGAGTTATTTTTTCAGCACTGTCATAACTTTCAATGGTCACTAAACAAGGTGGTTGGTAAGCGAGGTCTATCTGTACAACATTATAGAAGATACAGCATAGATAATACAATTTCAGTTAATCATCTTTTTTTCTCATCATGTTAATAAATTGAGCAGTGCTTTCCAAACTGCCGCTGTTGGCGACATACCAACGGCGGCAGCGGGGGGGGGCGCACGGCGGCGGCGGCAGCAGCGGCCTTGCTAAAACGTGGGGAAGGTAACGGCAACCCACCCCAGTATTCTTGCTGTGAAAAGTAAATGGATCAGTACAACCAGAGATATGTCAGTATACCATCGGAAGATGGGACTCCCAGGTCGGAAGATGGTCAAAATGCTACTGGGGAGGAACAGAGGATTAGTTCAACTTGCCCCAGATGTGATGACGCAGCTAGCTCAAAGCCGAAAGGACGGCTAGCGGCCGACGGTGCTGGTGGTGAACGACGAATCCGATGCTCTAAAGATCAACACACCATAGGAACCTGGAATGTAAGATCTATGAGCCAGGGCAAATTGGATGTGGTTATTGGTGAGATGTCAAGATTAAATATAGACATTTTGGGTGTCAGTGAACTGAAATGGACTGGAATGGGCCACTTCACATCAGATGACCACCAGATCTACTACTGTGGACAAGAGGACCACAGAAGAAATGGAGCAGCCTTCATAATTAATAATAAAGTGGCTAAAGCAGTGCTTGGATACAATCCAAAAAAAGATAGAATGATCTCAGTTCGAATTCAGGGTAAGCCATTTAACATCACAGTGATCCAAATATACGCCCCAACCACAGATGCTGAAGAAGCAGGAGTAGATCAGTTCTATGAGGATCTGCAGCACTGGATAATACTGGATAATACGCCAAAAAGAGATGTTATTTTCATTACAGGAGACTGTAGATGGTGGATAGTCAAACGGCACCTGGAATTACAGGCAAGCATGGTCTGGGAGAACAAAATGAAGCAGGACATAGGCTGATAGAATTTTGCCAAGACAATTCACTGTGCATAACAAACACTCTCTTCTAACAACCTAAAAGACGACTTTATACATGGACTTCACCAGATGGTCGACACTGAAATCAGATTGACTACATCCTTTGTAGCCAAAAGTGGCGGACATCTATACAGTCGGTAAAAACAAGACCTGGAGCTGACTGTAGTTCAGATCTGGATAAAATAGTTAAGAGCAGAGACATCACACTGACAACAAAGGTCCGCATAATTAAAGCAATGGTATTCCCCGTAGTAACCTATGGCTGCGAGAGCTGGACCATAAGGAAGGCTGAGCGAAGGAAGATAGATGCTTTTGAACTGTGGTGTTGGAGGAAAATTCCGAGAGTGCCTTGGACTGCAAGAAGATCAAACCAGTCCATACTCCAGGAAATAAAGCCAGACTGCTCACTTGAGGGAATGATATTAAAGGCAAAACTGAAGTACTTTGAGAAGACAGGATATCCTGGAGAAGATGCTGATGCTAGGGAAAGTAGAAGGCCAAAGGAAGAGGGGCCGACCAAGGGCAAGATGGATGGATGATATTCTGGAGGTGATGGACTTGACCGTGGGGAGCTGGGGATGGCGACGGTCGACAGGAAGCTCTGGCATGGGCTGGTCTGTGAAGTCACGAAGAGTCGGAAGCGACTGAATGAATAAACAACAACAAAACAATGTAAATGGAATAGTGGATCAGATTTTGGTTTAGTCTACGCCGACATCATACTTTCTGTATTTTTATTCTGGAAAGAATTTGAAACATGATCCCTTTAGGAGAACATTCCATAAAATGAGTGTCAGAGAAGGCTGACAGCTGCTACTTTCATGTGGTAGTAATTATAAAATGGAACCCTTTGTTCATTAAAAGTTTTCATTGTCTTGCAATTAAAAACCTTATCAGTTGGCAAATCACTTTGCAAGGAATCCAACCTTCATGTGAATGATGCAGCTTACTCAACTCTCAGGAACTTAGAATGTTCTTATTTTCCCTGCCCCTAATCATTAACTGAGATAGCCCCGGACCAGATCAGATTATGTGAATTTGATTGATCTCCATGTGAGGAGAGCTGCACACTACCTCCTTAATGCCCCTCTAGTCTCTAACTGCACCAACTATCTACATTACAGTGCAAAACTTGATCAGAATCGAGGAGCATAGGCCAGTGGTGCTATATTTATATATTTATTTATTTAAAACATTTATATAGATTGACTTATCAGAAAAATAATTAGAAATACTCTGCATGATTTAGGCCTGCACTTCTTGGGCTTTATACATATAGGTCCTACTGTATTATTGAGCCCCTGAAAGTGGAGCAGGCAAGTTGAATCATCAAGGAGATAAGACCCTCTTGTTTTTCCTTTTGTTTTTGTTCTCTTTGAAATTCCTTGGGTACCTATTGCTTATCTGTTCTTTGTGTCTGTCTCTTTTAGAATGGCAAACTTAAAAATTGAACTATCTAAGTTAAAAAGTGAAGCTTGGCCTGGGGCACTGGACGTTGAGAAGGAAAAGTTGATGCTGATAAATGAAAAGGAAGAGCTTCTGAAAGAGCTTCAATTTGTCACCTCACGTAAACGCACGCAAGATGAATTGAAGCATCTAGAAACAGAAAGGAAGAGACTGGAAGAGGAGCTATCTACGAAAAGCACACCTAGTGATGAACTTACAGAGAGGTAAAAAAAAAATCCCTTCCCTCTATCATTTATTTATTCCTTCGTCTTAACCTTTATACTTACTGGAGAGCCGGAGTTGCGCCCTAATGGGCCATTTTCCTTCAGTAGCTGTTCTATGTACATTTTAATTAAATTTAAAATTAGTCTAGTGGGCAGTAACACAGAAAGACCTTCACACTGTGACAGAATTCACGGAGTTCATATTATCTCAAGCTCTCTGTTGCTCTTCATTGGTGACCAGCATGAAAATAGCAAGTCCTGATGTTAAATAGCTGAAGGAAGTCAGCAGAGTGCAATATATCATTGGCAGGTTTTGGGATAATAGCTGAGACCTTATGAACTTCTCACTGCAAATGTTATCCTTATTGCTTCTGCACTGGAGCCACTTACAGTTGATAGAGATGTTATTCCACACGCGAGCAAAGGAGTTGCTAAGTTCAGTAGGGGAATCCTGTGGCAGCTGGACTCTATTCGTTTACATCAAGGTCCATGCTGTGTTGCCTCAGCCTTCCAGAATTAATGTACAAGATATTTTTAAAAAGAGAATGAATTGGAAAATGTTAAGAATTGCAGATTTGAGTTTATGATAATTAAGAATATGCTTATAAAAGCTTAACTACTGTATATAAATGTTTAACTTTGATAAATGGAGAGTGATAACTCAGCAGTGGCTCCTTTTTGCTGCTGTGCCCTCCTCACACACTGATTATGTTCATACAGGATAGGCCACGAGTTTTTGGCATTCTGTCTATAAATGCCACCTATTTCCTCTTCCTCTGGGTGAGGGAAGAATAGGCAAGGAGAGGTTAGTGTGAACTTTGAATAGTTGCTGTGCACAAACAAGATAGATACTGTAAGCAATAATAAGTCTTGATTTAAACACATTTCTGGCTTGTTCGGGCACAATAAACGTAATCCTGGGGGTGGATGGTACACCAAGCTGCCTAGTTTGTTTACCCACTTATGTGAAGAGAAGGGTGAATAGGCAGCATGCAACTTGAACTCATCTCATTCACTTCTTGGTATGTTAAGACATGATTCTTGGCTTCTTGTTATGAGCGAAAGCCAACATTGGTAATTATATGACAGAATCTTTACATTGCCATGCAAATTTTAAAAAGTGTGGTGGAATATACTGGTGTAGGCTTTCACAGTTGGTATCTGTTAGGCAGTGTTGAGCTTCAGGGTTTTAGTGACCGTGGTCTAGACAGCAGATTTCCTGACATTTCGCCAGCAACTGTGGCTGGCATCTTTAGAGGCAAGGTGGTCTTCTAGCAAGTCAGGAAATTCTGCTTCCAGTTGAGGATTTATGGCGGACTAGTTGTCCCTGAAGGAGCAGGGACAACATTGCGGCACAGACAGTGGCCAGACAGTGAATTCTGGCTGGCGCAGTCTCTCTGGACAAGGAGAGATAATGAGATTGCCCACGTGCGTTCCGGACAGCTGCTCCTTGTGAGGAGACTGCAGGAACTGAGGTTTTTGCAGTCAACTCGTGAGTTGAGCGGCTGGGAATCAAGGGATTTCAATCAAGCTCACAGCCTAATGCAGCCTATATGGACACAAGGTTCACAAGAACCTCACTTTCTTAAACACTTTTGGATGTAATCAATTTACAGCCAAAGAGAGATTTTCTGAGTGGCAGGATAAGAGAAATCCACTTGGTGAGTCAACATTCTTTCTGGATTAAAAAGGGAAAAAAGGTTTCAAAGATTTAAAAAAAAATTGACCAAAAGCTTAACAAGGATTGGATGTAAGAAAGTTTAAAATGGATAAAGGGGATAGTAATTTTGAAATATTACTTTTTGATGAAAGTGCTTTTAAACAAATTGGAATTAAAACAGACAAACGGACCAGACCTTCATGGGAATGTTTTTTGTTTACTATTAAAGAGTGCAGATATTGGTGGCTTTTACAAAACAAAAGATAAAGGTAATATGAGCCAGACTGTGATGCTGACTGTAACTACAGAGTGCCACAATGCCACTTTTTTTGTGGCTGGAATAATACTAGAATTATTAGAGAATACTTTGTACTCTCCAGAACAAAGGAGAACCAGAATATATACTGTGTGTGTGTGCGTGCACGCGCGCGTGCTTCTTGGCGATCACTCGTAGCCGAATAAGATTGTGTTCCAGGGGTAAAAACTTAACAGTGGATCCGTAAGTGGCTGTAAAGGCCAATTCTGGATCTGCACAACTTCCCACAATGAGGGCATAGGTTTCCAGGTGGAAGACGGTCTCTCTCTCTCTCTCTCTCTCTCTCTCTCTCTCTCTCTCTCTCTCTCTCTCTCAAGACAGCTCTCAAGACAAGTGGCCATCAAGTGTGGCATATACCAAAGTGATGCACTGTCCCCACTGCTATTCTGCATGGGCTTGAACCCCCTCAGCCAGATTATCACAAGAACTGGATATGGATACAAGTTCAAGAGTGGAACTACGATCAGCCACCTCCTCTACATGGATGACATCAAGCTGTATGCTAAGAGTGAGCAAGACATCGACTCACTGATCCACCTGACACGGATCTACAGTGAGGACATTGGGATCTCATTCAGACTAGAGAAGTGTGGCCGGATGGTAGTAAAGAGAGGGAAGGTAGTTAAAACTGATGGGGTGGAACTACCAGCAGGCCACATAGCAGACATACAGACCAGCTACAAATACCTTGGTATCCCACAGTCACATGGGAACCACGATGAGGAGGCAAGGAGGACAGCAACATCCAAGTACCACCAAAGGATAAGACAGGTCCTGAAGAGCCAGCTCAATGGGAAGAACAAGATCCATGCCATCAACATGTATGCCCTGCCAGTCATCAGATACCCTGCCGGTATAGTGAGCTGGCCAAAGGAGGACATGGAGGCTGCTGATGTGAAGACCCGGAAGCTCCTCACAATATATGGAGGCTTCCACCCCAAGTCCAACACCCAGAGACTGTACACCAGGCGGAAACAGGGCGGGCGGGGTCTGGTGAGTGTCAAAGCCACTGTCCTGGATGAGACCCAGGGCATCCAGGAGTACATCAGTAAAATGGCACCTAAAGGTGAGCTGCTGAGAGAATGCCTGAAGCAGCAGAAGACATGGAAGAAAGATCAAGCAGAGGAAGTGCCATGGCAAGACAAGACCCTGCATGGAATGTACCATCGACAGATAGCTGAGGTGGCTGACATTGGGAAATCCTACCAGTGGCTGGAAAGGGCTGGACTAAAAGACAGCACTGAGGCATTGATCATAGCAGCACAAGAACAGGCACTAAGCACCCAATCCATAGAAGCAAGGGTCTTCCACACTAGACAGGACTCAAGGTGCAGACTGTGCAGAGAGGCCTCACATAGTGGCAGGGTGTAAGATGCAGGCAGGAACAGCATACACTGAACAGCACAACCAAGTAGCTGGCATTGTGTACAGGAACATGTGCACAGCGTATGGGCTAGACCCTCCAAAGTCCAGATGGGCGATTCCACAGAAGGTTGTGGAGAATGACAGGGCTAAGATCCTGTGGGACTTCCAGATCTAGACAGACAGGCAGGTACTGGCCAATCAACCAGACATTGTGGTAGTAGACAAGGACCAGAAGATGGCGGTGGTGATAGATGTGGCGGTGCCAAGTGACAGCAACATCAGGAAGAGGGAGTATGAGAAGCTGGAGAAGTACCAGCACCTGAAGGAGGAACTAGAGAGGATGTGGAAAGTGAAGGCCAAAGTGGTCCCAATGGTGGTAGGAGCACTCAGGGCTGTGACTCCTAAGCTGGGAGAGTGGCTCCAACAGATCCCAGGAGCAGCATCAGAGCTCTCTGTCCAGAAGAGTGCAATGCTAGGAACAGCTAAGATACTGCGCAGAACCCTCAAACTCCTAGGCCTCTGGTTGAGGGCCCGAGGTTGAGGAAGACACATACCACCCATAGGGGTGAGAAGGGAATTTTATATATAAATTCTGCTTTGTTCTCGACCCTAGTAGTATTCCAGCCACAAAAAAAGTGGCATTGAAGTAAATATTGTTAGGTTTAACAAACTTTTTTCTGTATTTGGAGCAATAAAGTACAAGCAAGAATGTTCAGTATAAAAAAAGAAAACAAGATCGGTTATCAGACAAAATAGCTTATACATGTGTTTGTGTGCTGCCATATTGCAATATTTCTAGATACTATAGGACCATTTGAAACTTGTTGGGAGAACAATAACATCTTACATTTCTTCTCTTTGTACAGTATTTGGTTGTTCCAAAGACTGCATCGGGGCCTTTGGCAGTTGCCTCACTGAAAGTAATTCTTCCAAGCAGAATTCTCACAGAGCCTTCTTTAAGAACATTTGTTGAGATAAAAGGGATAGTACTACCAAAAAAAAAAAAAAGAATCAGCAGCTGAACTATTCCCAGTTTGGAACCAATTTGTTCCACAGTACATTATGGCAGAGACTTTCTTCATTTCTTTATAATAGCTTTCCTATGAATTGGCGGGAAGAAGTGATTCTTTTCACTGGTAATGGAGGTCCTTGCAAGGGGTTGTTTATAAAATTGTCTTCTGAATCTGATCATTCTGTGAACTATTACAGACTGTTTCAAAGTTGGGAATCATCATCTTCTAAATGCTCCATATGATTCTTGCAGTTTTGTTGACTCATACTCCCATTCATTTTGCTTTTACACTTCAGTCTCAACTAATCTTTTATCATACTTTAACTTAGTCTTGTCATTCCATTTGATTTTTCATACATTTTTTAAATTTAGTTGATTATTCAGTTTTCCCAATTTGGCAGTGCTTTTTCTGTCATTTTCATGCAGAGTGGTCCTTTTAAAATCTTTGTCAGGATGCAGATTTAGTCATGCTTAGAGTAGCTTAAACTTAAACAAAATTAAATTCTGTTGATTTCAGTACATCTGTTTTAAAAAGACTAAATCTCTATCAAGTTTCCTTTTTTTCATTTGAGAACTGGCTCAAATCCATTCAGCTTCCTCTTCACTTTTACAACTTGCAGCATTTTGATTTCTAATTTTCCCTTACAATATCACTATTAAATAGATATTGATTTCCATCATTATTTTCTCTCCCTATTCATATGTCTCTACAGTTTTATATGGCTATATTTGCCTGAATATCAAATAATTATCTTATTTTAATATTCAAGAAATAATGTTACCCTTACATTTTTATTAACATTTGTCTATTAGTGGGCAACATCACTCCTTACATTTTCAGCATGCTGAGAGTTAGGGTATTGGTTTTGATCCATCTCTTAATTTTTCCGCCTGCACAATTACTTTAGCCAGGTTTATTTCTTTTCAATATCCCTAAAGATTCCTAAAATTCCATTTTTACCTATTTTCTATTAAAGCCCTTGTTAAAATCTGAATTCTCTTCTGTGTTAATTCAATGTGATATCTGAGGGACAAAGCTAGCTGGGTGACTTTAGGCCAGTCACTCTCTCAGCCCTAGGAAGCAGGCAATGGCTAACCACTTCCGAAATCTTGCTAAGAAAACAGCAGGGACTTGTCCAGGCAGTCGCCAGGAGTCAACACTGACTTGAAGGCACCAAAAAAAAACCCCAACCCCTAACATAATACTTATTTGGTTCAGATTTTTCTGCAGTAAAAAGCTAACAATCTGAGAGAGATATATACAGCAGTAAAATCATTAGGAAGAATTTAACAAATATTAAATTTAACACAGTTAACAAATATTTTAACAAAAATGTCAAAAATTATTTGAAGGATGTGGGAGGTAAGAATGCCAAAACTTAAACAATTGAAGAACCTCTTCAGAAAGTAACATATGCCTTCCCTAACTCTTATTTGCTCATAGTGTACACTGGATTTCTTTAAATCTACTGACATGGATTTTTCACTCAATGGCCAATAATCAAATATAGTTCCATTTTTTAAAAAAAGCTAGAGTTTGAGAAAAAGAGCAATTGAAACCAAGTATTAGCTTAAGCCTGTTCTCATATTGCTGATTCTATGACAGTTGTTTTGTGTTCTTTCAGCCTTTTAAAATTTGGCTCTCCAAGCATAGATGAAACATTACCCTGAGGAGAAAATGACCAGGATTGGGTGGGAGGGGCATTCATCTTTGCTTTTGTGGTTTTTTAAATGTGGCCTTTAAAAAATGCAGTTAGAATGTAGTTTTTGAATGCTTTTGAAGCAAAATAATTTCATCTGTCCTTCTTTCCACTTCTTCTATGTGGCTTTCTTTTGCTTTCAGTTCTTCACTAAACCATGAAAAGAAACCAACATGTATGGCCATGTTGGTTTCTTTTGCTATTTTCTGTTGTTTTCCTCATTGGAATTATTTGATATCGTATGTTTTCTGTAGTGTATCCTTTTTCAGGAACTCCTGCCTATCTTCAGGTCCTTTTCCTATTAACGTCTCCTATAGTAGATACAAGGTACATCATTGACTACACTCAGCTTTAGTTTCCCTAACAATCAGGATTTTTGAATTAAACATTCATTTTCCCTCATTGTTAGCGCTACATTTACTTCCTTGATTAAGTCTTCCATATTATTTCATATAAAGTAAAGGATCATCTTGTGCCTTTCTCCACTCTTTAGAAGAAAGTTGTCAGAAGAATAGGGTAGGAATTTTCCAAAAAAGAGTATATATGGCAGACTTCCTTTCCCAACAGATGTTGGTGTAATTGAAGTCCTCCATCTCTACAATTCCATGTCTCTTTGAAATATTGCAGTTCGCTTTAACAAGTAGCATCTTCATCTTCTCTTGGCTGGGTGAGCATTAGTACACTTACATCTTTTAATCTAAATACTCTCTACAGATATGAATACATTCTCCCTTTCTATTTCTTCAGGGTCTTTCAGACAAATTCCCTTCAATCATATTCAGTTCAGCCTTGAGTATTGCTTTATTTGGCAACTGTTGTCGTTCCAGCCTCTCAACTGTTTGCAAGCTGCTTTTGTAATATAGACATCATAATGGAAAGTTAAAAGTCCTTGTTAAATATAAATACAGAATGAAATCTCTTCCTGTTCAGAAGAGTGCTTCAGACGTTAATGATGTTGGCTTCTCTTAAATCCCTAAATACTAGTAAGATGTTTTATATGAGAAAATATCAATTCAAATTTTACTAACTTATATTGTTCAGGTTAATCTCTGGTTTGCTCATTTGTGGCAGGAAAAAAGGTATTGTTCATATAAAATGAAAACAAGAGCTTCCAAACTCCTCCTGTGGCTTTGCTGAAAGAAAATGGGGAAGTGCTGCTGCTATTATTATCATTATCACCATCATCATCATCATCATCACCACCATCATCACCATCATCATCATCATCATCATCATCATCATCATCCATTATTACAATTTTTACATAAATTCCATAGTCAATTATTTATCAAAACCGGAATTTCATCTGCCAGGTATTGCAGGTAGACACATGTACTATTATATGCAGATGATGCAGTGATTGTATCACTCACTCATTGGCGATCACTCGTAGCCGAGTAAGATTGTCTTCCAAAGGTAAAATTTTAACAGTGGATCCATAAGTGCCTATAAAGGCCAATTCTGGATCCGCACAACCTCCCACAATGAGGGCATAGGTTTCCGGGTGGGAGACGGTCATGATGAGGGTTTGCCTGACGTGCCTTCCTTTTAGCTCTTTTCTCCCTTTCGCCCTGTACTCGTGTTTCTTCAAAGTCCATAGCGCCATTAATAAAGGCTGACCTCCAATTGAAACGCTCATGAGTTAGGGCTTCCCAGTTCTCAATGCTGATATTACATTTTATAAAATTAGCTTTGAGAGTATCTTTGAATCTCTTTTGCTGTCCACCAATATTCCGTTTTCCATTCTTAAGTTGGGAGTAAAGTAGCTGCTTTGGAAGACGATGGTCAGGCATTCGAACAACATGGCCGGTCCAGCGAAGTTGATGTTGGATGATCATTGTTTCAGTGCTGGTGGTTTTCGCTTCTTCTAATACGCTAACATTAGTCCGCCTATCTTCCCAAGTAATTTGCAGAATTTTTCGGAGGCAGCGTTGATGGAATCTTTCAAGAAGTTGGAGGTGGCGTTTGTAGAGGGTCCATGTTTCACAGGCGTACAGAAGGGTTGGTAGTACAATGGCTTTGTAAACAAGCATTTTGGTCTCCCTGCGAATGTCCCGATCCTCAAACACTCTACGCTTCATTCGGGAGAAAGCTACACTCGCAGAGCTCAGGCGATGCTGAATTTCAGCGTCGATGTCGGCTTTTGTAGATAGATGGCTGCCGAGATAAGAAAAGTGGTCGACATTTTCTAGTGACACACCTTTAAGCTGGATTGATGGCGCTGCGGAGGGATTGGTTCGAATTTGCTGGTAAAGCACTTTGGGTTTTTTAATGTTAATCGAGAGGCCGAGCTTTTCATATGCTTCTGCAAAGATGTTTAGGATAGTTTGAAGATCTTCCTCGGAGTGTGCACAGACTACGTTATCATCAGCATATTGAAGTTCTATAACAGAAGTTGTAATTACCTTATTTTTTGCTTTCATCCTACTAAGATTAAAAAGCTTTCCATCTGTTCGATATATAATTTCTACACCAGTAGGAAGTTTCTCTTCAACAAGGTGTATAATCATAGCGATGAAGATAGCGAATAAGGTTGGAGCAATAACACATCCCTGTTTAATGCCGGATTCCACTTTAAATGGATCGCTTTGAGAGCCATTGTTATTCAGGATTGTTGTCGTCATGGAGTAGCCGCAAGATGTTCACAAATTTATCAGGGCATCCGATTTTCAGAAGGATGGTCCAGAGAGCAGTACGATTTACAGTATCAAAAGCTTTAGTCAGATCAATAAACGCCATGTACAGAGGGCGGCTTTGCTCCTTGCATTTTTCTTGAAGCTGTCGTGCACTGAAGATCATATCCACTGTTCCCCTGGAAGGGCGGAAGCCGTTTTGTGTTTCAGGGAGGATGTCTTCTGATACAGATAGGAGACGGTTTGCAATTATCTTTGCCAGGATTTTGCCTGCTGTGGCTAGAAGGGAGATGCCTTGATAGTTTCCACAGTCTGTTCTATCACCCTTTTTAAAGAGAGTGATAATTATGGCATCCCTAAAGTCTGCTGGAATCTCCTCCCTCATCCAGATTTTTTCGATGAGCTTATGAAGTTGTTGTGTAAGTTCAGGCCCGCCTTCTTTAAAGACTTCAGCAGGAATCCCATCAGGTCCACTAGCTTTGTTATTTTTCATTTGTTTAGTGGCTTTACTGACTTCCTCCAAACTAGGGGGTACTGCAAGCTCATTTCTTATTTGTTTTTGCGGGATTTGCAAGAAGACTTCATCAGCCACAGTAGAGTGACGATTAAGGAGATTGTAGTAATGCTCTTTCCAGCGCAGTGCAATAGACTCTTTGTCCTTTAGAAGTTTAGCACCATCTATTGAGCGTAAGGGATTTGTACCATGGTTTGTTGGTCCATAGATGGCTTTTATGGCATTAAAAAAGCCCCGTGCATCATGAGCATCTGCAAAATGTTGGGTTTCTTGGGCTTTTTTTATCCACCATATGTTCTTAAGTTCTCTAGTTCTTCTTTGGACTTCTGCCTTTGCACTGGCATAGATTTTTTTCTTAACGGCACAGTTAATATCTTTTTGCCATATCTGGAAGGCTTTCCTTTTCTTGTCAATAATATGTTCAATCTCACTATCGTTCTCATCAAACCAGTCCTGATGTCTCTTAGTCTGGTATCCGATAGTTTGTTCACAGGCTGAAATAATAGAAGTCTTCAATTTAATCCAGTGTTCCTCAACATTTTCAGGAAGTTCCATAGGCAGATGTTCCTTGAGAGTTGATTGAAAGCAAGCTCGTTTAGTAGAATCTTGAAGGGCCAGTGTATTCATTTTACGCCTTGGTTTTCTTCCTTGGAGCCTACGATGAGGGACAATCTTTATGGCCATCGTGGATCGAATTAATCGATGGTCTGTCCAGCAGTCATCGGCGCTCGTCATGGCTCTGGTGAGAAGTACATCACGGCGATCTCTAGCACGGACAATTACATAATCTAAAAGATGCCAGTGCTTCGACCGTGGGTGCTTCCATGATGTTTTAAATTTATTTTTCTGGCGAAAGAGTGTGTTAGTAATGACAAGGTTATGCTCTGCACATTTAGTCAGAAGTAAGATTCCATTCGTGTTGCTGTTGTCAACTCCTTCTTTCCCAATGATCCCTGGCCACAAATCAAACTCACGCCCAACTCTTGCATTGAAATCGCCCAGGAGGATAATTTTATCCTCCTTTGGTATCTCTGATAAGATGGTGTCCAGGTGGGTATAAAATTTTTCCTTGATATCCTCATCTGCATCTAGTGTTGGTGCGTAAGCACTTAGGATAGTTGCCTGTTGGTTTTTGGCGAGTTTTATTCGGAGAGTTGAGAGTCGTTCGTTAATCCCAGTGGGAACTTCTGACAAGAGCTTCACAAGGTCGTTTTTGATAGCAAAGCCTACCCCATGTATTCGTCGTTCTTGTTCAGGCAGTCCTTTTGTATCACTATCACATATAGGACTAAATAGGAGATTTCAATCCATGCCCCTCTTCTGTAGGGAATACTAGCATCAGCTGCAGATGAACTGCAACAAAACAAAGATCATGGTTTGCAAAAAGACCCCAAAGCCTGAACTGGATTATTAATGGGCAGAGACTTGAGCAAGTACCTATTTTAATTATTCAGGGATTATATTCTCTTCAACTGGAAATTGGAAGGCTCACTTTTTATGTGGGCAGAAGGCTCAAAGAAGCATGACAGCCTTTTGTCTTTTTTTCATTCAAGGGCTGCCACTAAGCTTTTTATAGCCAGACTCCTAGCCTAACTCCTTTATTCAGTGCAGTTGGAGTTAGGAAATAAGACACCGTATTTGAGAGTATTAGGTCCAACTTTCTGAACAAAGTATTCCAAGTGGGTGGTGTGTCTCAGTGCAGCACTGCCATTAGAGGCTGGCCTAGTAAAGTTTGAAACAAAGATTATGTCATAATTTTTGTGGAAAGCTGAATTTCTCAACTCATGGTCTCACCTCGCTAATGTTGGTGGATTCTTTTGTTGTTCCTTGGACAGTATCCAAACAGGAGCTTTCTATCCAGTTCCTAATGGGAATGGGATATAACTGAGCTAGAGAGATGCTGAAACAAAAACTAACAGATAGGAGTGCACATGAAGTCAAGGGCAGAACCTTTAATAGTATGGTGCTCAAGAATTGGCTGTATCCAGCCCAGCCAGCCTGATACCTGAAATAGCTTACTCTTTCAAAAGGTTGCAGATTAAATTAGTAGCCTCACCAACTCCCCTATGATAAATGAGAGCATAATTACAAACAGGCTATGGAACTTTTTACCTAAGACACAAGCATAGTAGACGTACGATACCTTTAAAGGAATATTAGCTAATAGACTGCAACAATCCAACATTGACTAAATAGATGATTCTTCACATTTAACTTTCATTTGAGCAGTTAATTTTGAGCAGTCTGAGAAAGATTATATCCTCACCCATTAGCCAGGGCCAGTGTATTTCCAGAATCATTTCATCACATGGCCAGAGTCTGAGAAAGAGAACAAAATGAAAATGCTTTGAAAGATTTTCAGCCCCAAAAAAGAGAGAACATTTTATTGCCAGTTAACTAACGCTAATCAATTAGACATTTGTAATGGTATAGTGCAAAGCTCTACCATAATCCTTCAGTTGCCCTGAAAACTTCCATTTGACTTGCAGTTTGGTTGAACTTGAAAAGTTGCCCTCAGCTGTTTGTCATTGTGCATTTAAAGAAATATTCTATCTGCAATGTATATGTGCATTTATATATTGACACACAACTCTTTTACCTTCTAGGTTGAAATTAGAAGATAGAAAGAATAAATTAGTTAAAAAACTTGAAGAAACTAGTCACCTAACCACTCATTTACATTCCCAACTTAAAAGGTGAGATTACTTTGTTTATACTGTAGATTTTTGACAGGTAATGATAAAGGTTTATCCAAAAGTGCTGTTGACATACTGTATTTCTGAATTGTGCTATTTTGATTAGGTAGGATATTAACTCGGAAGCTTGTCTTACAAAGATGTCTTCATATTAAAAGGTTGTCTATCTCTTGTCTCAATCCTGAACTGCAGACTTTGTGCCCAGCAAAGGCAAAATGTACATGGATGACCTGTTATAGCCCTTTCCCCAAAATATTCAGGCTATATGGGTGGGAAACAGTGAAACAGATAGGTTAGCTGTTTCTATTGTGAGCAGTAACCCATTTTGCACATGGAAACATCACAATATAATTGTGAAACTGTTTTTATGAAAATTTAAGTACATGTTTTATTTTTTATTGTACAGTGCCATTTAGGCAAAAAGGAAGATTATAAACCATTTTGGCAAAAAGGAAAGATATAAATCATGAATATAAATAAACTGCAACTCAGTGCAAATGCTCATTTTCTCAGCACATCTGTGCACAGATGCAAATGACAATCACTAAGGAATGGCTTCTATTAATGTTCTTTTTATTGATTTCACAGTACCATCTTTCTTTAAGGGCAGCACTGCACTAATGTGATTCCATTTATTGAGAGAGCATTTTAGTATGATTAATAACCAGAGAAGAAAGCAGTATTATTTTAAACTCAGAAATGTCCATGTTATGTGACAATCCTTTTGTTCTGCTTTCTCTTCAGGTATTATATATTATTTGTTCATATTCTATACCCCATCATCAGAGTAGAAAATACCAGAATGGGAAGAACAGGGTATTTCAAACAGTGATCTATAAGAAATGCTGAACCCTTATCATATATAATAGTCCAATTAATTAAGTTAGATATTGTACATTGCTAAATACAAAAATTTGTTCTAATTGTACTTTCTAATATGTCTTCATGAAACTGTTACAGTGGTCAGCAATCTTTTGAGGTGGTGGACACTGTCACACAATTTTGTGCAGTATTGCAGGCATAAAAATTAACATATTTAAAAATCAAGCATTTTAAAAAAGACAATTATAATTCAAGTGACTGAATTTGGCTTGCAATTTTTCAGCCTTATTTGTTTATTTTTTTTAAAAGGAACCATCTAAGAGGGTCATGTTACTGTAATCGTTAATACTCTTTCATCTGAAATTTATTTGGGGTAATATTTACTTCAGAAGTTGTGAAATGTGTTCTTTTTAACAGATACCATTATACTTGTCAATTTCATGACCAACTTTGGATTAAGTTTTAATTTTTTACCTGTGATTTGAGATCATTTGAATGTACTGCTGATAGAATAGAATGACAGACCTTTACTCCTTTGTTGCAGCCTCTCTGCCAGTACATTATCTATGTCTTCAGGGAGCAGCTTGGGATCCTTAGCATCCAGTCGAGGGTCCCTGAACACATCTAGTAGGGGGTCACTGAATTCTCTTAACTCTACAGACCTCTACTACAACCAAGGTGATCAACCTGCAGATTTAGACTATCAATATAAATTGGATTTCATATTGCAAGAGAAATGTGGTTATATTCCTTCAGGCCCTATTACCACCATTCACGAAAATGAAGTGGTCAGCTCCCATGAGAAAATGGGATACAGTGACTCTTCCAGTTCTTTGGCAGCAAATCATGCACCCAAAATAACTGAACCTCCTAAATCTGTCACATCATTCTCTTCAAGATCTTCCCTTTCATCATTATCTCCTCCTGAATCACCTTTGGTTTTAGAAGGTGGATTTTCAGTCCCTCCTCAAGATTCTCCATTGTATCATTTCACCACGGACTTTGAGGACTGTGATTTACCCAGTGACTTTGCAGGCGTCACCACCTGTGAGAACCAAATTTTGCTGGATTCTGAAACTAGAATATCTTCTCAATCACTTGTTAATGATAAATATCGCAATGAAAGTGTTGCACAGAGCACATCACATTCAAGAAATACAGGTAAATATGTTGTAGGATCAAATCTATATGTCTTGCTATTCAAACTCAAACAATCCTCTGTCTGGGTTGAATTGAGTTTCTGAATCTTAACAGCCAATATCCTCAGAAAAATGTGCATTTTTTTTCCTGATAAGATGATAGGTCACTGTCAGCAAATAAAATTATTGGCAGCTCAGCACATAGCTCCTGTAAGAAACGTTAAAAAGTAGAACTAGATAAGAAAGATCCAGAGAGATTAATCTTGAGAATCTACTATAAGCTGGGTGGAAGTCTAAAACTGGGTTGTGGAGCAACAGCAAAGAAAGAAAGAAAGAAAGAAAGAAAGAAAGAAAGAAAGAAAGAAAGAAAGGAAGGAAGGAAGGAAGGAAGGAAGGAAGGAAGGAAGGAAGGAAGGAAGGAAGGAAGGAAGGAAGGAAGGAAGGAAGGGGTGGTAAATGTACTAGAAGGGATATGCTGCAAATAGGTAGATACAGTATGCTGACAACCGAGGCCCTGAGACAGAGGCATTGGAAACCTTTATAGCAGGAAGATATTCCCCAAGGCAAAGATCCGCCATGAGCAGAATAGAATCCTGTGAGGGCCTGTGTTGTTGATAGTATCTTCACTAGTCTGTAGTTTCAAACAGCTTGTTTAAGGGCACAGGTAAGGAAGCTTCTGCCCCAAATCTGTTTAAAGATCTGATCTTAAGCTGCACATCATTTTTTTTCACATTTTTACAATCTGTTTCTGCCTGTTAGAATTTAAACAGTTAAAATTTTCAGGTATCTATGTGGGTTTAACTGTAGCTTTCAGAAAAAAAGATAAGTTCTTGCAGCCTGGCATGATGTTTGCTGACCTATTTGAAAAAGGGAATTTAAAATAAAGAAGACCTCTTAAAAGACAAAAAACACTTTTATTATAGCATGATTTTCCTTGATTACTGTCCACTTAATTAAATGAATAAAGTATGATGCTGACAGATAAGTACATGCCTATCCACAGTTTGGAGGATTGGCAGGAATAATGGAGGCAGATGGAGATGAAATGGCATGCTGCAGAGAATGTTGTAAGTATATATTGATAGTGGTCATTGAGAAAAGAAGTGTTGGGTGTGACATAGACATTCTTCTACTGGTGATCTTATTAATTCATTAGTATGATAATGCATAGTTCAGTGGATTAATTTTAGCTTAACTATTTTAATGAAATCAGTCTTTGTAATTCTGTTGAAAAATAACCACTTTTAAGGCAGTCATACAGTGTTCTGCGGAGTTCCAAGTGTTCCTTCATTTTCTGGGGTATTTGTTTTATCACACAGTATGTAGGCATTTCAGCTTTCCAGTTTTGTGATTGACCTAGGAGTTTATATTGCTGTCTGCAATTTCTATCTGACTCTATTATTCCCTCCTAGCCATGGTTATTCGTTTGTTTAAATTATTTGTATGCCGCCTACTTGAGTGATTCTAGGCAGCCTAGGTAAAAAGGTAAAGGTTCCCCCCGCACATTTGTGCAGTCGTGTCCGACTCTAGGGGCCGGTGCTCATCTCCGTTTGTTAGCCGAAGAGCCAGCATTGTCCGAAGACGCTTCCACGGTCATGTGGCCGGCATGACGCACGCGGAACGCTGTTACCTACCCACCGAAGTGGTACCTATTAATCTACTTGCATTTGCATGCTTTCGAATTGCTAGGTTGGCAAGAGCTGGAGCTAGTGCGGGAGCTCACTCCACACGCAGGGCTAGGGATTCGAACCTCCGAACTTGTAGGCAGCCTACAATAGTGTATTAAAAACATCCATAAAATCCAAATATTACACGTCTTTCTAAAAAACTTCAAAAATCTGGTGTAGTCCAAACTTAATCTCCTAAAGTTCTGAGGGTTGTATGTATTCCTTCCTCATATTAATACATCTGATGAAGTGTTGCGTGCTCTACAGCAAATTATGCCATAATAAATAAATGCTACGAGATTCTTTGTTGTTTTTCCTACAGTAGTTTAACACAAGCAGTTCTTTGAAAACTATAATGCTGCCTGGTGTACAAATGATCACACAAGGCAATTGCTTAAGTTGTCTCAAATTTGGGAGCAGCTGGCTGTTCAGAACTTAAGTAAACTGTCATGAATTTGTTGTGGGTGGATTTGGATTTGTTACTTGGCATCACAAACTATATTTATTTCTGCAAGATCAAAACAATTTGTCCTTTAAATGTATAGAGATGTGATTTTTTTTTCAAATCTTGTACTGTATCTCACAGGAAGTCATTGTGAGGGAATTTCTCTCATTGGCCTATTTCAAATCAGGAAGTAGGGGCAGACAAGGAGGCTGCTGCAGGGATGGATGTAGGAAACAGGAAGAAAACCAACAAATAAATACCGTAAAATATGCCCCAAAACAATCAGAACATTTTTAACTATAAACCATTCTGAAAACGTCATAGCATAGAACCTTCTTAGAATTTGCTTGTTATACTTATGACTTGGGTTTAGAACTTTAGCTTTCTTTTTGCCTTCTTACATTCTGATATCTAACAATGTAATCTATGGTAGAAATATTCTAAACGATGCTACAGTATGTACTGTATGTCAGATAAATTTAACAGTGGTAAATCACACCCACAGCTCAAGAAAACAAACTCTGCCCAATGATTATGTAAGCTTTTTGGTAGCTGCGAATTATTCCTTTGCATGTTTTACCGTGATCTTTATTAAGAACCTGATTTTTCAGTTGTAGATTGAAGGTGCATGTTCAAAATCTTTTTCTCTCCCTCCCCAATTTTCTGTATACTGTATTGCCACATTTTGGCTGAATACCTCAACCAAATATACACCTCATATACAATTCTTGTTAGTTAGAAAGCACTGTGATTAGTTACATATTGTGATGAATCTGGTCCTCAGTTATTAATTCAGAGTCTCTCAATCACACTCGTCCATAAACCCTCTTACATGGGTCAGGAAACAAGCTAGGTTCTTGGGTTCCCCAGTGAATTTTACCTTCAAGTGTCTTCCTCCGAAGGCCTTGTTACCTCCTAGGGCCCCTCTTGGCAACCTCGCTGGCTCCCTTCTACAGATAGGGTGGGCTGCCCCGGCCCGCCGGCGTCCTCTATCTCCCCCATCCATCTCAGCATCGCTGTCCTCCTCCTCTCTAGGCTGTGGGGTGTCAGCTCTGGAATTCACCGCTTCCGCGCTGTCAGCCTTTCCCAGGCTCATATTTTGAAGCAGCTGCTCGAGGGTCTCCTGCATACCTTATAGTTAAAGTTTGGCCTGAGGGAGCAATGGAAACACTGCAAGGCTGTTTTGAGTGTACAGATTGGAACATATTTAGAGAAGCTGCAACGACTAACCAACATACGAATGTGGAGGAATATGCTTCAACTGTAACTGCATATATCCAAAAATGTATGGATGATGTTAGTGTTATTAAGAACATCATCTTACGGGCGAATCGGAAAGCTTGGATGACTCGTGAAGTATATGTGAAGCTGAAAGAAAGAAACACTGCTTTTAAATCGGGTGATATGGAGGCTCTTAGAACAGCCAGAGCTGATCTGAACCGGGCAATGAGAATAGCAAAGCGGGTCTATAGCCGGAAAGTTCAGGAATTTTTTCATGATTCCACAAATACCAGGCGCATGTGGCAGGGTATTCAAACTATTATAGATTATAAGGCTACTCCGTCATCATGTGAGAAGAATATAGATTTTCTGAATGAACTCAATAGGTTTTTTGGTAGGTTTGAAGCATCTAATAATACTCCTGTGAGGAAGGTTGAATCCCACCCCGACGAGCAGGCACCTACCCTTGATATAATTGATGTCAGGAGGACCCTGAGGAAAATTAATATTCGGAAAGCAGCGGGCCCAGATAATATCCCAGGGCGGGTACTGAGGGACTGTGCTGAACAGCTGGCCAGTGTCTTTACAGACATATTTAATATTTCCTTGCACCAGACTGTAGTCCCGGTGAGCTTTAAGACTGCGACTATTATACCTGTGCCTAAAAAATCTACGAACACGTGTCTCAATGACTATCGCCCGATAGCTCTCACTCCCATTGTGATGAAATGTTTTGAGAGACTGATGAAAGATTATATTGTTTCCAGACTCCCCCCTTCATTTGATCCACTTCAGTTTGCTTATCGGCGGAATCGCTCCGTAGAGGATGCTATCTCTTCTGTTCTTCATTCGAGTCTGATACATCTTGAGGAGAAGAACAGTTATGTGCGATTGCTGTTTATAGATTTCAGCTCAGCGTTCAATACAATTGTTCCCCAGCATTTGGTGGACAAAATGGGTTCTCTAGGTTTTAGTACTCCCTTGTGTAATTGGCTACTTGACTTCCTTACTGACAGGTCTCAGTCGGTGCGAGTTGGATATAATACTTCTAGCTCTATCTCCCTAAGCATCGGCTCCCCACAGGGCTGTGTCTTGAGCCCATTGTTGTTCACCCTGATGACACATGACTGTTGCGCCAAGTATACCACCAATTCCATTGTGAAATATGCGGACGATACAACTGTAGTGGGTCTTATCAGGGGTGAGGATGAGTGGGCTTATAGGGAGGAGGTAAAGGGTTTGGTGGAGTGGTGCAATAAAAACAGCTTGGTTTTAAATGTGGAAAAAACTAAGGAGATTATTATAGACTTCAGGAAGAACCGGTGCAGTCACACTCCACTTTTTATCAATAACATAGCTGTGGAGTCAGTCAGTAGCATTAGATTCCTGGGGGTGCAGTTAACAAATAGTCTGTCCTGGTCCCTTAATACCACATTTTTGGTAAAGCAAGCACAGCAACGTTTGCACTTTTTGCGTCGGATGAAGAAAGTACATCTCCCATCTTCCATTCTCCTTACTTTCTACAGAGGCACTATAGAGAGTGTACTTACAAGCTGTATTTCCATCTGGTTTGGAGGCTGTAGGGCCTCAGATAGAAAGTCTGTGCAGAGAGTGGTAAGGGCAGCAGAAAAGATAATTGGGATATCTCTGCCCCTCATCCAAGATTTAGCTCATGCACGCTGTTTGTCCAGAGCTCGAAAGATCATCAGTGATGCCTCCCATCCTCATCATGGTTTGTTTTCTTTGTTACCCTCTGGGAAGAGGTTCCGCTGTATCTGATGTAGAACAGCCAGATTGGGAAACAGCTTTGTCCCCCAGGCTATTGGATTCTTGAATGCCAAATAGGTTCTTTTGTGAGTTAAAGAATGTATATTTTTTAAGAATGTATATTTTATAAGAATGGGTATTTTATAGTAATTATGGTTTTTTATTATTATCATTAGTATTTTATTGCTTGAGTGAATTTGTGAGCCAACTGCAACGAAATTTCATTCTATTGTGCACTTGTATAGTGTATAGTGGGATGACAATAAAGTTATTATTCTATACCTGCAATCTGAACTCTTAGGGAGCTCACTTCCCTCTCCACTTGTGCCACTCGCCCTCCTGGCACCAACAAGGGGGAAAGGAGTCATTTCTTCGTGCCGCTCTCCACCGGGCGGAGTCCTTCTGTTGGAATCCGGCAAATCAAGCATGCCTTGTTAGCGTATGGGTGATTGCTCTAGGAGGCAAACACTGTGCTTCTAAGAGGAAGTTGCTTGTTGCCTCTCCCACTTTCTCTTCTCTCTCTCTGATTCTTCCACCGATGGGGTAGGATGCACGTGCCTTAGCTCCCTCCATGGAGAGGCCATGTGCTAGGCCTCAACTCCAGAGGCTTTTACCCCTTTCTCCATGCAGCCTCTGGCAGCAAACAGGGCCAGAGGTATTCAGTTTAGGGAACAGAAAGAAGAACTGAAACCAATTTTCTACTGAAATGGCTGTACCTGGACAAAATAAATGTAAGAACTCTTTTGTACTTACTTTTTGTACCTGCAATGTTTAAGCGTGTGTTTCTTTATGCTTGGGTAGGCTAAAAGTGTAAGAATAAGAACCTGAATCTCTCTAATGTGCTCACAGGCTGTGTTTTTAAACAATATTCCTTTTTCTGCCCATGAGTTTACACAACGTTAAGCTCTGCTCCATTCACTGGTTCTAACAGGCTACTGAATGATCTTCACCTTCTCCGTGCTGTACCCACATCCATTTTCCCCACAACAACAACCCTGTGAGATGAGTTGGGCTGAGAGAGTGACTGGCCCAAGGTCACCCAGCCGGCTATCATGCCTAAGGCGGGACTAGAACTCACAGACTCCTGGTTTCTAGTCCAGCACCTTAACCACTAGAACAAAGTGGCTCACCACCTTGAGTTATTTATAAAAATAATAAAGGCGGGATAGAAAATAAAATAATAAAATAAAATAAAAAATGAATAAAATAAAATAAAATAATAAAATAAAATAAATAAAAAAATAAAATAAAATAAATAATAAAATAAAATAAAATTATATATACATACATACATACATACATACATACACACACTGTCCTTCAATCAAATGGTGTTCCCAAAGCAATAATAAGAATGAATGAATAATGATAAAATCTAACATAGATCTAGCATTACTCAAAGTCTCTCTTGAGCCAAGCTTGACCTTGACCTTCTGGTGCCTACGTGAACATGCCCATACTATTTGTTTGGTAAAATAGAGGATGTCTTTTCAATTTCCCAACCTAGTTTGTCACCCTGTAATTTCCTGATGGTTCCCTTTAAGTACAGACCAGTTTTGACCCTGCTTAGCTTTCCCAAGATCAGCTGAAAGTGGCTAGTTACTGTCACCTGCTGTGACAAATAATTAAAATCTGTAAATTAAAAAGCATGGGAAGATAAGAAAGGTGCTTTTGCCATAAAGAGAGCAAAATGGATGCCTTGGGAGGCAATTCTATAAATTGCCATAACTTAGAAACTCTGGTCCAGCAGCTCCCTGCCTCAGTTCAAATGGCAATAATACCCAGAGTAGCAATGACCTCAAAGCCAAAAGAAGCAGATGTAGGAACAGGTGTTCCCTCAAGTACTTCAACTCAAGCCATGTTTTACTTTGAAAGTAAGCACCAGTACCTTGAACTTGCTCTTGTGGATAGAGTAAAGGATAGAAGTGTCACGGACATTGTTGCTTAATTATGTAGGTTGATGTTGGCAACTTTGGGATTAAAGCACAGTTTGTAGCATGCAATGTTTATAGTGAAAAAGGCTGGTTTAAGCCAAAGTGCACTTGTGACACTGAATCACTTGCCAACTGTGCTGTCCAAGCTTGCTTCCAGTGTTGACTGTCTGCCATCTGCTCAGTTCCCTATGTAAAATGGAGGGTGGGGAAACCGTTTGCAATGCAAACAATATTTCAGTGCTTAGCTCAAGCTTAACACACTTGGCTGAATGTACTTGATATGAAATAGTACATTCTCTAGCTTATCACAAACTTGCTAACAGTGTAAAGTCTGCAGATGGTTGAAGGCGGATGCTTTTGACATAGAGCTTTCTCTCATCTAGCTTGCAAGGGGAAGGGATGGGGAAGATTGTACATCTGTCCTGTGTACATTATGCGACTTTGATTGGCAAACTCTAATCTTCCCTAATTCTCTTCTAGCAATAATCCTCCTATAATATATGGACCACTTCTACCATATAGCATACATCAATTGGAACATAACAATAAATTTTCCCCATTGCCCTTGGCCAGATTGAGTTTATTAAAAAATAAGCTCAATCTGGCCAAGGGTGATAGGGAAAATTTATTTATAACTTGATCTTTTGCTGATTCTTCTCCCTGCCACACCAACCATCCTGAGGTTTTGGAGAGTTATCCCACTTGTGAACATTCATTCAAAAATATAAAACATACATTCAAAAATATAAAACTATAAAACCATGTAAAATAAATAATAAATTGTTTTTTCAAAACATCATTTAGAACACAATAAGAAAGAATATGTTCTAAATTGTTATTACTTAATTGTCACATCAGTTGGCAGCACCCAGTCAACTTTTAGGGGGAGGAAACTTTGAGACAGTGTTGAATCCTGGCAACTACCTGGACTAGTCCCTGCAGTTTTCTTGGCAAGAATTTTGGAATTGGTTTGCCATTGCCTTCTTCTTCCTGGGCTAAAAGGGAGTCACCCATCTGGCTTCATGCCTAAGGTGAGACTAGAACTCACAGTCTCCCAGTTTTTAACCTGGTGCCTTAAGCTAAGCAGGGCCAGCTCTGCCAATTCTTGGAGACAGACCATCAGGTAATCTTAAACTGTAGGTTAGCCTAGATAGAAAAAGAACATGAGCGTTCATGAAAGCTACAAAATGGGATATTACTTGCCTTTAGTTTGAGTTTAAATCACAGCTTAACCAGAGAGGGAGAAGAAAGTGAAATTTCAGAGAACAATTCAGAACTTAACAGTACAACTGTATGTATATTCATTCAGAATTAACCATTACATTTAGAGAAGATGGTTGCATAAATCTGTTAATTTTATCTGTTCTCAAAGCCCCCATGTCAGGTAATAATACTTGGGGATGTTAAGCAATACGTTCATGTAAGTATGAATTTTGAGGGTTATTAAGAAATTGCTTTGAGACTTTTACTTTTGTATTTATAATGTACAGCCTCCATTATGCAAACTCTAATTTTCTGAATTCACTTACGGTCCTTTAACTGTCGCTGGAAAAATCAGGCATCCCCAACCTGCAAGGCTCTCAAATCTGGCATGCTTCCTGATTCCATGCTCTTCCCCAGCCTGGTGCCCTTTATATGCATTGGCATATACAGTCCAAGGGCACCAGGTTGGGGAAGATTGTCATAGTGCCTGTCTCATAATCAATGAAATGCATTGAAGAGCTTCCTAAAAGTTCTGTAAATGTTTGGATTATGTCCAGTTTCAAAGATAGGACTTGTAATTCTATTGATTTCAGTAGAGCAATAAAACATGTGCTTCAGTTCTTCTCCCATTGAAATCAATCAGTTCTAGACTTGGCTTGAATAGAGCTTTTGGTAATACATGCTTGTATTTTCCTCTGCATCTTTACCTGGGGACAGAGGAAGCTTTGTCCCCTGCACACAGCATTTTTTCTGTGCAGAATATCTTTTGGAATAACAGATTTAGAATAACTGTAAAGTTCTTTCACAGATAGTCTCTGTCATTGTCAAAGTCGATTTGAGACTGCTGTGCTTATTCCTGAGAGTAATCAATAAATCATGTCATCACCTTCACTTCTCTCAAAGTGGTGAAAGAAAAAGCACTTCATCATCAGGGAAAAAGCATCCCTACTGCTATAAATGAAAGGAAAAATGCAGCAATCAATCCTCTAATCTGAAGCCTTAAAATTTAAACATCTTAACAAGATGTAAAGTCATGACTCAGGAGGGGGGCGTAATGCATACCAATACTTTTGGCACCTTGATAGATAAAAGGACTCCATATGCTTGCAAGTTACTACATTACAAGGTGCTGCTTACATTGAATGTTCCATGGTTTCTGCAAGAAAACTGGCAAGAACTGAATATTGAAATCAGGGGAGAGGAACTTGAATTTTCTCTTGAATTTTGGTGGCAGTGATCCTAGACTCTGTCACTGTTGAATCCAAGACAGAATTGGGATTTGTATCTTACCTTATAAAAAATTCAGAAGGGATAATTTAAAAAAAACTTAAGTTTTTAAGAGTCTAATTTGCTTATTGGCATAGCTAACTGAAGGCTTTAGTTTAGCATGACCCTCTGGCATTCCGTTTGTAAGGATTCTCAAACATTGTGCTTTGTAGTGTTTCTCAAATATGACTGAAATGGCAACACTGAAAGCTGGGAAAGATTTCTGAATAAAGGTGAACTTAACTTAGGGAGCCATTTTAAGCCGTATCCTTTTAAGTCTCAGAAGTTCAGCAATTTTGTATAGTAGTCCTGATGAAGTTATATCATATATTCCCATTTCAGCAGTAGATTGGGGCCCGAGGTGAATTGCAGCTTAAAGTGCTTCATTGCTTGAGATAAAAACAAGGCATGTTCATTTATTGTGTGTGCAAAAATCAAGAAATTGAACCTTATTTTAATAGTAGCTGTAGGGCAAAATTCACAACTATATGTGTAGGTAGCAGGTTAATGTAGGGGAGACAAGACAGATTGCCTACTGAAGATAGCTCTGCTGCCAAACAATCCATTGTGTTCAGTAAATGGCCCCTTACTCTGAAATTGCCAACTCATTCTACCTAATGCTGGGACCGGCATCAACTGGCACTTTCTTCTAAAGTGTCTCTTTCTTTCTCTTTTGAGAAGAAGAAAAATTGATGGGTGGACGATAGGCTTCCTTCACTTTTAAGAGTTGCAGGAAAGTAATTCTAACAGCTGTTGCTTTTCTCAGCCTTGTAAAATGCACATAGTGGTAAAGATACATAATTCTAAATCTGAAAAGTTTGAATACTATTTCAATACATCTAATGATTGTGATGAAATTTAATTATTCTTTGGGGACCCAGAATCTTCCATTTCAGTTTGACTATGAGTTGAGAACTCTTTCCTTATTCATATAACCTAAAATAAAGGTTCTGTTCTTTCCCTCTACCTAGGTGTTGACTTTTCAAGAAGAACAACTCATTTGCTTGATGAGAAGGCAGGCTGTGTATCTGCTGCTGTATCTGATGAGTCTGTGGCTGGAGACAGTGGTGTATATGAAGCTTCTGTTAAACAGTAGGTTTAAAGGCAGAAATATTTCCCTTTGTCAGAAAACAAAATTAACATTACATTCAAACATTTGGCTTGGTCTTCCCAGCAATTTCAGAACAAGTCAAATGAGGCAATAGATAGGGCAAGGAATATTAATTTAAAAATGGCACAGAAAAAATGACAACCAGGAGAACAAAGAGTCAGTGGAACAGAATAAGCATTCTCCTAGGTAAAATTGACATGTTTTTTAAAAAATCTGTGTAAATATGTATTAATATCAACACCGGAAAATATTCTCTGTGGACCTAATTTAAATTTTAAAATTGTACAGTTGAAGAGTTTGAGAGCTGACCAGTCTTCATTATGGAACATTTTAATATGTTTAGAAAATAATTAAGTATTGCAGATAATTTTTTTAACAAGACTTACTTATGCAGGCATTTATAATGGAGGGTACGTATTGCTTTAGTTTATTGGAAGACAATAAAAATGCAAATAATACACAATAATGTTAATGAACATAGTGAAAGTAATTCATTAATTTTAGCAAAGAAATAGAAGACAGAAAAAGGTTATTCCAATATTATTTATTGACCTAAAAATTCAAATGTAATCTTATATCCCAGTACAGTAATTTCAAATATATGAGATTATGTCTATATGTCTATACAAACTATTAGATTTTTATTACGTCTTCTCAAATTTCATTTGTGTAGCCAGACAATATGGAGAATCTTGTAAATTATTATGACCTTGAAGGATGGGGCCTTCAAATAAATTGCTGTTAGTGAGATAAATTTTAGCACTGTTTCCTAAATATCACACTTCAACAGCTTCAGTGTTCATGAGAAAATTCTTCACCACAAATTTATTTTTTGTGTAGTAAAAATAAAGCAATAATAATAATAATAATAATAATAATAAATAAAGTTCAAAAATTAAAATGTTGACCAGCATTTACCAACAACAGTCCTCAGGTATGTTTGACAATAATTCCCATACTCCCCAGTCAACAACAGTATTTCTATCATTGCTATTGATCTATCTTAAACTCTGTTCCCTAGGCCCAATAACAGTGAAGACGTTGCACGTAGTGAAGATGATACCACAATTCTGGAAACTGCTCAAGTTCAGATAGGGCTCCGGTAAGTCACCACATACATTAAGACAGTTTCTACTGACTGTTGTAAATACTTGGTGTCTGATGCAGGGTTTTATTTTTATTATTTTTTTATTTCATTTATTTTCTATCCCGCCTTTATTATTTTTATAAATAACTCAAGGCGGCGAACATACCAAATACTCCTTCCTCCTCCTATTTTCCCCACAACAGCAACCCTGTGAGGTGAGTTGGGCTGAGAGAGAGGGACTGGCCCAAGGTCACCCAGCCGGCTTTCATGCCTCAGGCAGGACTAGAACTCTCAGACTCCTGGTTTCTAGCCCGTTGCCTTAACCACTAGACCAAACTGGCTCTCCATTTTAACTTTGTTTTAAATCCCATCTTCTTAACTCCCATCTTCTTAACAGATATGATACGAAGAGCTCAAGCTTTGTGATCATTGTGGTGCAGTTACAAAATCTTCAGGCTCTTTCAATAGCCCCTGGTAGCAAAATGTAAGTAAAATGCTTTTTTGACTTTTGAAGTCTAGGGATTCATTATTAAGCATTTACCTTTCAGGAAATCAAAGTGCATTTATAACACTCAGGTTACAGGAAGTATAGATATCTGTTGGTCTGAATCTTCTTCCATCTCTGAGTGCTACAAATGTTGGCTGCTGGAATGTGTGTCCAGCCACCCATCTTCACCTGGATTACCCCTGCTCTCAAGAGCCTAATAGATGTCTGCTGGATAATTGGAGCACAAGATATGATTCTTTCTCAGCAAGGACAGGAATGAAAATGATGGAAATTTGCCTTGTTAACATGTTCTTTTCTTCCTTTTTATATTCCTGGAGTTTACTCATAATAGTTTTTCTTGAAGTCTTCCTTTGATTTTGTGGTTTATTCTGTAAAGGATGACTGCATATCCCTGGACCACATGAAAATGCATGCACTTTTTAAGTGGAAAAAACCAACAAATTTAAAACCAAATGTTCTCTCTCTCTCCCTGCAAAACCTCTTTCTTATTCTTCCATTCTCTTCTCAAGGATTCCTACTCTTTCTCTTCAGCCCAGAAACATACCATTTCCTTATTTCCTCAAACAAAAATAACCTTCTCTTCCACACATGCAGTTCACCTTGTCTGCTGTAATAGGAAGGTTTTTAAGCTTTGGGGTTTCATATTCCATGCCTCTCCACAGCGTCCGTCAAAAGGCAAGCAGGAAGGTGTGTCTGAATCTAGCCAAATTAAAACAGAGTGGATAGGGGAAATCACATCAGCTTTTTAAGCTTTTATATTCATTAAGTCAGGAGTATTTAGGCTTTTTGGCTTTTAATAGACTCCAAGAAATAACCTTTAAATAAAATCCATTTGATAGTGAGCAGCAAGTGAGCAGCAAATTTCTCCAGAAGGAGCTGACCTTAAACTGAACAAACTTTTGCGTCTGGTTTGAGATTTGTATGCTACCTGGAGACATTTTTAAGCATTCATTGTCTGAATGTCTGAGTTGTATTTGCATTTCAAAGAAAACACAGTTTCATTTTCTCATTTGAAGAGCAGAGCATGAAATGCAGCTTTTACTTGTTTCAGCCTAGATGGTTTAATCTGTACAAATATTGATATATTGTGAGAGCTACTATTTACACAGCAATATAATATAGGTCTGCTCCCCAACTTCATTTCATGCTGGAAAATATTGCACGAGCTTGAACAGAGATAGGAAAGCCACACATATTCATTGACATATGTTTTGTTTTGTTTTCACCTTTCCCTCTTTTGTTTTCAATGATACATGAAGAGTACTCCCGTATTGCTAAATTGTAACATGGAAAGAAGTATCCATACTAGGATTTGATGTAGATATAGCATACCTCTGTCATTATGACAATAACTGGGGGTAAAACCATTTGTTGTCTCTCATACAGTAAAAAGGTAAAGGTTCCCCCGCACATTTGTGCAGTCGTGTCCGACTCTAGGGGCCAGTGCTCATCTCCGTTTGTTAGCCGAAGAGCCAGCGTTGTCCGAAGATGCTTCCACGGTCATGTGGCCGCATGACGCGCGTGGAACGCTGTTACCTACCCACCAAAGTGGTACCTATTAATCTACTTGCATTTGCATGCTTTCGAATTGCTAGGTTGGCAAGAGCTGGAGCTAGTGCGGGAGCTCACTCCGCACACAGGGCTAGGGATTCGAACCTCCGAACTTGCGATCTTCCGATCAACAAGCCTGGCGTCTTACCCGCTGAGCCACCACATACAGTAGATATAACCAAATTCAAGTACTCCAGATAGATGGCTGTCTAGTCTCTACCTAAGCATATCCAATGAAGAGAAGCTCACCATTTCCCTGGGTAATTGGTATCAGAGATGAATTTCTCTTACTTGTTAGAAAGTTTTTCTAACATTCAGTCATAGTGTGCCTTCCTGTAACTTCAATTCATTATTCTGTATCCTGCACAGAGGGAAAATCCCTTTCAGCTATCTTTTCTCAAGCTCCTTCCAACTCACTTTCCTGATGGAACTTAGTTTCTAGTTCCAAATCATCTTCTTTGTCTTCTCTGAGCTGGTTCTAATTGAATCTTTATTAAAGTGTGATGCCTAGAATTCAGCACAGAAGATGGAGCCAGAAGAAAGTGGAATGATTACTTCTCATGATTTGGAAATTACACTTCTGTCGAAGCAGCCTAAAATTGCATTTGTCTTTCTTGCAGCCATATCACACTGCTGGATCATCTTCAGTTTGCAGTCAACTTTTTCAGAAGTCCTGTTAGCTTGCCTATATCTCTGCATTTAATTTTTGTTTTCTAAGGAATATACCCAGTTAAAACATGAAATAAGGTTCCTTCACTTCCTTCAGTATAATGGGATGCAGGGACTCATGCTACCTGAAGAGATTTTCAACTTCCATAGAATACTGTTGTAACAATTCTTTGCAGTATTGTTTATCCTGAGAAGTACTGGCAGGAATGGATCATTGTCAGTGGACTTGATAAGTTTTGGAAATTGTTCTGCCATGTTCCTGACCCTTGCTTCAGGCAGACAGCAGATGTCACAAGCTGATAGGTCAATTTGTCATACATTAATTTCAATTCCCTGTAGTGGTGAATCATTAACTACTGTGGCTCTTCTGGAGATTTATCCACAAGCCCCCAGAGAATGTGCTTTCTTGCTGTCCTCAAGAAAGGAGGAAAGTATTTTTTGAAAATTGCTCCACAATGCACCTCTTATTGTGACTTAGGAACAAGGCTGGTAGAGTTGCTACAATCACACAAGCATTGCTGTTATTGCTGTTGAGGATGGCAGTGATGCTGTCATCTGTCAATGACAAGAGCATTGTGGGGGTGAGGCAGGAACTTTTCCTTCCTTTCTCAAAGGCCAGACTCTCCAGGTCATAAAATTTAGCCCACTCACATACTGTAAAAAGGGCATTTGTGAATGTGAAGAAAATAGGAAATAATGGAAAGTCAAACCGAGTGCATCAATGGGGAAAGGGAGCAGCTTATATTTCTTAGAAGTTACAACTCCCTGGTTGATGTCTCCCATCATCTCCTCATCCCTTTCACTGTGTTTGGTTCCAGGTTTAACCTAGAGTCAACATTCCTATTTTCAGCTGGAGGAGGAAGAGCTGGAAGCTCTGGTTTCTCCAATGTGACTGGAAGTTCTTTTAGAAGATTGATATTCCTTTGACACTCCAAAAAGGACATTATTGCCAGATGAAATTCTGTTCTCTCCAGCAGTCAAAGCAGAAATGGCCTTTGAGGCAGACAGCTCTACAGCCAGATGGGGGAGTGTAATCTTGCAGCTGGCCAATTGGAGTTTAATAGATTGCTAACCTTCTGAAAACAACTCCATGTGACATAAAATGTTTGCATTGGAGTTTTTCTTCTGTTTTCCAATGAAAACACCAGTTTCCTGCTGGATGACCTAGATCCAGCTTCAGCCTGCCTCACCATGTCCTTCTGTTGTGTGGATATGTCTTCAGTCTTCATGACAAGAGGACCATCTCGGAGCTGGGGCAAGCAGCCTGTGTGGATAAGCACTTTGGCATCCTACATGCCAGAGTTACATCCTTCCTTTCTTTTAGGGATCCATCATCGTATCTCCTGTTCTTTTTTTCTTTCCCTGAATGCTCAGTCTGTTTTATCTGTGACTGTTTCTGAATTCAAGTGGTGCAGAAAGCGTGCTTCATCTCTTGCTTCTGGCTGTTGTTCTCATCCACTGGGCTTGTTCCTTTGTTTGCCTTGCTTTTGGAGAGCTGTGTCCACTGTATGTCTATGAAGGTTCTCAGTCATCCAGGTGGAATTGTCTGTAGCTTGAATCATGTCAACTGGATTTCTGTTTTCTCAGTGGAAACGTTTCGCTCCTTGGATAAGGAGCGAAACGTTTCCACTGAGAAAATAGAAATCCAGTTGACATGATTCAAGCTACAGATGTGTCCACTGTAGTGCCTCCTCTCTTTGAACTCATAAATCTTCATCCTTCCTCATCAACAGATGGATCTGTGGTTCCAGTCCTTTGCCCCCTAGCCTCTCTTTATGACCTTGCATTTACTTCAGTTATATGCCAGGCCATTTTTCGGGCAGGAAGACAAACATATTGCAAGCATTTCTACTCACAATTTCAGCCTCTTGTCCCTTCACCTTCACTTTTGCTTCTTAGGATGATAACACCAGTGGAAGCTGTTGATTTCTTCTTCTTTCCTTCTCAAGCTTTCAGATTAGCTAACCCACCCACTGTTGATTTAGTGGGAAAATTTGTTAGGGACTGAACTCCTTCCGAACTCCCCCAGCTTGCTAAGTCTCCCTGTTTGCTCCCTCAGTGAGCTCATCCTCTGGAACAAGGCACCAGGCTGCTTTATATGCCTCTTACAAATTCTGCTTCTTCTGCAGGAAGGCACTTGTACCTGTCAGGACACACACCTTGCAATCAGCATTTGTAATTTGAAATAAATAAGAAATAATGGAAACTCAAACTTAGTGCATCAGTGGAGGAAGGGAGAAGCTTATGTTTCTTTGAAGTTACAACTCCCTGCCAGATGTCTCCCATCACCTCCTCATCCTTAATTGGGAAAAACATGTTTATGTCATTTCTAAATGTGTATAATATGGAAAGACGCTTCGTGGTGTGAATTTAGGTTATCTTTCTATTATTTTTCTTCTTACCTTTAGATATTTTAGACTTGCGCTCCTCCCACCTTCAACTGACATCAGCTGTCTATTCCGTACAAAGATCCATCCTGCTACTGAACCTCTTTTATTTAGTGAGATGTTCAGAGCAGTTATTTCCCAGGCAGCCTTGCAGCAGAAAACTTTGAGAGTAGATATCTGCTCTCTCAGTAAAAGTCACCAGGAAGAATGTCTAGTAAGTATTCTTTATTATGATGACTGGCTTTATCGTGATCTTCCCCCCCCCCCTTTTCTTTTTTTTATTTTTGTAGGTGGATAAGAGTCTTTTGAGCAATGTATTAGCAATCTTTATAGGACTGAGCATAGCAAACTTTGATATCGAGTGATTCTTCTTGCCACTTTCATGGGGAAAAGAGTGCAGGTATTCCTCGACTTACGACCATTCGTTCAGTGACCGTTCAAAGTTACAACGGCACTGAACAAGTGGGGGTTACGATCGGTCCTCAGAGTTCCAGCTGTCCCAGCACCCCCACGGTCCCATGATCGCGATCTGGGTGCTTGGCAACCCATTCGCACTGATGACCGGTTGCCAAGAGCCCTGCGATTACGTGATTTCCATTTGCAACCTTTCCTGCCGGCTTCCCCAGAAAGTCAAAGGGGAAGCTGGCAGGAGGATCACAAGTCGCTCAGGTAAGTCTTCCCCACCCGCGCACCCTCCCCCAGCCCCTCTGTGCTTGTGCTGGCCACTCACACTCCCCCGCACACCCTCCCTGACCCACGGCACCTCTTGCGCATCCTCCCCAACTCATGCTGCTCCCCCATGCACCCTCCCCCACCTGGCTGTGCCTCTCACACACCCTCCCCAACCTGGCTGTGCTTCTCACACACCCTCCCCAACCCTCCCCCACCTGGCAACAGTCACTTACCTGCCTGCGGGCCTGGGACTTCCAACTTCCTGCCGGTTTCCCCACTGACTTTGATTGTGGGAAACCGTCAGGAAGCTGCCCCACCTAACAACTGTGGGATTCAGTTAACGACAGTAACCAGGACTGCAGGGATTGCCGTCACTAAGTGATGCAGTTGCTCTATAACGCCGCGTCACTTAGCGATGGAAATTCTGGCCCCAATTGCGATCGTAAGTTGAGGAGTACCTGTAGCAAATTGGAACTATACTTCCTAATGATTTAAATAGCAAAGTCTTAGTGTAAATATTGCAGCAGGTGGTACAAATGTGACTTTCCCCCCTTGTAGCTAATGCTTTATTTCCTATACTATGTTTTGCACTGTTTGTAGGCCTACACTCAGCACTCCTCTGCAGAACACCGTTCCAATGCTGCCATGTTTTAGATACTCCTTAAAAAATCCGTTCTTCCTTTTTTGGGCCTTTTCTACCAACCACTCGGTTCTATTAATATTTTTAGTCCTTTTAATAACTAGTTTCCTAGCACTGTTTTACAGCATTAACTCTTTCTGGGATTTATGCAAATGAGAAATGGTATACAAATATTTAAATGAATAGAAATAATTGAATTTACTTTCCTGCCCCATTAACTTGAGAGGCTGAAATGCTTGAATAGTTTTTCACACTCAAGATAATGAAGGAAGCACTTCTTATGCCACTGCAGAGAAAAACTGCAATGCTTTGGTTGTTACAGGTCTCATTTAAATGAAGAAGAGAGAAGATAAATACTTTCTTTGTGGGTTTCATGATGCAATTTCCTGAGTTAATATTTATTATGGTGAATCTTTTCAAAGAGCAGTAAAGAAATACAATGTGGCCAATTGAAAATCCATAAATTCCATCCATCCATAACTGTGCTTAATTTATTTGAAAGTATCTTAGAATGACTGTGGTCCATGGAACTTATGGTTACTACTTCTGAGAAGAGTTCTTTCACTGAGTGTCAGCCAGGAAATTTAACAATCCCATGCTGGGGATTTCCCTTGCGGGGGCATTGAACCTAGGACCTCATGCATGCAAAGCATGTGTTTGACTTCTGTATAAGCTCAGTGGCAAAGGTGCATGCAGAAAAATTGTCCATTTCCTGTATGTAATGTTATCCTGGTTAGAAGCTATTTTGAAGTTATTTTTCTTAATATTCTTCAAGTTATTATTACTCCTGCCCAGTAGACGATAGTAAAATGGAAGTGTAATTATTAATAACTTCAGACATTGACAGAGTGTAAAGTGACAGTGCCCGAGGCATTTTTATACAATAAAGCTATCAAAGACTCTAGATATGAGCTTAAATTTTCCTTTCTTGCATATAAAGCCACTTTTTTCCTCATGAAGAAGATGGACTGAGGCCAACTATATTTTGCCTCAGGCATCAACCTAGCCAGTGCTTTCTCCTGCATGAATCTATTACACTGATTAGATTTATAGAATATAACTGACTTTTTTCTTTTTGAATATATATTGTAGGTCTGGTCTTTAATTAACCAAATTATCTGTTTATTTTTTTAAAAAATATATACCCCTTAAACTTCCCTTTTAATTCATATTGAGCAACAAGCAAGAACAATAAAAAACCTTTTTAGCAAATAAAATCATGGGATAAATATCTATATCACAATCTTCTTGGTTTTCCACCTGCAACTCCTGACTACTCTCTTGGCATTTAATGCTTTACATTCTTTTATCTTACAAGCCAAGGACTCTTGTGCCTTTAATCTCTCAAGATTTATCACGAACCAGAATTACCTTAACACTTGTGCCAACTGCTCCAACTAAATCCCATCCATCTTCCCTCTTTCTTTATCTTTGTGCTTCCCTCTTCCCTTTTCATTTTAAAACCTGTTTCTGCAATTTCCCTCTTGAGAGATAGAGGAATCCTATTCATGGGGCTTTTATGGAATGTCCACCTCACACATTACGTTATAAACGTAATAGAAAAGGTCACTGTGCATCATGTGAAAAGTCTTCCTTACCTAATAACTATAAAACTTAGCTGCAATGTTATTTGACTTCAGTTTCAATATTCATTCTAAATGCTGTATTTTAATCCAAAAGATATAAATGTATAATTGAAATTCTTAATAATTCTGAGATTAAAAGGCTTTTGAGAAATCAAAACAAAATCATTTTTGACTGCTAAAACTGTACAGAAACATTTCAGTGGTTTCATTTGTTTTTCATGAATTAAAATTCTACAACAAATACATAATGCCTTGTAGGGTGGAACTCAGATAAGCCTGGGAGATGTATCCTTTTCACATGAGATGTCTACTCTGTGGTATAATTTGCTGGCTTCTAAGCAGACTGTTGAAAAAGGGAATACGAAGCCAAAGAAGTCTTCTGTCTTTGTAGCAACCAATCCATCACCTGGTTCCTTGGTAAGTTGATTGCTAGAAAAAACAGTGGCACCAGTCAAATAGTTGTGCTACATGATTATATATAGCCTCCAGTTGCTGTACAGGTCTCGCTGTTATGAATAGAAGTATAATTAGGCTTTTAAAATAAATTATTGCTTCCACTTGACTCTTCCTGCTAGCAAGAATAGCTAAAGAAGCAATGATTATTATAAATGAATTACTAACTCTAGTTTGTGAGGAGAGTAATAAGCCAGAGTTCTTTGTTAGAATAAATTGCTAAAAAACAGAAGCAAATGCAATCAAGCTTTATATACAGCTTCTTCACAGGAAGAAGGAACAGCACACTCATCCTAATGTTCAAACGTTATTGGCTGGAATGGGAGAGAATCACGTGTAAAGTGCATATTACCACGTTAAACTTTTTTTGTTAGTAAACTACTTTGTTCACCTGTGTAGTGTAGCAGTTAAGGGGCTGGAGAGGACTGGGGAGACTCAGTCGTTTTCAAGTCCATTGTCAGCCATGGCAACTCACTGGCTAATTTTGGGCCAGTCATTCTCTTTCAGCCCAACCTACCTCACTGTGTTGTTGTGGGGAAACATTGGAAGAAGGAATGCTATGCATGCCACTGTTTCTAAAGGAAAGATGAAATATCAATCAATCAATCAATCAAATAAATCAATAAATGGAAAGTGATGAAATATAACTGCTCTTCCTAAATGCTGTCTTTCTGATTATTTTTTTTACAGAATGTAACATTCATAACTATGTATGGTCTATTTATGGTCTACCATCTTTTCCCCATTCTATCCTCATTCTTCTTGAACTTGAGCACCTATTCTGAACTACTAAATGTAGCTTAGTAGTTCATTTATATCGGGCTCCAAATCAGTGAATATATTTTTCTCTGTCTGTTTCCTATGAATGATAGGGAGTGAAAGCATGCATCTTTTACCTGGAATAACTATCCAACCAAATATTGTTTTGAGAACATGCACGTGCAAAATCCAGTGCATATGAATCTCATAATATAGACTATTTATTTATTTAATTTATTATTTAAATTTGTATCACCGCCCATCTCCTCCACACCTGGGGACTCTGGGCAGTTCACAATAATAAGATAAAAATATAAAATTACAGCAACAATAATTTACATATAAAATCCAAACAAAAAGATGTTAATAATAAGGCAGGTTTCATGGCACCAGCCACTCCCAAGAGGAACTATTAGCATTCCCGTCCCAAGTTAGGCGGCAGAACCAGGTCTTCAGGTCTTTCCGGAAGGTCGGGAGTGAAGAAACTCGCCTCAGCTCCAGGGGCAAGATATTCCAAAGGGCGGGTGCTACTGCAGAGAAGGCACGCCTCCTGGATCCCGCTAGATGGAACTCTTTTGCCGATGGGATCCTTAGCATGCTCTCTCTGCATGACCGAGTGGGGCGGGTCGATGTTCCGGGGATGAGACGGTCCCTCAGGTACTCAGGTAACCTGGTCCCATGCCATGTAGGGCTTTAAAGGTGATAACCAACACCTTGAATTGCACCCGGAAGCAAACTGGTACCCAATGCAGCTCGCGCAGCAGAGGTGTTACATGGGCCAATCTTACAGCACCCATAACTGTCCGTGCGGCCGCATTCTGGACCAGCTGAAGCTTCCGGATACTCTTCAAGGGTAGCCCCATGTAGAGCGCATTGCAGTAGTCTATATGGGAGATGACAAGGGCATGAGTGACTGTTCGGAGGGCATCTCGATCCAGGAATGGGCGCAACTGGCGCACAACCTGAAGTTGCGCAAAGGCCCTCCTGGCCACGGCTGCCACCTGCTCTTCAAGCAGGAGACGTGAGTCCAGGAGGACCCCCAAGTTCCGCACCGGCTCTGAATGGGGCAGTGCTACCCCATCCAGGACCAAAGATGACAACTTCCTGGAACCCGAGAGGCCATCATTCCACAGTCACTCTGTCTTACCAGGGTTCAGCTGAAGCCTTTTGTTCCCCATCCAGACCCCCACAGCCCCCAGGCACTGAGAAAGGGCATTGACTGCATCACTTACTTCACCCGGGATGGTGATATACAGTTGAGTATCATCCGCATATTGATGATACCTCATCCCATGGTGATGGATGATCTCACCCAGCGGCTTCATATAGATGTTACAGGAGAGGGGAGAGCACCGAACCCTGCGGCACCCCACATAAGAGGGGTCGTGGGTCGGATCTCTCCTCACCGATTGGGAACGGCCCTGTAGGAAGGAGGTGAACCAGTGTAAAACTACCCCGCCCACCCCCAACTCCCTGAGCAGTCCCAGAAGGATACCATGGTCGATGGTATCAAAAGCCACCGAGAGATCTAAGAGAGCAAGGATGGATGCACTCCCTCCATCCCGCCCTCGCCAGAGATCATCCATAAGCGCGACCAATGCAGTCTCCATCCCATATCCCGGCCTGAAACCTGACTGAAAGGGGTCTAGATAATCTGCTTCCTCCAGGATCCTCTGAAGCTGCAGTGCCACCACTTTCTCAACCACCTTTCCCAAAAAGGGAAGGTGGGAGACAAGACGAAAATTGTCCGGTACAGTAGGGTCCAGGGATGACTTCTTGAGGAGGGGGTGCACCAGCGCCTCCTTAAAGGCCGCCGGGAACACTCCCTCCCCCAGAGATGTATTAATCATCCCCTGGACCCAGCCACATGTCACCTCCCTGGCCGATTTTACCAGCCAGGAAGGGCACGGATCTAAATGGCATGTGGTGGCATTTCCAGTTCGGAGGATCCTGTCCACTTCCTCAGGTCCAACAGGATCAAACAGTTACCAGATAATAGGGCAAGTACGCTCGCCTGGCATCTCCTCAGACTGTGCCCCACGCTTAGAGTCCAACTTAGAATGAATCCGAGCGATTTTATCCTGCAGATGCTCTGAAAACTCTTCCGAATGGCCCTGTAATGTTAAAGTATTTGGTAAAGGGATTCTATGTAGAATCAAGCGAATGGTATTTCTACACTATGAATCTAGCCTGGAAAGTGGAAATTTCCAAGTCCCTCTGTTGCAAGCACGTTTCCATAACAAAAAGCTCATAAACAACAGGTGCTGTTCTAGCCAAAACATTTGAACGTTATCAGTCCTTTCCCCATGAGAATAGTGTCTCGAGGGAAAGCCAATATGCAACACCGCCACCCCATGGCGGTTTATAGTAAGTACAACTGTTGCTAGAATGTTAACCTGAAAAGTAACCTTAGCCCATTTTAGCCAATCAGAATTGTGTACCATGGGTATAATTCAGCTATGAACCATGGGTATTCATCTCACTTACGTTTTTCCTATGCTTCTTCTATGTAGACTGCTATCTACATGTACTTTGTATCTGAACTGTAACTATGCCTGGTCTTTGCACAGACCATGATGTTTTCTTTCCATTCTGGTGATGGAACTCTACGTATGCTTTGCTTTTTCCTTTTTGCAATGGGTCACTGATTGAACCCGGCCCAAAAGAGATTTGGTAATCTTGAACAGGGCCGTCAGATGGCATTCTGCGGATGCAATAAGGGCGGAGAAATTCCCAATTTTAAACTGGAATATCAGTTGTAAGATCTGGGTTCATGATTTGTAAATGTCAGTTACTTATATACTGTAACTTGTTGCTTTTGCCAACAATATGTGAATTAGAACTTAGTCTTTACTGATCTGTATGTCACAGTATATTTTTGTTTTAGTTTCTAGAAATATTTTTCTAATTACTTTAGTCTTGCCTATGTCATTTTTGGAAGGGATTTTATTTATTATATTTAAATACTAAGTTTTGTTATAGGGTATAATGAATTTTGTTATAATATGTAATGAATTCTAAGATGACGTCATGCAGCAACTCAAGGTTTAAATCAGCTTTGAGTGTTTCGTGATGTAATCCTACTATCTGTAGATACTTGTGTGCGTGTTAAATTTAGTCTGAAAGAAGGCCCTGATATAGCAGCTTTGTGCTTTTGCTGGGCTCAGTCCATGTACATAACCATTGGTAGACTAGGAGTATTACTGGCATTACTTTTAACAACTCAGTATATTTTAGTACAAGTTTTCCATGTCTTTGTTAGGATGCTGTCTCAGCATTGTTGGAAAGGACATCAGCTGAGCTGCAAGCTGTAGAACAAGAATTGGCAGAGAAGGAGGAAGAAGAGGAAGAGGAAGAAGCACAGGATACACAGGAAAACCAAAGTTGTGAGGAAGACTGGTAAGCTGAGCTCTTTTTATTTATTGGTTGTTTACAAAATAGCATTTAAAAATACAAAGCATAAAACAAAGTAAAATACAGAAAATGTTGCTTGCCATCTGCAGTAGGTAGGTAAGAAAGATAGAAAGAAAACCTATTATTCCTTACACAATTTGGGGAAGAATGTTTTTTCTGCTATTTTGTTTAGCAACAAACAAAAGTAAAGGGAAAGGTTCCCCCCGCACAGTTGTGCAGTCGTGTCCGACTCTAGAAGTACAACACAAATATTATTTTATAAGGAGAGCAACAAGGAAAATAATGAATTATATATTAGTTTACTGTGGCCTTGCAAATGCTCCTTCGAACGTTAGTTTGTATGCAGCTTGGAGCATGGAGCCATGTTGTTGGCCCCAGCCCAATGCTCTGGTTCTCTGTGTTCATGTCTCAAAGGATGCAGCCTAGTGAATGTGCATAGGCATTTACCTCAAGTAAGGAGAGCATGTGTTCAGCAGGCAAACATGCCAGCAACATATGGACCATATGAGAGAAGGATGAACTGGGGATGGACCCTCTCTATATTTTTGCTTTCTCCTCAGATGATTTCATCATGAGGGCAGTCCTTCCTCTTTTCATAAAAATTAAAGAACCCTTTTCTTTTTTTAAATATAATTGTGTACTAAGAATTTTAATTACAATAGTAAAAACGAATACAAACTAAACTTAGAGAAAGAGGAGATAATGGGAAGAAAGGATAAAAAGTACAGGAAAAAAAGAAAGAAGAAAAAGAAAAGAAAGAATATAATAAAGAAAAAGAAAATAAATATATAAAAAGTAACTTCCAACCTTCATCACAACAAGAATAAACAAATTTAATAACTCTTCACCCCCTATAAGATTAAACAAATATCTCTTCATCCCATATCCCATCCCTTATCTATACGCAAATCCGTAAAACAAACTTTTCAATCCTGGTAACAGCAGAAAGTCCATAAAGGTTGCCAGAACATTGCAAAAAAAGTCTTATTTTAACCTTGATCAAATAAACCAACGTTATATTCCTTCATTTTACTTCTAACAGTCTTAATCTTTAATTCAATCAAATACTGTCATAGGATTCAATTTCTCTTCAGTTCTTCTTTATCCCATCTCACAGATTGCTTCAACGCTTTAACAGGCCTCTTTTGTAAATTCAAGAAAACATTTTCCATGTCACTCTCTTGGTTTATCATTTGTATTCCCCTTTTAATTTTTAAAATTTCAGCCAGTTTCGTTTGTATATCCAGTAATGATTTTCCAAATCATTCTCTTGGCTTGTTATTTGTAGTTCCACATTCTGTACTTCCTCTGTCTTGTCAGATAAAATTTGTTCCACATCTGTCATTCCTTCATTAACATATTTTAGACATAGTCTATCCATAGAAGCAGACATAGTTAGTGTTGATATTGTAGTTACTAATTTTTGGCTCCATTCTTTAAAGATCTCCTTTAATATTTCAGATGTTCTAACATTTTGTGTCGTTTTGTAATTCCTAGTATTAACAGACATCAAGAACAGGCTTGTATTTTTTTTTCTGCTTAAAATCTTTAGTCCCTCTAGTGTCCAGTTTCTAAAATCATCACTTATCATTTGTTATGACTTGCAATATTTCCATGCATACTTACAATTTGTATGCAGTTACATATTCAAAATAAGAAAAAAGGGTATATGGCAGGTGCAGAAGTTTAATTCCAGTTGATTCAATCCTTCTGTCCTTCCTTTTACTTTAAAGTTGTTAATAAGGCCCCAAAAGGTGATTGGGGTACAATTAGCCAGGTGAGACATTTCCACAGATGAATGGATACCCTGACTTTCTAACCTCCTTGAGAGGGAGATGGGGGGATATAAATATGATAGATGATAGATAGATAGACAGACAGACAGACAGACAGACAGACAGACAGACAGACAGACAGATATTGTTGTTTTATCTATTTTCAATATCCATGTGCCCCTCTAAGTGGCTATGTGGAGGGGAAAACTTATAATCTTGAATATCAAATTAACAAAATATCAAATTTACTTTGCTTTTTTATTATATTCTAGCAGAGTAAATTAATAACAGATCCTTCTGCTTTTCTCAGAGCAGAGAATACTGAAACCATAGAAGTGTTTTAGTAGAATTTTATCTCTGGCCAAAATAAATTGTTGATTATGTTACATTATTGGTATGGATGTTGGGTTCCAAATATGCTGGTATTTTTCTTCCAAATACTTTAGCAGTTCAAGGGTATATTTGTTCTCACAGGCTAGGAATGCTGGCAGAAGTATCCAGAGAAATTGTGAATGAAGAAGAGAACAATATTAAAGGGACAGAAGAAGACAGATGCACAGATAGCAAGAGATTAAGCTCTAATTTGGAACAGGCACATGGAACTGAACATGAGAAAGACAGCAACTTTACAGAAGTGGATCTCAACAAACAAACAGTAGTATCCCCAATACTGGTGAGTATTTTAAATTATATTTCCTACATGGCCCAGGATATCTTTTATAGTTGAGCATAATGTTTGTCATGGCAAACTTCTTTAAAAGTTTTCAGTTAAATGTACAAACTTAGTGTAGCATGTGATATATGTAGTGATTTTGAATTAGTACTTTACAGACTTGAAAATGTTTTTGTTTGGATAGTACAGAAAACAGAAGCAGCAGAGAAAAAAAAGGTCCTTACAGCAGCTGTAGAAAAATATTCAGCTTGCTAGTTAACATTTAATGCTTATTTGTTCGATAATTCATGTTTAATAATGGATGTTTTAAATATTTAATAGGTTATTTAATGTTTAAATTATACTAGCATACACACTTAATATTTTTATTTTTGCAATTGTTTTGAAGTTTTAATAAAGAGGGCTGAGCTCTTAAAAACAATGCTGGAAGTGGTGTGTGCGTGTGTGTATGTGTGATGGATGGATGGATGAATCAGGTCGTTTCCAGTCCATGTAAATTTTGCATATGTTCATTTATAAATCTGTTATGCCCTGTCTCCTCATTAATCTGCAATTTTTAAAAATAATCCATATAAAAATCTGTATTTAAATATTTATATTTGTCTATATTTTTCTCAAAAAATACATATTTTATATGATTTGGGTTTTTTTTAAAGCCTGGAATTTGGATCTGCAAATCCAATGTTTAGAAAATTATGGAAACTGAAGGATTAGTACCTTTCAGTCCACACATTTCACCAGAAGGTGTGAATCAATATGTTTCTCTTCAAATATACGCTAAGCACAATGCTCGGGCATTCAGTATATTAGAGGCCTAAGCACTGATATTTAATCCAAGAAGCAGATTAAATAATTTAAAATATTGCTATCAATTTGAAAAGTGTGCCCCCCAAATTAAATCAAACAATATATATGAAGATTTTTTTAAAAGTTTAATAGAGTAACTATAGCTGGCAGACACCATTATAAGGGGCGCGGTGGCTCAGCGGGTTAAACCGCTGAGCCGTTAGTCTGCCGACCATAAGGTCGGCAGTTCAAATCCACGTGGCGGGGTGAGCTCCCGTCACTAGCCCCAGCTTCTGCCTACCCAGCAGATCGAAAGCTAATGGCAAGTAGATGAATGGGGACCACTCACGTGGGCCAATTTGCTGGCGTCCTTTTTGGAGGGTCGCCCTCAGACCAAGAAGAGCTGGTGATTCCCGTAGATGGCGGCGGAGAACGGCAGAGGACGGCGGATCCCGAAAATAACAACTTCCTGGACGTCAGCAGCCGGCTCAGAAGCAAAGGTTTCTGGGACATGTAGTCCGACCTGCGGATGAAGAGCCGGTTCCCTCACCCCTTCCCTAACGTGCGGGTAAAATGTATGATGTCAATGAATGTAAGCCGCCTAGAGCCCTCCACTTAGGGAGGGGATAGGTGGGGTATAAATACAATAATAAATAAAAAATAAATAAATAAATTATAGGAAGAGGTCTTCCCTTCTCTCACATGAAGGAACAATTTCTAAGATGGTGCCTGGCTAGAAATTCAGAAGCTGCAATTTCAACACATCAAGATCCAGTGAAGTATAGTTGTTAAGAAATTGGATTTGGAACAGGGAAACTGGGAAATCCGGTCTCCACTTCACAGTACCTACTTGGCAACTTTTGGCCAGTCATTCTTTTTCATCCAAATGAACACACAAACTTGTGGAGACAAACGTAGGGGAAATCCCTATGTATATCATGTTAGACTCCAAAGAAAATATAGGTTGTAAATACAATATATAAAAATACATAAATAACTCAAAGATTACAGATATTGTTATATGCATTTGCAGATTTAATTAAATAAAATATTTATCATTAATTAAGAATTCTTGAATTGGGTAACAGTTATAGTATTCCCTTAACAGTATTCCCTGCCATGATGAAATTGATTAAGGATGCAAGGATTCATATGTAAAGTTCCTGGTTGAGTTTTGTACCTTTCAATATCCATAGTTATAAATATAAATATATCTATAATTATAAATATTCCAAAAGTGGAAGACTCAAAGAACCAAAGTCATTCAAAATATGAGGTAAAGGTAAAGGTTCCCCCCGCACATTTGTGCAGTTGTGTCCAACTCTAGGGGCCGGTGCTCATCTCCGTTTGTTAGCTGAAGAGCCAGCATTGTCCGAAGATGCTTCCACGGTCATGTGGCCGGCATGACATGTGCGGAATGCTGTTACCTACCCACCGAAGTGGTACCTATTAATCTACTTGCATTTGCATGCTTTTGAATTGCTAGGTTGGCAAGAGCTGGGGTGAGTGCGGGAGCTCACTCCGTCACGGGGGGGGGGGGGCGCTAGGGATTCGAACCTCTGAACTTGTGATCTTCCGATCGACAAGCCTGGCGTCTTACCCGCTGAGCCACCACGCCCCATCAAAATATGAGACCAGCATGTTAATGGAAAGCTGATGTAAATGCTACGTTTGCTGCATTTTCCATGCAGCATTTTTATATTGTTAACACTGCAAAGTCTTTATACAGATTATATACACATGGACATAGCAAACAACTCAGAAAGTACTGTTTAGGAATAAGTAATGAAGCGGATTCTTTAAAGCTAGAATCCTAATCAATACTATGTTGCATATTTAAGTATAACGGGTATTTTAGCAAGAAAGCTTAAATGTACTGTATATCATTTGACTTTCTTTGAAAATACATGGTTATTGATAGCTTCTTCTTGAAGTCATTTGATTAAGCATGTGCTCGCTCTGATCTTGAATTACATGAACATTAACAGAAGACATTGGATGCTGCTTCTACAGTATAATGGAAAACACTTGAAAAGTTTAGAAGTCTAATTCAACAGTTCAGATTAGTTTTGTCAAGCTGTTTCTTTGGGAAAGGCTGTAGTCAAAGGTAGAGTTCACGTATTCATACAAAAGGTCCTACATTCAATCCATGTGCAGCCTAGTGAAGATTTCTGCAGGAAAGCCTGGATAGCCATTGCCGGTTACTCTAGATCAGGGGTGGGCAACGTCAGGCCTGCGGGGCTCCCACCTGCAAACCCCGCCCCTTCCACGCAATTGGCTCCCGCCCTCAAACCCCGCCCCCAGTGCTTGTGATTGGCTCCAGCCCAGAAACTCCGGGCCCCGGTCCGTGGAAATCCCAGAAACCCCACCCCCCACCCCCCCGGTCCCCGGTTATAAATATCCAAATGGCCCTTGGCAGAAAAAAGGTTCCCCACCCCTGCTCTAGATGAAAACCCCAAAGCCCCAGCTGGCATGTCAATGGCAAGGGATGTTGGGAGTTGAGTTCAACAGCAGGAAGTCTACAGATGCCATGCTATGATGCTGAGCAAGGGAGTCCAGTTGCTTTCTATGTTGTTATATTTATTTGTGTTTTTTTTATAAGTTTTATTGAGTTTTAAAATACATATTAAGAGCTAATACAAAAAAAGAAATAGAAATACAAAGTAAGAAAAAAGAAAAGAAAAAGTGAAGTCAAAAAAATAACAAACAAAGAAAATATAGAAAATAGATGTCCTCCAATTTATCCTTGAACTTTAAGTACAACAATTAACTTTAAATGTTAGTCCTTCATACAATACACAGGAACTTTTCTTTGTCATATACCCTATGATTTCTATAATCCAATCTTCTGTTCTTCATATAGGTTTCGCCTTTCTTGATATCTTCCAACAATCCATCTCTGGTTTCTACTCCTTGGAATAGTAATCAAATGTTCATTGTTGCATCAATTAAATGTTTTCCATTTGCTCTTTCCATTTTTACATCTATATTTATATCTTCAATAAAGTCCAATTAGTATAACAAATAAAGGCCTTATCTACGTCTAATAAAATACAATATATTCTGTTCATATTATGACTATATATTCCATTAATACATAATCTAACATATTACATAACATAATACATAATATAGCAAAAATGCAAAACCTAACATAACATATAACCTAATACATACAACATATTCTTGTAATAACCTACATTCTAATTCCATCTCATCATCTCATTGTCTTCTCATAAATGCATCTCCAGAAAGAGTAATATATAATATCAACATATTTATATTTATAATCTTGTATCTTATACTTAAAATATCATGTTTTTATGCATCTATACAGTTTCTCATATCTGTGCTTACTCTGTGTACAATACCAGATCCGCATTTTCATTAACCTTGCATTCCAAATCAATATCAATAAATCTCCTGTTTAGGTTATGCCAATATCACAATATGCAACTTGTTTATTTCTATAACTCATGTGGGATGTCAAAATGTTTATTTTGCCATATCTATCAATTTGCATATTAAAATCTTCCTGTCTCAGCTGCCACAATGTATTTATGCCCAAACGTTTAATAGACCACTTCCTGTAAAATATCATAATCTTCTTCTGTACCAATACATTCAAAGTCCTCTTTCTCTGTTTCTCTACTGGTTCAAAAGGTCTTTCCTCTGTTTCTAAATCTGTCCCTTGTATCTTCTGTTCCTGAGCCACCAAAACTATTAATATACGTTCTATGGATTTCTTAATTTGCAAAATTTTTTTGCTGGTTTCTTCCTTAAAATCCTGAAGTGCTGTGAGAAATGCCATTCTACCTACACCCCCGCCTGATTGTATTTGTTGTTCAAACCGTAATCAGCTGCCGTAACCAAAACAAAGAATTTTCTCAGGGAGCAGGGAACAGCTGTTCTATTATTTATCAATAATGTCTATTTCTTTAAGTGAGAAAAGCTTTTAAAGTAAAAGATGAAAAATTCCACAGAGCAGTATTTCAAACAGTTTGTAAAAGGAAAGATGAAAATATATTCCAAATGAGAGATAGTCCTTTCTAAAAAAAAGTAGAAAAATAAAAAGGTAAAGAGGCAAATCTCTATACTTTATTCTTTATTCTTCTTTATTCTTCAGGCTGCAAGCTGCTTAACCCAAACAAACAATTTCTCAAAAGTCAGTTAGTTTGTCGAGTGAGAAATACCAACAAAGTCTCTTAAGTCCCAATTTCTCTGATACAAAAGAAAGGCAGAAAAATACAAACTTGTTCACTATGTTGCCAAAATAAAATCTATCAAACTTCCACCAAAATTAATTATAGCAAAGAAAACACAAAATTAGCCAACATTTTGAACGAAGTCCAAAGATAAATTTTAGATAATAAAAATGTACTAATCTAAAAAAGAAAACTAATGTAAAGTGGTCTAAAAGCTGGCTGTCACTCTTGTGTCTCCCGAGAGACAGACGTTCTCTGCAGAGCTAGGATTCTCCTTTGGCCATTCCACTGCATTCACCCCCGTTCCTCTCCGCGGTGGAAACAACAAAGAAAAACAGGAGTGGGCAATTACAATGGCTCTGTGAGCAATCTTCTGGTTCCCCCTTCTCCAGGGGGAAACTTCAGTGGTCTGTAGACCCCTGCAAACAAGATAGAAAGTTAGCCAGGTCTCAGAGCTCAGAGCTCTGAGAAACTCTGACTTGTCGAGCTGCCAGCCAGGCTTGGAGTGTTTTATTTGTATATTTATTTGTTAACAGCTATTTTTTCCCCAGTAGTAATTTCATCACTTCTGAATAAGACAATGACATTCCTAAAAGCACATGGTAATCACTACTTAAAAGAAATCCTAGTTTTAGTTTTAAATGGACAAGGGATTTGTTTCTTTAGAATGAACTCATTTTCAGAATCCTGAAAAGTTTTTTCCAGTAGCAAACCCACAAACATCTAGAGTGAGGTTAGTATAGGTCCGAAGCCTTCAATAAGAAATACGAATCTATGGCTATAAAAAAGGTGCAATGTGGTGTTTTAGCCAGCAAAATATACAATGTGTCCCAAATGAAAGAAAGAATCTCATTCTGTCCTTGTGGAACACAAAATGCCTGTCTACTTTTTATTTTTTAAAAAGTTAATGTATTTTGAGCCTTGGTCTTTGGTTTGAATTTAGCTTATCTGTGTAAAACCGGCATAAATCGACAAACGTGGTAAAGAGGTTTTGGTTTTCCATATTAGAAATAATGTGCAATATGTCCACAGGTTGATAGGGAAACCAATACAGAAGATAGGACTGAGTGTGTAGCTATACGACCCAAGGACAAAGCCAGCCTGAAGTCTCAACAGCATCCCTTTGTCAGAAACAGCATGATAGTACGCTCGCAGACGTTCTCTCCAGGCGAGCGGAACCAGTACATCTGTAGGGTAAGATAAAGAGTGTTCTCAATGAACTCTTACTAACTAAAGACTCATTTAATTTCTTTGGCAGTGCCTCATTGCTGGCAGTGGGCCACCTCTGGAGAGCTTAGTGTCCATCTGTCAGCTGTGAGGCTATGGAAAATGATTGCTTTCACCTGTAAAATAATGTGGAACTTCTCAGCTATTTGGATGTGAGCATTGATCTCTTTGTATCAAGCTGGAATGAAGTTGCTGCAATTGACATTCCTCCACTCTTCCCCCCTTCCACTCACTCACATCCAAACACATGGTTTGAACAGAATGCTAAGGCATGAATTGTTTAACCGTGATTTACTGAAGACAAATCACCATAGGCTGAGTTTGCACCATATGCTACGTTTAGTGGAATATATGAACCCAGTCATTCTTTCTGAATAGTCATGTGTAGGATTGGCTTGCAGTTGCCTAAAATAATCTTTTTATATTTTTTTACTGTTGATACCCATTGCAGTACAAATAGTTATACTCATTTTGCTGTTTTATGACAATTCTAGCAGCATGTAATTTTTGAATTATGACTTGCAACATGAAAATAGCACTTAGATTTAAGGATACTTTCTCAAAAGTATCCTTCTGGAAGAAAGTTCAACAGATCAGATTCTATCTGCTTTTTAATTTCATGATAAAATGAAGCATAAACTTCAAATAAAGTTGCTGTGTGCATGTGAAATCTGAAACAATATCATCACACAAGAGGGATAAAATATCAGAGACTATATACATATGAGTCATCAATCTGCCTTTCAGTATTTTCATTTATTTGTCCTTCAATACAAGAGGGTTCTTCATTGTGGTCTTTGTGAATCGTACCTATGGATATCTGGGTTTGCACAGTGCTCTTCTGAGAATTTTCTAAAGCTGAGAGAAACTTGTAGTGGGAAACTACCCTATACTAAATGTGTGTGTGTGTGTGTGCGCGCGCATGTGTATGTGTATAGATAGATTGTGTGTGTGTGTGTGTGTGTGTGTGTGTGTCTTCCATTGTCCTTTCAGTTTATCTTTGACTGCAGTAGTGGTACCCCTCCAGGAGTTTTTTTGATACTGTAACAACAAACTGTTCTCCTAATACACACATCTGCTTAAAGAAGAGCACATTATTGAAGCTTGTCTCTACTGCCAGGCTTTTACCAAACAGAGCAGGAGGAATTGATCGTTTCATGATAGGGCTTCATTGTGGAATGGAATCTTCCATCCAAACTCCCCAAATACCAGGATGATCAATCAATCTCAACAAAGATCTGTAAAAATAAAAAACCAAATGTCAGTAGAAAATGAGAATCAAGGTCGATCACTTTGTATGGTCCAATTTATCACTTCCTTTAATTCTAACTCAGGAAACCAGTCATGTCCATTTTCTGTACGAACCTCCTGCCTCCTTTACTTGTGCTTTCATTTATTCAATAATGGGAATCCTTGGTGTACAAAACCTCTTTTTCTTCTCAGATCACTCACATGTTGTATTCCATACTGGAAGAAGCAATTTTGGACTTATCTAATATGTTTTCATGCCAATCAGTCCAGTTCAAAAATAAAATCAGTTATGACAGTACTCACTGCATATACTGTATTATCATCACCATCATCCTCCAGGGCCATGTCAATCCTAGTTTACACCCCTCCAACTAGGATGCCACATTTGTTGCCATTAGTAAAACAAAAACTATATTGTTAACAGAATCCGCCTCATTAACCAAAATCAAGGTGAATTTTTTTTTCTGTATATTCAGTTATTGATGGGTGAATTGTGACTTTTTATCAGTACTGCATTAATTATTATCTCTGATGCAAAACACTGGTGAAATCCAACAGAACGTGCACTAGTTATTTTTGCTAGTTTTAATATTAGTAGCTTTTTTGTTTTAGTTCTGCCCACTTTGTTTCAATTATTGTCTGTTCTGTTTTGACAGTTGAATAGAAGTGATAGTGATAGCTCAACACTGGCCAAAAAAACTCTCTTTGTGAGAAATTCCACAGAACGGCGGAGCTTGAGAGTTAAAAGGGTATGTGTTGTTTGACCATTTACTACTAATTTCTCTATATTTTTTTAAAATATTGTGCTATACAATAAAGGTTTGTTTGTAAACTTAACTGGTGTGCATGTTACACAAATACTGTAGGTATGTACGCACACACAACCTCTTATTGAAGAAGTAGGTCATTATCCTGCCTCTTCTCTTATTCCAAGATCTCATTCTGGTAAAAAGGAAAAAAAGGTTTATTTCTTTGAGAACAAGGAGTAGCAAACGTGTTTTGACACTGCATTTCCCCTTTTCTCGTACCACAGAACTTTCATAGTAAAACTGTGGGCATCTACAGGATTTTTCCAGGGTAGGGGTGAAGCTGCAATATAGGGCATGATCATAACTTGTAGTTAGTGTGCCACTAAAGTATACTTTTCAATTGTTCTTATATGTGTACCATTGGATATTTTTTGGCAACCTTTTTCATAAATTTGACAATGCCACCTGATTTGTCAAGAAAATTGTGGGACTTGGACATGGAAAGCTGCTGTATACCAGTTCAGATCTTGACAGATGGACGGACAGACAGAAACTTTGTTTCGGTCATTGACCAATAAAATACAGTTCAGATCTTTGTCCCTCTAGTTCAGTATTGTCTAAACTTCCTCCCCAGAGATATAGATTGGAATCTTTCCCAGCCCTACCTGGAGAGATTAAGGATTAAACCCGAGACTTCCTGCATGCAAAGCAAAGACTCTACAACTGAATATAACTCCTTCAAATTAGAAACTTATCATAGCAGTCTGTGGCAAATGCTTTTTAATTTAATTTAATATTTCAAATTTGAGGCCACCTGACTCCACTGCAACTCTGGGCAGCTTATAATTAAAAGAGAATTATAAAGAAAACTACATATGTCAAAGAAAGTGGGGAAGGGGAGAAATGAATATACTTGACCAGAACTTTACTTTCACATTGTTAATCAGACACTTTTTTCATCAGCTAACGAATTTATACTGACACTACTCTTAGAACTGTGTTTTGTTTGTTTGTTTGTTTGTTTGTTTATTTATATAATTTATATAACCAGTTTTGTTCCTGGAACTGTGAATGTTATGTCCGCTTACACATTTAATTTTAAAAATTATATTGTTTCAGATAGTGCCAGAGAACAGGCCTATCGTTTCTAGGAGTTCTAGTGACATAGTAGCCTGGGCAGGAAGTCTACTAAGATTAATAGATCCACCATGAACAAGATATACTCTATTCTAAGCTGGGATCCAGACAATATACTTCCGACTAAATTCCAAGGAAACTGATACGTCCTGAAACAATGTTTTATTGATATCATCATAGATTGATGCTTAATTTCAATTACATGGAAGCCCTCCTGATCAGTTAAAAGGCAGAACAAACTAATCACTTTGAGCACCATTTGGGAGGGAAAGGCAGGATGCAAATTTAACAAAAAAAATGTATTTTCCTTGGCTTCCTTTAACTATGTAATGATGTTGGATTTGGCATACAATTTACCCATAGGCTTGCTTTCTAAAAAAAAAACCACATACAAGAGTTTCAGTAACTTCATAACAGAGTTCTTTACAGTACATGAGAATACATTAATTTCTGACAAGCCACATATTATACAGCCTGCATTAAGAGAGAGGAGAGACCCTGAGAAAATAAAATTTTCCTGCTTACTTAACACTATATATATACACACACTAGAACATAGCTTTCCAAAGTGTGTGTCGCGACACACTACTGTGTCGCCTGTGGTGTCCTGGGTTGTTGCGCGCAAACCCAGAAGCGCTGATGGGGGGAACTGGAAGAAGCTGTGGTGGCGCTGGTTGGCGGGGGTGCCGCTTCTTCCGGTTCCCCCCATCAGCGCTTCTGGGTTTGCGCGCAACACACCAGGACACCGCAGGCCGCGCCGCCGCCACCGTTGGTGTGTGTCGCCAACTTGAAAAGTTTGGAAAGCTCTGCACTAGGACCTTCCCTCAATCTAATAAATTGCATAGCTGCTACAGTTGCACTGCTAAACTGCAGTGTTCCCACTTATATTTCCCTAAGCAAAAACCGTTCTAGGAGTCTGGATAACAGACATGGAACTAATACGAAAAGCCCTCTTGGAGCAGGCCATTCTTTCACCTACTCCAGCACTCAGTCATGCAGTGGCCCAGGGGATGCAGTTGAGAAGCTTAGAGGCCAGGACTACAGTGCTAACTCCCTTTTCCTGATGTTGCCCAACCAACTGCAGTTAAGGCATGCTGGTTAAGGATTCAGGAGGTAATAAAAAGCTATGACTGTTCATGGTCATTGATTGCATGATCCTCCATGAACCTCTCCAATCCCTTTTTAAAAACCTCCAAATTGTCAGACTACCACACCTGCTGGCAGTGAATTCCAGTATGACTAAGAGTTATGCAAAATATGTTCCTCCTGTTGGTCCTGAATCTCCTCTGTATAATTATATAACATTTCTTTCTCCCATAAATGGGCATATCACTAGAGGTTTACTTTGAGGGCTGGTAGAACTCAGTTTCTCAACCACTGCCCTGCTGCTTGCTACAGGTGTATAGTAATGATGGGTGTTACTTGCATGCATTAGCAAGACAGCTTTTTAAAATCTTCACAATCTTTTTTAAAAAGTCAGTCTTTTTTAAAATTTCAGAGTTAGAAATATGACAAGCTCCTGGGTTGGGGTTTTTTTTTTTTTTTTGAGGAATACGCCTCAGTCATAGCTGTACCAAAAATGTTGCATTTTGATATTAAAATAAAGTTTTAAGATGTTGTAGAATGTGTTTTTGGTGTGTTATCTCATTTTTGTTGCCTAAGGAAAACTCTACTACAGATTGTTATAAGAATTCAAAAACACTCCAGTTCCATAAAGACAATTGCAGAATAGAGGCTCCTTAGAGCTTAGTCTGATACAACTACATTTGTATGAAAATAGTACCTTGGTGCCCATAGCAAATGTGTTATGTTTCACATGGGTATTGGGCTGTTTTCATGCAGGGCATGTATTATATTATATTCTTATTTTCTGGAATTCCTGACAACTGTAGCCTACTTGCCAGTCCAACGTGCGAAGAGCAACACGAGAGCGCTTGGTCCGTACTTCTCTTGACTTGGAGCTAGATCTTCAGGCTTCCCGGACCCGACAGAGTCGCCTGAATGATGAACTACAGACGCTTCGTGCTCTTAGGCAGAAGTTAGAAGAGATGAAAGCAAAAGGGCAGACTGAACTTCCTCTGTGTGTTTTGGAGGATGAAAGATTCCAAAAGCTTTTGAAGCAAGCTGAAAAAGAGGTATGAACATGAACTAAATAAAAAAGAAGCAAATGTGTGATGTTTTAGTGTCTGCATGTGCAGTTTTGAAATTCCATGTGTTCAAATGAGGTTGAAATGCTCAGAATGAATACAATTTCTATATCATGGGTATTATTATTATTATTATTATTATTATTATTATTATTATTTCTAACTGCCATGTACTGATTTACATGGAGTTTCGGTGGTTTTAAATGTTCAGAACTCAGTGGCTTGTTGTTCTAGATGAGTCCAGGCATAATACTGGTTTAATGTGCTAAACTGTTTTTTCCACTGCATATAGCAGGGCTTTCCAAAGTTTTCCCGTGGCAACACACCAACCGCTGTTGGTGCGTCGCCGCAGGAAAACCCGGAAGTGCCGCCGTTGCGGCAGCGCACAAAAACCCGGAAGCGCTGCTGCTGCTTTCGGTTTTTTGCGCGCCGCCATTGGTGTGTCGCCGCGGGAAAACCCGGAAGCGCTGATGATGATCAGCGCTTCCGGGTTGTGTGGCGACACACCAGACTGTGTGTGGCGACACACTTTTGTGTCGCGACACACAGTTTGGAAAGCTCTGGCGTATAGCCTTAGTGAGTTTTTTGCTGAGAACTTTCCTATTTTTCCTAGTATGTGATGCTACTTCAGAACGTATCAGTATAGCTCAAATTATTGATCCCAATATTCATGATGATGATTTAATCCAATTTAGTAATTAAATGCCCTTGGATGTCAATAAACACAGAATTGCCTTGGGAAGATTAGTTTTAGATGTAAAAGAGGCTCAGGAGGTTTCTGTTTTTAACCAAGAGGATAGCTACTTTTGAGGGGGGGAATTCATTTCCTTTCTGCCTTTAAGAAACTCTCAAAAACTCTTCTGACAATTAAAAATATATAATATCACAATCTAAATTATATTTCATTTATCTGCTTCCTGTGATGTTGATTAGTTTTGTTAAATGCCATCCAGTTGTGTTAATAACATATCCCGCTGCTTTAATACAGTTTGGTCTAGTGGTTAAGGCAACGGGCTAGAAACCAGGAGACAGAGTTCTAGTCCCGCCTTAGGCATGAAAGCCGGCTGGGTGACCTTGGGCCAGTCCCTGTCTCTCAGCCCTAGGAAGAGCCAATGGGAAACCAGGAGACTGAGAGTTCTAGTCCCGCCTTAGGCATGAAAGCCAGCTGGGTGACCTTGGGCCAGTCCCTGTCTCTCAGCCCTAGGAAGGAGCCAATGGGAAACAAGGAGACTGAGAGTTCTAGTCCCGCCTTAGGCATGAAAGCCGGCTGGGTGACCTTGGGCCAGTCCCTGTCTCTCAGGCCTAGGAAGGAGCCAATGGGAAACCAGGTGACTGAGAGTTCTAGTCCCGCCTTAGGCATGAAAGCCGGCTGGGTGACCTTGGGCCAGTCCCTGTCTCTCAGCCCTAGGAAGGAGCCAATGGGAAACCAGGAGACTGAGAGTTCTAGTCCCGCCTTAGGCATGAAAGCTGGCTGGGTGACCTTGGGCCAGTCCCTGTCTCTCAGCCCTAGGAAGAGCCAATGGGAAACCAGGAGACTGAGAGTTCTAGTCCCGCCTTAGGCATGAAAGCCGGCTGGGTGACCTTGGGCCAGTCCCTGTCTCTCAGCCCTAGGAAGGAGCCAATGGGAAACCAGGAGACTGAGAGTTCTAGTCCCGCCTTAGGCATGAAAGCCAGCTGGGTGCTGGGTGACCTTGGGCCAGTCACTCTCTCTCAGCCCAACTCAGCTCACAGGATGGTTGTTGTGGAGAAAACAGGAGGAGGAAGATTAGGTATGTTCACCGCCTTGAGTTATTTATAAAAATAATAAAGGCAGGATAAAAAATAAATAAATAAATAAATAAATAAATAAATAAATAAATGTTTCCTAGTTTTTAAAAACATTTAAGAATTTGGCAGAGCTGTTTGGAAGACTGCTGCCTTGGAGCTAGATATAGAAAGATCATGTTGCCTCAAATTTGGAAAAGCCAAATAATTAAAGCTGGGGTTTTTTTTATTAAACAACTTTCTGCTGCTATAAATGACTAAATATCTACAAAACTCACAGCACTTTTTAGATTCCAAAAGAATTTCATTATAATCAAACTCACATTTTCCGATGCTGGCTAAGGCTTGCTTAATGAAAGATTTGCCTTTCTGGCAGGAAAAGGAATATTTAAAATTTTGCTGATACAACTAAAATGAGTTTGACATATAGGAGATCCAGGAGACGCCTCTGTCTTCCATACTCAATAATTTAAAAAGTGTCTTTTTCCCCCCCTCCCTTACTCACCTCTTGAAACCTAGATTGGGTTTTGTTTGTTTGATTGTTTAGCCAAAATTTTACCCTACCCCATGCCAGACTGGCTCTGGGCAGAAACAAGTAAAAAAAACAAAAAACAATTCACTGAAAAGAATCCATCAATATGAGATTATTCCTCAGCCGCAGTGATGGTCCCCTCAATCATCTTAGGCCAAAGGCGCAGTGAAATAGGATTGTTTTCACATGTGTAAAAAACCAGGAAAATAGAGCCTCATGACCCTACGGCAGAAGCAAGTTCCATAACATGGGGGCTGCTGTAGAAAAGACCTGTTGTCTCGTCCACACCCCATTTACCTTATGAGATGAGGAGTCTCCCTCTTTCTAAATGACTGGACCAGATTGGAGATGCACACGCTGACACTGCAACGTGTACTACTCTGAATAGTTCAAAAGCATTCATATGGTGCCCTCTTCAGTTGTAATATGTTTACAGAAGCAGGCCTACCATAGAAATGCTGTACCTATTAAAATGCAAAAGTCAGTAAACACTTTTAAGGGTTTTAGTATACTAATATGAAAAGTTGAGGGGGGTATTACAGCAGCGGGATACTTTATTAACACAACTGGAGGGCATTTAGCAATACTAATCAACATCACAGGAAGCAGATAAATGAAATATAATTTAGATTGTGATATTATACATTTTTAAGTGTCAGAAGAGTTTTTAAACCCTTGGCTAAAGACGGATTATAAAATTCCGGCTGTATTTGTTTCTTAGCTCATCCGAAGGGTAATTAGATAGCTTATTAGGTATGCAAAGCCACTTTGGCATGCAAGGTTTTGTGTGACCTGGTCTCTTCTTTAGTTAATCCTTCTACAGGTCCTCATAGGAAGGGATATCATGCTAGTGGAGCTTCTGTTTGGGACATCACTTTCTGGTGTACAGACATTAGCACATGGGTTGCAGTTCCATGAAAGAAACTGTCAGGAATTAGGTAGACCTCTTTGTTCACTCAACATCTTAATTAAATCAGCCCAAAGTCATTTGAATTGCAATGCCAAAACATCTTTCCTTTTATTTGTGCTGAAGATTGTTGGCAAGGTGTTGTTTTCCAGCTTATTTAACTCCTCTACCATATTGCCAATTATGACATGTTGGTTGTAATTTTTTTCCACTAGGCTGAACAATCAAAGGAGAAAAAGAAACAGGGGTTAAATGCAGAAAAATTGATGAGGAAAGCTTCAAAAGACGTGTGCCGATTACGAGAGCAAAGCCAGAAAGTGCCACTACAGGTGCAGTCTTTCAGGTGAAGAGAATTTGTATCTCTTTGAGCTTTGTAAAAATATTCAGCAATTTCTACATTGACTTTTCCAGTTTCAGTATACAGTATAGAGTTCTAGGATAAGATGGCGCTGGAGCCTTAATTCAGGGAAACATATTTTAAGATTCATAGTAGCATATAGCTTTCCCACATCTATGAGTATGGTCCTAGGATTCTTCCAAAAGTTTGTGGCCAAATTGTAATTTTAAATGTGACAGTATTAGACACATGTGGAGTAGTTTTTGTCTTGGCTCTACCCATTTTTTGAAATGTGGTCCATGGCAAGTCCAAATTAATGCTTATTCCTAAAATAAATTAGAACATGTATAGCATATTCTTTTTCTGCAGAAGAAGGAGAAGGAGAAAAAGTAGTAGCAGCAGCAGCAGTACTGCTGGTGGTGGTTGTGGTGTATGAATTACATTTCAGTGGTTTTCAATAATTAGAGGTGGAAAACGTGTGACGCAATTACATGTTATTCACACTTGGACTGAACTCCAGCTCTGACAGTTATAGCAAAAGGTATAAATAGTCTACGGTAAATCCTCACCACAGTTTCAGCCATTTACAAGACAAATTAATTCAAATGTTCTGAAGTAGACAGAGTCAAGATTTGGCTTTGTGGTCCCCTTGACCAAAAACAACTCTTTGGGTAAAAAACTATTTTTTCCCCAATAACAAGTAAAATATACTTGTTTTTACGTCTGTTCTCCATTAAAAATAAGTTCATTATCATTTTCTTGAAATATTTATAGGGTAGGCAAAGGATTATATCAGGTCTGGTATATGAATGTGATAATTTCAATAGTAGGTTTTTCTTTGTCTACTTCAGAACAAAAACTTAGGTTTTTCCTAAGTAATTCACCTGGCTAGAAACACACTGATGAAGTAGTGCTTATAGTTCAAATTAAAATCATGGCCATTTTGGTTATTGAAAAACTTCCTGACTTCTTTCCTAAATGGTAGCCAATCTTGCTTTGTAACCATTAGCTAAGGGGTTTGTGACAAAATTAAGAGAGCTCACCCACAGTAAATGTTTTTACTCACAGCCTCCTTGACCCAGCCCCAAGGCGGCTGAATAGTTGTTAAGAAATGTCCTAACAATGGATCTTCCATCTTTCAGCCAGCCTGCTGCTGAGGCAGGCTGAAGTCAGGTCAAAGCAATTTGGCAGGAAAGTAGTATTTTCCATCAGAAAACAGAAGAGGACCTAAATGAACATCTTATGTCATGCAGAGGAGTCTTCAGAGGGTCAGTGACCTGCCGTTGGCCTGCTGCAGGACTGTTCCTTCCCATCTGACCATGGGGCTCTGGGTGTCCATGGCCATTTCTGCTTTGGCTGCTACAGAGTTGGGGTGTTTTGTTTTTTGTTTGTCTCAAGAAATACTGGCCTTGTATAAGTCCTTCCATGAGGTCGCTAGTCCCGTTGGTAAGCTCCAGCTGGGGAATGTTCCACTTTTTGGTCATTTTCCCACCCAGAATCTGGTCTGGCTGTCCCCCTGAAAACAAAAGGTGGGATCAGGTCATTGCATCCATCTGGATCACAGTGATTGGCTGCTGCCAGAATTAACCCAGCAAATGTACCTAAGGGGAGTGACAACTGTAAAGCATACAAGCAGCAATGACCACACACGTCCGCTCTTAAAAGCAAACCTTGAAGCAGCACGCAGTCTAGAACCAGGCTTCAGGTCTCCAAGGCACCAAGCACAGCTGAGAACTTGTGTGAGTAGAGTCGGGTGCCTGTCGCCAAGTTTATTACTTTGCCGGCGTATAAATTGGGGTCTGTTGATTTGATATGTGGACCTACTCTTCACCTGGCTATGGTTCCAGGGTGCTCAGAATTAGCAAATGGTATTTGCACAATTGTTGCTTTCACTACTCCCCACTTCAGCAGCAGAGCCACAGTTCTCATCCCTGAGACCCAGTAAGAGGAATGGTGTGGGAGCAACATTTTGCAGAACAAGATATTTTCCTCCCATATTCAGGATGGGAGGAAAACACATCAACTGGACTAGGAGGGGGAGCGGGAAATGACCCCTACGGTTGCAGTGAGTCAACAGATTCAAAATAATCATTTCTCTTATTTCTTAGAGCCATTTGGATTGGACTCACTACCCCCAATCTTTCCTGTTCGTTTCCCCATTAGGATTTCCTTACATCCTCAAAATGTCTCAGCTATAAGGAATGCTTTAGAACAATCATTTCACAGAACTGAAGAGTCCCCTAGTCAAGTGAAGAAATGAATCACAGGCTCTAAAGTGACTAGGACTCAGCATCCCACCCCCTGCACTATATTCAGTCCCCCTAGCAACCCAAAGTTGCATTGCAAAATTCAATGGCAAACTAGCCAATTTTCATCTGCATGATTTTGTTGGTTTTTCCCCCTTAAAAATAACGGTGAGTGAGAGTCCTCTGCAAGGCAAACTGCTCCCATTTTCACATTTAAAACACTCCAAATCCTCCCAAATGGTCCAAAATTCAGCCATTCTGCTGCTGAATTTCAGCAGATGATTAGAGGCTGATTTTGGTAGAAGTTAGTGGCATTTTAAAGATGGGAAAAAGGAGCAATGTACCTCCAGAATCCTCCTATTCCTATTGCCTTCCTCAAAAACCTTGAAGAATGGGCCAAACATCAAGTCAGCTACTACTTGTGATGTCACCTACTTCTAGTTGCCTCCTTCTATTCTGGGAAAGTAGCCAACACCTGCAATAGGTGGATCCAGACAGAGAGCCCAAGTAGGTAAAATAATATATTACTGGGAACTCAGCTAGCCTTTAGCCAAGCCCACAGCCAAAGAGAAACATGGTAGGAAAATCGTTCATTCATTCATTCATTCATTCATTCATTCATTCATTCATTCATTCATTCATCAGATTTATCAGATTTATAAGACTACCTGACTCCATATTGGACTCTGGGCAGCATACAACACTAAAAGGTCCCATCAGGTGACATTATTTCATTGTTGAGATCAGGAGCATGCCAACTCTGTCCAATTGTACAAGACAGACCAAAACTATCAGAGACAAGCAGTTCCTCACATAGTAAGGCCTCTGCCATGAACAAATTTGTAGATGGTAACTAGCATCTTGAATTGCACCCAGAAGCTAACTGGGAACCAGTGCAATTCATGGAACAGCAATGTTACATGGGCATACTGTGGCATCCCATTACTGCCCATGCCACTTCTCCAGTGGCACTCTAGGCATCTCTTCTGGTGCTTCACCTCTTGGAGCTCCTCAGAACTCAAGGAGTGCTGTGGGATTGACAGGCTATATAGGATCAATCCAATATAGCCGATCCAAGGCCTTGCCACATGCCCATATAGACCTAGGACGTCAGTCAAACTGCCCACCAGATCCTCAAGAAAACCCCCAAGCTCCAGGTCCATTAGTCACCTGGGGCAAACTGATCTAGCATATCCTACCTCCCTGCAGAGCAGGCAGCACCAGCAAGCCATAAAGCAATCAGAGAATGACCCAACTATGGCAAAGGACTGGTGATGATGTCCACCATTACCAGATCACATTGCAATTATCTGAGACAAAAATAAAACAGATCTAATATGTAACTCCCAGTGTGTCAGGCTCACAGCTGGTGCCAGATTCAAAACCCAGGTGGGGTTGGTATAATTGAGACCTGGGTAGGTCTGGTAGGGGGAGTTCTTCTCTTGGATGAGGACAAATGTATTACAAACTGACCTGGCATTCAGTAGCAGCAGCAGCAGCAGTAGCCAGAGTCCAAGGATACCAAGGATCCAGTGACCCTGGGGGCAAATAATGAGGGCTGGATGGTGGGATTGCTCTCAACCAATGCCCACCTGCGGCTGTCCCTCAGATTCCCACCATTTATTTATTTGTCCAATTTATATGGCCACCCATCTCAATGAGTGACTCTGGGTGGTGAACAGAATTAAAATAAAATAAAAGCAATAACAGGCGTTATAAAAATTAAAAATACAGGCAGCTAAGAAACAACAACCCAAATCACTAACAACCAAGAAGCGGGTACCTGAACACACTCAGCACCCCAGGCCCAGGCACAGCCAGGTCTTTAGAGCCTTACAAAAGGCCAGCAGAGTTGGGGCCATCCTGATCTCCAGAGGGAGAATGTTCCATAAGGTGGACGCTACAGCAGAAAAGGCACGCCTTCTAGGCCCCGCCAACTGGCATTCTTTGGCCAATGGGACCCAAAACATGTCCATCCTGCCTGACCGGATTGGATGGGTAGAAACAACTGGGGAGAGACAGTCCCTCAAGTTACCCAGTCCTAAGCCATGAAGGGCTTTAAAGTTGACAGCCAGCACCTTGAATTGCACCTGGAACCGCAACCAATGCGGCTCATGGAGTAGTGGTGTTATATGTGCCAAGTAACTGGCGTCATTTACTATCTGTGCTGATACAATCTGCACCAGTTGAAGCTTCCAAATGCTCTTCAAGGACAGCCCCATGTAGAGCATGTTGCAGTAATCCAGACGAGAGGGCACAAGGCATGAGTGACAGTGAGCAGGGCTTCCCAGTCCAGGAACGGGCGCAGCTGGCACACAACCCAAAGGTCTACAAAGGCCCTCCTAGACACAGCTGCCATCTGCCCTTTGAGTAGCAGCCATGAGCCCAGGAGGACCCCCAGATTATGGACTGGGTCTGTCTAAGACAGTGCCACCCCATCCAAGGCCAACAATGGAAGGTTCCCAGCACCAGAAGGTTCAAACACGCAAAGCCACTCAGTCTTGCTTGGGTTAAGCTGAAGCCTGTAGTGCCCCATCCAGGCCCCCATAGCCTCCAGACACGTGGACAGGATGTCCACAGCATCACTCAGGCAGCCTGGGGTGGAAATATAAATCTGGGTATCATCAGCATATTGCTGATACCTCATCCCAAACTGTTGGATGACCTCACCCAGCAGCCTCATGTAGATGTTAAACAGGAGGGGAGAAAGGACCAAGCCCTGAAGCACCCCACAAAGCAGGGTCTGCAGACCGGATCTCTCCCCCCCCATCAACACTGACTAGAACTGGCCCCGGAGGAAGGAGGAGAACCAACACAACACTGTGCTGCCCACCCCCAACTCCCAGAGCCAGTCCAGAAGGATACCATGATTGATGCTATCAAAAGCCACTGAGCGGTCAAGAAGAGCAAGGATGGATACACTGCCCCCATCCTGCTCCCGCCAGAGGTCATCCAAGAGTGCAACCAATGCTGTCTCCATCCCATACACCAGCCTGAATCCTGACTGAAAGGGGTCTAGGTAATCCATTTCATCCACAGCCCATTGAAGCTGCAGTGCACAAAGGGAAGGTTGGAAACTGGACGAAAGCTATCCAGACTGCTTGGGTCAAGTGATGGCCCCTTGAGCAGGGGGCACACCACCACCACCTCAAGAGCCAGCAGAACCATCCCCTCCCTCAGAGAAGAATTAACCACCGCCCGAACCCAATCACAGGTCCCCTCCTGGGCAGCCTTGACCAGCCAGGAAGGGCATGAATCTAATACAAAGGTGGCCAAACTAACAGCTGCAAGAACCCTGTCCACTTCCTCAGGTTCAACAGGATCAAACTACTCCCAGATAACCATGCAAGACTTATCCCCCATAACCATCACTGGCTCTGTTTCAAAGCTGGAGTCCAACGCAGAGCAAATCTGAGCAACTTTATCCATCAGATGCCTAGCATATTCCTCACAGCAGTCCTGTACGCAAACTGTGGAATTGCTCCCTCCAAGGAGGATCCAGGTTACCCTAAATTCTTCTGCCCATTACAACCTTAATTTTACTGCCTGCCTCTCCTTTCCCCCAACTCCACTCCTCCTCAACCCCACCCTTCCAGGCCAAGGAACCCATCCCCACCATAGATCCCAGCAACTGTCCTTGATTGCTCTTGCTGCCAGGCGCATAGTAATCAGAGAGGCTAGCCCCACCATCCCCTTCTACATCTGCATGTCACTTTCCTCCCTCCCTGATCTCCAGCAAGCCCAATACCAAGTGGGTAGCCAGTCCCTCCTGAAGATCATTCAGTGGCCTGTTAGAACCCGTGAATGGAGCAGAGCTTAACGTGTAAACCCATGCATAGAAAAAGGAATATTGTTTAAAAAAACAGCCTGTGAGCACATTAGAGAGATTCAGGTTCTTATTCTTACACTTTTAGTCTACCCAAGCATAAAGAAACACATGCTTAAACATTGCAGGTACAAAAAGTAAGTACAAAAGAGTTCTTACATTTATTTTGTCCAGGTACAGCCATTTCAGTAGAAAATTAGTTTCAGTTCTTCTTTCTGTTCCCTAAACTGCATACCTCTGGCCCTGTTTGCTGCCAGAGGCTGCGTGGAGAAAGGAGCTTGAGCCTCTGGAGTTGAGGCCTAACACATGGCCTCTCCATGGAAGGAGCTAAGGCACGTGCATCCTACCCCATTGGTGGAAGAATCAGAGAGAGAGGAAGTAGGAGGGGCAACAAGCAGCTTCCTCTAGCACAGAGTTTGCCTCCTAGAGCAATCACCCATATGCTAATAAGGCATGCTTGATTTGCTGAATTCCAACACCTCCCCGGTCTCCAACAACCCCAGTCTGCACACAGGAGAAAGCCTAGCAAGACAACTCCAGTGAACAGGAGCCTGGGCCAGGTCCCAGACAGCAAAATACCTGAGCAGCAGCAGGGCTCAGCTCAGTGCCTCAACCTGACTCCACTCCAATTGACCCAGGTCTCTGCAGCTACACCTCAAGTCCCATTCTGCACTGCTCCTTGCTGGGAAAATGGAGCACGGGTACCAAGGAGCTTAGTGGCATTGCTGTACAGGCTCTACTCTGCTTTCACAGATAAAGGTAGACACTCTAGCCAAATCTTCTTGCCATCATTACCAGCTACCACAAACAGGAACCAGGTGCCGGTTAAGGGAAACACGAACCAACCCCCCACTACATTCCAAATGCTGCCCAAGTGTTTAACAGGATCCAAATGGGGTGACTAATGAAGCTGACTCTGCTGGACTGCATGTCTCATTGCACCAGCCTCCATATTGGCTCCCTGGTTACCAAGTGCCTCCTGCCTCCACCACCTCCACTTCCTTGGAGTGCAACACACTCATAGCCAGCCTCTCATCCTTTTAATCCTTCCACCCTACAAAACAGACTTAAATCTCCAAAACAAATCCCAACTCTTGGTGTGTCATCAGCACTCGTACGCTTCCAGGCACCATGTTGTTGTCCGGGTAAGGGAGATTATGGAAGCCCTTGGTAGAAGAAGGGCAAATTGTGTCTCCCATAACTTTCTAAACCAGTAAAGTGGGCTATCACAAAAATGAATATATTTACAGGAGCATCCTTTGAGCACTGCCCTCCTTGAACTCAATTAAATTGTATTTCTAATCAGTGTATGTTAAAAGCTAAAGGATTTGCTGTATAATGCTTTGATGGTGCTTTGATGCAAATCTGTCATTTGGTTCTTCATTCTTTTATCTTATAGAGTTGGAATCCATTATGATATGTTGTTCTACATTTAAATGCATTTTTGTTTCCCCTGATATTTATTTTTAAGGGAGAAGATGGCATACTTCACAAGAGCGAAAATAAGCATACCAGCTCTACCAGCTGATGATGTCTAACAATATTTTGCATCACAAGGTGTTTTTCATTTTTTAAGTGAATGCTTTTATATTATTGTTCTACAGTCTTTTAAAGAATTTTTTTCCATTCAACCTTAGATATTGTTTATAAAAATACAGTGCATTATGCTCTAATGTAACATTTCAAAAGTAAAAACTCCTCCCGTTATCTTTTCTCTAGAAATCCAAAGTAGAATGCATTTGGTACACTGATGATGCTAATTTTGTACAGTTTGTGTATGTATTACAGATATGCTACTATTCTGTAAATACGGATGTAAGAACAAAGGTAATGCCTAGTATGTATATCCTATTGAACTGCACTGCTGCTCTGTATCATGAAATATGTTCAACAGGAGGTTTCATTTCACTGTTATTTTTCCACAAGACAGACTGTGAAAATGGCTGTTGAGCCATGTAATAGGTTTTGAAAAAATAGTAGTAGTAGTAGTAGTAGTAATAGTAGTAGTGTGTGTACATAGCTTTCAGGAAATGTGAGTCCTCTTCCATACCAGCAGGTCTGTCTCATGCAAACAGGTGCTGTTTGAATTTCTGCTGCCTACATTGGAACTTTCAACTCAGCCAAAAACCTTTTTTCCTTTCTACCCTTTTTGAATGAAGGAAGAGGCCTAGGATACTAAGCTGGAAGAATATACTTTATTGAATGTACTGAAACTTGGGGCTGTATATGACTTTTCAAGTCTCGCTGTATCTTAGAGCTTGGAGAGAACATGGGGCAAGTATGTAACTCTACATGTGTTAAAACTGAAAATATCCAAATGGCAGCTGTTTTCCGAAAATGGACTCAGATTCACATGCAAAGTATTTTAAACCTGAGTACTCAAAGAATGAAAGTTTAAACAAACATGTAAATATAACCAGTAAGAGGTTATTAAAATAGTTACATTCATAGGGCCCAAACAGACCCATTTTCACAAGAATTGTTCTTAAGAAATTCATTGATCTAAAGCAGTGTTTTTCAACCTTGGCAACTTTAAGACGTGTGGAGTTCAACTCCCAGAATTCCCCAGCCAGCATGCTGGGGAATTCTGGGAGTTGAACTTCACACATCTTTAAGTTGCCACGGTTGAGAAACATTGATCTAAGCACCCATTGTATATTATTGTTATAGAGATTTCTTTTAAGAAAACCTGATAATAAGGAGCACTTAAAATGATATTAGTAGGGTTAAGATTAAATAGACCGTGTAAGTTGTTTCCTAAATTAATTGTGGCACAATAAGGATTAAACATGATCAATAATCTTAGCTTGTTTAAACAGCAACATGTTTAGGTACAGGATGAAAGACAGTATGAATGCATGTATCACAATTTGAATTGGAAACCATTTTTCAGGTTATTCTCCAAAGTAACCTTCTGTCTACAAGCTTACATTAGGCTGTGCAAAGTATTTGAAGAGGTGCTTCACAAAGCATGTTGGCACAAATGAAATCTCACCCCCATCCTCAAACCACTGAGGACACTACATCTTCCAGACGGCTCAAGTTGGAGGAGGCTGCTTGGTCAGTCATCCTTCTATTTACCAGCTGTCCCTGGGGTGTCCGTCCATGTATGCACATGTGCCAAACCTGTGCCAAATCTTCTGAAGGATCACTTCAAGGAGGTTTGCTTCATTCACCCCATCATGGGGTTTTGCATAGCCCTAGTACAGACACACGTTTTCTTGGCATGCTTACTTCCCTTGGTAATGCTCATCTGATAACCAGGTACTGATTAGTTCTGATGTCATCATAATGGAACACACAGTGAATGACACTTTGTTTCAGCTGTGATGTCACAGGCTTTGCAGATCAGACCAGAGCAAGGCATCTAATTGCTAAGGGATTGAAGAGCTAATAGTGGTGAGCACCTGTTGCTAAATTAAATCTGCATGTCGTACTCCCCACTGAATAAAGTAGAACTTCTGAGTATGCATTTGTAGGATCAGGCTTTTTAAACAATGTGAATATTGCTTCCAGCCTATAGAATTTCAGATAATGAGAGCATGTAAGTTGTTTAGGCAGTTTTAAAGCCATTTGATGAAAGTACAAAAAAAATGACATGTTTTTCTGTATGTGTTACATATTTACAAACACTAAAAAAAGCCCACTGAAGAAACAAAAAGGCTTCTACTAATTGCATACTTGTTCATTTTGCAACATAATTGTATATTGACATGCTGTGTTTTATTTTCCAAGGATATAATAGTCTTGTTGAAAGATTAGGAGAACATTTACAGTATGTTCATTGCCATCCTTAGAATTACAGAAGGAAATAAATTATTGTGTCTTAATTTATTTTTGTAAATCTCCCAAAGGGTTCTATTATTATGCACAACTATGTGTAATTATTCAGATCTTTTCAACATTACTTCTAACTTGGAGGTAGGAAACTAATTGTGCTTAATATTTTATGGGTGCCCCTCTTTTTTTAAGCCCATTTTTTAGAAGTGAACTAAACATATACATGCCATTTATTCTGTCAAGGTCAAGGTCTAAAAGCTGAAGTCGCAAAGTTATTTAATATAGAAATGAAGGCTGACTGTTTCAGCTTCTCAGTTTGACAATATAATAATGTTTAGAATGATGTATAGAGTTGTATCTTGTGATTTATTTATTTTCAGTCTTATTTATGTACTGCTTAATATAGTTCAGTTCTGCACATTTAAATTTGCAGGTTAAAGAAAGCTACTGTGCAAACTGTTTTATGCACATGTACAAATACACCTCCCTCTTTCTCTTCTGAACATACACTAACAATGTTCAGAGGGAAACAAAAGGAACAAGAATATTGGCAAGAATAATTTTGTTGGCTGTTTGTAAAAAAGATCTTCCATCCATGCATTTTTTCACATGCTAAATTGCAGCAATCTCAACTAATTCTTAGGAACATATTTTGAAGTCCTGGAAGTTTTATACAAAGTCTGTTTAGAGTTTTGAAACAACTTTGAAAACCATGATAATGGACAAATACCAGTCAAGTCTCATGCTACACTGATACCATTTTTATCATAAGAGTTACCTATCAGAGAATAGAACAGATGTAATCATATCTTGATTGTCATTACTTCAGTACAATTCTGTATATCATATTCCAAGTATTATACAATATTGTTTAGCCAAATGAACAAAGTATAGCAAATCTTTTATTGGATGAAAATAAAATTTCAATTTTTTATACTGATGTTATATTTAAGTATTAAGTGCTCAGAACTGAACTAAATATTTAATCAGGTTATATCATGAATGTCTTTCTATCTTAATATTGTCTGTATATGTACACATCACGTAGATTAACCTTTGTCTCTGCACTTTCCAATTGTTTCAATGATTTGGAAAAATACAGTTTTTTAACAGTATTTTTTGCATGCTTGTATTCTTTACAAATACCAGCTAAATCAAGTTTATGTGATTTGTGTAAATGTACATATAAAACATTCACCAATAAGACCATGTCATAATGGTGATCCAGTAATCAGTAAAGTTTGGGTGGTTTATTGAGTAACAATAATTATGTAAGCTGTACTTTGTACTTATAAGTGAGGTCCTACACAAACCATAATCCATGGCAGTGCCTCCCCCCTCTCCCTCTCCCTCTCCCTCTCCCTCTCCCTCTCCCTCTCCCTCCCCCCCCCCTCTCTCTCTCTCTCTATATATATATATATATATATATATATATATATATATATATATGAATGATAGAATCAATACAAACTAAGATTAAAACTGACTGGATCTAAAACTCAGAAATGCAGCAAGTTCATGCTCTGTTTTCATTGTATATTACTGAATACAGTTCTTCATGGACACTGAGGAGATCCATCCCTATTTCCAGAATGGGAAATCTATTCAACCCTTGTAATGACATAGAACTCTTTTTTAAAAATAATCTTATGACACTGGAAGTCTGGACACTTCCAATATTAATAGAAATGTATGTGATAGATAAGGTAATAATTTCTTAAGTCTGTTTATATAATACATCGAAATGTGTCTATATAACTAATTTTACAAATCAAACTACATACTGTAAATATAGATTATACTAAAAAGTAATACATGTAATTTTCATCCTAAATTTAATTTAAATATACTTGGCAGATTTTTTTTTAAGTTTAAAATGGTTTAGCTATTATCAAAACACTAGCTCTTCCATGCATTTCTTCTGTCACCTAACAAAAAGAATTATGATCAATTCTGGGCAGAGAAGTAGAAATCTACTGGTAACCAATAAATAGTGTATTCTCATATTCCCACCTGAGAGCAGTCTTTTGAGTAGCCTCCTATCAAATTTCAACAGTAGGAATACTTCAGAGCAACAGAGCACATCAGACTTAATGTTTACACAACTAGCACTTTTTGTGGGGTTTTTTTTTTTTTTTTGGATGTTCTGACATCAGACAACTGTCCATCTGTGAAGGGTATTAAAATTCTTTAAACCCTGACCTCTTCAGGCAAAGCTAAAGGAAAACAAAATACGTTTTACATTATGCACCTTCATTTCCTCCTTGCACTACCTATGTAGCTTTCCAGAGCACCTTCCTTCATTTAATAAAAAAGTAAAGTTAGGCTATTCTAGCCTTTAACAAATTTAACAATATTTTCCTATAAAATAACATTAATATTTCTGTTAATCAATATAATCAGAAGTATGCAAGTTGTAGCATTTGTGAATATACTGATAGAGTTTGAGTTGGGGATCAGTGAAGTGTTGTGTTATTACTACCTGTAAATAGGTACTAATGTTCTCCCACTTAGATTATTTGTTCTTTCTCTCTCTAGAGAAAGAAAAATGACAAATGTGATTTCAAAAGCATTAGACCCATTAGATCCATTCTCCACTGAAACTACAGTTCAAACATTAATATTTTATCTCTACATAGGACACATTCGTCAATCCCTTACTTGGATAGATTTAACTACATAACTGAATTCAAATTGATTCAGTAGCAAATCCACAGAGTTCAGTGGTGTTTGCTTCCAGATAAGGACAAATATAATAATTAACTTAACACTCTAAGTTTGCAAATTCAATTATATAACTTGGAGCTGCTTAATAAAAGACATTACATATTATAAATGGATGGCACACAAGCAATCCAGTTTTTTTAAAATGTAAACAAAACAGAATACTGCCATCACACAGTAAAATGAATGCAGTCTTTCTTGGATTTTAGGAAGTATATTGTGATTATACATACTTAATGCTCAAATATCAACATATAGAACAACAGAACTGATTGTTTACAACAGCAGTATTTCACATCTAATTAAAATATTTTTGTTTGCTACTACCTTGTATCTTAAAAATAGAGTCAACAGCATCCAAATAGTGAAAAAAACTTGGTGTTTTCCATGCTATAAGATGAGTCCCTAGTCCTGTAGAAACCACTGAAATCTTTTAACCAGTGTTGCTATTTGAAGGTTTATTTGAAAATTTTCCCACATATTTAAATTTGTAGCAGAAACTTTAAACCAGGATAGTCTTTGAATTTTAAGACAGTAGAGAAACAAAAAAAAATCGGTCCTGAAAATCTGTTACTAGATTTAGCAGTGTATAATTGTGTAATATGAGGATTCATATTTTCTTATGTCTTATTTGAACTTTGGATATTTTTGTTTTTACAGTACATTTAAGTTGAAGTAGACAAAAATATATGATGATGTTTTCTACAGTCATTTTAATCTATTCTTTCTATTCTTATTGTGAAGCCAGCAATTTCAGCCTTGTAATAAGAAGGATAAAACACCACTCTTGAAATAAAAAGTTCAGGGAAAAAAAATTAGAAACTCAAGTGTAATTAATCGAGAAGGAACAAAGTATCCTTTGAATCTTAATTGGAATAAGGTTCTGTGCACCGTGTTTAAGTGCATGAGACGAAAAATAAGCTTTCCTGTCTCTCAGACTTCAGGGTCTGCTGTTACTTTCCAAGTGTGGACAAGCATCTAGCACATCTGCCACTGTATAATGGGCCGAGGACGATTGAGCATCAACAGAACAGACACTGCAATTTAGCAGTGAGCCTCCAACAATGAGACAAAATCCAGCAAACCAGCCTATAAACAGCGCTTCTCCAAAGTCCCACCTGGGAACAATGTCTGGAATAGTTTCATCCCAAAATTCCTGCACAATGGTATGAGCAACCCAAGACACAGGGACTAAGGCTGTAGCTCCTGATATCCAGCAGAATATTCCTCCCAACAGCAGTAACCGCTTCTTTAGATCCTGTTGTTGTTCACCAATCTTTAAGCAATCCAATCCAAAACTTGAGAGTAAGAGACCAGAAAGTCCTAATCCATTGGATATGAACATCAGAATCCTAGAAATTTTGAGCTCGGGGGATAAAGCTAAAAAAGAATCAAATTCTTTGCACTGCATTCCCCCTTCTTCTTGGACTACACAGGCTTGCCAGAGTCCCATTGTCCAGATCTCCAATTCATTCAATTCTAAGTTGAGATTTTTCCACTGAGGTAAATAAGTTGTGAGGCAGGATAACACCCATCCTAACAGGCAAAATAAAATCCCTGCTAACTGCATTATGGTTCGGTTCACTAAAGCCATTGTAAAGGATGCAATTGGCTGGCTGGAAAGCCTTTTGGCCAGGTTTATTGGAACTACAACTTTATATAGTGGCTGCAGCTCCAATGATGGCTGCTCTTTGCTGTCCTGAATATAAGCTTTAACTATTAACCCTTTTAGAACTCTGAAACATGTTTTTGTTCTTCCTGAATATAAAGTTTCTTGCAAAGGACGAAGGATTCTGCTTAACCATGAGTTGGGTTTTGTGATAAGGATTTGATCTGTTACCTTCCAATTTGCTTGGTAAAATTATATCCCAATGCCTGATGATTGCAAGTCTGAGGATGAACAAAGAACGCTCTATGACCCCTCACCTAAAAAAAAACAACAGAAATCTTTGTGCTTCAATACGGATTAATTAGATTTTAAGTGGTGATAAAAAAAACAGCTCTGTCTGCAACAGGACTTCATTGTAATAGCTAAATTTGAGATTTCAGGGCTTCAAATCAATGCCTTGTAGAGAAAGGCATCCTGTTTTTCTAGCATCTGTATTACTATACTTCCTTAGTTATATGTATATGTTAAGACTTATCTTTCATTCTCATCATTTTTCTGCAAAGAAAGCTTTAAAATACAGTATATTGATTTTCTGTCTTCTGTCTGAAGTTACTTTTAAATAGGCTTTCTTTACATCTGACTTTTTTTAGAACAGAAGGGAAGGATAATAGAAGTTTGATCTAACAACTGATGTCTAACAGTACTGAAGCATCTACCATTGACAAGAATTATTCATTTTAAAGAACAACTTTTTAATATAAATCTTAGAGACAGAGGTATTTGTGACTATTTGGTAACCCATTTCTTCAGCAGCTATAACTAAGGTCACATTCATGTATATTACCTTCACAAAAAAACCTTAAAGTTCTTCTATGAAGAGTATAGAGAAGAATGAGCTATGCAAAATAGGGCATGCATGTACGACTTATTTTCTTTGGTCTTATTTTAGTAATGTGCTTGCTGCTAGCACATAGGAAAAACAGCCTCTTCACCATCAAGAATCTTATCCCAACACAGAGAATGTACTTTAGATTAAGAATTATGTAATTGCCTTATTAGATCAGTCTATCAGTATTTGGTTTGCAACAGCAGCTAGCAAAAATGGCTTAAAGGCATTGAGATTATTCTGAGATAAAGACAGAGATTCTCCATTTTAAAAAAATGTGCTTTGTTTTAAGGTAAGAGGGGAAGAGTTTCACAATTTCCACTTGGACTTCATCATGCCAGCAAAGTGAGATTTTACTTTGAGTGCCACATAAGCTGTGAAGATTTTGCTCCAATAGGTTTACAATCCAGTCCCCACAGCAACAGTTTGCACTGGTCTATCAGGCCACCCATGGGTTGGGTGGAAGTGTCCCCACAGACATGCAGGAGGTATAGCTTCCCCAACCACTTGATAAAAATGCCTCTGATTAAATTATGCCTAGTGCCTCTTCAATGTCTGACTAGACACATTCAGTCAGCCCAAGGTTGTTCTGAATGATCAACATAAAGCTTATGGATATTAACAAATTTCCCATTATTCTATCAACTTTGAAACAACAAAGTAGATGCCTTCTAAGTATTTGCTAGCCTCCCAGAGCAAGTAGAGTTTGCTGGGTGTTATATATAGTAGCTTGTCCTACTAGCCTTGACCTGAGTATTGTTTCTTCCTCAATTGCTTTTTGGGAGGGGTATTGTTTTTTTTCCAAACTCCACTCCCCTATGCACTGATGATGTTTCCTGGTCTGGTAATGAATGAAACATCTGCAGGAAGAGAAGCTAGGTCAGAGAGCACCAAGAACCAAACAATTCAACCCTGAGCTACATATTCTCCACTATGGCAAAATTTGTACTGTTTGGGGCCCCGTCTCTCTTGCAGGTTTACAAGGTTGTGCTGGATGTTGCTGAATTAGTACTGCTTTTTGCAGAGTTCATGGTATTACCTTTGCTACTGATTGAGCATAGGATTACAACTATGTTACAGAATAAATTTTTGCATAGTGGAGTTTTGGGATTGCCTCGCCTTTCATGAAATGAAATTGAACCCTTGCAAGATATACTGTTCGATCAAAATCAAACATACCCTCATCACTTCCAGGATGGATTACTACAGTGTGCTTTCCCTGGAGCTGCCTTTGAAGACTACTTGGAAACTGCAATTGGAGCAAAATGTTGTGACCTGCTAACTAGTGAGTGAGAGCTACTACAGCTGTATAACACCAATAGGCTTTGGAGTACAATTCACAATGCTGGCTATAGCCTATAAAACTGTTCATGGCTTGGCTCCTGAATACAGCCAGGACTGTCTCCTGCAAATAGAACTGTCCAATCCCATATGCTCATCCTGCAGAGGGATGCTAGAGTCAATGCTTCTCCACTGCTGCTCCTTCACTGGAAGTGCCTCTTCTCTGAGGTTTGGTTAGTGCTGATGTCCTTCAGAAAGGATGTAAAGACAATGTCATTCAAAAATTACTTGTTATGGTCACCAATCAGCCCCTGTGGAGATACCGATTATTCTTAACTGATGCAATTGTTTTAACAGTCTTATTTTGCTCTTGTTTTTTATAGCTTTATGTGTGAACCACTGGGAATCACACAGAACTATAGAAGTATTGTAAGTAAGTAAATAAATAAATAAATCCAACAGGAGGCAAATGCAAACAAAAAAGCTCCACATTGATGCTTTTCAGTGTGTTGTGGGCTTCTGAAATCCTGTAACAAAATCCTGCAGTGTGTAGTAAGGAACTAAAGTCTCAGAAAAGTTTGATGAATATATGAAGGGATTAAAGGTTAGAGTTAAACCTCTAATAATTTTATGAATGTTGGTTGTACTTGCATTAATTTTAGTATACATTTATCAGTTTTCCTCCTTATATCTAGACTAGTACTTGCTGGAAGTTGTTACCCTAAAAAGGTTCCATTATATAGAATATGAAACAGGATTCTGTTTCAGGTGACCACCAGCCTAAGAATAATTAGCTTTGTGATTGATCTCTTTGAAATCCTGAAAACATAATATACTCCTATAATGAGAGTTGGCTTAAGCATTTGGACTCATGTCAACATTTATGGTAGGTACAAAAATATTGTGCAAGAATGCAACTGAGAGAATGCTTTGATTGATATATGCTGGGAACTGGCCTGTATTAGGGAGTCTGTAACTTAGACCACTCCCCTTTGGGGCATAATGTGCGCTTACCCTTTGACTTCTACGTAACAGACATATTTACCTGTTGAATACCCAAATTGCATCCCCTGCTTGTTGCAGTGGTTAGGTTGGAAGTCAGATGAAGTCTCCTTCAAGTTGAGCTCAACTTCTGGTGAATTCACAGGTATGTGAACTCTTTGCAGCAATACCAAAGTGGTTAGCCGTTGCTGCCTTCTGGATGTTTTTTTTAACCAGCTTACAGACTATAGTCCTGGTACTCCCTGGAAGTTTCACATTCAAGTACTAAGCAGGGCGAACCCTGCTTAGCTTCCAAGCCCAGAGAAGGTCAGCCAGATACTGCTACCAGCTGAGAATAGGTAGGAGAACAAGCAGGGAATGTGAGATGTTTTGCTGAGATATCAGAAGAGTTTGCTTGAGCATAATCATCCACCCAACAAGACTGTTTAGCCTTACAGTTTGTTTCCTTGTTTGCTTCCTTTCCCCACCTCTCCTATTTGTTGTTTGTTATTCTCCTTAGAATATTTAGAATGTACTCAGAAGTCTCACTTTTAGGTTCTCCACTCTAAATTACATGTTTTGCAGCCATTTGGTTTGTCTCCAGCAGCAGCAACTTGGGGTGGAGTAAAACAAGAAGTCAAGATGGCAGCCAAAACTGCACAAACAAAGTCCCATCCCTCTTCTTTGTGTGGCCACCGTCTTGACTATTTTTATCCTGGTCCCCACTACTGCATGCCTAGGCATCTGTTCCACCCATTATCCTCCCATTCCCTGTATCTGCACAAAAGTCCTGCCGTGTGTCAAAGCTGAAACCCAGTTTTGAATTTGTAATCAAAAGCTGGAGCCCAGAAAATAGCTTGTGGCTGCTGGGTGCTCCCAAATATCCACAAGATCCTTCCTTGGAAATAAAACTGCTTTGAGTCTGTTTCTTTATCTTTCTCCTTGCTCTGAATTTAAAGCCTCTGTTCCACATGGCCTATTGTCGGTGCCAACACTTGGGTCCCCATGGAGCTCCTCCAAACCTGCCATGTTATTTCTTTAGCATTTCCACAGCGTTTCTTTTGAAAATGTTAATTTGCCTGCTTTTATTTTTTCTGACATTGTCAGTACTATCCAATTTACAGGTTCATATTCTAGGATTAATTAATATTAAGCCCTGCTTTGTTCTCTGAGATATCTATTATGAAATCTGTTATGCAATGATTACTCTGAGTAGTCACAAGTTAATTTTCTGTAGCTAAAGTAGCTATATCTTCACTTTGCAGAAATGCAGCGTACGATGGACATTATTTAATTATTTAATTTTTATCCCGCCTTCATAAATAAAATAAATAACTCAAGGCAGAGAACATACCTAATACTCCTTCCTCCTCCTATTTTCCCCACAACAACAACCCTGTGAGGTGAGTTGGGCTGAGAGAAAGTGACTGGCCCAAGGTCACCCAGCCGGCTTTCACGCCTAAGGCGGGACTAGAACTCACAGACTCCTGGTTTCTAGCCCGTTGCCTTAACCACTAGACCAGCACTTTCCAAAGTCCCACCGTTGGCGACACACCCAACGGCAGCGGCAACACGGGCGTGCAGTGCGGCGGTGGTGTGCATGGCGGCGGCGGCGGCGGCGGCCTCATGTTTCGCACTAAAACCCGGAAGCGCTGATGGCGCACCGCTGCCGCCACCACCACCACACACACCACCACAGGGGCAGAGGCGACGCACCATCAGCACTTCTGGGTTTTGTCACGACACACAGTTTGGAAAGCTATGTGCTAGACCAGGGGTCGGCAAACTTTTTATGCCAGGAGCCATTTTGACATGCTCGTGCACATTTTGAAATGCTCGACAGCCAGGGGGCGGGGTTTGTGGGCGGGGGCCAATCACGTGGAAGGGGGCGGGGTTTGCGGGCGGGAGCCAATCACGTGGCTTATTGGGGCAGGTGGGAGGGCCCATGTAGCAGTTTCCCCCCCCCACTGGCTTCCCGCCCCTCCCTCCTTGCCTGCAGAAGGCGGCCGGCCTTCTCCCCCCGCTATTTCCGGAAGCCATCCAGCGCCGATCTGCGGGCTGCGGGGGCTCCAGCTTCGGAGGGCGCCGGCTGCACCTCTGCCTCAGCAGCCAAGCTGTTCCGAACCAAGGAGCCAGGGTGGAGCTGGGGCAGGGGAGGAACGGGGAGCGCCAGGGGACTCACCCGCTGTTGCTCGGCTGCCACCTTCCTCCTCCGCTTCAGCCGCCCGCGCGCCTTCCCTGGCCAGTCCTCGCAGGCCACCGGCGATGCTCCCGTCCCGCTGCACCCCAGCCGGAGCGCCCGAGTGCCAGGAAGGCAGCTCCGCCTGCGCGCCTTCCACGCGATTGGCCCGCGAGGACCGGCCAGGGAAGGCGCGCGGGCGGAGCGCCCGAGTGCCAGACAGGCAGCTCCGCCCGTGCGCTTTCCACGCGATTGGCCCACGAGGACCGGCCAGGGAAGGCGCGCGGGCGGAGCTCCCGTCCCGCTGCACCCCAGCTGGAGCGCCCGAGTGCCAGGCAGGCAGCTCCGCCCGCGCGCCTTCCACGTGATTGGCCCGCGAGGACCGGCCAGGGAAGGCGTGCGGGCGGAGCGCCCGAGTGCCAGACAGGCAGCTCCGCCCGCGCGCCTTCCACGCGATTGGCCCGTGAGGACCGGCCAGGGAAGGTGCGCGGGCGGAGCGCCCGAGTGCCAGACAGGCAGCTCCGCCCGTGCGCCTTCCACGCGATTGGCCCGTGAGGACCGGCCAGGGAAGGCGCACGGGTGGAGCTCCCATCCCGCTGCACCCCAGCCGGAGCGCCTGAGTGCCAGGCAGGCAGCTCCGCCCGCACGCCTTCCCTGGCCGGTCCTCGCAGGCCGCCGGCGATGCTCCCGTCCCGCTGCACCTCTCCAGATCGTCGGCCACCCGCCGCAGCGTCTCGGCCGTGCGGCTGGGGGCAGCACCGCATCCCCCAGCCGGTGCTGCAGGTAGTCGCCCAGCAGCTGCGCTGTCTCCTCTCGCAGTGCGCCCAGCATGGCGACGCTCTCCTGCCTGCCTGGCGAGCGCTTCGGGGGGGGCAGCGGCGGCGGCCGTTGCAACGCGGGCGGAGGAAGAGGCGGCGGCGACGACCAACCAACTTCCCCACCCGCCGACCTCGAAGAAGCGCTGCCCGACTTTGGCGAAAGTTGGAAGGCTCCCGAGGGCGGGAGGAGGAAGAATCAATCGCCCTCCTCCAGCGCCGGCCATCAGAGTTTGGGGGCGGGATCCAATCGCGTGGAAGGGGCGTGGGTGAGTTCAGCTGTGGAAGAGCCACACTCAAGGGGCGAAAGAGCCGCATCTGGCTCGCGAGCCGCCATTTCCGACCCTTGTGCTAAACCAATTATGCCCATCACATCTCTGGAATAGGGTCTCGCGTTCCCACATTTATCATGACACATGAATAAATGTGGCTTGCATACATGTAACATTGACACATCTTTAGTAATACTGAATGCTAATAATGATATTAAGGAATATTGCTGGTGATCTGGCTGCTACTTCTGCTGGTGTTGCTACTGCTATTATTATATGAAAAATTATTGACGAGATATTGTGCAGATATTTGAAATAACTGTTCTATAACTGCTATATGGATTAGTTATACTCAGTGTTGTGCTGCTAAATGTTTAAGAACCAGCTCTTCCGGCTCCATTGCTGCTGCCACACCGCACCGCTAGCTGCGGAAGAGCTGATTGGCACGCTAGATGTCAAGGCTCAGCTCTGCTCGCAACTGGTTTGCAGAATTACAGAAAACTAACTATCAGCTCTTGTGAGCTGGTGCAAGCTGACTCCAGCACACCGCTAGTTATACTAGTCAAATATGTAAATACATCTTAGATATCTTCACCACCATGGTATATATGGCATGGATATTGCAACAGGTAAGCTGTTGTCCTTGCTGCCTCTTCAATATAATCCAGCTCTTGTTTTTGATATCCCTGGAAAAAAGAAACAAGTTTCTTCTTCTTTCTGTCAAAGATGTATTGGGGAAGAGGCCAACTCAAACTACCTTGAATGATCATTGCCCCTTGGTCTTATAGTCTTAATTGTTAGATCCAGTTAACACAACTCATTTGCAACTGGACTATCAAACAGGCTTTCAGTGTTTATTGTCTGTAAGTCAACTAGATAGAATCTTTGAGGAACCCTCTCCAGATTGTCTTGATACCTTGATTATAAGGTTGAAGAGGCCCTGAGCCAGTGCTTTATGGCGTGAGACTACCAAAAGTTTGACTTTTTCATTCCGATGCATTTGGAGTTTGAGCTGTTATGTAATATGAATGTTTGGTTTGTTCCATTTGATCTGCAGATATTTCATGCATCCAAAGGAGCACTTGATGGCACTATCATGCATGTATACAGTAAGTTCCCCCTTTTATACAGAAGCAGTATTTTCTGCTCTACTAGTAAAACACAAAGATTAGTGAAGTCAAAATTCCATTTGTAACTCACTGTTTATACATGATGGATAGTCTATTCGTTTGGTGACAGCATACAACAATGTGAATGGAAATAATGTAGTTCCTGGAAAAAGGCCAAGAAATTTTTCCAGGGGCAGAAAAAAGGGAGGACTTGATATCTTTTGAAATTTGATTAAAGGAAGTCATGAAAGGATCAGAGACAGGGCTGACATTGTTATGTACTTCATTGTAACTGGAAATATTTGAAAAACTCAAACCACCAAAACCAACTGAATTATTCACAAAAAAGGGAAAAGACATCTATATCCATCCAGATCAAGACAATAATGTTGGTATCTCTGCCAAGGTCAATCAAAGAATGTTAGATTTAAAAGATAAAGCCAAAAACAATCTATTCAAGGTCCAACAGCAGCAATCCATCCATCCATCCATCCATCCATCCATCCATCAATCAATCTCACTTTAGGGTTGTGAAATGAAAAAAATCAAGAGTGACTTCATTGAAGTGTCTTACAAAAATGTAGCAGATTGAAACATACCAAGATTATTTGAAAGACTAGCAACAGTATGTATTCAATAATTAATACTGTACCCTTGTGACACTGTATAACCCCGGGCATCAGAAATAGATCTTTCATTCAAAGAGACACTGTGAAAATCTTTTAACAGAAAAAGTAAAAGAATTTCTGTACCAGAAAAGAAAGAAAATACCATTGTCTTAAAACTTTATATAAGTGGCACCACAGGACATTACAAGAACAGAAGTTTGACTTCCCAGAACATCTTGATCTTCTGAGCATTATGTTTTTACCAGGTCATTTTCTTGCCTTTGCTTCCTTCAGAGGAAGTAAGTGGAAAGCTACAATAGCAAAAAACTACAATCAATGTTACTAAAACATGTGTTTGAACAAGCCTCCTTGTTCAATTTTCTTTATATTATCTATAGACAAGCAAAATGTATGTGGCCTGTTAAACACAATTGGGTTTTGAACACTATTTTTAGTGTTAAAAGTATGTTTTTGTTTCAGACCAGATGGACGGCCATCATTTCAGCCTCTTCTGTTCCAGAACGTACACTGATATTAAATGATAATAACATAAAATTAACAAGGGATACCACAAAGATACCTTTTACAGGCATCCAAGAAATCTGTAGACTAGAGGTTTAGCAAATGATAGCCCCCACTACTAAATTGCCTATATTGTGAGACAAAAAAGGATTGAGGGAGCTTTAAATGAAAAAAATCTGATAATTTGAACTTTATATCCACATTTCAAACATTTTATTATTATAAATTGGCTTTTAAGAATGGGAAAGGATTATTTGTAGCTCCCCTTTTTTGTGGCCAGGCTTAACTCCTTTGCCATTTGAGAGAAAAATGGTAGTGCAAAACAGACTTAACATAGACCTCCCCCCCCCAAAAAAAAGCCTGCATCAAGTCCTGACTCTACTAATGTGCACTCTCAAGTCAAGGGGTGGCCACTTCATACCTGCAGCACTCAAATTATTTGAAGCCAAGCCAGTAGCACAACTCCTGTATGGAGCCCAACTAGGCCCCTTCTCAAACTTTACTCCATTAGAACTTGTGCAAACAAAATTCTTAAGATCGGCCCTTCAAGTACCAAAATGCGTCTCTAATGCCACCCTGAGACTAGAGAGAGGACTAATGAAAATAGAGGCAAGGGTGTGGGTGGTCATACTCAATTATTGGCTCAGACTATCCCTTTTTCCCCTTGGCCTTGCCCCATTAACTCTGAGCGATGACTTCCAATCCAAATGGAAACAAGCAGTGACAAACAAAATCTTATCCCTGGGCTTCTCTCCAGGGCTGCTACTCAGCATGGGTTACGATCAGGCCAAAGTACTCATCAAACAGCGGGTAATAGACACAGAACGCCAATTGGATCTAGCTAGCTCCCCAACCTTTATTGTCAATGAATCCAGTAGGTACTGTGCCTCCCCCATGTTATACCTATCTAAACTAGAGGTACCCAACCATCGGAGAGCTTTTACATTGGCACGATGTCATGCCCTCCCATCTGCTGTCCTCGAAGGCCGATATGGAAAGATCCCTTATCAGGAGAGACAGTGCCCCTGTGACTCTGGCCACATAGAAACAACAGAGCATGTGCTCCTTCGGTGCCTGTTTTATAGAGACATTCGAACTAGTCTCATTACACCATTGCTGTACAAATATCCGGGGCACTCAGGACAATTTTATACCTCCCTGCTGCTGTCAGACATCAACCCTACCACAACATACAATGTTGCCAGATTCTGTGCGGCAGCGCTTAAAATTCGCCAGATGATAAGTTCCACAAACTAGCCTTCAATTTTAATTTACTAGAGTAATGCATTTCCGGTTACACTAATCCTATGCCCCTCTATATTTACCCCCCCTTTTCTCTTTCACCCCCCTTTTCTCCCCCACTGGACCTGTGTTTTAGTTTTATATTTTAAACTCATTTGTATGTTTTAATTGACTGTACCTTATCCTCCTTATGCTGGTCTATGACCGTAATAAAGATTTAATAATTATAATAATTATAATAATAATATGCACATGCAAGCTTAACATCATTAGTCCATCCTGTGCAGCTGTTGGCCATCCCCAAACTATTGCACTAGGCCATTACATGCATTACTTCAGGCATTAAAAAGTTTTTCACTCATATTAATAATTTCTTAAAAACTAGCTTTAGTTTTGATCATTGCAGAAATTTTTAGGCAACTCTTCTATGTGCAAACATTCAATGAATTCATAAGAGGCAGTGTAGGATTGTCCCAAGTGGTCCTATGCTCCAGTAATGTTTATTTTGCTGTCATTGTTAAAGAGGGCTATACTGTACAGTAAAGATCTGCATAGACCGAATTCTTCCATGTAAATGGGTTTCTTTCTTAGCATTCTTCCTTATGGAGTCCTTGGTACTCTCTGAGCCTTGTTGTTTTCTTGCAGATGTTTCATTGCCAGGCTAGGCAACATCTTCAGTGTGAAAAGGGAATGGGACTTGCTCTCTGTTTATATACCCTGGCTTGTCCTGCTTGTGTTGGTGGTGTTGTTCTCCCCTTAGGAGTTCCTTGATTGGGCATGTTGTTTGCTGCTTGGTTGATTGACTGAGTTAATAGTTCCTTGATTAGGGTCCATTGTGTTGTTTGATTGCTCCTCTGGTGCTAATCTTGGTGTTAATCTTTGCCTATCTGGTTGTTGTTTCCGGGCAAGGAGGTGTTCTGGTCTTCTGGCTTTTCTATTGTCTATTATTATTATTATTATTATTATTATTATTATTATTATTATTTAATCAAATTTATCACTGCCCAACTCCCCCAAGGGGGACTCTGGGCGGTTTACAACAAAATATACAATTATAAATAGAATAAAATACAAATTAAATAATTTAAAATGTAAAAAATATAATAAAATCCAATGACAGCATCTTCTAAGTTCTTCTTAAGTAAAAAGGGCACTCCAGGGATAATCTAAGGTGCTAGCCATCTCCAGGTGTGCCCGTTCTCCTTCCCGCCCCAAGCATACTGACAAAACCAGGCTTTAAGTTTCTTCCAGAAGTCCAGGAGCAAGGGGGACTGTCTAATGTTCCAAAGGGCAGGGGCAACAGCAGAGAAAGCAAGCTTACGTGACCCCGTTAGATGGAGCTCTTTAACCAAAGGAGTCCGCAGCATGCCCTCTCTGCATGCCCGGGTGGGACGGGAAGAAGTAATGGGGATGAGACGGTCCCTTAGGTATACCTTATGAATGGTATGTAAATGTTGTTTACCTCTATGTGTCTGTTGATGGCTGCTTTGTCTGAGTGCCAAGCTTCCAGGAATTCTCTAGCATTTTTGGATTTGGCTTGGTTTAAGATGCTTCTAGGGGCGTGGTGGCTCAGCGGGTAAGACGCCAGGCTTGTCGATCGGAAGATCGCAAGTTCGGAGGTTCGAATCCCTAGCCCCGCATGACGGAGTGAGCTCCCACACTTGCCCCAGCTCTTGCCAACCTAGCAATTCGAAAGCATGCAAATGCAAGTAGATGAATAGGTACCACTTCAGTGGGTAGGTAACAGCGTTACGCATGTCATGCCAGCCACATGACCGTGGAAGCGTCTTCGGACAACGCTGGCTCTTCGGCTAACAAACGGAGATGAGCACCGGCCCCTAGAGTCGGACACGACTGCACAACTGTGCGGGGGGAACATTTACCTTTAAGATGCTCACAGTTTCACAGTTTCCCAGTTGAAAGTATGGTTAAGTCTGTCCATGTGTTGTGAGATTAAGGAGTTTTCATCATGTCTTCTGACTGCTAGTTGGTGTTTGCATCGCAAACAACAGCCCAATCAAGGAACTACCAAGGAGAGTACAACACCCCCTCCAACAGAGGCAAGACAAGCCAGGGTATATAAACAGAGAGCAAGTCCCACTCCCTTTTCGCACTGAAGATGTTGCCTAGCCTGGCAATGAAACGTCTGCAAGAAAACAAGAAAACAACAAGGCTCAGAGAGCACCAAGGACTCCACAGTTCAACCCTGTGCTACAAATATTCTCTTCAATTCTTCCTTATGTTGAAGAATCCTATTTTAACTCTGCGCAAACAATTTTCATGCAAAATATGTGAATGTGCTTCATGCTGTATATGTGGTAATGTTCAAATATGGTATATGGTGGTGGGCACAATGCCACCCAATAGGAAGCTAGGATTGTCTTATATTGTAGAACCTTAAACTGTAGTTACAGTGTCCATCATTCATCGGTTGAATGATTCCAACACAGATTCCATTCTGGTATGGACAAGAGAGATATTACATAAATGAATCAGAAGAGAAGAACATATAGATTTGGCTAGGGTATAGAGTTGACCTTAGCTGGCTTTCTGATAATGTTCTTTCTGATTAGAGGCAAAGACATTCGGAGATACTACGCTGTGTCACTAATTTACTCTTTGGATGTGATACCACAGGTACTTCAATACCTTTGTTTGGTTTCACTCGCTACAAATATCCATAAATATGACCAGCCACAATGATGATCTCTGCAGGAAATTAAGAATTGTTTTTATGATGTGATTTGCAAATCACACAGAGGCTTGGGGAGAAGGTAAAAGTGCCAGAGTGCTGACTCAAAAACAAAAATAAAGGTAATGTATGGTCTGTGAATGCCATGGCAGCCTGAGTAGAATTTTTTAAGCATACAGATAAAAGCTGAATGATTCAACTTGAAATACGTAGCTCTGACCATGGTGGAAGAAACAAACAGCTTACATGGGGAACTGCTTCAATTTTCCTAATCTCTGTTATTGTGCTCTTCAAATACAACATCACTTTTTAAAGATAAGTCACTCAACTTCTTCTTTTTTCTTGTTCAAAAGGGACAACTCAGAATCCATCTTCTTTAACCACTTAAAATACATCAAAACAATCAGATTTTCTGTGTTATTGAATACAGAACAAGTCCACTGGATTCATCCTAGTTTTGTGAACTGCTTAAAAACATTACCACATAATAAATTGTTTTAACAAACTTGGCATTTTTTCATATGAACATTAATGTTGGTTTTCATGAATTTGTGGTAATAAGATGCCTTTTATTTCTTCGGAATATATACAAACACAGATTAGAATGTTTGTTCGAAATCAACAGAGAGAAAGAGACGAAGTACACAAAACCCATAGCATTTACTGTATTCATATTTAGAAAAGGACACAACACATTTCATTTTATATTTCTCTTATCGGAAGTACATAATACTACATTTGCATTTCAAAAAGTGCATCTTGCCCAGATTAATTCAGGCAATACATTAAAAGAACAATCAAAACAATGCCCGCACTGAAGAAGCCTGGGGTTGGAATCTAGCTTTGTAGATAAGTGATTGGCTGTGGTATGATACAATATATCGTGCTCTTGCCATACCCATTAGTGCAAATGATTTTGGGCTAAGATAAGGGCGTAGCGAGATGACAGCCATCTGTACTTCCAATTAACTGAGTTTGTACAGGCAGGGTTTACAGGCAGCATCTCTGCAAAGAAGGGTCAAAATACAGTAGAAAATCTGGTTCTTTTTCTAGATCAGAGCTTTCCAAACTTTTCATGTTGGTGACACACTTTTTAGACATGCATCATTTCGCGGCACACTCTTACAGCAGGGCACAAGGCAGGCACTAGGACCTGCGCAGAATCACAGCAGGTTTGGAGGCAGCAAGGCACAAGGCAGGCACTAGGACCTGCGCGGAATCACAGCAGGTTTGGAGGCAGCAAGGCACAATGCCGGCACTAGGGCCTGCACGGAATCACAGCAGGTTTGGAGGCAGCAAGGCACAATGCAGGCACTAGGGCCTGCACGGAATCCTGGCAGGGCTCGGAGGCAGCAGCAGCCACGACACAACCAGACACTGCAGCCGACACACTAACGTGTCCCGACACACAGTTTGGAAAGCTCTGTTCTAGATGGTAGGTAGGTAAGTAGATAGATAACCAGGTTTAGCATCAAATCTAGTAATTTGGTGTTGAGACAGAAGTACTGCAACCTCCTATTTCAAGCAATCAGTGTCACACTTTGTTTAGCCCTTAGGCATTGGCAGTAGAGTATTCTTTTTGCCTGCTGGCTTGCTACACCTAAAAGCAAGTGCCTGCTATGGTTTATCTTATCAATCAAGACACTCTAATACAGAGCTTTCCAAACTTTTCATGTTGGTGACACACTTTTTAGACATGCATCATTTCGCGACACACTCTTACAGCAGGGCATCATTTCGCGACACACTCTTACAGCAGGGCACAAGGCTGGCACTAGGACCTGCGCGGAATCACAGCAGGTTTGGAGGCAGCCAGGCACAAGGCAGGCACTAGGACCTGCATGGAATCCTGGCAGGGCAGGTTTGGAGGCAGCAAGGCACAAGGCAGGCACTAGGACCTGCGCGGAATCACAGCAGGTTTGGAGGCAGCAAGGCACAAGGCAGGCACTAGGACCTGCATGGAATCCTGGCAGGGCAGGTTTGGAGGCAGCAAGGCACAAGGCAGGCACTAGGACCTGCATGGAATCCTGGCAGGGCTCGGAGGCAGCAGCAACCGCGACACACCCAGACACTGCAGCCGACACACTAATGTGTCCCGACACACAGTTTGGAAAGCTCTGCTCTAATAGGATGAGGTATTGGGAGTGGCACAAGGGCATCCAGTACCTATGACTTACTGTACATCCATGTTTGACTTTAGGACTGGATAAGCCACGTGAGAATATCTTATCCTCTTTCCCCACATTATAGCAAGAGGATAAATTATAGGAGTGTATTTGGGACCTTAGGATGAAGGCTTCATACCTCTCCTTACCCTCCCTGAGCCTGCTTTCCCAGCAGAGAAGAAACAGGTTCTGTGATTTAAATAATCTCTTATTTATTATCTGCTTGGCCTTTCCAATATGAGACACCCTCTAAGTTGTTTATAAAATCAATAAGATCTACCATTATATAATTTTAAAAGAGTAAACAAATACCTCCAGTAAGGTGATAAGTAGATCTTAATTGCTCTTAAACATTAGTGCTGTCTGGCAGCTGAATGAATAAAGGCTTCGCTGAGTGAGTTTGTCCAAAGCAACCTTCCCATTCCAATATAGCTGGAGGGTGCCAGACTGGGGAAGACTGTTTTAGGAAAAAGAGGACACAACCTTGAGAAGGCCCACTGCCCTCCAGGAATCAACTGAGTAACCTCCAAAGGTGGGTGCAACTGGTTAAAAGATCTAGAGGAGGATGTTCTTCCTGCTCCAAGATAATTTGTTTTAGGGAAGGGGGGAATCTTTTCTCTTGAAGGTAACATTCCCAGCATACTAACCTCTTGGAGGCTACATAAGTAATGGGTGGAGTCAGAGGCTGGAGTAGGAAGAACCGCTACTTCTCTCTCTCTCTGTTTCTGCCACCATCTTCTGTCCTGTCTGCCTTTTCTTCCCACCCCAGTAGGAGTGAGGCCAAGGCTTTGATTGCCCACCTCTTGTTTTTCTTAATTGAGTGCATAGCTACTATCTGGAAAGTTACATCTTTCTGGTAGCCCAACAGAAGAACATTAAAATATTAGGGACTGAAAGAAGGAATGGCTGGTAAATGCTAGTTGTTTGATGGAGGGAGCGGTTAAGGACAATCTTGCCAAAGTTCCTAGAGGAAAGCAAGGACCACAGAAACAAGGAAAGGAGGATGCAATGTTTATGGGAGAAGTCAAGATGGTTATAGCAAAAGCATGTTCTCCCACCATCACAGAATTGCAGTGGAAATGCCATATTTCTGTTTTACGTAGCAGTTCTGCTTGGGAGCTGGAGATGAAAAATCCAAGAGACTGAGAGCACTGGAATTGCAAAGTGGTTTGAAATACCATTGGAGTATAATACCATTTATAGTGAAATCTGCAATGCATTTTGGATAAAAATCTCTATGGAGGTCTCAGTCACCCCATTAGACCTGCCCTACCCAAACTGGAGCAGGAATTGCTTTTGTCTTTTGGTCTAGCCATCATCACTTCCTCTTCCTTCCCTCAGTCAGGGAAATTACAGCAAGGCCAACAAAAGAAATTTACTTTGGGGTATATATAGAATCTTGAAAACTGCAAGACAAATTTCCACCTCCCACTTATTAGTGAATTCATCAAGGTGGAATCTCTCAGAAACTTTTATATATTTCTTGCCACCTGAATGGAATTGCCTTTTATGAGATGAACTACCAATGGACCCCCCTCCTACCTCTTGGTTGTTTCTTCTAACATTTCTTTCCGTACTCTCCCAGGCTCCTGACAATCTCAGATTGCACTGCAGTTGCGGTGGGTGGCCATGTGATCTTGGCAAAAAATATATTTGCTTTAAGATGCCAAGAGGCACTAAAGGAGCACCCCTGCATTATCCAAAACATTTTTTTCTCCTTGAAGTCTGAAGTACTGCGTAGTCCTGATACTTGGCTTAAACAGGTTAGAAATATTAATATCCTAGCAAATCCAGTGAGTTTACTCTGTTTTTGTGCCTTCAAGTCAATGTTGACTCCTGGCAACTGCCTGGAGTGGTTCCTGCAGTTTTCTTGGCAAGGTTTTTCAGAAGTGGTTTGCCATTGCCTCCTTCCTAGGGCTGAGAGAGAGAGACTAGCCCAAGGTCACCCAGCTGGTTTTGTGCCTAAGGCGGGACTAGAACTCACAACCTCCTGTTTTCTAGCCTGATGCCTTAACCACTACACCAAAATGGCTCGAGTTTACTATAAGCAGAACTAAATCTGGATTTCACCCATTATTTTTATTTATGTTGTAGCTATTATATCAATTTGAAATACATAGTGGGCCTGTTCTGACCTCACTGGGGGGTTGGTTCAATGAAGGGGTTAGTGTAGGGTTCCCACTACACAAAGAGATGATTAATTAACAGTAGTTGCATGGAATAATTCATAATTTACTAGCTGGTTCCCTGAATGCACACTGAAAGTTAGGTTAGATTTGATTTAACCAATCGAGATTTACTTCAATACAACCATACAAAAGCGTAATTGTATCTATATAGATTTCACATGACTTTCCCTGGATTAAGGGTAAATGCAGAAAAATTATGTGCTCCAGTTTGGGGGATCTGATGGCTGTCATTGTCTTTGAAAATGAAAGGGCCTACTGGTTGTCAGAGTTTAATATTTGTGGAAGGGGGAGGGATTCTGTGATTCTTCTAAAGCGCTGATAGTATCCACATTCTTCACTCCACTTCCCACTGCACTCCTTTCTGGAAGTGGGGTTTCTTTTCTTCCCCCCCCCAACTCTCATCATATGACTCCACAGCTGCTTCTTCGAAAGGAACAATATTAAGTCATTAGAAAGCACAGCTGGGCATTACACTGGGGCCATTTATACGAAAAGAGGATCTTGCTTTAATTAATCTCCTGCTGTTGTACCTGCCAGATCTGAAGTCAAGTGCCAGTGGGTGGATGGATCACTGGGAAATTTATGCTTTCAGGTGCAGAATAAGAAGCCTCTTATTTCATTATTATCCTACCAGAGCTGTGAGGAATCAATCATGTTATATTAAAAAGTCATTTCTACAGAAAGGAAATGTTGGCAATGAATGGGATTTGAGAATTGTACACAATTGCCTTTTGTGATCTGTATTCAGGCAGAGCGATTGGTTCAATGGCATGAACTGGGACCATCCCTGTTTTTAGAGTTAATGTTAAGGGAAAATATTGGAAAGAAGTGTCATGGAAAGAACTACTGCCTGACAAGTTGTGTTGAAACAAGGCCTCTTGTTCTCACATTTTCCCCCTTGTTTCATGTTTCAATAGGCTGACCATATTTCCTTGAGAGAAAAACGGGACTCTACCCACGGCTCGCCAGACAAAGCGGGCGGGCAGGCGTGCGGGCATGTGTGTGCGGGCGCGCGCTTCACCGTGGGAACTTTCAAAAACGGGACAAAATGGATATTTTTCTTAAAACGACGGGACGGTCGGGAATTGTTTAAATAACAGGACTGTCCCGTTCAAAACGGGACATATGGTCAGCCTATGTTTCAATGAATGTAGGGGAGCACTCTCCCATTAGCAATTTCTGTAGTACATCATTTCACTTCTAAATGTTTTAAAAGTTAAATGTTTGTCTTAAAAAAAAAAAGAGTAAATAAAGGTCTAAAGCTTCTTCTAGTTTATAAACATATTGACAGTAATCAGAAAAATACTGGTGCTAAGCTAAAGTAATGGAGAACCTTAAATTTGACTAAATGGCTCATCAGTCCAACATCCAGCTGACAAAGGCAGCAAGTTTAATTTCCATGTGAGTGACATTTCTCACACATCATATCCTTGAACTAACTCTCAAATTTGCAGTTTCTGAGTATCTCGGTATAGGAAAAGCTATGTTTTTCAAGAAATATAATATGCTTAGCAAACATATTGTAAGAACTGAATCTAGGAACTGAGGAAACAAACCATAAGTAGACTTAGTTACACAAATAGAATTGTTCCTTCTGGAATATTTTTTTATTATTACTGCTTATTTCCTTACTTCAGAGATACACCACATGTTTTATTAGTGTTTGTAAAACCGTTTCTGCTTTTTTTCTAATAAGTTAATCGAGTTGCGTCAGAAGAAGAGTTTACTGAGATCTGAACTGGGGTGACTTTTCGGCTAAGAAGGTATTTGATCTTTTCTATATCTTTGTACATTATGATTTAGTTATACACTACGGTTAAGTTGTAATGAATCTGGAGATTCAAACCCTAACTTTTTTATAGGGATCGTATATTTGGCAAACTACCAGACAACTACTAGACATTAAGTTACCTTTGGTCATGCAACTGAAAAAGATCTCTGCTAGAGACTTGCTAATTAGTGAAGACAATTTTTGCCAAACTGATGCTCTCCAGATGTGATAACACTGTAATTGCCACATTTTTCAATTAATGTGACCAACTCCAGGACTTGTTGCCTTAACATATCTGGGAAGGGGCATCCACAAGAGGTCAAAAACACCAAGATGGCAGAGGCAACTCTATGATCAAAGGGGTGGGCTTCAGTCACATATAAATCTGTGTACAGATCCATGCAGTTCCCACCCTGATGATGTTCCAGAAGTATTTAAAAATTTAGCTTTTCTCCCAGGCCTCGGGGTAAGGTGCTTGCAGAGTTGTGTCAGTGGTGTTTTTTTGCTATATGGGATGTGGTTGTCTGAACACTTCAGTCTTTCTCTTTATTATTTTTCTGGTTTTTAACTGTGGGCCACTTAGAGTCATTCTAGAATCAGGCAGCCTCTAAATAGTAATAGTAATAGTAATAGTAATAGTAATAGTAATAGTAATAGTAATAGTAATAGTAATAGTAATAGTAATACCATCTTGACTGTTTTGACCCCTCCTACAAATGCCCTTGATCTGGGGCAGCAAATTAAGGAAGGCTGGAACAATCAATACAGTGTTATATGGACCAATGATCCAACTCACAGTTCCAATGCTACAGAATTGGAAATCAAATTCCTATCTTTCAATCAATCCAATCAATCCTAAAATACTGCTGTTAAAAATCACATGGGACATGAACTTTGTTTCCTACCTTAACCACCTTTGAAGAAGGTTGGCTGCAAATGAGATGCATACATCATTTATTTATTTATTTATTTATTTATTTATTTATTTATTTATTTATTTATTTATTTATTTATTTATTTATTTATGATTCAATTTATATCACCACCCCATCTCCCCCGAAGGGGACTCTGGGCGGTTTACAAAAAGCCAATGATTAAAATGAATAAGATATAATACCGTACGGCAGTCATCATATGAATACAAATAATTTAAAGATAAAATCCAAGAGGCGATAAAATTGTTTGTTAAAAGGACTCTATGGCACCAGCCATCCCCAGGAGAAGCTGTTACCCTTCCCATCCCAGGCAAGGCAGCAGAACCAGGTCTTTAAGTTATTCCAGAAGGCCAGGAGCGATGGGGCCTGCCTCACCTCCAGGGGTAGAATGTTCCAAAGGGCGGGTGCCACCGCAGAGAAGGCCCACCTTCTGGACCCCGCCAAGTGAAACTCCCTTACCAACAGGGTCCGCAGCATGCCCTCTCTGCATGACCGAGTGGGACGGTTCGATGTTATGGGGATGAGACGGTCCCTCAGGTAGCCTGGTCCCGTGCTATGTAGGGCTTTAAAGGTGATAACCAACACCTTGAATTGGACCCGAAAGCACACAGGCACCCAGTGCAGCCAGCGCAGCAGAGGTGTCACATGTGCCGAACTTGGGGCACCAATAACTGCGCATGCAGCTGCATTCTGAACCAGTTGTAGCTTCTGGATATTCTTCAAGGGTAGCCCCATGTAGAGCGCATTGCAATAGTCTATGTGGAAGATGACCAGGGCATGAGTGACTGTACGGAGGGCATCCTGATCCAGGAAAGGGCATAACTGGTGCACAACGCGAAGCTGCGCAAATGTCAGGAATGCTACATCGTGGGTCGCCAATGTTTCTCCCAATAACCACAGGCACACACTCGAATTGGGAAGCAAACGTTTATTTGGTTGTACACGAGTTAGCTTCAAGAAAGACAGGAATGTGGGGCTTGGATGCGTTTGGCTATTTAACCCTTTCTTCCCTTTGGATCCCACCCCCTCCCGAGGTGACCAGTCCCATGGCCGGGTCAGGTAAGTATCGTTCTTTAATTGCCCGTCCATCATCGTTAGGCTGTGGTTGCTTGTGGGTTATTGTTTTTGTTCCGGCGCTGATTGCCGCTTCCTTGTTCGTTTCACTTCCTCTTTGTCTTCGTCAATGGTTTCTTAATGGGAGGGCTCTGAGTGCTTATCAGAGTCCTGACAGCAAAGGCTCTTCTGGCCACGGCTGCCACCTGCTCTTTGAGCAGGAGCCGTGAGTCCAGAAGGACCCCCAGATTCCGCACTGGGTCTGAATGGGGTAGTGCAACCCCATCCAGAACTAGGGATGATAACTTCCTGGATCCAGAGGAGACATCAATCCACAGCCACTCCATCTTACCAGGGTTCAGTCGAAGCCTGTTTTTTCCCATCCAGACCCCCACAGCCCCCAGGCACTGAGAAAGGGCAGCCACCGCATCACTTACCTCACCCGGGATGAAGATATATAATTGAGTATAATTGGCATGTTGATGATACCTCATCCCGTGATGACGGATGATCTCACCCAGTGGTTTCATATAGATATTAAATAGGAGAGGGGAGAGAACCGAACCCCGTGGCACCCCACAGAAGAGGGGTCAAGGGTCAGATCTCTCATCTCCTATTACCACCGATTGGGACTGGCCCTGGAGGAAGGAGGTGAACCAGTGCAAAACTACGCTGCCCACCCCCAACTCCCTGAGCCGTCCCAAAAGGATACCATGGTCGATGGTATTGAAAGCCGGTGAGAGTTCGAGAAGAGCCAGGATGGACGCACTCCCTCCATCCCACTCCCGCCAGAGATCATCCGTAAGTGCAACCAATGCCGTTTCCACCTCATATCCCAGCCTGAAACCTGACTGGAAGGGGTCCAGATAATCAGTGTCATCCAGGATCCTCTGGAGTTGCAACGCCACCACTTTCTCAACCACCTTCCCCAAAAAGGGGAGGTGGGAGACAGGACCGAAATTGTCCAATACAGTAGGGTCCAGTGATGGTTTCTTGAGGAGGGGGTGCACCAGCGCCTCCTTAAAAGCAGCTGGAAACACCCCCTCTCCCAAAGATGTATTAACCATCGCCTGGACCCAACCACATGTCACCTCCCGGGCTGCCTACTCCAGCCAGGAAGGGCATGGGTCTAGTTGGCATGTGGTGGCCTTTACAGTCTGGAGGATCCTGTCCACTTCCTCAGGTCCAACAGGATCAAACTGTTCCCAGATAACAGGGCAAGGACATTCCCTCGGCATCTCCCCAGACTGTGCTTCACGCTGAGAGTCCAACTTGGAATGAATCTGAGTGATTTTATCCTGCAGATGCTCAGAAAACTCCTCCACACGGCCCTGAAGGTGGGTCACTGACTCCACCTTCCCTAAGAGAGATCGAGTAATCTTAAACAGGGCCGTTGGGCAGCATTCTGTGGATGCAATAAGAGCAGAGAAATATTGGTGCTTCACCGCTCTTACTGCCACAAAGTAGGCCTTAACAGCGGCTCTAGCTTGTGTTCAGTCAGATTCGGTCTTTGTCTTTCTCCAGTGGCGCTCTAGACATCTCTTAACCCTCTTCAAGACCCTTAACCCCTCCGTGAACCATGGGGAGTATCGGGTCAGATGTGGTAAGAGAGGTCGCACAGGCATGATCCTGTCCAAGGCCCCAGCCGCCTCCCTATTCCAGGCTGCAGCCAGGACCTCCATTGGACCGTGCAGTAGATCCTCGGGTATAACCCCCAGCTCCTTCTGGAACCCCATTGGGTCCATTAGTCGCCGGGGGCGGACCAATCAAATGGGTCCTGCCTCCCTGCGGAGTGGGGCAGCATAAGAGAATCTCAATGCCACCAGGGCGTGGCCTGACCATGACAAAGGAGAAAGATGTAACTCTCCCCTCAGATCACATTGCCACTGCTCCGACAAGAAAACTAAGTCCGGGGTGAGGCCACTGTCTCGAGTTGGGTCTTGAATGATCTGGAACAGGCCCATGGCTGCCATGGTAGTCATGAACTCCCGAGCCACCTCTGAGGTATGTCCCAGGGAAGGCAGATTGAAGTCCCCCAGGAACATAAGCCTGGGGAACTCCACTGCCAACCCTGCGACGGCCTCCAGCAGCTCAGGCAAGGAGGTTGCTACACAGCAGGGAGGCTGGTAGAGCAGCAACACTCCCAACTGTTCTCGGGAACCCAACTCGAAAAACAGGGTCTCACAGCCGGCTACTTGAGGAGCAGCGCCCCTGAAGGCCACTAGAGACTCTCAGATGACAATCGCCAACCCCTCCTCCCCTGCCCTGGAGTCTCGGCTGATGCCACACCTGAAACCCGGCCGGGCACATTTCTGAGAGGTCTACCCCCCCACTTCTGGGCCAAGCCAGGTCTCGGTGATACACGCCAGGTCTGCCCCCTCCTCCATGATCAAATCACATATGAGGGGGGCCTTGTTGTTAACAGACCTGGCGTAGAGAAGCAGCAGCCGGAGACCAGAGCGCTCGAGGATCTGCTGACCAGGGCCTGGGTCCGAAAGTGAAGGGCCGGAACACGCCACCGGTAACAAACACTGGGGGCGTCTTCCCCAAAGATGGCCTGCCCTTCGGTTCCCTCAATACCTCAAATAAGAAAGAACAAACGTAATTATATTATTGTTCTATAGTGGAAGTTACAAAGGTGTAAACTGCTTTTATTTTTTCATGTCACTCTTAAGGGCAAACATAAAATGCTGTTATCTTTGCTTCATATTCATGAATGCTATCATAGTCTGATTATTCACTATGTTTCCAAACAATGGTATTTTTAAAAGCATTCTAGATTCTGCAGAATTGTACTGTTCTGCTTTCATGAGACCTACAATATCTATCTACACCTTGCTTTAGAAAATAATTATTTTTCTGACTGCTAATCTGGGTGGAAAATATTTAATTAACTTTTGTTTGAAAATGTCTGCATTGCAAGAAAACTTATCAAGGAAGGAAAGCTCTGCACTTCCTTGAAAGAGAATGAACTGGAACACATGATAATGCACATACTTAGAGATAAGCCATGGGGGGGGGGAGAACCCATTTTATAAACACAGCCCTGTTATTGTTGTAGTAGAATTTAAAGTGAAATAAAAGTGCTATGCATCTTGTATAAATTCCAAAGTCTGTGACTTAAAAAGTAAACTGATACCTACGGCCTATCTATAGGAAATGTAATCTCTCCCTTTTCAAAATAACAGCCTTCATTAGTTGCATTCAGAAGAGAGCAGCTTTCTTCTGGAAGGGGAGGGAGGATGTCCCACCTGCTTAAGACTGCAAGGTGAAATGATTTTTTGCAAGATGTCCTTGTCATGGAAACACCTCTTATAACGTTGGCTTTCCACTAACACACACACTGTAAAGGTCCACATCATTCCTCCTCTTAGAGGTTGAAAAATAAATATCAGAAAGGTTACCTCAAGTGCTCTAAAGATAAAAAGATGACTCATAAATGCATTCAGCCCGATTTTTCTTGTTAACTGATGAAAGGCTTAATGTAAATTGCAGTCCTGTCCGAAAATAGCAATAACGCGCTCCTCTTTTTCTGCCTAAGATGGCAAGAACTATCCTTGTGTTGACAGAAAACACTATCCTTACCCTGAATCGGTGCAAATAGATAGGTCTGTTACTTTATACACAGGGCACTTCTAGACAATCAGCCTTCTGTCTCAAGGTGGTAAATCTCTGGTGCCTTCAAAATTCCTAATGTTATCCTGCTGGCCGTTTTCATTTACCGAATCATGGCAGCACACTGCTACAGAGGGTACCACAAGGTAGGCGGCAAGGAGGCCACATATCCCATCCAGTGAGAACACCAACTACCCCTTCAAGGATACAACAGCAGTACCATTCCTGAAGTAACATTCACGTCCTTGAAACGGCATTTTCTTGTCCACAGATATCACCCCACAGGGACAGGAATATAATAAAAAATAGTTTGTATTTGCAAACTCCTGTTTATGATCATGAGATCAACAGAAATTCATCTTGCACAAGTATCAGGACAGCACCTTCATCTGGAAGGCATCCTAGAAGGAACTAGAACTGCATAGATGTAATGTCATAATAGTTCTCGTACCAGCACAACAGCATGATGCCTCACACATCTCAGATAAGGGCAGTGAAAGAATAGGGTATGGGAGGGATAATGAAATATGAATGTCAGTTGCCCCCACCGCAACCTACAGGAGTGGAGTGTCCTTGAATTGTTGTTGTTTCAGTGATGTTACAAACCTGTAACATCAATTCAAAGTATGGTCCCTGTATAGCCCATACTCACATAGTCATAATCCAGAAAGCTAGATTTTTTAAAAAAACATTAATGGTACAACAAGTGATGATTCCAGCACTGCAGTTCTTGTTGATTACTAATTACTTGTCTGTTATGGGGTAATATAATAGGGGCGTGGTGGCTCAGCGGGTAAGACGCCAGGCTTGTTGATCGGAAGATTGCAAGTTCGGAGGTTCGAATCCCTAGCCCTGCGTGCAGAGTGAGCTCCTGCACTAGCTCCAGCTCTTGCCAACCTAGCAATTCGAAAGCATGCAAATGCAAGTAGATTAATAGGTACCACTTCGGTGGGTAGGTAACAGCGTTCCGCGCGTGTCATGCGGCCACATGACCGTGGAAGCGTCTTCGGACAACGCTGGCTCTTTGGCTAACAAACGGAGATGAGCACCGGCCCCTAGAGTCGGACACGACTGCACAAATGTGCGGTGGGTACCTTTACCTTTACCTTTTTTTATGGGGTAATAATGTTCTTTTTTAGTAAGTGAGAGTAAACAGTGTGCCTGGAGACTGGAAGGAATAGGCAAGTAGCATTTACTACTTACTTCATTATTAGCTTGAAATCCTACTTATGCTGACCAGGAGACCTGAAAGCAGAGGGATCACCTTATCAAAGCCTTGAGCTGAGCTGTTTCTGGCCACCATTTTCCTGGAAAGAAGATAGAATGATATCTGTTCTTATAAAGCTGCAGAAGGACAGACACTTGTTAAACCTAATACTAGCGTTACAAATACTAGACTGCATATGGCTAAGAATATAATGTCTTGGTTGAAAGATTGTGGGAATTCTGTTTCTATGTCTATGACTGGTTTATTGATCCTTCAAGACAAAATAATGTCCTTATCATCTAAATCCCACCAATACAGTTCACACATGGTTGGAATTCCACAACAAGCAGTCAGCCTGGTCTCTTTATGGAAATCCTAATATGTAATGGTAGCTGTGCCAAAAGTTGATTAATGAGGTCACTCCACTGCAACCTTTCCTTTTCATATTGTTTATAAGCCCTGGCCATTTATTGCAAAGTTTCCAGATTTGCATGAAAAGTGATTCATTGAAATGAGCATACTTCATTCCAGCAATTGAATGGGGGAAAATAAGTCCCATATTATGGCCTTTCAGGATTATACCAAGGAGGTCTAAAGGCATTTGGTACTATCATGGTTTGTGATAACAATTTTCAGTATTTTGTTTCAAGTTTTGAAACAGCTTTGCTGTAAAAGCATCAGATTGTGGCAACAGATCATGGCAAACTTTACTTCTCATTGCTTTATGCTACAAAGTGTAAGGAAGAGAACTTACGAGCAATTGCATCAAATGTTTTGGACTTGTTTCTTTTTTGGACTCCACAATTTCCACTGAAATTAATTCTGTGGAGCCTGAAAAATGAATAAATATAACTTTTGAATTGACTCAAAATATCAATTGTGGCAAACAAACTGAGCTGAGAAAGTGGTACTACCTTTCAGGAGAAGCATTTGAAACTAGGACGTCCTCCAACTCCAACCACAACCACTCTTGATTGTCATCCTACAGAGATTGCTTATTCTTTTTTGTTGTTGTTGTTGTTCAGTTGTTATCCTTATGGACTTTCTTCCCAATTACTCCACCTTCTACTTACATCTCTGGACTTTAAACTTAAATTTAAACACATTTGCTCTAATTATATACAGTACATTACCATACATGTCACATGCAGTATGCTGAATAGCAACTAAAAATGTGAAATATGCAACACTGGAAATAAAACCATCTCCTTAGAGTTGAATTTCAACTCAGATTTTTGCAGTACACTAAGCCACTGACTGCAGTATCTGGCTTATAAGCATTAGGGAAGAGAAATCTTCCTCCAAAGGTGAGACAGGCCCCCTCACTCCTGGACTTTCAAAAAAAATTGAAAACCTGGTTCTGCCATCATGCCTGGAACGGGAGGGGGAATAGTCATTCCTGGGGATGGCTAGCGCCCTAGAATGGACTGAGAATGGCCCTCACGCTCACAATCTGATAGAGAACTCTACCCATCTAGATTTTATTCCATGGACATTTGCTATTATCTGTATTTCTATTTTCTATTTACTGTATTTGTGGTTTGTTAAGTTTTTTAATTGTGGTTTTATTGTAAACCGTCAAGAGTTCCCCCTTTTGGGTTAGAAATTAAATAAATAAATAAATAAATAAATAAATAAATAAATAAATAAATAAATAAATAAATAAATCTGCTGCTTACCAACAATTGAATATTCACTGGCCATGGTAAAAGAAAAGGAATGGATGTTGCACCATTCTGTTTAGAGTTTTCCCTTAGTGGTGCTAAAGGACTACTCCAAATAGCATGCTGTAGTTGGTGAATGCAATGCTCAACCTCTATGGGTCTGTCACAATATTGAATAGTACCCCAACAATATTTAATATTTACACAATATTTAATAGTACCCCAATTTCTTCCATCTAATGTATGCATCTTCACCGTAACTGTACTAGTCTTGTAGCTATTTTAGGATACTGACCAACCAGCCCAGATGGAATCAAATATATAAAAGTTATCTTATCTGGATAAAAAGACTGAGAGATGCTATATCAATGTGCATGTTAGGAAATTAGATAGATAAATAGACTGACTGACTGACTGACTGACTGACTGACTGACTGACTCTATTTATCCAAATCGGTCATTATCCTCTGATAATAGTTAAGGCAAAGCTAGGATATTTGTCATGGAAAAGTGTTCTATCGTTTTTAACTATCTCTTTTAACCCTATGTAAAAGGAGCATTATCTAAGGTATCTATATTCCCAAAGATCACATGCGCAATTAATAACTGAACTGAAACACAAAATAGCAGTATCTGGCTGAAATGCAAACAACTATATTTGCCTCTAATTGCAGGATTATAGTGACTACAATTTATAAGCCTACAACTATGCTTCAAAATGGCTCTAGGTGCTTTTTACACAGAGCAGGAGACCCTACAATAAGGCATAAAACCTGTTTTATTGTCTTCAATTAGAACATTGCATTTTCTTGAAAGTCTGATTTTTGCTTTCACAGAAGACGAACAGGCTTGAGATAAAATCCCTCTTTCTTCTGACTTTATTAAACTGAGATTTGGGGTTGACAACCATAAATTAACCAGCTGTGGTGACTTCTATACAAAAAGTAAGTGAATTTAACTTATAAGTTTACTTACGTATAATCAAGTGACCATAATTAACAAAGAAAAGAGTTGCCATTGTGTTTTATTAATAATGAAAACGTAGTGGTCTTAAGATTTTCTGACATATTTTTTCAATTAGTGTTATCTACAGTATTTTAGATTTGAATAGAAAATGCCATTACGAGAGCTTTTAAAAATACTAGTTCCATTGTCTGCACAGTGATTATATATCCTTTGATATCCTTTCTGTCTGTAGCATCTCTGAGAAACTTACCTTTTGCTCTAATACCAGGGTCAGCATCAACATAGGTTCCTTCATCTGAGTCCCCCACCCCTCCATCTTTTTTCTTCTGAACAGCCATGGTGCAGGGCAGACTTACTGGCTGTCTCTTATATTTGCCAGAGACACTAGTTGCTCAGTGCTATAATGCTCAGATATAATTAATATGTCCCAATGTTAAGTGTGTTTGTCTTCTTCCATACCAAAGAATACTCAAAATGAGGGAACACAGAACTAGAGGATTGTTCACTCAGAGTTTCTGATCCCTCAAAAGATTTAGAGAGGCACAGTTGGAAGCAGCTGAACAAAAAATGTATCATTTCTCTTGTTTATATAGAGGAGTCGCACTTTTGCTGAAAATAGTTCATTTGTTAGTAATTTCACATAGCTCTATCAAAATACTTTGAAACTTCATAAACTGTACTTTGTTTGACACACATTTTCATGTTTCGCAGTACAAAGGCACAACTAACAAAAAGTAAACATAAAATCATGTCAAAACATGGCAAGTTTGTTAATACAGTAGTTTAAATGTACCTGTGCAATATAATGTTGTTTTCCAAAGCAACATTATTGGTATTTCTATGCAAATTTGTAACCATCGCCTACCCCACCTAGCATTTTTCAGATATATTGAACTACAGTTTGCAACCCAATATTGGCAATGTTGATGGGCATCATAGCAGTTGAATCACAACACATGTGGAAGGCTATCAGCCCTTCGAGGTAGTCCAGACAAGAAGTACAAACCTTGAATACTAACACTACCCTTATTGTAAGCTTACAGTAACAGAATCTTGCAATTCTGAAAGCACTTATCCCCTTCTTCACCTTTACTTTCCAGAAAACTAGGGGGGTCCCTTCTGAGATGCTTCCCACACCCCTTTTCCTTCTGTGGGCTGAGATACCTTTTGCATGACAGTTGTCTAGCCTGCAGCTCTTCCTCCTGAGTCCCAAGGTCATTCCCACAGAGCATTACAAAGGCACCCAATTGTGGAACGTGGCATCAGAATAACCAAGAGCTGTTCCATACCTCAGTAATAAAACCCTTGGCAAAACGTACACTCAGTGATTGCTATGAGGAAAACCTGCAAATCCGACTTCCTCCTGCATTTAAAAGTCTCTTGCAAGCCATCAAGGGGAAAGAAGAGCATCCTTGGCATTTTCGTAAGCAGCTGCTATGGTGGCTGAAGAGGGGAAAATATATTTTAAACAATGGCTGCAGATAGACACTAGGAACAAGAGGCTGAAACTCAGATCCAGGAGGCAGGGTGTGACCAAAATTCCCACCAGTGGGCAAATGAGCCACCCACAAGCTCTGCAGACCTGCAGCATTGAAAAAATAAAAAAGACCATTGTTTCAAATAAGATAAGGAAGAAAAATAATTCAGCTGTCGGTCACATACATCATCATGGGAATGCTGGGGCTCAAAGCTGATTCTGAACTGGCACGAGTCTGTGTAGAAGCATCCCTTGGTGAGTTTCATGCTTCCCACACCATAAAGTTTAATGTGGGCTTTCCGCAAACACATGTATATGATACCAATCGAAGAGAATACGTATATAAATACCGCTTGTGTGGGTGGGGCAGATCTGTTGAAATACATTATTTGAAAGGGTAAGGTCACTTGGCAGAGGCCCTGCAAGGTATAAAAAATGTTCAGGCTCCAACAGTTGATACAATGGTCCAGGTCTGAGAATCAGGTGATCCAGATAGAAAGAATATAAAAAGGAGGTTTTTCTCTCCAAGCCTGGCTTTCCAGCTTTTTCCAGTGTTCCAATTTGGCACTGCTTTTTTCATAGGGTGACCATACGTCCCGTTTTGAACGGGACAGTCCCGTTATTTTAGCATTTTTCAACCGTCCCGTCGTTTTGATCAAAATCTCAATTTTGTCCCTTTTTTAAACCCGGCGGGAAGGAGGACAGGAAGACAGGAAGGAGGACTGGAGCCGGACTTGCCATTGGAGGCAGCCCGGAAGAGGCCCTATCAGCGCCGCAACTGGAAGCCCAGTTGCCACGTGCGAGCCCAGCAGCAGACACAGCACCACAGTCCACCCGGTTCCTGCCTCCTTACCTGATCCTACCAGTGCCGCTTGCTCCGAAGCTGAGATTGTCTGCCCAGCAGTGGTGAGGCCAGGGAAAGCAGGCACGGGAAGGTTGTGGAAAGAGGGTGCGGGGTGCGTGTGTGTGTGTGTGTGCGCGCGATTGCTTGCTCAGAGTAATCGCACACACACACACACATGCACCCCACACCCTCTTTCTCCAGCCTCCCTGCAACAGGTGCGGGTGCATTTGGTCATGGGGAGGCTGGAGAAAGAGGGTGTGGGGTGCGTGTGTGTGTGTGTGCGCACGCGCACGCGATTACTTGCTCAGAGTAATCGCGTGCGCGCGCACACACACACACGCTCCCCAACCCTCTTTCTCCAGCCTCCCTGCAACAGGTGCAGGTGCATTTGGTCACGGGGAGGCTGGAGAAAGAGGGTGTGGGGTGCGTGCATGCGTGCGTGTGTGCACGCGTGCGATTACTTGCTCAGAGTAATCGCGCGCACACGCACACACACACACACACTCCCCACACCCTCTTTCTCCAGCCTCCCTGCAACAGGTGCAGGTGCATTTGGTCACGGGGAGGCTGGAGAAAGAGGGTGGTGTGTGTGTGTGTGTGTGTGTGTGTGTGTGTGTGTGTGTGTGAGAAAGGCTGGGGAAAGAGGGTGAGGAAAGTGATTTAGGGTTAAGTAATGAGGGTTACACTGAGCTCCCAAGGAAGGGCATCACCTGCCAGTGACAAAGGGAGAATCTGTGCCCATGCAGCCAACAGGTGCCCTGCTGAGCATGGGCACCTCCTTAAGAGGGCTTCCCGGCAGGTCTTAATGGTCAGAGGGGTTCATATCCCAATGAGGCTAAGATGTTTAGGGTTACAGTAACTTGTGTGGTGGTCAGTGGGTAAATGAATTAGAATAAACCAGCTGCACAAACCCTCCCTCCCTCCCTCCCTCCCTCTGTTCTTGCTCCCCGGCAATCTCCAAGACAGAGATGGCCAAATCTGAAAGCTGTAAAATGAGTTGTGCTGAGCTTTGCAAGACATTTTTCCCTGGAAAAATTGCCAACAGATTAACCCACATTTTGACATTTGTCTTCCATTGTGAACTGGGGGAGGAGGCCTGTTTTATGACAAGTCTATGGGTGATGATTACCTAATAATGATGCAGATAATTAAAGATGTAGGGTGATATATGATTTCACAGCACTTATAACTGCTTAATCTTAATCTTATTATGATTTTATTTACAAAATATAATATTTATACACTGGTTATTTAACTCCCACAAAGAATTTTTAAATACTTAATAGATGGCATTGTTATTCCTCCCCCCCCCAATAATTTTAGAAAGGCAATTTGTTATTGGAATAATGAAATGTAGAGTGCTTAATCCTTCAGCAAGGCATTTTAATTAATTGTTCTAATTGATTCCATTTACTAGAGGGAAGAAAAGATATACAACTTGTCATACTTACTTGGCTGCAGTGTTTTGACCACTTTCTAGAATTCAGTTTCATTCGGGACAGAGGGAGCTTGCCACTAACTAAATAGAAAATTGAGTTGCACCCCCTGTATTAATTTCCATGTGCATGATCAGGCTTGTGTATCATTACAATCAAGTGTCAGTTGAAAGCTTGGAAGCCTGGGAGGCACAAAGAAGTAAGCCTGTTTCCTGCGTAGTCTATAAGTGAGCTTCTAGCTGTAGGAACATCTTTGGAAAGTGTCTCCCCTGCTGATCTAAGTAACCAAACTGGTTCATATTGGAAGAGGTGGTCCCTCAGATAGTCAAGCCCTAAACCATTTAGGCCTGTCCTTCCGCCCCAGCTCGCTGCCTCCTTCAGCCTTCAATAAGGTACTATGGGAAGTTCCTTGCCATGCCCCCTATCGTTGCCAAGAAGTTCTTGCCTTGCCTTGTCTTGTCTTGCTGCTATCAAGCCAAATCCAGACCCTTGCTAATCTGACTTCCTGCAGACCTGTCTAGTCCAGTCCAAACTCCAGTGTGCCTTAGTTATACCTTGTCCTATATTTCTAGTCTTGCCATTTTGTCAAAGTTTGACAATATGGCAAGACTAGAAATATATGACCAATTGGCAGCAGAGCAAGGTCTGGGTCAAGGTTCCCTTTGACAGTCAATATTTGCAGGCAGGAGCCAATTGGGTGGACCGGGGGCAGGGTTTGCAGGCAGGAGCCAATTGGGTGGACCGGGGGCGGGGTTTGCAGGTGGGAGCCAATCGCACAGACAGGGGCGGGGTTTTTGTATATATTGTGATCTGAATTAGAATTCTTTGCAGCTTTCGAAGCAGCAATGAAAACTACAGGACTTACTACAGAAATCCAAGAGAATGTAAGACAAATAATCATACCACAAACCAGAAGGACATGGAAACAAAAAGCCAAAGATTTACTGGAGGACAAAGAAACCTACACCCCAGTAAACTCCAATCCGATACAGAAACTTGACAGCCAGGTCAAAAGAATCCTCAACGACCTAACCAAGAAAGGTCAAATCAGTAAAGAAGAACAGAGGCGGATGAAAAGCAGTGGACCTATCATCCCACGCTTCTATGGACGCCCCAAAATACACAAGCCTGACATACCACTCCGTCCAATTGTATCATTACCAGGCACCCCCACATACAACATAGCTAAAGAACTTACAAGAAAACTTGGGCATCTCACAGAGGAGAGTGAATACTCTATCAATTCTCCACTACAGTGCCTCCAGAAAATCAAAGACATAAAAATAGATGAAGATGAAATTATGGTGTCATTCGATGTCACTGCACTCTTTACATCCATAGACCAAGCACTAGCGATTGAATCCATGGCAGCAGTTCTACGTAATACACCCGACCTAACAAGATACACCAAGATCAAGATACCCAGAATCATGGACCTCATCAACCTCTGCCTCACCACCTACTTTCAGTTTGATGGACAAATATTCCAACAAATCAAAGGAACACCTATGGGATCACCACTCTCAGGACTCATAGCAGAGATAGTAATGCAACGTCTAGAAAGGATAGCACTCCCACACATACAACCCAAAGTATGGATCCGGTATGTAGATGACACCTTCGTCATAATAAAAAAGGATCAACTGGAGGAAACACATGAAGCCATCAACAACATCTTCAAAGGAATAAAATTCACAAGGGAAGAAGAAAACAACAACACACTACCCTTCTTGGACATCCTCATCAGTAGAGGAAATGATGGCAGTCTAGAAACACAAGTCTACTCGAAATCTACCCACACTAACCAAGTGCTCCACTATCAAAGCAATAACCCAACCTCCCACAAGAGGAGCTGTGTAAGAACACTATTCAGACGAGCACAAACACACTGCAGCAACCCAGAACACCAGAAAAAGGAAACAGACCACTTATATAGCATCTTCCAGCAAAATGGATATCCACACAACTTTATCAAAAAGTGCCTGACCACTCAACCCACCACAGCAAAACCAACAGAAACTATGAAAAGGATTACACTGCCATACATCAGAAACATCTCAGAAACTACTAATAGACTGTTACATCCACACGGCATCACTGTAGCACACAAACCAACCAAAACCCTTCAGAACATTGTAAGTAAACCAAAAGACCCAGTAGCCCAAGAAGAAAAAACAGGAGTTATCTACAACATACAGTGTAAGGACTGTAACAGCCACTATGTAGGACAGACTGGCAGAAGACTAGCAGAACACATCCACGAACACCAACTAGCAGTCAGAAGACACGATGAAAACTCCTTAATCTCACAACACATGGACAGACTTAACCATACTTTCAACTGGGAAACTGTGAGCATATTAGACCAGGCCAAATCCAAAAATGCTAGAGAATTCCTAGAAGCTTGGCACTCAGACAAAGCAGCCATCAACAGACACATAGAGGTTAACAACATTTACATACCATTCATAAGAGACAATAGAATAGCCAGAAGACCAGAACACCCCTGGGCCAGCAATCAACAACAAGATATGCATAGATTAACAGCAAGATTAGCAGCAGAGGAGCAAGCAAACAACACAATAGACCTTAATCAAGGAACTATTAACTCAGTCAATCACCCAAACAGCACACAACAGCCCAATCAAGGAACTACCAAGGAGAGCACAAGACCCCCACCAACACAGGCAGGACAAGCCAGGGTATATAAACAGACAGCAAGTTCCACTCCCTTTTCGCACTGAAGATGTTGCCTAGCCTGGCAATGAAACGTCTGCATGAAAACAACAAGGCTCAGAGAGCACCAAAGACTCCCCAGTTCAACCCTGAGCTACAAATATTCGCTTCGATTGGTACCACATATGGGCGTCAAACGCTCCAGATAGCACGCAAATGGGAGAAATTTGCAGGTAGGCAAACTTCCACCAAAGAACAGCTGTTTTTTCTGCATGAATGCCTACGACAGCATACCCTGCCCGCCAGTGTCAGATACAAACCTCCAATCAACTGCACAGCTGGATGGAAGATTGCACAACAAAGTGGGCGAAAAATGATACGGCTAATGATCATGGATGCCCACCTTCGATTAAACAAATATCAACACACAATAGACAGCCTCAAAGAACAACTAGAACAGACTATGACTCCTGAACATATCAACAGGCTGACTACTACAATCAAGACCACAGCTCTGAGACAAGCAGAAAAAAGGAAAGCTAAACTTCAAACTAAACTACTTAAATTAAACCCCAGAAACAAAGAAGTACAGGAACAGGAATGGGTGGTCAACATGTCCAGCCGCCCATTATCCACTACAGAACACAGTATCTTGCAGAGAGGCCTCAATTATAACACAGAGGATGCAAATAAATTAGAATTCTTTGCAGCTTTCGAAGCAGCAATGAAAACTACAGGACTTACTACAGAAACCCAAGAGAATGTAAGACAAATAATCATACCACAAACCAGAAGGATATGGAAACAAAACCAACTGAAAGCAGAAGACAGAGTAGCCCTCAAAAACCTAAAGATGGACCAAAGTATCATCATCCTCCCAGCAGACAAAGGCCGCACCACTGTCATTATGGACAGATCACAATATATACAAAAAGCCAAAGATTTACTGGAGGACAAAGAAACCTACACCCCAGTAAACTCCAATCCGATACAGAAACTTGACAGCCAGGTCAAAAGAATCCTCAACGACCTAACCAAGAAAGGTCAAATCAGTAAAGAAGAACAGAGGCGGATGAAAAGCAGTGGACCTATCATCCCACGCTTCTATGGACGCCCCAAAATACAAAAGCCTGACATACCACTACGTCCAATTGTATCATTACCAGGCACCCCCACATACAACATAGCTAAAGAACTTACAAGATTTTTGGGCCAAAAATTATGCCCTCCCAAATCAAGCATCCAAAAGTGCCTCTAACCCTTAAATTCAACCCCGAATCTCATGGCGGGCTTCGTTTTTCAATTTGAGCGGATTCAGTCCGGCCCATCCCGGGAGGTTTTCCTGACTCCGCGGTCAGGAAATTTTTGATTTTGGGGCCAAAAATTATACCCTCCCAAATCAAGCATCCAAAAGTGCCTCTAACCCTTAAATTCAACCCCGAATCTCATGGCGGGCTTCGTTTTTCAATTTGAGCGGATTCGGTCCGGCCCATCCCGGGAGGTTTTCCTGACTCTGCGGTCAGGAAATTTTTGATTTTTGGGCCAAAAATTATGCCCTCCCAAATCAAGCATCCAAAAGTGCCTCTAACCCTTAAATTCAACCCCGAATCTCATGGCGGGCTTCGTTTTTCAATTTGAGCGGATTCGGTCCGGCCCATCCCGGGAGGTTTTCCTGACTCCGCGGTCAGGAAATTTTTGATTTTGGGGCCAAAAATTATACCCTCCCAAATCAAGCATCCAAAAGTGCCTCTAACCCTTAAATTCAACCCCGAATCTCATGGCGGGCTTCGTTTTTCAATTTGAGCGGATTCGGTCCGGCCCATCCCGGGAGGTTTTCCTGACTCTGCGGTCAGGAAATTTTTGATTTTTGGGCCAAAAATTATGCCCTCCCAAATCAAGCATCCAAAAGTGCCTCTAACCCTTAAATTCAACCCCAAATCTCATGGCGGGCTTCGTTTTTCAATTTGAGCGGATTCGGTCCGGCCCATCCCGGGAGGTTTTCCTGACTCCGCGGTCAGGAAATTTTTCAGTTTTGGGCCAAAAATTATGCCCTCCCAAATCAAGCATCCAAAAGTGCCTCTAACCCTTAAATTCAACCCCGAATCTCATGGCGGGCTTCGTTTTTCAATTTGAGCGGATTCGGTCTGGCCCATCCCGGGAGGTTTTCCTGACTCTGCGGTCAGGAAATTTTTGATTTTTGGGCCAAAAATTATGCCCTCCCAAATCAAGCATCCAAAAGTGCCTCTAACCCTTAAATTCAACCCCGAATCTCATGGCGGGCTTCGTTTTTCAATTTGAGCGGATTCGGTCCGGCCCATCCCGGGAGGTTTTCCTGACTCTGCAGTCAGGAAATTTTTGATTTTTGGGCCAAAAATTATGCCCTCCCAAATCAAGCATCCAAAAGTGCCTCTAACCCTTAAATTCAACCCCGAATCTCATGGCGGGCTTCGTTTTTCAATTTGAGCGGATTCGGTCCGGCCCATCCTGGGAGGTTTTCCTGACTCCGCGGTCAGGAAATTTTTCAGTTTTGGGCCAAAAATTATGCCCTCCCAAATCAAGCATCCAAAAGTGCCTCTAACCCTTAAATTCAACCCCGAATCTCATGGCGGGCTTCGTTTTTCAATTTGAGCGGATTCGGTCCGGCCCATCCCGGGAGGTTTTCCTGACTCTGCAGTCAGGAAATTTTTGATTTTTGGGCCAAAAATTATGCCCTCCCAAATCAAGCATCCAAAAGTGCCTCTAACCCTTAAATTCAACCCCGAATCTCATGGCGGGCTTCGTTTTTCAATTTGAGCGGATTCGGTCCGGCCCATCCTGGGAGGTTTTCCTGACTCCGCGGTCAGGAAATTTTTCAGTTTTGGGCCAAAAATTATGCCCTCCCAAATCAAGCATCCAAAAGTGCCTCTAACCCTTAAATTCAACCCCGAATCTCATGGCGGGCTTCGTTTTTCAATTTGAGCGGATTCGGTCTGGCCCATCCCGGGAGGTTTTCCTGACTCTGCGGTCAGGAAATTTTTGATTTTTGGGCCAAAAATTATGCCCTCCCAAATCAAGCATCCAAAAGTGCCTCTAACCCTTAAATTCAACCCCGAATCTCATGGCGGGCTTCGTTTTTCAATTTGAGCGGATTCGGTCCGGCCCATCCCGGGAGGTTTTCCTGACTCTGCAGTCAGGAAATTTTTGATTTTTGGGCCAAAAATTATGCCCTCCCAAATCAAGCATCCAAAAGTGCCTCTAACCCTTAAATTCAACCCCGAATCTCATGGCGGGCTTCGTTTTTCAATTTGAGCGGATTCGGTCCGGCCCATCCCGGGAGGTTTTCCTGACTCTGCAGTCAGGAAATTTTTGATTTTTGGGCCAAAAATTATGCCCTCCCAAATCAAGCATCCAAAAGTGCCTCTAACCCTTAAATTCAACCCCGAATCTCATGGCGGGCTTCGTTTTTCAATTTGAGCGGATTCGGTCCGGCCCATCCTGGGAGGTTTTCCTGACTCCGCGGTCAGGAAATTTTTCAGTTTTGGGCCAAAAATTATGCCCTCCCAAATCAAGCATCCAAAAGTGCCTCTAACCCTTAAATTCAACCCCGAATCTCATGGCGGGCTTCGTTTTTCAATTTGAGCGGATTCGGTCTGGCCCATCCCGGGAGGTTTTCCTGACTCTGCGGTCAGGAAATTTTTGATTTTTGGGCCAAAAATTATGCCCTCCCAAATCAAGCATCCAAAAGTGCCTCTAACCCTTAAATTCAACCCCGAATCTCATGGCGGGCTTCATTTTTCAATTTGAGCGGATTCGGTCCGGCCCATCCCGGGAGGTTTTCCTGACTCTGCAGTCAGGAAATTTTTGATTTTTGGGCCAAAAATTATGCCCTCCCAAATCAAGCATCCAAAAGTGCCTCTAACCCTTAAATTCAACCCCGAATCTCATGGCGGGCTTCGTTTTTCAATTTGAGCGGATTCGGTCCGGCCCATCCCGGGAGGTTTTCCTGACTCCGCGGTCAGGAAATTTTTGATTTTTGGGCCAAAAATTATGCCCTCCCAAATCAAGCATCCAAAAGTGCCTCTAACCCTTAAATTCAACCCCGAATCTCATGGCGGGCTTCGTTTTTCAATTTGAGCGGATTCGGTCCGGCCCATCCCGGGAGGTTTTCCTGACTCCGCGGTCAGGAAATTTTTGATTTTTGGGCCAAAAATTATGCCCTCCCAAATCAAGCATCCAAAAGTGCCTCTAACCCTTAAATTCAACCCCGAATCTCATGGCGGGCTTCGTTTTTCAATTTGAGCGGATTCGGTCCGGCCCATCCTGGGAGGTTTTCCTGACTCCGCGGTCAGGAAATTTTTGATTTTTGGGCCAAAAATTATGCCCTCCCAAATCAAGCATCCAAAAGTGCCTCTAACCCTTAAATTCAACCCCGAATCTCATGGCGGGCTTCGTTTTTCAATTTGAGCGGATTCGGTCCGGCCCATCCCGGGAGGTTTTCCTGACTCCGCGGTCAGGAAATTTTTGATTTTTGGGCCAAAAATTATGCCCTCCCAAATCAAGCATCCAAAAGGGCCTCTAACCCTTAAATTCAACCCCAAATCTCATGGCGGGCTTCGTTTTTCAATTTGAGAGGATTCGGTCCGGCCCATCCCGGGAGGTTTTCCTGACTCCGCGGTCAGGAAATTTTTGATTTTTGGGCCAAAAATTATGCCCTCCCAAATCAAGCATCCAAAAGTGCCTCTAACCCTTAAATTCAACCCCGAATCTCATGGCGGGCTTCGTTTTTCAATTTGAGCGGATTCGGTCCGGCCCATCCCGGGAGGTTTTCCTGACTCCGCGGTCAGGAAATTTTTGATTTTTGGGCCAAAAATTATGCCCTCCCAAATCAAGCATCCAAAAGGGCCTCTAACCCTTACATTCAACCCCGAATCTCATGGCGGGCTTCGTTTTTCAATTTGAGCGGATTCGGTCCGGCCCATCCTGGGAGGTTTTCCTGACTCCGCGGTCAGGAAATTTTTCAGTTTTGGGCCAAAAATTATGCCCTCCCAAATCAAGCATCCAAAAGTGCCTCTAACCCTTAAATTCAACCCCGAATCTCTTGGCGGGCTTCGTTTTTCAATTTGAGCAGATTCGGTCCGGCCCATCCCGGGAGGTTTTCCTGACTCCGCGGTCAGGAAATTTTTGATTTTTGGGCCAAAAATTATGCCCTCCCAAATCAAGCATCCAAAAGTGCCTCTAACCCTTAAATTCAACCCCGAATCTCATGGCGGGCTTCGTTTTTCAATTTGAGCGGATTCGGTCCGGCCCATCCCGGGAGGTTTTCCTGACTCCGCGGTCAGGAAATTTTTGATTTTTGGGCCAAAAATTATGCCCTCCCAAATCAAGCATCCAAAAGGGCCTCTAACCCTTACATTCAACCCCGAATCTCATGGCGGGCTTCGTTTTTCAATTTGAGCGGATTCGGTCCGGCCCATCCTGGGAGGTTTTCCTGACTCCGCGGTCAGGAAATTTTTCAGTTTTGGGCCAAAAATTATGCCCTCCCAAATCAAGCATCCAAAAGTGCCTCTAACCCTTAAATTCAACCCCGAATCTCTTGGCGGGCTTCGTTTTTCAATTTGAGCAGATTCGGTCCGGCCCATCCCGGGAGGTTTTCCTGACTCCGCGGTCAGGAAATTTTTGATTTTTGGGCCAAAAATTATGCCCTCCCAAATCAAGCATCCAAAAGTGCCTCTAACCCTTAAATTCAACCCCGAATCTCGTGGCGGGCTTCGTTTTTCAATTTGAGCTGATTCGGTCCGGCCCATCCCGGGAGGTTTTCCTGACTCCGCGGTCAGGAAATTTTTGATTTTTGGGCCAAAAATTATGCCCTCCCAAATCAAGCATCCAAAAGTGCCTCTAACCCTTAAATTCAACCCCGAATCTCATGGCGGGCTTCGTTTTTCAATTTGAGTGGATTCGGTCCGGCCCATCCCGGGAGGTTTTCCTGACTCCGCGGTCAGGAAATTTTTGATTTTTGGGCCAAAAATTATGCCCTCCCAAATCAAGCATCCAAAAGTGCCTCTAACCCTTAAATTCAACCCCGAATCTCGTGGCGGGCTTCGTTTTTCAATTTGAGCTGATTCGGTCCGGCCCATCCCGGGAGGTTTTCCTGACTCCGCGGTCAGGAAATTTTTGATTTTTGGGCCAAAAATTATGCCCTCCCAAATCAAGCATCCAAAAGTGCCTCTAACCCTTAAATTCAACCCCGAATCTCATGGCGGGCTTCGTTTTTCAATTTGAGTGGATTCGGTCCGGCCCATCCCGGGAGGTTTTCCTGACTCCGCGGTCAGGAAATTTTTGATTTTTGGGCCAAAAATTATGCCCTCCCAAATCAAGCATCCAAAAGTGCCTCTAACCCTTAAATTCAACCCCGAATCTCATGGCGGGCTTCGTTTTTCAATTTGAGCGGATTCGGTCCGGCCCATCCCGGGAGGTTTTCCTGACTCCGCGGTCAGGAAATTTTTGATTTTTGGGCCAAAAATTATGCCCTCCCAAATCAAGCATCCAAAAGTGCCTCTAACCCTTAAATTCAACCCCGAATCTCATGGCGGGCTTCGTTTTTCAATTTGAGCGGATTCGGTCCGGCCCATCCCGGGAGGTTTTCCTGACTCCGCGGTCAGGAAATTTTTGATTTTGGGGCGAAAAATTATGCCCTCCCAAATCAAGCATCCAAAAGTGCCTCTAACCCTTAAATTCAACCCCGAATCTCATGGCGGGCTTCGTTTTTCAATTTGAGCGGATTCGGTCCGGCCCATCCCGGGAGGTTTTCCTGACTCTGCGGTCAGGAAATTTTTGATTTTTGGGCCAAAAATTATGCCCTCCCAAATCAAGCATCCAAAAGTGCCTCTAACCCTTAAATTCAACCCCGAATCTCATGGCGGGCTTCGTTTTTCAATTTGAGCGGATTCGGTCCGGCCCATCCCGGGAGGTTTTCCTGACTCCGCGGTCAGGAAATTTTTGATTTTTGGGCCAAAAATTATGCCCTCCCAAATCAAGCATCCAAAAGGGCCTCTAACCCTTAAGTTCAACCCCGAATCTCATGGCGGGCTTCGTTTTTCAATTTGAGCGAATTCAGTCCGGCCCATCCCGGGAGGTTTTCCTGACTCTGCAGTCAGGAAATTTTTGATTTTTGGGCCAAAAATTATGCCCTCCCAAATCAAGCATCCAAAAGTGCCTCTAACCCTTAAATTCAACCCCGAATCTCATGGCGGGCTTCGTTTTTCAATTTGAGCGGATTCGGTCTGGCCCATCCCGGGAGGTTTTCCTGACTCCGCGGTCAGGAAATTTTTGATTTTTGGGCCAAAAATTATGCCCTCCCAAATCAAGCATCCAAAAGGGCCTCTAAACCTTAAATTCAACCCCGAATCTCATGGCGGGCTTCGTTTTTCAATTTGAGCGGATTCGGTCCGGCCCATCCCGGGAGGTTTTCCTGACTCCGCGGTCAGGAAATTTTTGATTTTTGGGCCAAAAATTATGCCCTCCCAAATCAAGCATCCAAAAGTGCCTCTAACCCTTAAATTCAACCCCGAATCTCATGGCGGGCTACGTTTTTCAATTTGAGCGGATTCGGTCCGGCCCATCCCGGGAGGTTTTCCTGACTCCGCGGTCAGGAAATTTTTGATTTTTGGGCCAAAAATTATGCCCTCCCAAATCAAGCATCCAAAAGGGCCTCTAACCCTTACATTCAACCCCGAATCTCATGGCGGGCTTCGTTTTTCAATTTGAGCGGATTCGGTCCGGCCCATCCTGGGAGGTTTTCCTGACTCCGCGGTCAGGAAATTTTTCAGTTTTGGGCCAAAAATTATGTCCTCCCAAATCAAGCATCCAAAAGTGCCTCTAACCCTTAAATTCAACCCCGAATCTCATGGCGGGCTTCGTTTTTCAATTTGAGCGGATTCGGTCCGGCCCATCCCGGGAGGTTTTCCTGACTCTGCGGTCAGGAAATTTTTCAGTTTTGGGCCAAAAATTATGCCCTCCCAAATCAAGCATCCAAAAGTGCCTCTAACCCTTAAATTCAACCCCGAATCTCATGGCGGGCTTCGTTTTTCAATTTTAGCGGATTCGGTCCGGCCCATCCAGGGAGGTTTTCCTGACTCCGCGGTCAGGAAATTTTTGATTTTTGGGCCAAAAATTATGCCCTCCCAAATCAAGCATCCAAAAGTGCCTCTAACCCTTAAATTCAACCCCGAATCTCATGGCGGGCTTCGTTTTTCAATTTGAGCGGATTCGGTCCGGCCCATCCCGGGAGGTTTTCCTGATTCCGCGGTCAGGAAATTTTTGATTTTTGGGCCAAAAATTATGCCCTCCCATATCAAGCATCCAAAAGTGCCTCTAACCCTTAAATTCAACCCCGAATCTCATGGCGGGCTTCGTTTTTCAATTTGAGTGGATTCGGTCCGGCCCATCCCGGGAGGTTTTCCTGACTCCGCGGTCAGGAAATTTTTGATTTTTGGGCCAAAAATTATGCCCTCCCAAATCAAGCATCCAAAAGTGCCTCTAACCCTTAAATTCAACCCCGAATCTCGTGGCGGGCTTCGTTTTTCAATTTGAGCTGATTCGGTCCGGCCCATCCCGGGAGGTTTTCCTGACTCCGCGGTCAGGAAATTTTTGATTTTTGGGCCAAAAATTATGCCCTCCCAAATCAAGCATCCAAAAGTGCCTCTAACCCTTAAATTCAACCCCGAATCTCATGGCGGGCTTCGTTTTTCAATTTGAGTGGATTCGGTCCGGCCCATCCCGGGAGGTTTTCCTGACTCTGCGGTCAGGAAATTTTTGATTTTTGGGCCAAAAATTATGCCCTCCCAAATCAAGCATCCAAAAGTGCCTCTAACCCTTAAATTCAACCCCGAATCTCATGGCGGGCTTCGTTTTTCAATTTGAGCGGATTTGGTCCGGCCCATCCAGGGAGGTTTTCCTGACTCCGCGGTCAGGAAATTTTTGATTTTGGGGCCAAAAATTATGCCCTCCCAAATCAAGCATCCAAAAGTGCCTCTAACCCTTAAATTCAACCCCGAATCTCTTGGCGGGCTTCGTTTTTCAATTTGAGCGGATTTGGTCCGGCCCATCCCGGGAGGTTTTCCTGACTCCGCGGTCAGGAAATTTTTGATTTTTGGGCCAAAAATTATGCCCTCCCAAATCAAGCATCCAAAAGTGCCTCTAACCCTTACATTCAACCCCGAATCTCATGGCGGGCTTCGTTTTTCAATTTGAGCGGATTCGGTCCGGCCCATCCCGGGAGGTTTTCCTGACTCCGCGGTCAGGAAATTTTTGATTTTTGGGCCAAAAATTATGCCCTCCCAAATCAAGCATCCAAAAGGGCCTCTAAACCTTAAATTCAACCCCGAATCTCATGGCGGGCTTCGTTTTTCAATTTGAGCGGATTCGGTCCGGCCCATCCCGGGAGGTTTTCCTGACTCCGCGGTCAGGAAATTTTTGATTTTTGGGCCAAAAATTATGCCCTCCCAAATCAAGCATCCAAAAGGGCCTCTAACCCTTAAATTCAACCCCAAATCTCATGGCGGGCTTCGTTTTTCAATTTGAGCGGATTCGGTCCGGCCCATCCCGGGAGGTTTTCCTGACTCCGCAGTCAGGAAATTTTTGATTTTTGGGCCAAAAATTATGCCCTCCCAAATCAAGCATCCAAAAGTACCTCTAACCCTTAAATTCAACCCCGAATCTCATGGCGGGCTTCATTTTTCAATTTGAGCGGATTCGGTCCGGCCCATCCCGGGAGGTTTTCCTGACTCCGCGGTCAGGAAATTTTTGATTTTTGGGCCAAAAATTATGCCCTCCCAAATCAAGCATCCAAAAGTGCCTCTAACCCTTAAATTCAACCCCGAATCTCTTGGCGGGCTTCGTTTTTCAATTTGAGCGGATTCGGTCCGGCCCATCCCGGGAGGTTTTCCTGACTCCGCGGTCAGGAAATTTTTGATTTTTGGGCCAAAAATTATGCCCTCCCAAATCAAGCATCCAAAAGGGCCTCTAACCCTTAAGTTCAACCCCGAATCTCATGGCGGGCTTCGTTTTTCAATTTGAGCGAATTCGGTCCGGCCCATCCCGGGAGGTTTTCCTGACTCCGCGGTCAGGAAACTTTTTAATTTTTGGGCCAAAAATTATGCCCTCCCAAATCAAGCATCCAAAAGTGCCTCTAACCCTTAAATTCAACCCCGAATCTCATGGCGGGCTTCGTTTTTCAATTTGAGCGGATTCGGTCCGGCCCATCCCGGGAGGTTTTCCTGACTCCGCGGTCAGGAAATTTTTGATTTTTGGGCCAAAAATTATGCCCTCCCAAATCAAGCATCCAAAAGGGCCTCTAAACCTTAAATTCAACCCCGAATCTCATGGCGGGCTTCGTTTTTCAATTTGAGCGGATTCGGTCCGGCCCATCCCGGGAGGTTTTCCTGACTCCGCGGTCAGGAAATTTTTGATTTTTGGGCCAAAAATTATGCCCTCCCAAATCAAGCATCCAAAAGGGCCTCTAACCCTTACATTCAACCCCGAATCTCATGGCGGGCTTCGTTTTTCAATTTGAGCGGATTCGGTCCGGCCCATCCCGGGAGGTTTTCCTGACTCCGCGGTCAGGAAATTTTTGATTTTTGGGCCAAAAATTATGCCCTCCCAAATCAAGCATCCAAAAGTGCCTCTAACCCTTAAATTCAACCCCAAATCTCATGGCGGGCTTCGTTTTTCAATTTGAGAGGATTCGGTCCGGCCCATCCCGGGAGGTTTTCCTGACTCCGCGGTCAGGAAATTTTTGATTTTTGGGCCAAAAATTATGCCCTCCCAAATCAAGCATCCAAAAGTGCCTCTAACCCTTAAATTCAACCCCGAATCTCATGGCGGGCTTCGTTTTTCAATTTGAGCGGATTCGGTCCGGCCCATCCCGGGAGGTTTTCCTGACTCCGGGGTCAGGAAATTTTTGATTTTTGGGCCAAAAATTATGCCCTCCCAAATCAAGCATCCAAAAGGGCCTCTAACCCTTACATTCAACCCCGAATCTCATGGCGGGCTTCGTTTTTCAATTTGAGCGGATTCGGTCCGGCCCATCCTGGGAGGTTTTCCTGACTCCGCGGTCAGGAAATTTTTCAGTTTTGGGCCAAAAATTATGCCCTCCCAAATCAAGCATCCAAAAGTGCCTCTAACCCTTAAATTCAACCCCGAATCTCATGGCGGGCTTCGTTTTTCAATTTGAGCGGATTCGGTCCGGCCCATCCCGGGAGGTTTTCCTGACTCTGCGGTCAGGAAATTTTTGATTTTTGGGCCAAAAATTATGCCCTCCCAAATCAAGCATCCAAAAGTGCCTCTAACCCTTAAATTCAACCCCGAATCTCATGGCGGGCTTCGTTTTTCAATTTGAGCGGATTTGGTCCGGCCCATCCAGGGAGGTTTTCCTGACTCCGCGGTCAGGAAATTTTTGATTTTGGGGCCAAAAATTATGCCCTCCCAAATCAAGCATCCAAAAGTGCCTCTAACCCTTAAATTCAACCCCGAATCTCTTGGCGGGCTTCGTTTTTCAATTTGAGCGGATTTGGTCCGGCCCATCCCGGGAGGTTTTCCTGACTCCGCGGTCAGGAAATTTTTGATTTTTGGGCCAAAAATTATGCCCTCCCAAATCAAGCATCCAAAAGGGCCTCTAAACCTTAAATTCAACCCCGAATCTCATGGCGGGCTTCGTTTTTCAATTTGAGCGGATTCGGTCCGGCCCATCCCGGGAGGTTTTCCTGACTCCGCGGTCAGGAAATTTTTGATTTTTGGGCCAAAAATTATGCCCTCCCAAATCAAGCATCCAAAAGGGCCTCTAACCCTTAAATTCAACCCCAAATCTCATGGCGGGCTTCGTTTTTCAATTTTAAGCGGATTCGGTCCGGCCCATCCCGGGAGGTTTTCCTGACTCCGCGGTCAGGAAATTTTTGATTTTTGGGCCAAAAATTATGCCCTCCCAAATCAAGCATCCAAAAGTGCCTCTAACCCTTAAATTCAACCCCGAATCTCATGGCGGGCTTCGTTTTTCAATTTGAGCGGATTCGGTCCGGCCCATCCCGGGAGGTTTTCCTGACTCCGGGGTCAGGAAATTTTTGATTTTTGGGCCAAAAATTATGCCCTCCCAAATCAAGCATCCAAAAGGGCCTCTAACCCTTACATTCAACCCCGAATCTCATGGCGGGCTTCGTTTTTCAATTTGAGCGGATTCGGTCCGGCCCATCCTGGGAGGTTTTCCTGACTCCGCGGTCAGGAAATTTTTCAGTTTTGGGCCAAAAATTATGCCCTCCCAAATCAAGCATCCAAAAGTGCCTCTAACCCTTAAATTCAACCCCGAATCTCATGGCGGGCTTCGTTTTTCAATTTGAGCGGATTCGGTCCGGCCCATCCCGGGAGGTTTTCCTGACTCTGCGGTCAGGAAATTTTTGATTTTTGGGCCAAAAATTATGCCCTCCCAAATCAAGCATCCAAAAGTGCCTCTAACCCTTAAATTCAACCCCGAATCTCATGGCGGGCTTCGTTTTTCAATTTGAGCGGATTTGGTCCGGCCCATCCAGGGAGGTTTTCCTGACTCCGCGGTCAGGAAATTTTTGATTTTGGGGCCAAAAATTATGCCCTCCCAAATCAAGCATCCAAAAGTGCCTCTAACCCTTAAATTCAACCCCGAATCTCTTGGCGGGCTTCGTTTTTCAATTTGAGCGGATTTGGTCCGGCCCATCCCGGGAGGTTTTCCTGACTCCGCGGTCAGGAAATTTTTGATTTTTGGGCCAAAAATTATGCCCTCCCAAATCAAGCATCCAAAAGGGCCTCTAAACCTTAAATTCAACCCCGAATCTCATGGCGGGCTTCGTTTTTCAATTTGAGCGGATTCGGTCCGGCCCATCCCGGGAGGTTTTCCTGACTCCGCGGTCAGGAAATTTTTGATTTTTGGGCCAAAAATTATGCCCTCCCAAATCAAGCATCCAAAAGGGCCTCTAACCCTTAAATTCAACCCCAAATCTCATGGCGGGCTTCGTTTTTCAATTTTAAGCGGATTCGGTCTGGCCCATCCCGGGAGGTTTTCCTGACTCCGCGGTCAGGAAATTTTTGATTTTTGGGCCAAAAATTATGCCCTCCCAAATCAAGCATCCAAAAGTGCCTCTAACCCTTAAATTCAACCCCGAATCTCATGGCGGGCTTCATTTTTCAATTTGAGCGGATTCGGTCCGGCCCATCCCGGGAGGTTTTCCTGACTCCGCGGTCAGGAAATTTTTGATTTTTGGGCCAAAAATTATGCCCTCCCAAATCAAGCATCCAAAAGTGCCTCTAACCCTTAAATTCAACCCCGAATCTCTTGGCTGGCTTCGTTTTTCAATTTGAGCGGATTCGGTCCGGCCCATCCCGGGAGGTTTTCCTGACTCCGCGGTCAGGAAATTTTTGATTTTTGGGCCAAAAATTATGCCCTCCCAAATCAAGCATCCAAAAGGGCCTCTAACCCTTAAGTTCAACCCCGAATCTCATGGCGGGCTTCGTTTTTCAATTTGAGCGAATTCAGTCCGGCCCATCCCGGGAGGTTTTCCTGACTCTGCAGTCAGGAAATTTTTGATTTTTGGGCCAAAAATTATGCCCTCCCAAATCAAGCATCCAAAAGTGCCTCTAACCCTTAAATTCAACCCCAAATCTCATGGCGGGCTTCGTTTTTCAATTTGAGCGGATTCGGTCTGGCCCATCCCGGGAGGTTTTCCTGACTCCGCGGTCAGGAAATTTTTGATTTTTGGGCCAAAAATTATGCCCTCCCAAATCAAGCATCCAAAAGGGCCTCTAAACCTTAAATTCAACCCCGAATCTCATGGCGGGCTTCGTTTTTCAATTTGAGCGGATTCGGTCCGGCCCATCCCGGGAGGTTTTCCTGACTCCGCGGTCAGGAAATTTTTGATTTTTGGGCCAAAAATTATGCCCTCCCAAATCAAGCATCCAAAAGTGCCTCTAACCCTTAAATTCAACCCCGAATCTCATGGCGGGCTACGTTTTTCAATTTGAGCGGATTCGGTCCGGCCCATCCCGGGAGGTTTTCCTGACTCCGCGGTCAGGAAATTTTTGATTTTTGGGCCAAAAATTATGCCCTCCCAAATCAAGCATCCAAAAGTGCCTCTAACCCTTAAATTCAACCCCGAATCTCATGGCGGGCTTCATTTTTCAATTTGAGCGGATTCGGTCCGGCCCATCCCGGGAGGTTTTCCTGACTCCGCGGTCAGGAAATTTTTGATTTTTGGGCCAAAAATTATGCCCTCCCAAATCAAGCATCCAAAAGTGCCTCTAACCCTTAAATTCAACCCCGAATCTCTTGGCTGGCTTCGTTTTTCAATTTGAGCGGATTCGGTCCGGCCCATCCCGGGAGGTTTTCCTGACTCCGCGGTCAGGAAATTTTTGATTTTTGGGCCAAAAATTATGCCCTCCCAAATCAAGCATCCAAAAGGGCCTCTAACCCTTAAGTTCAACCCCGAATCTCATGGCGGGCTTCGTTTTTCAATTTGAGCGAATTCAGTCCGGCCCATCCCGGGAGGTTTTCCTGACTCTGCAGTCAGGAAATTTTTGATTTTTGGGCCAAAAATTATGCCCTCCCAAATCAAGCATCCAAAAGTGCCTCTAACCCTTAAATTCAACCCCAAATCTCATGGCGGGCTTCGTTTTTCAATTTGAGCGGATTCGGTCTGGCCCATCCCGGGAGGTTTTCCTGACTCCGCCGTCAGGAAATTTTTGATTTTTGGGCCAAAAATTATGCCCTCCCAAATCAAGCATCCAAAAGGGCCTCTAAACCTTAAATTCAACCCCGAATCTCATGGCGGGCTTCGTTTTTCAATTTGAGCGGATTCGGTCCGGCCCATCCCGGGAGGTTTTCCTGACTCCGCGGTCAGGAAATTTTTGATTTTTGGGCCAAAAATTATGCCCTCCCAAATCAAGCATCCAAAAGTGCCTCTAACCCTTAAATTCAACCCCGAATCTCATGGCGGGCTACGTTTTTCAATTTGAGCGGATTCGGTCCGGCCCATCCCGGGAGGTTTTCCTGACTCCGCGGTCAGGAAATTTTTGATTTTTGGGCCAAAAATTATGCCCTCCCAAATCAAGCATCCAAAAGGGCCTCTAACCCTTACATTCAACCCCGAATCTCATGGCGGGCTTCGTTTTTCAATTTGAGCGGATTCGGTCCGGCCCATCCTGGGAGGTTTTCCTGACTCCGCGGTCAGGAAATTTTTCAGTTTTGGGCCAAAAATTATGTCCTCCCAAATCAAGCATCCAAAAGTGCCTCTAACCCTTAAATTCAACCCCGAATCTCATGGCGGGCTTCGTTTTTCAATTTGAGCGGATTCGGTCCGGCCCATCCCGGGAGGTTTTCCTGACTCTGCGGTCAGGAAATTTTTCAGTTTTGGGCCAAAAATTATGCCCTCCCAAATCAAGCATCCAAAAGTGCCTCTAACCCTTAAATTCAACCCCGAATCTCATGGCGGGCTTCGTTTTTCAATTTTAGCGGATTCGGTCCGGCCCATCCAGGGAGGTTTTCCTGACTCCGCGGTCAGGAAATTTTTGATTTTTGGGCCAAAAATTATGCCCTCCCAAATCAAGCATCCAAAAGTGCCTCTAACCCTTAAATTCAACCCCGAATCTCATGGCGGGCTTCGTTTTTCAATTTGAGCGGATTCGGTCCGGCCCATCCCGGGAGGTTTTCCTGACTCCGCGGTCAGGAAATTTTTGATTTTTGGGCCAAAAATTATGCCCTCCCAAATCAAGCATCCAAAAGGGCCTCTAACCCTTACATTCAACCCCGAATCTCATGGCGGGCTTCGTTTTTCAATTTGAGCGGATTCGGTCCGGCCCATCCTGGGAGGTTTTCCTGACTCCGCGGTCAGGAAATTTTTCAGTTTTGGGCCAAAAATTATGTCCTCCCAAATCAAGCATCCAAAAGTGCCTCTAACCCTTAAATTCAACCCCGAATCTCATGGCGGGCTTCGTTTTTCAATTTGAGCGGATTCGGTCCGGCCCATCCCGGGAGGTTTTCCTGACTCTGCGGTCAGGAAATTTTTCAGTTTTGGGCCAAAAATTATGCCCTCCCAAATCAAGCATCCAAAAGTGCCTCTAACCCTTAAATTCAACCCCGAATCTCATGGCGGGCTTCGTTTTTCAATTTTAGCGGATTCGGTCCGGCCCATCCAGGGAGGTTTTCCTGACTCCGCGGTCAGGAAATTTTTGATTTTTGGGCCAAAAATTATGCCCTCCCAAATCAAGCATCCAAAAGTGCCTCTAACCCTTAAATTCAACCCCGAATCTCATGGCGGGCTTCGTTTTTCAATTTGAGCGGATTCGGTCCGGCCCATCCCGGGAGGTTTTCCTGATTCCGCGGTCAGGAAATTTTTGATTTTTGGGCCAAAAATTATGCCCTCCCATATCAAGCATCCAAAAGTGCCTCTAACCCTTAAATTCAACCCCGAATCTCATGGCGGGCTTCGTTTTTCAATTTGAGTGGATTCGGTCCGGCCCATCCCGGGAGGTTTTCCTGACTCCGCGGTCAGGAAATTTTTGATTTTTGGGCCAAAAATTATGCCCTCCCAAATCAAGCATCCAAAAGTGCCTCTAACCCTTAAATTCAACCCCGAATCTCGTGGCGGGCTTCGTTTTTCAATTTGAGCTGATTCGGTCCGGCCCATCCCGGGAGGTTTTCCTGACTCCGCGGTCAGGAAATTTTTGATTTTTGGGCCAAAAATTATGCCCTCCCAAATCAAGCATCCAAAAGTGCCTCTAACCCTTAAATTCAACCCCGAATCTCATGGCGGGCTTCGTTTTTCAATTTGAGTGGATTCGGTCCGGCCCATCCCGGGAGGTTTTCCTGACTCTGCGGTCAGGAAATTTTTGATTTTTGGGCCAAAAATTATGCCCTCCCAAATCAAGCATCCAAAAGTGCCTCTAACCCTTAAATTCAACCCCGAATCTCATGGCGGGCTTCGTTTTTCAATTTGAGCGGATTTGGTCCGGCCCATCCAGGGAGGTTTTCCTGACTCCGCGGTCAGGAAATTTTTGATTTTGGGGCCAAAAATTATGCCCTCCCAAATCAAGCATCCAAAAGTGCCTCTAACCCTTAAATTCAACCCCGAATCTCTTGGCGGGCTTCGTTTTTCAATTTGAGCGGATTTGGTCCGGCCCATCCCGGGAGGTTTTCCTGACTCCGCGGTCAGGAAATTTTTGATTTTTGGGCCAAAAATTATGCCCTCCCAAATCAAGCATCCAAAAGTGCCTCTAACCCTTACATTCAACCCCGAATCTCATGGCGGGCTTCGTTTTTCAATTTGAGCGGATTCGGTCCGGCCCATCCCGGGAGGTTTTCCTGACTCCGCGGTCAGGAAATTTTTGATTTTTGGGCCAAAAATTATGCCCTCCCAAATCAAGCATCCAAAAGGGCCTCTAAACCTTAAATTCAACCCCGAATCTCATGGCGGGCTTCGTTTTTCAATTTGAGCGGATTCGGTCCGGCCCATCCCGGGAGGTTTTCCTGACTCCGCGGTCAGGAAATTTTTGATTTTTGGGCCAAAAATTATGCCCTCCCAAATCAAGCATCCAAAAGGGCCTCTAACCCTTAAATTCAACCCCAAATCTCATGGCGGGCTTCGTTTTTCAATTTGAGCGGATTCGGTCCGGCCCATCCCGGGAGGTTTTCCTGACTCCGCAGTCAGGAAATTTTTGATTTTTGGGCCAAAAATTATGCCCTCCCAAATCAAGCATCCAAAAGTACCTCTAACCCTTAAATTCAACCCCGAATCTCATGGCGGGCTTCATTTTTCAATTTGAGCGGATTCGGTCCGGCCCATCCCGGGAGGTTTTCCTGACTCCGCGGTCAGGAAATTTTTGATTTTTGGGCCAAAAATTATGCCCTCCCAAATCAAGCATCCAAAAGTGCCTCTAACCCTTAAATTCAACCCCGAATCTCTTGGCGGGCTTCGTTTTTCAATTTGAGCGGATTCGGTCCGGCCCATCCCGGGAGGTTTTCCTGACTCCGCGGTCAGGAAATTTTTGATTTTTGGGCCAAAAATTATGCCCTCCCAAATCAAGCATCCAAAAGGGCCTCTAACCCTTAAGTTCAACCCCGAATCTCATGGCGGGCTTCGTTTTTCAATTTGAGCGAATTCGGTCCGGCCCATCCCGGGAGGTTTTCCTGACTCCGCGGTCAGGAAACTTTTTAATTTTTGGGCCAAAAATTATGCCCTCCCAAATCAAGCATCCAAAAGTGCCTCTAACCCTTAAATTCAACCCCGAATCTCATGGCGGGCTTCGTTTTTCAATTTGAGCGGATTCGGTCCGGCCCATCCCGGGAGGTTTTCCTGACTCCGCGGTCAGGAAATTTTTGATTTTTGGGCCAAAAATTATGCCCTCCCAAATCAAGCATCCAAAAGGGCCTCTAAACCTTAAATTCAACCCCGAATCTCATGGCGGGCTTCGTTTTTCAATTTGAGCGGATTCGGTCCGGCCCATCCCGGGAGGTTTTCCTGACTCCGCGGTCAGGAAATTTTTGATTTTTGGGCCAAAAATTATGCCCTCCCAAATCAAGCATCCAAAAGGGCCTCTAACCCTTACATTCAACCCCGAATCTCATGGCGGGCTTCGTTTTTCAATTTGAGCGGATTCGGTCCGGCCCATCCCGGGAGGTTTTCCTGACTCCGCGGTCAGGAAATTTTTGATTTTTGGGCCAAAAATTATGCCCTCCCAAATCAAGCATCCAAAAGTGCCTCTAACCCTTAAATTCAACCCCAAATCTCATGGCGGGCTTCGTTTTTCAATTTGAGAGGATTCGGTCCGGCCCATCCCGGGAGGTTTTCCTGACTCCGCGGTCAGGAAATTTTTGATTTTTGGGCCAAAAATTATGCCCTCCCAAATCAAGCATCCAAAAGTGCCTCTAACCCTTAAATTCAACCCCGAATCTCATGGCGGGCTTCGTTTTTCAATTTGAGCGGATTCGGTCCGGCCCATCCCGGGAGGTTTTCCTGACTCCGGGGTCAGGAAATTTTTGATTTTTGGGCCAAAAATTATGCCCTCCCAAATCAAGCATCCAAAAGGGCCTCTAACCCTTACATTCAACCCCGAATCTCATGGCGGGCTTCGTTTTTCAATTTGAGCGGATTCGGTCCGGCCCATCCTGGGAGGTTTTCCTGACTCCGCGGTCAGGAAATTTTTGATTTTTGGGCCAAAAATTATGCCCTCCCAAATCAAGCATCCAAAAGTGCCTCTAACCCTTAAATTCAACCCCGAATCTCATGGCGGGCTTCGTTTTTCAATTTGAGCGGATTTGGTCCGGCCCATCCAGGGAGGTTTTCCTGACTCCGCGGTCAGGAAATTTTTGATTTTGGGGCCAAAAATTATGCCCTCCCAAATCAAGCATCCAAAAGTGCCTCTAACCCTTAAATTCAACCCCGAATCTCTTGGCGGGCTTCGTTTTTCAATTTGAGCGGATTTGGTCCGGCCCATCCCGGGAGGTTTTCCTGACTCCGCGGTCAGGAAATTTTTGATTTTTGGGCCAAAAATTATGCCCTCCCAAATCAAGCATCCAAAAGGGCCTCTAAACCTTAAATTCAACCCCGAATCTCATGGCGGGCTTCGTTTTTCAATTTGAGCGGATTCGGTCCGGCCCATCCCGGGAGGTTTTCCTGACTCCGCGGTCAGGAAATTTTTGATTTTTGGGCCAAAAATTATGCCCTCCCAAATCAAGCATCCAAAAGGGCCTCTAACCCTTAAATTCAACCCCAAATCTCATGGCGGGCTTCGTTTTTCAATTTTAAGCGGATTCGGTCCGGCCCATCCCGGGAGGTTTTCCTGACTCCGCGGTCAGGAAATTTTTGATTTTTGGGCCAAAAATTATGCCCTCCCAAATCAAGCATCCAAAAGTGCCTCTAACCCTTAAATTCAACCCCGAATCTCATGGCGGGCTTCATTTTTCAATTTGAGCGGATTCGGTCCGGCCCATCCCGGGAGGTTTTCCTGACTCCGCGGTCAGGAAATTTTTGATTTTTGGGCCAAAAATTATGCCCTCCCAAATCAAGCATCCAAAAGTGCCTCTAACCCTTAAATTCAACCCCGAATCTCTTGGCTGGCTTCGTTTTTCAATTTGAGCGGATTCGGTCCGGCCCATCCCGGGAGGTTTTCCTGACTCCGCGGTCAGGAAATTTTTGATTTTTGGGCCAAAAATTATGCCCTCCCAAATCAAGCATCCAAAAGGGCCTCTAACCCTTAAGTTCAACCCCGAATCTCATGGCGGGCTTCGTTTTTCAATTTGAGCGGATTCGGTCCGGCCCATCCCGGGAGGTTTTCCTGACTCCGCGGTCAGGAAATTTTTGATTTTTGGGCCAAAAATTATGCCCTCCCAAATCAAGCATCCAAAAGGGCCTCTAAACCTTAAATTCAACCCCGAATCTCATGGCGGGCTTCGTTTTTCAATTTGAGCGGATTCGGTCCGGCCCATCCCGGGAGGTTTTCCTGACTCCGCGGTCAGGAAATTTTTGATTTTTGGGCCAAAAATTATGCCCTCCCAAATCAAGCATCCAAAAGGGCCTCTAACCCTTAAATTCAACCCCAAATCTCATGGCGGGCTTCGTTTTTCAATTTGAGAGGATTCGGTCCGGCCCATCCCGGGAGGTTTTCCTGACTCCGCGGTCAGGAAATTTTTGATTTTTGGGCCAAAAATTATGCCCTCCCAAATCAAGCATCCAAAAGTGCCTCTAACCCTTAAATTCAACCCCGAATCTCATGGCGGGCTTCATTTTTCAATTTGAGCGGATTCGGTCCGGCCCATCCCGGGAGGTTTTCCTGACTCCGCGGTCAGGAAATTTTTGATTTTTGGGCCAAAAATTATGCCCTCCCAAATCAAGCATCCAAAAGTGCCTCTAACCCTTAAATTCAACCCCGAATCTCTTGGCGGGCTTCGTTTTTCAATTTGAGCGGATTCGGTCCGGCCCATCCCGGGAGGTTTTCCTGACTCCGCGGTCAGGAAATTTTTGATTTTTGGGCCAAAAATTATGCCCTCCCAAATCAAGCATCCAAAAGGGCCTCTAACCCTTAAGTTCAACCCCGAATCTCATGGCGGGCTTCGTTTTTCAATTTGAGCGGATTCGGTCCGGCCCATCCCGGGAGGTTTTCCTGACTCCGCGGTCAGGAAACTTTTTAATTTTTGGGCCAAAAATTATGCCCTCCCAAATCAAGCATCCAAAAGTGCCTCTAACCCTTAAATTCAACCCCGAATCTCATGGCGGGCTTCGTTTTTCAATTTGAGCGGATTCGGTCCGGCCCATCCCGGGAGGTTTTCCTGACTCCGCGGTCAGGAAATTTTTGATTTTTGGGCCAAAAATTATGCCCTCCCAAATCAAGCATCCAAAAGGGCCTCTAAACCTTAAATTCAACCCCGAATCTCATGGCGGGCTTCGTTTTTCAATTTGAGCGGATTCGGTCCGGCCCATCCCGGGAGGTTTTCCTGACTCCGCGGTCAGGAAATTTTTGATTTTTGGGCCAAAAATTATGCCCTCCCAAATCAAGCATCCAAAAGGGCCTCTAACCCTTAAATTCAACCCCAAATCTCATGGCGGGCTTCGTTTTTCAATTTGAGAGGATTCGGTCCGGCCCATCCCGGGAGGTTTTCCTGACTCCGCGGTCAGGAAATTTTTGATTTTTGGGCCAAAAATTATGCCCTCCCAAATCAAGCATCCAAAAGTGCCTCTAACCCTTAAATTCAACCCCGAATCTCATGGCGGGCTTCGTTTTTCAATTTGAGCGGATTCGGTCCGGCCCATCCCGGGAGGTTTTCCTGACTCCGCGGTCAGGAAATTTTTGATTTTTGGGCCAAAAATTATGCCCTCCCAAATCAAGCATCCAAAAGGGCCTCTAACCCTTACATTCAACCCCGAATCTCATGGCGGGCTTCGTTTTTCAATTTGAGCGGATTCGGTCCGGCCCATCCTGGGAGGTTTTCCTGACTCCGCGGTCAGGAAATTTTTCAGTTTTGGGCCAAAAATTATGCCCTCCCAAATCAAGCATCCAAAAGTGCCTCTAACCCTTAAATTCAACCCCGAATCTCATGGCGGGCTTCGTTTTTCAATTTGAGCGGATTCGGTCCGGCCCATCCCGGGAGGTTTTCCTGACTCTGCGGTCAGGAAATTTTTGATTTTTGGGCCAAAAATTATGCCCTCCCAAATCAAGCATCCAAAAGTGCCTCTAACCCTTAAATTCAACCCCGAATCTCATGGCGGGCTTCGTTTTTCAATTTGAGCGGATTTGGTCCGGCCCATCCCGGGAGGTTTTCCTGACTCCGCGGTCAGGAAATTTTTGATTTTGTGGCCAAAAATTATGCCCTCCCAAATCAAGCATCCAAAAGTGCCTCTAACCCTTAAATTCAACCCCGAATCTCTTGGCGGGCTTCGTTTTTCAATTTGAGCGGATTTGGTCCGGCCCATCCCGGGAGGTTTTCCTGACTCCGCGGTCAGGAAATTTTTGATTTTTGGGCCAAAAATTATGCCCTCCCAAATCAAGCATCCAAAAGGGCCTCTAAACCTTAAATTCAACCCCGAATCTCATGGCGGGCTTCGTTTTTCAATTTGAGCGGATTCGGTCCGGCCCATCCCGGGAGGTTTTCCTGACTCCGCGGTCAGGAAATTTTTGATTTTTGGGCCAAAAATTATGCCCTCCCAAATCAAGCATCCAAAAGGGCCTCTAACCCTTAAATTCAACCCCAAATCTCATGGCGGGCTTCGTTTTTCAATTTGAGCGGATTCGGTCCGGCCCATCCCGGGAGGTTTTCCTGACTCCGCGGTCAGGAAATTTTTGATTTTTGGGCCAAAAATTATGCCCTCCCAAATCAAGCATCCAAAAGTGCCTCTAACCCTTAAATTCAACCCCGAATCTCTTGGCGGGCTTCGTTTTTCAATTTGAGCGGATTCGGTCCGGCCCATCCCGGGAGGTTTTCCTGACTCCGCGGTCAGGAAATTTTTGATTTTTGGGCCAAAAATTATGCCCTCCCAAATCAAGCATCCAAAAGGGCCTCTAACCCTTAAGTTCAACCCCGAATCTCATGGCGGGCTTCGTTTTTCAATTTGAGCGGATTCGGTCCGGCCCATCCCGGGAGGTTTTCCTGACTCCGCGGTCAGGAAATTTTTGATTTTTGGGCCAAAAATTATGCCCTCCCAAATCAAGCATCCAAAAGGGCCTCTAAACCTTAAATTCAACCCCGAATCTCATGGCGGGCTTCGTTTTTCAATTTGAGCGGATTCGGTCCGGCCCATCCCGGGAGGTTTTCCTGACTCCGCGGTCAGGAAATTTTTGATTTTTGGGCCAAAAATTATGCCCTCCCAAATCAAGCATCCAAAAGGGCCTCTAACCCTTAAATTCAACCCCAAATCTCATGGCGGGCTTCGTTTTTCAATTTGAGAGGATTCGGTCCGGCCCATCCCGGGAGGTTTTCCTGACTCCGCGGTCAGGAAATTTTTGATTTTTGGGCCAAAAATTATGCCCTCCCAAATCAAGCATCCAAAAGTGCCTCTAACCCTTAAATTCAACCCCGAATCTCATGGCGGGCTTCATTTTTCAATTTGAGCGGATTCGGTCCGGCCCATCCCGGGAGGTTTTCCTGACTCCGCGGTCAGGAAATTTTTGATTTTTGGGCCAAAAATTATGCCCTCCCAAATCAAGCATCCAAAAGTGCCTCTAACCCTTAAATTCAACCCCGAATCTCTTGGCGGGCTTCGTTTTTCAATTTGAGCGGATTCGGTCCGGCCCATCCCGGGAGGTTTTCCTGACTCCGCGGTCAGGAAATTTTTGATTTTTGGGCCAAAAATTATGCCCTCCCAAATCAAGCATCCAAAAGGGCCTCTAACCCTTAAGTTCAACCCCGAATCTCATGGCGGGCTTCGTTTTTCAATTTGAGCGGATTCGGTCCGGCCCATCCCGGGAGGTTTTCCTGACTCCGCGGTCAGGAAACTTTTTAATTTTTGGGCCAAAAATTATGCCCTCCCAAATCAAGCATCCAAAAGTGCCTCTAACCCTTAAATTCAACCCCGAATCTCATGGCGGGCTTCGTTTTTCAATTTGAGCGGATTCGGTCCGGCCCATCCCGGGAGGTTTTCCTGACTCCGCGGTCAGGAAATTTTTGATTTTTGGGCCAAAAATTATGCCCTCCCAAATCAAGCATCCAAAAGTGCCTCTAACCCTTAAATTCAACCCCGAATCTCATGGCGGGCTTCGTTTTTCAATTTGAGCGGATTCGGTCCGGCCCATCCCGGGAGGTTTTCCTGACTCCGCGGTCAGGAAATTTTTGATTTTTGGGCCAAAAATTATGCCCTCCCAAATCAAGCATCCAAAAGGGCCTCTAACCCTTACATTCAACCCCGAATCTCATGGCGGGCTTCGTTTTTCAATTTGAGCGGATTCGGTCCGGCCCATCCTGGGAGGTTTTCCTGACTCCGCGGTCAGGAAATTTTTCAGTTTTGGGCCAAAAATTATGCCCTCCCAAATCAAGCATCCAAAAGTGCCTCTAACCCTTAAATTCAACCCCGAATCTCATGGCGGGCTTCGTTTTTCAATTTGAGCGGATTCGGTCCGGCCCATCCCGGGAGGTTTTCCTGACTCTGCGGTCAGGAAATTTTTGATTTTTGGGCCAAAAATTATGCCCTCCCAAATCAAGCATCCAAAAGTGCCTCTAACCCTTAAATTCAACCCCGAATCTCATGGCGGGCTTCGTTTTTCAATTTGAGCGGATTTGGTCCGGCCCATCCCGGGAGGTTTTCCTGACTCCGCGGTCAGGAAATTTTTGATTTTGGGGCCAAAAATTATGCCCTCCCAAATCAAGCATCCAAAAGTGCCTCTAACCCTTAAATTCAACCCCGAATCTCTTGGCGGGCTTCGTTTTTCAATTTGAGCGGATTTGGTCCGGCCCATCCCGGGAGGTTTTCCTGACTCCGCGGTCAGGAAATTTTTGATTTTTGGGCCAAAAATTATGCCCTCCCAAATCAAGCATCCAAAAGGGCCTCTAAACCTTAAATTCAACCCCGAATCTCATGGCGGGCTTCGTTTTTCAATTTGAGCGGATTCGGTCCGGCCCATCCCGGGAGGTTTTCCTGACTCCGCGGTCAGGAAATTTTTGATTTTTGGGCCAAAAATTATGCCCTCCCAAATCAAGCATCCAAAAGGGCCTCTAACCCTTAAATTCAACCCCAAATCTCATGGCGGGCTTCGTTTTTCAATTTGAGCGGATTCGGTCCGGCCCATCCCGGGAGGTTTTCCTGACTCCGCGGTCAGGAAATTTTTGATTTTTGGGCCAAAAATTATGCCCTCCCAAATCAAGCATCCAAAAGTGCCTCTAACCCTTAAATTCAACCCCGAATCTCTTGGCGGGCTTCGTTTTTCAATTTGAGCGGATTCGGTCCGGCCCATCCCGGGAGGTTTTCCTGACTCCGCGGTCAGGAAATTTTTGATTTTTGGGCCAAAAATTATGCCCTCCCAAATCAAGCATCCAAAAGGGCCTCTAACCCTTAAGTTCAACCCCGAATCTCATGGCGGGCTTCGTTTTTCAATTTGAGCGAATTCGGTCCGGCCCATCCCGGGAGGTTTTCCTGACTCCGCGGTCAGGAAACTTTTTAATTTTTGGGCCAAAAATTATGCCCTCCCAAATCAAGCATCCAAAAGTGCCTCTAACCCTTAAATTCAACCCCGAATCTCATGGCGGGCTTCGTTTTTCAATTTGAGCGGATTCGGTCCGGCCCATCCCGGGAGGTTTTCCTGACTCCGCGGTCAGGAAATTTTTGATTTTTGGGCCAAAAATTATGCCCTCCCAAATCAAGCATCCAAAAGGGCCTCTAAACCTTAAATTCAACCCCGAATCTCATGGCGGGCTTCGTTTTTCAATTTGAGCGGATTCGGTCCGGCCCATCCCGGGAGGTTTTCCAGACTCCGCGGTCAGGAAACTTTTTAATTTTTGGGCCAAAAATTATGCCCTCCCAAATCAAGCATCTAAAAGGGCCTCTAACCCTTAAATTCAACCCCAAATCTCATGGCGGGCTTCGTTTTTCAATTTGAGAGGATTCGGTCCGGCCCATCCCGGGAGGTTTTCCTGACTCCGCGGTCAGGAAATTTTTGATTTTTGGGCCAAAAATTATGCCCTCCCAAATCAAGCATCCAAAAGGGCCTCTAACCCTTAAATTCAACCCCGAATCTCATGGCGGGCTTCGTTTTTCAATTTGAGCGGATTCGGTCCGGCCCATCCCGGGAGGTTTTCCTGACTCCGCGGTCAGGAAATTTTTGATTTTTGGGCCAAAAATTATGCCCTCCCAAATCAAGCATCCAAAAGGGCCTCTAACCCTTACATTCAACCCCGAATCTCATGGCGGGCTTCGTTTTTCAATTTGAGCGGATTCGGTCCGGCCCATCCTGGGAGGTTTTCCTGACTCCGCGGTCAGGAAATTTTTCAGTTTTGGGCCAAAAATTATGCCCTCCCAAATCAAGCATCCAAAAGTGCCTCTAACCCTTAAATTCAACCCCGAATCTCATGGCGGGCTTCGTTTTTCAATTTGAGCGGATTCGGTCCGGCCCATCCCGGGAGGTTTTCCTGACTCTGCGGTCAGGAAATTTTTGATTTTTGGGCCAAAAATTATGCCCTCCCAAATCAAGCATCCAAAAGTGCCTCTAACCCTTAAATTCAACCCCGAATCTCATGGCGGGCTTCGTTTTTCAATTTGAGCGGATTTGGTCCGGCCCATCCAGGGAGGTTTTCCTGACTCCGCGGTCAGGAAATTTTTGATTTTGGGGCCAAAAATTATGCCCTCCCAAATCAAGCATCCAAAAGTGCCTCTAACCCTTAAATTCAACCCCGAATCTCTTGGCGGGCTTCGTTTTTCAATTTGAGCGGATTTGGTCCGGCCCATCCCGGGAGGTTTTCCTGACTCCGCGGTCAGGAAATTTTTGATTTTTGGGCCAAAAATTATGCCCTCCCAAATCAAGCATCCAAAAGTGCCTCTAACCCTTAAATTCAACCCCGAATCTCATGGCGGGCTTCGTTTTTCAATTTGAGCGGATTCGGTCCGGCCCATCCCGGGAGGTTTTCCTGACTCCGCGGTCAGGAAATTTTTGATTTTTGGGCCAAAAATTATGCCCTCCCAAATCAAGCATCCAAAAGGGCCGCTAAACCTTAAATTCAACCCCGAATCTCATGGCGGGCTTCGTTTTTCAATTTGAGCGGATTCGGTCCGGCCCATCCCGGGAGGTTTTCCTGACTCCGCGGTCAGGAAATTTTTGATTTTTGGGCCAAAAATTATGCCCTCCCAAATCAAGCATCCAAAAGGGCCTCTAACCCTTAAATTCAACCCCAAATCTCATGGCGGGCTTCGTTTTTCAATTTGAGTGGATTCGGTCCGGCCCATCCCGGGAGGTTTTCCTGACTCCGCGGTCAGGAAATTTTTGATTTTTGGGCCAAAAATTATGCCCTCCCAAATCAAGCATCCAAAAGGGCCTCTAAACCTTAAATTCAACCCCGAATCTCATGGCGGGCTTCGTTTTTCAATTTGAGCGGATTCGGTCCGGCCCATCCCGGGAGGTTTTCCTGACTCCGCGGTCAGGAAATTTTTGATTTTTGGGCCAAAAATTATGCCCTCCCAAATCAAGCATCCAAAAGGGCCTCTAACCCTTAAATTCAACCCCAAATCTCATGGCGGGCTTCGTTTTTCAATTTGAGAGGATTCGGTCCGGCCCATCCCGGGAGGTTTTCCTGACTCCGCGGTCAGGAAATTTTTGATTTTTGGGCCAAAAATTATGCCCTCCCAAATCAAGCATACAAAAGTGCCTCTAACCCTTAAATTCAACCCCGAATCTCATGGCGGGCTTCGTTTTTCAATTTGAGCGGATTCGGTCCGGCCCATCCCGGGAGGTTTTCCTGACTCCGCGGTCAGGAAATTTTTGATTTTTGGGCCAAAAATTATGCCCTCCCAAATCAAGCATCCAAAAGGGCCTCTAACCCTTACATTCAACCCCGAATCTCATGGCGGGCTTCGTTTTTCAATTTGAGCGGATTCGGTCCGGCCCATCCTGGGAGGTTTTCCTGACTCCGCGGTCAGGAAATTTTTCAGTTTTGAGCCAAAAATTATGCCCTCCCAAATCAAGCATCCAAAAGTGCCTCTAACCCTTAAATTCAACCCCGAATCTCATGGCGGGCTTCGTTTTTCAATTTGAGCGGATTCGGTCCGGCCCATCCCGGGAGGTTTTCCTGACTCTGCGGTCAGGAAATTTTTGATTTTTGGGCCAAAAATTATGCCCTCCCAAATCAAGCATCCAAAAGGGCCTCTAACCCTTAAATTCAACCCCGAATCTCATGGCGGGCTTCGTTTTTCAATTTGAGCGGATTTGGTCCGGCCCATCCAGGGAGGTTTTCCTGACTCCGCGGTCAGGAAATTTTTGATTTTGGGGCCAAAAATTATGCCCTCCCAAATCAAGCATGCAAAAGTGCCTCTAACCCTTAAATTCAACCCCGAATCTCTTGGCGGGCTTCGTTTTTCAATTTGAGCGGATTTGGTCCGGCCCATCCCGGGAGGTTTTCCTGACTCCGCGGTCAGGAAATTTTTGATTTTTGGGCCAAAAATTATGCCCTCCCAAATCAAGCATCCAAAAGTGCCTCTAACCCTTAAATTCAACCCCGAATCTCATGGCGGGCTTCGTTTTTCAATTTGAGCGGATTCGGTCCGGCCCATCCCGGGAGGTTTTCCTGACTCTGCGGTCAGGAAATTTTTGATTTTTGGGCCAAAAATTATGCCCTCCCAAATCAAGCATCCAAAAGTGCCTCTAACCCTTAAATTCAACCCCGAATCTCATGGCGGGCTTCGTTTTTCAATTTGAGCGGATTCGGTCTGGCCCATCCTGGGAGGTTTTCCTGACTCCGCGGTCAGGAAATTTTTCAGTTTTGGGCCAAAAATTATGCCCTCCCAAATCAAGCATCCAAAAGTGCCTCTAACCCTTAAATTCAACCCCGAATCTCATGGCGGGCTTCGTTTTTCAATTTGAGCGGATTCGATCTGGCCCATCCCGGGAGGTTTTCCTGACTCCGCGGTCAGGAAATTTTTGATTTTTGGGCCAAAAATTATGCCCTCCCAAATCAAGCATCCAAAAGTGCCTCTAACCCTTAAATTCAACCCCGAATCTCATGGCGGGCTTCGTTTTTCAATTTGAGCGGATTCGGTCCGGCCCATCCCGGGAGGTTTTCCTGACTCCGCGGTCAGGAAATTTTTGATTTTTGGGCCAAAAATTATGCCCTCCCAAATCAAGCATACAAAAGTGCCTCTAACCCTTAAATTCAACCCCGAATCTCATGGCGGGCTTCGTTTTTCAATTTGAGCGGATTCGGTCCGGCCCATCCCGGGAGGTTTTCCTGACTCCGCGGTCAGGAAATTTTTGATTTTTGGGCCAAAAATTATGCCCTCCCAAATCAAGCATCCAAAAGGGCCTCTAACCCTTACATTCAACCCCGAATCTCATGGCGGGCTTCGTTTTTCAATTTGAGCGGATTCGGTCCGGCCCATCCTGGGAGGTTTTCCTGACTCCGCGGTCAGGAAATTTTTCAGTTTTGAGCCAAAAATTATGCCCTCCCAAATCAAGCATCCAAAAGTGCCTCTAACCCTTAAATTCAACCCCGAATCTCATGGCGGGCTTCGTTTTTCAATTTGAGCGGATTCGGTCCGGCCCATCCCGGGAGGTTTTCCTGACTCCGCGGTCAGGAAATTTTTGATTTTTGGGCCAAAAATTATGCCCTCCCAAATCAAGCATCCAAAAGGGCCTCTAACCCTTAAATTCAACCCCGAATCTCATGGCGGGCTTCGTTTTTCAATTTGAGCGGATTTGGTCCGGCCCATCCAGGGAGGTTTTCCTGACTCCGCGGTCAGGAAATTTTTGATTTTGGGGCCAAAAATTATGCCCTCCCAAATCAAGCATGCAAAAGTGCCTCTAACCCTTAAATTCAACCCCGAATCTCTTGGCGGGCTTCGTTTTTCAATTTGAGCGGATTTGGTCCGGCCCATCCCGGGAGGTTTTCCTGACTCCGCGGTCAGGAAATTTTTGATTTTTGGGCCAAAAATTATGCCCTCCCAAATCAAGCATCCAAAAGTGCCTCTAACCCTTAAATTCAACCCCGAATCTCATGGCGGGCTTCGTTTTTCAATTTGAGCGGATTCGGTCCGGCCCATCCCGGGAGGTTTTCCTGACTCTGCGGTCAGGAAATTTTTGATTTTTGGGCCAAAAATTATGCCCTCCCAAATCAAGCATCCAAAAGTGCCTCTAACCCTTAAATTCAACCCCGAATCTCATGGCGGGCTTCGTTTTTCAATTTGAGCGGATTCGGTCTGGCCCATCCTGGGAGGTTTTCCTGACTCCGCGGTCAGGAAATTTTTCAGTTTTGGGCCAAAAATTATGCCCTCCCAAATCAAGCATCCAAAAGTGCCTCTAACCCTTAAATTCAACCCCGAATCTCATGGCGGGCTTCGTTTTTCAATTTGAGCGGATTCGATCTGGCCCATCCCGGGAGGTTTTCCTGACTCCGCGGTCAGGAAATTTTTGATTTTTGGGCCAAAAATTATGCCCTCCCAAATCAAGCATCCAAAAGTGCCTCTAACCCTTAAATTCAACCCCGAATCTCATGGCGGGCTTCGTTTTTCAATTTGAGCGGATTCGGTCCGGCCCATCCCGGGAGGTTTTCCTGACTCCGCGGTCAGGAAATTTTTGATTTTTGGGCCAAAAATTATGCCCTTCCAAATCAAGCATCCAAAAGTGCCTCTAACCCTTAAATTCAACCCCGAATCTCATGGCGGGCTTCGTTTTTCAATTTGAGCGGATTCGGTCCGGCCCATCCCGGGAGGTTTTCCTGACTCCGTGGTCAGGAAATTTTTGATTTTGGGGCGAAAAATTATGCCCTCCCAAATCAAGCATCCAAAAGTGCCTCTAACCCTTAAATTCAACCCCGAATCTCATGGCGGGCTTCGTTTTTCAATTTGAGCGGATTCGGTCCGGCCCATCCTGGGAGGTTTTCCTGACTCCGCGGTCAGGAAATTTTTGATTTTTGGGCCAAAAATTATGCCCTCCCAAATCAAGCATCCAAAAGTGCCTCTAACCCTTAAATTCAACCCCGAATCTCATGGCGGGCTTCGTTTTTCAATTTGAGCGGATTCGGTCCGGCCCATCCTGGGAGGTTTTCCTGACTCCGCGGTCAGGAAATTTTTGATTTTTGGGCCAAAAATTATGCCCTCCCAAATCAAGCATCCAAAAGTGCCTCTAACCCTTAAATTCAACCCCGAATCTCATGGCGGGCTTCGTTTTTCAATTTGAGCGGATTCGATCTGGCCCATCCCGGGAGGTTTTCCTGACTCCGCGGTCAGGAAATTTTTGATTTTTGGGCCAAAAATTATGCCCTCCCAAATCAAGCATCCAAAAGTGCCTCTAACCCTTAAATTCAACCCCGAATCTCATGGCGGGCTTCGTTTTTCAATTTGAGCGGATTCGGTCCGGCCCATCCTGGGAGGTTTTCCTGACTCCGCGGTCAGGAAATTTTTCAGTTTTGAGCCAAAAATTATGCCCTCCCAAATCAAGCATCCAAAAGTGCCTCTAACCCTTAAATTCAACCCCGAATCTCATGGCGGGCTTCGTTTTTCAATTTGAGCGGATTCGGTCCGGCCCATCCCGGGAGGTTTTCCTGACTCTGCGGTCAGGAAATTTTTGATTTTTGGGCCAAAAATTATGCCCTCCCAAATCAAGCATCCAAAAGTGCCTCTAACCCTTAAATTCAACCCCGAATCTCATGGCGGGCTTCGTTTTTCAATTTGAGCGGATTTGGTCCGGCCCATCCAGGGAGGTTTTCCTGACTCCGCGGTCAGGAAATTTTTGATTTTGGGGCCAAAAATTATGCCCTCCCAAATCAAGCATGCAAAAGTGCCTCTAACCCTTAAATTCAACCCCGAATCTCTTGGCGGGCTTCGTTTTTCAATTTGAGCGGATTTGGTCCGGCCCATCCCGGGAGGTTTTCCTGACTCCGCGGTCAGGAAATTTTTGATTTTTGGGCCAAAAATTATGCCCTCCCAAATCAAGCATCCAAAAGTGCCTCTAACCCTTAAATTCAACCCCGAATCTCATGGCGGGCTTCGTTTTTCAATTTGAGCGGATTCGGTCCGGCCCATCCCGGGAGGTTTTCCTGACTCCGCGGTCAGGAAATTTTTCAGTTTTGGGCCAAAAATTATGCCCTCCCAAATCAAGCATCCAAAAGTGCCTCTAACCCTTAAATTCAACCCCGAATCTCATGGCGGGCTTCGTTTTTCAATTTGAGCGGATTCGATCTGGCCCATCCCGGGAGGTTTTCCTGACTCCGCGGTCAGGAAATTTTTGATTTTTGGGCCAAAAATTATGCCCTCCCAAATCAAGCATCCAAAAGTGCCTCTAACCCTTAAATTCAACCCCGAATCTCATGGCGGGCTTCGTTTTTCAATTTGAGCGGATTCGGTCCGGCCCATCCCGGGAGGTTTTCCTGACTCCGCGGTCAGGAAATTTTTGATTTTTGGGCCAAAAATTATGCCCTCCCAAATCAAGCATCCAAAAGTGCCTCTAACCCTTAAATTCAACCCCGAATCTCATGGCGGGCTTCGTTTTTCAATTTGAGCGGATTCGATCTGGCCCATCCCGGGAGGTTTTCCTGACTCCGCGGTCAGGAAATTTTTGATTTTGGGGCGAAAAATTATGCCCTCCCAAATCAAGCATCCAAAAGTGCCTCTAACCCTTAAATTCAACCCCGAATCTCATGGCGGGCTTCGTTTTTCAATTTGAGCGGATTTGGTCCGGCCCATCCTGGGAGGTTTTCCTGACTCCGCGGTCAGGAAATTTTTGATTTTTGGGCCAAAAATTATGCCCTCCCAAATCAAGCATCCAAAAGTGCCTCTAACCCTTAAATTCAACCCCGAATCTCATGGCGGGCTTCGTTTTTCAATTTGAGCGGATTCGGTCCGGCCCATCCCGGGAGGTTTTCCTGACTCCGTGGTCAGGAAATTTTTGATTTTGGGGCGAAAAATTATGCCCTCCCAAATCAAGCATCCAAAAGTGCCTCTAACCCTTAAATTCAACCCCGAATCTCATGGCGGGCTTCGTTTTTCAATTTGAGCGGATTCGGTCCGGCCCATCCTGGGAGGTTTTCCTGACTCCGCGGTCAGGAAATTTTTGATTTTTGGGCCAAAAATTATGCCCTCCCAAATCAAGCATCCAAAAGTGCCTCTAACCCTTAAATTCAACCCCGAATCTCATGGCGGGCTTCGTTTTTCAATTTGAGCGGATTCGGTCCGGCCCATCCTGGGAGGTTTTCCTGACTCCGCGGTCAGGAAATTTTTGATTTTTGGGCCAAAAATTATGCCCTCCCAAATCAAGCATCCAAAAGGGCCTCTAACCCTTAAATTCAACCCCGAATCTCATGGCGGGCTTCGTTTTTCAATTTGAGCGGATTCGGTCCGGCCCATCCCGGGAGGTTTTCCTGACTCCGCGGTCAGGAAATTTTTGATTTTGGGGCCAAAAATTATGCCCTCCCAAATCAAGCATCCAAAAGGGCCTCTAACCCTTAAATTCAACCCCGAATCTCATGGCGGGCTTCGTTTTTCAATTTGAGCGGATTCGGTCCGGCCCATCCCGGGAGGTTTTCCTGACTCTGCGGTCAGGAAATTTTTGATTTTTGGGCCAAAAATTATGCCCTCCCAAATCAAGCATCCAAAAGTGCCTCTAACCCTTAAATTCAACCCCGAATCTCATGGCGGGCTTCGTTTTTCAATTTGAGCGGATTCGGTCCGGCCCATCCCGGGAGGTTTTCCTGACTCTGCGGTCAGGAAATTTTTGATTTTTGGGCCAAAAATTATGCCCTCCCAAATCAAGCATCCAAAAGTGCCTCTAACCCTTAAATTCAACCCCGAATCTCATGGCGGGCTTCGTTTTTCAATTTGAGCGGATTCGGTCCGGCCCATCCCGGGAGGTTTTCCTGACTCTGCGGTCAGGAAATTTTTGATTTTTGGGCCAAAAATTATGCCCTCCCAAATCAAGCATCCAAAAGTGCCTCTAACCCTTAAATTCAACCCCGAATCTCATGGCGGGCTTCATTTTTCAATTTGAGCGGATTCGGTCTGGCCCATCCTGGGAGGTTTTCCTGACTCCGCGGTCAGGAAATTTTTCAGTTTTGGGCCAAAAATTATGCCCTCCCAAATCAAGCATCCAAAAGTGCCTCTAACCCTTAAATTCAACCCCGAATCTCATGGCGGGCTTCGTTTTTCAATTTGAGCGGATTCGGTCCGGCCCATCCTGGGAGGTTTTCCTGACTCCGCGGTCAGGAAATTTTTGATTTTTGGGCCAAAAATTATGCCCTCCCAAATCAAGCATCCAAAAGTGCCTCTAACCCTTAAATTCAACCCCGAATCTCATGGCGGGCTTCGTTTTTCAATTTGAGCGGATTCGATCTGGCCCATCCCGGGAGGTTTTCCTGACTCCGCGGTCAGGAAATTTTTGATTTTTGGGCCAAAAATTATGCCCTCCCAAATCAAGCATCCAAAAGTGCCTCTAACCCTTAAATTCAACCCCGAATCTCATGGCGGGCTTCGTTTTTCAATTTGAGCGGATTCGGTCCGGCCCATCCAGGGAGGTTTTCCTGACTCCGCGGTCAGGAAATTTTTGATTTTTGGGCCAAAAATTATGCCCTCCCAAATCAAGCATCCAAAAGTGCCTCTAACCCTTAAATTCAACCCCGAATCTCATGGCGGGCTTCGTTTTTCAATTTGAGCGGATTCGGTCCGGCCCATCCCGGGAGGTTTTCCTGACTCCGTGGTCAGGAAATTTTTGATTTTGGGGCGAAAAATTATGCCCTCCCAAATCAAGCATCCAAAAGTGCCTCTAACCCTTAAATTCAACCCCGAATCTCATGGCGGGCTTCGTTTTTCAATTTGAGCGGATTCGGTCCGGCCCATCCTGGGAGGTTTTCCTGACTCCGCGGTCAGGAAATTTTTGATTTTTGGGCCAAAAATTATGCCCTCCCAAATCAAGCATCCAAAAGTGCCTCTAACCCTTAAATTCAACCCCGAATCTCATGGCGGGCTTCGTTTTTCAATTTGAGCGGATTCGGTCCGGCCCATCCTGGGAGGTTTTCCTGACTCCGCGGTCAGGAAATTTTTGATTTTTGGGCCAAAAATTATGCCCTCCCAAATCAAGCATCCAAAAGGGCCTCTAACCCTTAAATTCAACCCCGAATCTCATGGCGGGCTTCGTTTTTCAATTTGAGCGGATTCGGTCCGGCCCATCCCGGGAGGTTTTCCTGACTCCGCGGTCAGGAAATTTTTGATTTTTGGGCCAAAAATTATGCCCTCCCAAATCAAGCATCCAAAAGTGCCTCTAACCCTTAAATTCAACCCCGAATCTCATGGCGGGCTTCGTTTTTCAATTTGAGCGGATTCGGTCCGGCCCATCCCGGGAGGTTTTCCTGACTCTGCGGTCAGGAAATTTTTGATTTTTGGGCCAAAAATTATGCCCTCCCAAATCAAGCATCCAAAAGTGCCTCTAACCCTTAAATTCAACCCCGAATCTTATGGCGGGCTTCGTTTTTCAATTTGAGCGGATTCGATCTGGCCCGTCCCGGGAGGTTTTCCTGACTCCGCGGTCAGGAAATTTTTGATTTTTGGGCCAAAAATTATGCCCTCCCAAATCAAGCATCCAAAAGTGCCTCTAACCCTTAAATTCAACCCCGAATCTCATGGCGGGCTTCGTTTTTCAATTTGAGCGGATTCGGTCTGGCCCATCCCGGGAGGTTTTCCTGACTCCGCGGTCAGGAAATTTTTGATTTTTGGGCCAAAAATTATGCCCTCCCAAATCAAGCATCCAAAAGTGCCTCTAACCCTTAAATTCAACCCCGAATCTCATGGCGGGCTTCGTTTTTCAATTTGAGCGGATTCGGTCCGGCCCATCCAGGGAGGTTTTCCTGACTCCGCGGTCAGGAAATTTTTGATTTTTGGGCCAAAAATTATGCCCTCCCAAATCAAGCATCCAAAAGTGCCTCTAACCCTTAAATTCAACCCCGAATCTCATGGCGGGCTTCGTTTTTCAATTTGAGCGGATTCGGTCCGGCCCATCCCGGGAGGTTTTCCTGACTCCGTGGTCAGGAAATTTTTGATTTTGGGGCGAAAAATTATGCCCTCCCAAATCAAGCATCCAAAAGTGCCTCTAACCCTTAAATTCAACCCCGAATCTCATGGCGGGCTTCGTTTTTCAATTTGAGCGGATTCGGTCCGGCCCATCCTGGGAGGTTTTCCTGACTCCGCGGTCAGGAAATTTTTGATTTTTGGGCCAAAAATTATGCCCTCCCAAATCAAGCATCCAAAAGTGCCTCTAACCCTTAAATTCAACCCCGAATCTCATGGCGGGCTTCGTTTTTCAATTTGAGCGGATTCGGTCCGGCCCATCCTGGGAGGTTTTCCTGACTCCGCGGTCAGGAAATTTTTGATTTTTGGGCCAAAAATTATGCCCTCCCAAATCAAGCATCCAAAAGGGCCTCTAACCCTTAAATTCAACCCCGAATCTCATGGCGGGCTTCGTTTTTCAATTTGAGCGGATTCGGTCCGGCCCATCCCGGGAGGTTTTCCTGACTCCGCGGTCAGGAAATTTTTGATTTTGGGGCCAAAAATTATGCCCTCCCAAATCAAGCATCCAAAAGTGCCTCTAACCCTTAAATTCAACCCCGAATCTCATGGCGGGCTTCGTTTTTCAATTTGAGCGGATTCGGTCCGGCCCATCCCGGGAGGTTTTCCTGACTCTGCGGTCAGGAAATTTTTGATTTTTGGGCCAAAAATTATGCCCTCCCAAATCAAGCATCCAAAAGTGCCTCTAACCCTTAAATTCAACCCCGAATCTTATGGCGGGCTTCGTTTTTCAATTTGAGCGGATTCGATCTGGCCCGTCCCGGGAGGTTTTCCTGACTCCGCGGTCAGGAAATTTTTGATTTTTGGGCCAAAAATTATGCCCTCCCAAATCAAGCATCCAAAAGTGCCTCTAACCCTTAAATTCAACCCCGAATCTCATGGCGGGCTTCGTTTTTCAATTTGAGCGGATTCGGTCTGGCCCATCCCGGGAGGTTTTCCTGACTCCGCGGTCAGGAAATTTTTGATTTTTGGGCCAAAAATTATGCCCTCCCAAATCAAGCATCCAAAAGGGCCTCTAACCCTTAAATTCAACCCCGAATCTCATGGCGGGCTTCGTTTTTCAATTTGAGTGGATTCGGTCCGGCCCATCCCGGGAGGTTTTCCTGACTCCGTGGTCAGGAAATTTTTGATTTTGGGGCGAAAAATTATGCCCTCCCAAATCAAGCATCCAAAAGTGCCTCTAACCCTTAAATTCAACCCCAAATCTCATGGCGGGCTTCGTTTTTCAATTTCAGCGGATTCGGTCCGGCCCATCCCGGGAGGTTTTCCTGACTCCGCGGTCAGGAAATTTTTGATTTTGGGGCCAAAAATTATGCCCTCCCAAATCAAGCATCCAAAAGGGCCTCTAACCCTTAAATTCAACCCCGAATCTCATGGCGGGCTTCGTTTTTCAATTTGAGCGGATTCGGTCCGGCCCATCCCGGGAGGTTTTCCTGACTCTGCGGTCAGGAAATTTTTGATTTTTGGGCCAAAAATTATGCCCTCCCAAATCAAGCATCCAAAAGTGCCTCTAACCCTTAAATTCAACCCCGAATCTCATGGCGGGCTTCGTTTTTCAATTTGAGCGGATTCGGTCCGGCCCATCCCGGGAGGTTTTCCTGACTCTGCGGTCAGGAAATTTTTGATTTTTGGGCCAAAAATTATGCCCTCCCAAATCAAGCATCCAAAAGTGCCTCTAACCCTTAAATTCAACCCCGAATCTCATGGCGGGCTTCGTTTTTCAATTTGAGCGGATTCGGTCCGGCCCATCCCGGGAGGTTTTCCTGACTCTGCGGTCAGGAAATTTTTGATTTTTGGGCCAAAAATTATGCCCTCCCAAATCAAGCATCCAAAAGTGCCTCTAACCCTTAAATTCAACCCCGAATCTCATGGCGGGCTTCATTTTTCAATTTGAGCGGATTCGGTCTGGCCCATCCTGGGAGGTTTTCCTGACTCCGCGGTCAGGAAATTTTTCAGTTTTGGGCCAAAAATTATGCCCTCCCAAATCAAGCATCCAAAAGTGCCTCTAACCCTTAAATTCAACCCCGAATCTCATGGCGGGCTTCGTTTTTCAATTTGAGCGGATTCGGTCCGGCCCATCCTGGGAGGTTTTCCTGACTCCGCGGTCAGGAAATTTTTGATTTTTGGGCCAAAAATTATGCCCTCCCAAATCAAGCATCCAAAAGTGCCTCTAACCCTTAAATTCAACCCCGAATCTCATGGCGGGCTTCGTTTTTCAATTTGAGCGGATTCGATCTGGCCCATCCCGGGAGGTTTTCCTGACTCCGCGGTCAGGAAATTTTTGATTTTTGGGCCAAAAATTATGCCCTCCCAAATCAAGCATCCAAAAGTGCCTCTAACCCTTAAATTCAACCCCGAATCTCATGGCGGGCTTCGTTTTTCAATTTGAGCGGATTCGGTCCGGCCCATCCAGGGAGGTTTTCCTGACTCCGCGGTCAGGAAATTTTTGATTTTTGGGCCAAAAATTATGCCCTCCCAAATCAAGCATCCAAAAGTGCCTCTAACCCTTAAATTCAACCCCGAATCTCATGGCGGGCTTCGTTTTTCAATTTGAGCGGATTCGGTCCGGCCCATCCCGGGAGGTTTTCCTGACTCCGTGGTCAGGAAATTTTTGATTTTGGGGCGAAAAATTATGCCCTCCCAAATCAAGCATCCAAAAGTGCCTCTAACCCTTAAATTCAACCCCGAATCTCATGGCGGGCTTCGTTTTTCAATTTGAGCGGATTCGGTCCGGCCCATCCTGGGAGGTTTTCCTGACTCCGCGGTCAGGAAATTTTTGATTTTTGGGCCAAAAATTATGCCCTCCCAAATCAAGCATCCAAAAGTGCCTCTAACCCTTAAATTCAACCCCGAATCTCATGGCGGGCTTCGTTTTTCAATTTGAGCGGATTCGGTCCGGCCCATCCTGGGAGGTTTTCCTGACTCCGCGGTCAGGAAATTTTTGATTTTTGGGCCAAAAATTATGCCCTCCCAAATCAAGCATCCAAAAGGGCCTCTAACCCTTAAATTCAACCCCGAATCTCATGGCGGGCTTCGTTTTTCAATTTGAGCGGATTCGGTCCGGCCCATCCCGGGAGGTTTTCCTGACTCCGCGGTCAGGAAATTTTTGATTTTTGGGCCAAAAATTATGCCCTCCCAAATCAAGCATCCAAAAGTGCCTCTAACCCTTAAATTCAACCCCGAATCTCATGGCGGGCTTCGTTTTTCAATTTGAGCGGATTCGGTCCGGCCCATCCCGGGAGGTTTTCCTGACTCTGCGGTCAGGAAATTTTTGATTTTTGGGCCAAAAATTATGCCCTCCCAAATCAAGCATCCAAAAGTGCCTCTAACCCTTAAATTCAACCCCGAATCTTATGGCGGGCTTCGTTTTTCAATTTGAGCGGATTCGATCTGGCCCGTCCCGGGAGGTTTTCCTGACTCCGCGGTCAGGAAATTTTTGATTTTTGGGCCAAAAATTATGCCCTCCCAAATCAAGCATCCAAAAGTGCCTCTAACCCTTAAATTCAACCCCGAATCTCATGGCGGGCTTCGTTTTTCAATTTGAGCGGATTCGGTCTGGCCCATCCCGGGAGGTTTTCCTGACTCCGCGGTCAGGAAATTTTTGATTTTTGGGCCAAAAATTATGCCCTCCCAAATCAAGCATCCAAAAGTGCCTCTAACCCTTAAATTCAACCCCGAATCTCATGGCGGGCTTCGTTTTTCAATTTGAGCGGATTCGGTCCGGCCCATCCAGGGAGGTTTTCCTGACTCCGCGGTCAGGAAATTTTTGATTTTTGGGCCAAAAATTATGCCCTCCCAAATCAAGCATCCAAAAGTGCCTCTAACCCTTAAATTCAACCCCGAATCTCATGGCGGGCTTCGTTTTTCAATTTGAGCGGATTCGGTCCGGCCCATCCCGGGAGGTTTTCCTGACTCCGTGGTCAGGAAATTTTTGATTTTGGGGCGAAAAATTATGCCCTCCCAAATCAAGCATCCAAAAGTGCCTCTAACCCTTAAATTCAACCCCGAATCTCATGGCGGGCTTCGTTTTTCAATTTGAGCGGATTCGGTCCGGCCCATCCTGGGAGGTTTTCCTGACTCCGCGGTCAGGAAATTTTTGATTTTTGGGCCAAAAATTATGCCCTCCCAAATCAAGCATCCAAAAGTGCCTCTAACCCTTAAATTCAACCCCGAATCTCATGGCGGGCTTCGTTTTTCAATTTGAGCGGATTCGGTCCGGCCCATCCTGGGAGGTTTTCCTGACTCCGCGGTCAGGAAATTTTTGATTTTTGGGCCAAAAATTATGCCCTCCCAAATCAAGCATCCAAAAGGGCCTCTAACCCTTAAATTCAACCCCGAATCTCATGGCGGGCTTCGTTTTTCAATTTGAGCGGATTCGGTCCGGCCCATCCCGGGAGGTTTTCCTGACTCCGCGGTCAGGAAATTTTTGATTTTGGGGCCAAAAATTATGCCCTCCCAAATCAAGCATCCAAAAGTGCCTCTAACCCTTAAATTCAACCCCGAATCTCATGGCGGGCTTCGTTTTTCAATTTGAGCGGATTCGGTCCGGCCCATCCCGGGAGGTTTTCCTGACTCTGCGGTCAGGAAATTTTTGATTTTTGGGCCAAAAATTATGCCCTCCCAAATCAAGCATCCAAAAGTGCCTCTAACCCTTAAATTCAACCCCGAATCTTATGGCGGGCTTCGTTTTTCAATTTGAGCGGATTCGATCTGGCCCGTCCCGGGAGGTTTTCCTGACTCCGCGGTCAGGAAATTTTTGATTTTTGGGCCAAAAATTATGCCCTCCCAAATCAAGCATCCAAAAGTGCCTCTAACCCTTAAATTCAACCCCGAATCTCATGGCGGGCTTCGTTTTTCAATTTGAGCGGATTCGGTCTGGCCCATCCCGGGAGGTTTTCCTGACTCCGCGGTCAGGAAATTTTTGATTTTTGGGCCAAAAATTATGCCCTCCCAAATCAAGCATCCAAAAGGGCCTCTAACCCTTAAATTCAACCCCGAATCTCATGGCGGGCTTCGTTTTTCAATTTGAGTGGATTCGGTCCGGCCCATCCCGGGAGGTTTTCCTGACTCCGTGGTCAGGAAATTTTTGATTTTGGGGCGAAAAATTATGCCCTCCCAAATCAAGCATCCAAAAGTGCCTCTAACCCTTAAATTCAACCCCAAATCTCATGGCGGGCTTCGTTTTTCAATTTCAGCGGATTCGGTCTGGCCCATCCTGGGAGGTTTTCCTGACTCCGCGGTCAGGAAATTTTTGATTTTTGGGCCAAAAATTATGCCCTCCCAAATCAAGCATCCAAAAGTGCCTCTAACCCTTAAATTCAACCCCGAATCTCATGGCGGGCTTCGTTTTTCAATTTGAGCGGATTCGGTCCGGCCCATCCCGGGAGGTTTTCCTGACTCTGCGGTCAGGAAATTTTTGATTTTTGGGCGAAAAATTATGCCCTCCCAAATCAAGCATCCAAAAGTGCCTCTAACCCTTAAATTCAACCCCGAATCTTATGGCGGGCTTCGTTTTTCAATTTGAGCGGATTCGATCTGGCCCGTCCCGGGAGGTTTTCCTGACTCCGCGGTCAGGAAATTTTTGATTTTTGGGCCAAAAATTATGCCCTCCCAAATCAAGCATCCAAAAGTGCCTCTAACCCTTAAATTCAACCCCGAATCTCATGGCGGGCTTCGTTTTTCAATTTGAGCGGATTCGGTCTGGCCCATCCCGGGAGGTTTTCCTGACTCCGCGGTCAGGAAATTTTTGATTTTTGGGCCAAAAATTATGCCCTCCCAAATCAAGCATCCAAAAGGGCCTCTAACCCTTAAATTCAACCCCGAATCTCATGGCGGGCTTCGTTTTTCAATTTGAGTGGATTCGGTCCGGCCCATCCCGGGAGGTTTTCCTGACTCCGCGGTCAGGAAATTTTTGATTTTTGGGCCAAAAATTATGCCCTTCCAAATCAAGCATCCAAAAGTGCCTCTAACCCTTAAATTCAACCCAGAATCTCATGGCGGGCTTTGTTTTTCAATTTGAGCGGATTCGGTCCGGCCCATCCCGGGAGGTTTTCCTGACTCCGCGGTCAGGAAATTTTTGATTTTTGGGCCAAAAATTATGCCCTCCCAAATCAAGCATCCAAAAGGGCCTCTAACCCTTAAATTCAACCCCGAATCTCATGGCGGGCTTCGTTTTTCAATTTGAGCGGATTCGGTCCGGCCCATCCCGGGAGGTTTTCCTGACTCTGCGGTCAGGAAATTTTTGATTTTTGGGCCAAAAATTATGCCCTCCCAAATCAAGCATCCAAAAGTGCCTCTAACCCTTAAATTCAACCCCGAATCTTATGGCGGGCTTCGTTTTTCAATTTGAGCGGATTCGATCTGGCCCGTCCCGGGAGGTTTTCCTGACTCCGCGGTCAGGAAATTTTTGATTTTTGGGCCAAAAATTATGCCCTCCCAAATCAAGCATCCAAAAGTGCCTCTAACCCTTAAATTCAACCCCGAATCTCATGGCGGGCTTCGTTTTTCAATTTGAGCGGATTCGGTCTGGCCCATCCCGGGAGGTTTTCCTGACTCCGCGGTCAGGAAATTTTTGATTTTTGGGCCAAAAATTATGCCCTCCCAAATCAAGCATCCAAAAGGGCCTCTAACCCTTAAATTCAACCCCGAATCTCATGGCGGGCTTCGTTTTTCAATTTGAGTGGATTCGGTCCGGCCCATCCCGGGAGGTTTTCCTGACTCCGCGGTCAGGAAATTTTTGATTTTTGGGCCAAAAATTATGCCCTTCCAAATCAAGCATCCAAAAGTGCCTCTAACCCTTAAATTCAACCCCGAATCTCATGGCGGGCTTTGTTTTTCAATTTGAGCGGATTCGGTCCGGCCCATCCCGGGAGGTTTTCCTGACTCCGCGGTCAGGAAATTTTTGATTTTTGGGCCAAAAATTATGCCCTCCCAAATCAAGCATCCAAAAGGGCCTCTAACCCTTAAATTCAACCCCGAATCTCATGGCGGGCTTCGTTTTTCAATTTGAGCGGATTCAGTCCGGCCCATCCCGGGAGGTTTTCCTGACTCTGCGGTCAGGAAATTTTTGATTTTTGGGCCAAAAATTATGCCCTCCCAAATCAAGCATCCAAAAGTGCCTCTAACCCTTAAATTCAACCCCAAATCTCATGGCGGGCTTCGTTTTTCAATTTGAGCGGATTCGGTCTGGCCCATCCTGGGAGGTTTTCCTGACTCCGCGGTCAGGAAATTTTTGATTTTTGGGCCAAAAATTATGCCCTCCCAAATCAAGCATCCAAAAGTGCCTCTAACCCTTAAATTCAACCCCGAATCTCATGGCGGGCTTCGTTTTTCAATTTGAGCGGATTCGGTCCGGCCCATCCCGGGAGGTTTTCCTGACTCTGCGCTCAGGAAATTTTTGATTTTTGGGCCAAAAATTATGCCCTCCCAAATCAAGCATCCAAAAGTGCCTCTAACCCTTAAATTCAACCCCGAATCTCATGGCGGGCTTCGTTTTTCAATTTGAGCGGATTCGGTCCGGCCCATCCCGGGAGGTTTTCCTGACTCTGCGGTCAGGAAATTTTTGATTTTTGGGCCAAAAATTATGCCCTCCCAAATCAAGCATCCAAAAGTGCCTCTAACCCTTAAATTCAACCCCGAATCTTATGGCGGGCTTCGTTTTTCAATTTGAGCGGATTCGGTCTGGCCCATCCTGGGAGGTTTTCCTGACTCCGCGGTCAGGAAATTTTTGATTTTTGGGCCAAAAATTATGCCCTCCCAAATCAAGCATCCAAAAGTGCCTCTAACCCTTAAATTCAACCCCGAATCTCATGGCGGGCTTCGTTTTTCAATTTGAGCGGATTCGGTCCGGCCCATCCCGGGAGGTTTTCCTGACTCTGCGGTCAGGAAATTTTTGATTTTTGGGCCAAAAATTATGCCCTCCCAAATCAAGCATCCAAAAGTGCCTCTAACCCTTAAATTCAACCCCGAATCTCATGGCGGGCTTCGTTTTTCAATTTGAGCGGATTCGGTCTGGCCCATCCCGGGAGGTTTTCCTGACTCCGCGGTCAGGAAATTTTTGATTTTTGGGCCAAAAATTATGCCCTCCCAAATCAAGCATCCAAAAGGGCCTCTAACCCTTAAATTCAACCCCGAATCTCATGGCGGGCTTCGTTTTTCAATTTGAGCGGATTCGGTCCGGCCCATCCCGGGAGGTTTTCCTGACTCTGCGGTCAGGAAATTTTTGATTTTTGGGCCAAAAATTATGCCCTCCCAAATCAAGCATCCAAAAGTGCCTCTAACCCTTAAATTCAACCCCGAATCTTATGGCGGGCTTCGTTTTTCAATTTGAGCGGATTCGATCTGGCCCGTCCCGGGAGGTTTTCCTGACTCCGCGGTCAGGAAATTTTTGATTTTTGGGCCAAAAATTATGCCCTCCCAAATCAAGCATCCAAAAGTGCCTCTAACCCTTAAATTCAACCCCGAATCTCATGGCGGGCTTCGTTTTTCAATTTGAGCGGATTCGGTCTGGCCCATCCCGGGAGGTTTTCCTGACTCCGCGGTCAGGAAATTTTTGATTTTTGGGCCAAAAATTATGCCCTCCCAAATCAAGCATCCAAAAGGGCCTCTAACCCTTAAATTCAACCCCGAATCTCATGGCGGGCTTCGTTTTTCAATTTGAGTGGATTCGGTCCGGCCCATCCCGGGAGGTTTTCCTGACTCCGCTGTCAGGAAATTTTTGATTTTTGGGCCAAAAATTATGCCCTTCCAAATCAAGCATCCAAAAGTGCCTCTAACCCTTAAATTCAACCCCGAATCTCATGGCGGGCTTTGTTTTTCAATTTGAGCGGATTCGGTCCGGCCCATCCCGGGAGGTTTTCCTGACTCCGCGGTCAGGAAATTTTTGATTTTTGGGCCAAAAATTATGCCCTCCCAAATCAAGCATCCAAAAGGGCCTCTAACCCTTAAATTCAACCCCGAATCTCATGGCGGGCTTCGTTTTTCAATTTGAGCGGATTCAGTCCGGCCCATCCCGGGAGGTTTTCCTGACTCTGCGGTCAGGAAATTTTTGATTTTTGGGCCAAAAATTATGCCCTCCCAAATCAAGCATCCAAAAGTGCCTCTAACCCTTAAATTCAACCCCAAATCTCATGGCGGGCTTCGTTTTTCAATTTGAGCGGATTCGGTCTGGCCCATCCTGGGAGGTTTTCCTGACTCCGCGGTCAGGAAATTTTTGATTTTTGGGCCAAAAATTATGCCCTCCCAAATCAAGCATCCAAAAGTGCCTCTAACCCTTAAATTCAACCCCGAATCTCATGGCGGGCTTCGTTTTTCAATTTGAGCGGATTCGGTCCGGCCCATCCCGGGAGGTTTTCCTGACTCTGCGGTCAGGAAATTTTTCAGTTTTGGGCCAAAAATTATGCCCTCCCAAATCAAGCATCCAAAAGTGCCTCTAACCCTTAAATTCAACCCCGAATCTCATGGCGGGCTTCGTTTTTCAATTTGAGCGGATTCGATCTGGCCCATCCCGGGAGGTTTTCCTGACTCCGCGGTCAGGAAATTTTTGATTTTTGGGCCAAAAATTATGCCCTCCCAAATCAAGCATCCAAAAGTGCCTCTAACCCTTAAATTCAACCCCGAATCTCATGGCGGGCTTCGTTTTTCAATTTGAGCGGATTCGGTCTGGCCCATCCCGGGAGGTTTTCCTGACTCCGCGGTCAGGAAATTTTTGATTTTTGGGCCAAAAATTATGCCCTCCCAAATCAAGCATCCAAAAGGGCCTCTAACCCTTAAATTCAACCCGAATCTCATGGCGGGCTTCGTTTTTCAATTTGAGCGGATTCGGTCCGGCCCATCCCGTGAGGTTTTCCTGACTCTGCGGTCAGGAAATTTTTGATTTTTGGGCCAAAAATTATGCCCTCCCAAATCAAGCATCCAAAAGTGCCTCTAACCCTTAAATTCAACCCCAAATCTCATGGCGGGCTTCGTTTTTCAATTTGAGCGGATTCGGTCTGGCCCATCCTGGGAGGTTTTCCTGACTCCGCGGTCAGGAAATTTTTGATTTTTGGGCCAAAAATTATGCCCTCCCAAATCAAGCATCCAAAAGTGCCTCTAACCCTTAAATTCAACCCCGAATCTCATGGCGGGCTTCGTTTTTCAATTTGAGCGGATTCGGTCCGGCCCATCCCGGGAGGTTTTCCTGACTCTGCGGTCAGGAAATTTTTGATTTTTGGGCCAAAAATTTTTTGTTGTTTATTCGTTCAGTCGTTTCCGACTCTTCGTGACTTCATGGACCAGTCCACGCCAGAGCTTTCTGTCGGCCGTCACCATCCCCAGCTCCCCAATGGTTGAGTCCGTCACCTCCAGAATACCATCCATCCATTTTGCCCTTGGTCGGCCCCTCTTCCTTTTGCCTTCCACTTTCCCTAGCATCAGCTTCTTCTCCAGAGTATCCTGTCTTCTCATTATGTGGCCAAAGTACTTCAGTTTTGCCTTTAATATCATTCCCTCAAGTGAGCAGTCTGGCTTGATTTCCTGGAGTATGGACTGGTTTGATCTTCTTGCAGTCCAAGGCACTCTCAGAATTTTCCTCCAACACCACAGTTCAAAAGCATCTATCTTCCTTCGCTCAGCCTTCCTTATGGTCCAGCTCTCGCAGCCATAGGTTACTACAGGGAATACCATTGCTTTAACTATGCGGACCTTTGTTGTCAGTGTGATGTCTCTGCTCTTAACTATTTTATCAAGATTTGCCATTGCTCTCCTCCCAAGAAGTAGACGTCTTCTGATTTCCTGGCTGCAGTCAGCGTCTGCAGTAATCTTTGCGCCTAGAAATACAAAGTCTGTCACTGCCTCCACTTTTTCTCCCTCTATTTGCCAGTCATCAATCAAGCTCGTTGCCATAATCTTGGTTTTTTTGAGGTTTAGCTGCAACCCAGCTTTTGCACTTTCTTCTTTCACCTTCGTCATAAGGCTCCTCAACTCCTCCTCGCTTTCAGCCATCAAAGTGGTATCATCTGCATATCTGAGATTGTTAATGTTTCTTCCAGTGATTTTAACTCCAGCCTTGGATTCCTCAAGCCCAGCATGTCGCATGATGTGTTCTGCGTACAGGTTGAATAGGTAGGGTGAGAGTATACAACCCTGCCGTACTCCTTTCCCAATTTTAAACCAGTCCGTTGTTCCGTGCTCTGTTCTTACCGTTGCTACTTGGTCGTTATACAGATTCCTCAGGAGGAAGACAAGATGACTTGGTATCCCCATACCACCAAGAACTTGCCACAATTTGTTATGATCCACACAGTCAAAGGCTTTAGAATAGTCAATAAAACAGAAATAGATGTTTTTCTGAAATTCCCTGGCTTTCTCCATTATCCAGCGGATATTGGCAATTTGGTCTCTAGTTCCTCTGCCTTTTCTAAACCCAGCTTGTACATCTGGCAATTCTCGCTCCATGAATTGCTGGAGTCGACCCTGCAAGATCTTGAGCATTACCTTACTGGCATGTGAAATAAGTGCCACTGTTCGATAGTTTGAACATTCTTTAGTGCTTCCCTTTTTTGGTATGGGGATATAAGTTGATTTTTTCCAATCTGATGGCCATTCTTGTGTTTTCCAAATTTGCTGGCATATGGCATGCATCACCTTGACAGCATCATCTTGCAAGATTTTAAACAGTTCAGCTGGGATACCGTCGTCTCCTGCTGCCTTGTTATTAGCAATGCTTCTTAAGGCCCATTCAACCTCACTCTTCAGGATGTCTGGCTCTAACTCACTGACCACACCGTCAAAGCTATCTCCAATATTATTATCCTTCCTATACAGATCTTCCGTATATTCTTGCCACCTTTTCTTGATCTCTTCTGCTTCTGTTAGGTCCTTACCATCTTTGTTTTTGATCATACCCATTTTTGCCTGGAATTTACCTCCGATGTTTCTAATTTTCTGGAAGAGGTCTCTTGTCCTTCCTATTCTATTGTCTTCTTCCACTTCCGCACATTGCTTGTTTAAAAATAATTCCTTATCTCTTCTGGCTAACCTCTGGAATTTTGCATTTAATTGGGCATATCTCCCCCTATCACTGTTGCCTTTTGTTTTCCTTCTTTCTTGGGCTACTTCCAGTGTTTCAGCAGACAGCCATCTTGCCTTCTTGGTTTTCTTTTTCTTTGGGACGTTTTTTGTTGCCGCCTCCTGAACAATGTTGCGAACTTCTGTCCATAGTTCTTCTGGGACCCTATCTACTAAATCTAGTCCCTTAAATCTATTCTTCACCTCCACTGCATATTCCTTAGGAATATTAGTGAGCTCATATCTAACTGATCTGTGGGTCTTCCCTATTCTCTTTAGTCTGATTCTAAATTTTGCAATAAGAAGTTCGTGATCTGAACTACAGTCAGCTCCAGGTCTTGTTTTTACCGACTGTATAGATGTCCGCCACCTTTGGCTGCAAAGGATGTAGTCAATCTGATTTCGGTGTCGACCATCTGGTGAAGTCCATGTATAAAGTCGTCTTTTAGGTTGTTGGAAGAGAGTGTTTGTTATGCACAGTGAGTTGTCTTGGCAAAATTCTATCAGCCTATGTCCTGCTTCATTTTGTTCTCCCAGACCATGCTTGCCTGTAATTCCAGGTGTCGTCTGACTACCCACCTTAGCATTCCAGTCTCCTGTAATGAAAATAACATCTCTTTTTGGTGTATTATCTAGTAGGTGCTGCAGAGCCAAAAATTATGCCCTCCCAAATCAAGCATCCAAAAGTGCCTCTAACCCTTAAATTCAACCCCGAATCTCATGGCGGGCTTCGTTTTTCAATTTGAGCGGATTCGGTCTGGCCCATCCTGGGAGGTTTTCCTGACTCCGCGGTCAGGAAATTTTTCAGTTTTGGGCCAAAAATTATGCCCTCCCAAATCAAGCATCCAAAAGTGCCTCTAACCCTTAAATTCAACCCCGAATCTCATGGCGGGCTTCGTTTTTCAATTTGAGCGGATTCGATCTGGCCCATCCCGGGAGGTTTTCCTGACTCCGCGGTCAGGAAATTTTTGATTTTTGGGCCAAAAATTATGCCCTCCCAAATCAAGCATCCAAAAGTGCCTCTAACCCTTAAATTCAACCCCGAATCTCATGGCGGGCTTCGTTTTTCAATTTGAGCGGATTCGGTCCGGCCCATCCAGGGAGGTTTTCCTGACTCCGCGGTCAGGAAATTTTTGATTTTTGGGCCAAAAATTATGCCCTCCCAAATCAAGCATCCAAAAGTGCCTCTAACCCTTAAATTCAACCCCGAATCTCATGGCGGGCTTCGTTTTTCAATTTGAGCGGATTCGGTCCGGCCCATCCTGGGAGGTTTTCCTGACTCCGCGGTCAGGAAATTTTTGATTTTTGGGCCAAAAATTATGCCCTCCCAAATCAAGCATCCAAAAGTGCCTCTAACCCTTAAATTCAACCCCGAATCTCATGGCGGGCTTCGTTTTTCAATTTGAGCGGATTCGGTCCGGCCCATCCCGGGAGGTTTTCCTGACTCCGCGGTCAGGAAATTTTTGATTTTTGGGCCAAAAATTATGCCCTTCCAAATCAAGCATCCAAAAGTGCCTCTAACCCTTAAATTCAACCCCGAATCTCATGGCGGGCTTCGTTTTTCAATTTGAGCAGATTCGGTCCGGCCCATCCCGGGAGGTTTTCCTGACTCCGTGGTCAGGAAATTTTTGATTTTGGGGCAAAAAATTATGCCCTCCCAAATCAAGCATCCAAAAGTGCCTCTAACCCTTAAATTCAACCCCGAATCTCATGGCGGGCTTCGTTTTTCAATTTGAGCGGATTCGGTCCGGCCCATCCTGGGAGGTTTTCCTGACTCCGCGGTCAGGAAATTTTTGATTTTTGGGCCAAAAATTATGCCCTCCCAAATCAAGCATCCAAAAGTGCCTCTAACCCTTAAATTCAACCCCGAATCTCATGGCGGGCTTCGTTTTTCAATTTGAGCGGATTCGGTCCGGCCCATCCTGGGAGGTTTTCCTGACTCCGCGGTCAGGAAATTTTTCAGTTTTGGGCCAAAAATTATGCCCTCCCAAATCAAGCATCCAAAAGTGCCTCTAACCCTTAAATTCAACCCCGAATCTCATGGCGGGCTTCGTTTTTCAATTTGAGCGGATTCGGTCTGGCCCATCCCGGGAGGTTTTCCTGACTCCGCGGTCAGGAAATTTTTGATTTTTGGGCCAAAAATTATGCCCTCCCAAATCAAGCATCCAAAAGTGCCTCTAACCCTTAAATTCAACCCCGAATCTCATGGCGGGCTTCGTTTTTCAATTTGAGCGGATTCGGTCCGGCCCATCCCGGGAGGTTTTCCTGACTCCGCGGTCAGGAAATTTTTGATTTTTGGGCCAAAAATTATGACCTTCCAAATCAAGCATCCAAAAGTGCCTCTAACCCTTAAATTCAACCCCGAATCTCATGGCGGGCTTCGTTTTTCAATTTGAGCGGATTCGGTCCGGCCCATCCCGGGAGGTTTTCCTGACTCCGCGGTCAGGAAATTTTTCAGTTTTGGGCCAAAAATTATGCCCTCCCAAATCAAGCATCCAAAAGTGCCTCTAACCCTTAAATTCAACCCCGAATCTCATGGCGGGCTTCGTTTTTCAATTTGAGCGGATTCGGTCCGGCCCATCCCGGGAGGTTTTCCTGACTCCGCGGTCAGGAAATTTTTGATTTTTGGGCCAAAAATTATGCCCTCCCAAATCAAGCATCCAAAAGGGCCTCTAACCCTTAAATTCAACACCGAATCTCATGGCGGGCTTCGTTTTTCAATTTGAGCGGATTCGGTCCGGCCCATCCCGGGAGGTTTTCCTGACTCTGCGGTCAGGAAATTTTTGATTTTTGGGCCAAAAATTATGCCCTCCCAAATCAAGCATCCAAAAGTGCCTCTAACCCTTAAATTCAACCCCAAATCTCATGGCGGGCTTCGTTTTTCAATTTGAGCGGATTCGGTCCGGCCCATCCCGGGAGGTTTTCCTGACTCCGCGGTCAGGAAATTTTTCAGTTTTGGGCCAAAAATTATGCCCTCCCAAATCAAGCATCCAAAAGTGCCTCTAACCCTTAAATTCAACCCCGAATCTCATGGCGGGCTTCGTTTTTCAATTTGAGCGGATTCAATCTGGCCCATCCTGGGAGGTTTTCCTGACTCCGCGGTCAGGAAATTTTTGATTTTTGGGCCAAAAATTATGCCCTCCCAAATCAAGCATCCAAAAGTGCCTCTAACCCTTAAATTCAACCCCGAATCTCATGGCGGGCTTCGTTTTTCAATTTGAGTGGATTCGGTCCGGCCCATCCCGGGAGGTTTTCCTGACTCCGCGGTCAGGAAATTTTTGATTTTTGGGCCAAAAATTATGCGCTCCCAAATCAAGCATCCAAAAGTGCCTCTAACCCTTAAATTGAACCCCTAATCTCATGGCGGGCTTCGTTTTTCAATTTGAGCGGATTCGGTCCGGCCCATCCCGGGAGGTTTTCCTGACTCCGCGGTCAGGAAATTTTTGATTTTTGGGCCAAAAATTATGCCCTCCCAAATCAAGCATCCAAAAGTGCCTCTAACCCTTAAATTCAACCCCGAATCTCATGGCGGGCTTCGTTTTTCAATTTGAGCGGATTCGGTCCGGCCCATCCCGGGAGGTTTTCCTGACTCCGCGGTCAGGAAATTTTTGATTTTTGGGCCAAAAATTATGCCCTCCCAAATCAAGCATCCAAAAGTGCCTCTAACCCTTAAATTCAACCCCGAATCTCATGGCGGGCTTCGTTTTTCAATTTGAGCGGATTCGGTCCGGCCCATCCCGGGAGGTTTTCCTGACTCCGCGGTCAGGAAATTTTTGATTTTTGGGCCAAAAATTATGCCCTCCCAAATCAAGCATCCAAAAGTGCCTCTAACCCTTAAATTCAACCCCGAATCTCATGGCGGGCTTCGTTTTTCAATTTGAGCGGATTCGGTCCGGCCCATCCCGGGAGGTTTTCCTGACTCCGCGGTCAGGAAATTTTTGATTTTTGGGCCAAAAATTATGCCCTCCCAAATCAAGCATCCAAAAGTGCCTCTAACCCTTAAATTCAACCCCGAATCTCATGGCGGGCTTCGTTTTTCAATTTGAGCGGATTCGGTCCGGCCCATCCCGGGAGGTTTTCCTGACTCCGCGGTCAGGAAATTTTTGATTTTTGGGCCAAAAATTATGCCCTCCCAAATCAAGCATCCAAAAGTGCCTCTAACCCTTAAATTCAACCTCGAATCTCATGGCGGGCTTCGTTTTTCAATTTGAGCGGATTCGGTCCGGCCCATCCCGGGAGGTTTTCCTGACTCCGCGGTCAGGAAATTTTTGATTTTTGGGCCAAAAATTATGCGCTCCCAAATCAAGCATCCAAAAGTGCCTCTAACCCTTAAATTGAACCCCGAATCTCATGGCGGGCTTCGTTTTTCAATTTGAGCGGATTCGGTCCGGCCCATCCCGGGAGGTTTTCCTGACTCCGCGGTCAGGAAATTTTTGATTTTTGGGCCAAAAATTATGCCCTCCCAAATCAAGCATCCAAAAGTGCCTCTAACCCTTAAATTCAACCCCGAATCTCATGGCGGGCTTCGTTTTTCAATTTGAGCGGATTCGGTCCGGCCCATCCCGGGAGGATTTCCTGACTCCGCGGTCAGGAAATTTTTGATTTTTGGGCCAAAAATTATGCGCTCCCAAATCAAGCATCCAAAAGTGCCCCTAACCCTTAAATTCAACCCCGAATCTCATGGCGGGCTTCGTTTTTCAATTTGAGCGGATTCGGTCCGGCCCATCCCGGGAGGTTTTCCTGACTCCGCGGTCAGGAAATTTTTGATTTTTGGGCCAAAAATTATGCCCTCCCAAATCAAGCATCCAAAAGTGCCTCTAACCCTTAAATTCAACCTCGAATCTCATGGCGGGCTTCGTTTTTCAATTTGAGCGGATTCGGTCCGGCCCATCCCGGGAGGTTTTCCTGACTCCGCGGTCAGGAAATTTTTGATTTTTGGGCCAAAAATTATGCGCTCCCAAATCAAGCATCCAAAAGTGCCTCTAACCCTTAAATTGAACCCCGAATCTCATGGCGGGCTTCGTTTTTCAATTTGAGCGGATTCGGTCCGGCCCATCCCGGGAGGTTTTCCTGACTCCGCGGTCAGGAAATTTTTGATTTTTGGGCCAAAAATTATGCCCTCCCAAATCAAGCATCCAAAAGTGCCTCTAACCCTTAAATTCAACCCCGAATCTCATGGCGGGCTTCGTTTTTCAATTTGAGCGGATTCGGTCCGGCCCATCCCGGGAGGTTTTCCTGACTCCGCGGTCAGGAAATTTTTGATTTTTGGGCCAAAAATTATGCCCTCCCAAATCAAGCATCCAAAAGTGCCTCTAACCCTTAAATTCAACCCCGAATCTCATGGCGGGCTTCGTTTTTCAATTTGAGCGGATTCGGTCCGGCCCATCCCGGGAGGTTTTCCTGACTCCGCGGTCAGGAAATTTTTGATTTTTGGGCCAAAAATTATGCCCTCCCAAATCAAGCATCCAAATGTGCCTCTAACCCTTAAATTCAACCCCGAATCTCATGGCGGGCTTCGTTTTTCAATTTGAGCGGATTCGGTCCGGCCCATCCCGGGAGGTTTTCCTGACTCCGCGGTCAGGAAATTTTTGATTTTTGGGCCAAAAATTATGCCCTCCCAAATCAAGCATCCAAAAGTGCCTCTAACCCTTAAATTCAACCCCGAATCTCATGGCGGGCTTCGTTTTTCAATTTGAGCGGATTCGGTCCGGCCCATCCCGGGAGGTTTTCCTGACTCCGCGGTCAGGAAATTTTTGATTTTTGGGCCAAAAATTATGCCCTCCCAAATCAAGCATCCAAAAGGGCCTCTAACCCTTAAATTCAACCCCGAATCTCATGGCGGGCTTCGTTTTTCAATTTGAGCGGATTCGGTCCGGCCCATCCCGGGAGGTTTTCCTGACTCCGCGGTCAGGAAATTTTTGATTTTTGGGCCAAAATTTATGCCCTCCCAAATCAAGCATCCAAAACTGCCTCTAACCCTTAAATTCAACCCCGAATCTCATGGCAGGCTTCGTTTTTCAATTTGAGCGGATTCGGTCCGGCCCATCCCGGGAGGTTTTCCTGACTCCGCGGTCAGGAAATTTTTGATTTTTGGGCCAAAAATTATGCCCTCCCAAATCAAGCATCCAAAAGTGCCTCTAACCCTTAAATTCAACCTCGAATCTCATGGCGGGCTTCGTTTTTCAATTTGAGTGGATTCGGTCCGGCCCATCCCGGGAGGTTTTCCTGACTCCGCGGTCAGGAAATTTTTGATTTTTGGGCCAAAAATTATGCCCTCCCAAATCAAGCATCCAAAAGTGCCTCTAACCCTTAAATTCAACCTCGAATCTCATGGCGGGCTTCGTTTCTCAATTTGAGTGGATTCGGTCCGGCCCATCCCGGGAGGTTTTCCTGACTCCGCGGTCAGGAAATTTTTGATTTTTGGGCCAAAAATTATGCGCTCCCAAATCAAGCATCCAAAAGTGCCTCTAACCCTTAAATTCAACCCCGAATCTCATGGCGGGCTTCGTTTTTCAATTTGAGCGGATTCGGTCCGGCCCATCCCGGGAGGTTTTCCTGACTCCGCGGTCAGGAAATTTTTGATTTTTGGGCCAAAAATTATGCCCTCCCAAATCAAGCATCCAAAAGTGCCTCTAACCCTTAAATTCAACCCCGAATCTCATGGCGGGCTTCGTTTTTCAATTTGAGCGGATTCGGTCCGGCCCATCCCGGGAGGTTTTCCTGACTCCGCGGTCAGGAAATTTTTGATTTTTGGGCCAAAAATTATGCCCTCCCAAATCAAGCATCCAAAAGTGCCTCTAACCCTTAAATTCAACCCCGAATCTCATGGCGGGCTTCGTTTTTCAATTTGAGCGGATTCGGTCCGGCCCATCCCGGGAGGTTTTCCTGACTCCGCGGTCAGGAAATTTTTGATTTTTGGGCCAAAAATTATGCCCTCCCAAATCAAGCATCCAAATGTGCCTCTAACCCTTAAATTCAACCCCGAATCTCATGGCGGGCTTCGTTTTTCAATTTGAGCGGATTCGGTCCGGCCCATCCCGGGAGGTTTTCCTGACTCCGCGGTCAGGAAATTTTTGATTTTTGGGCCAAAAATTATGCCCTCCCAAATCAAGCATCCAAAAGTGCCTCTAACCCTTAAATTCAACCCCGAATCTCATGGCGGGCTTCGTTTTTCAATTTGAGCGGATTCGGTCCGGCCCATCCCGGGAGGTTTTCCTGACTCCGCGGTCAGGAAATTTTTGATTTTTGGGCCAAAAATTATGCCCTCCCAAATCAAGCATCCAAAAGGGCCTCTAACCCTTAAATTCAACCCCGAATCTCATGGCGGGCTTCGTTTTTCAATTTGAGCGGATTCGGTCCGGCCCATCCCGGGAGGTTTTCCTGACTCCGCGGTCAGGAAATTTTTGATTTTTGGGCCAAAATTTATGCCCTCCCAAATCAAGCATCCAAAACTGCCTCTAACCCTTAAATTCAACCCCGAATCTCATGGCAGGCTTCGTTTTTCAATTTGAGCGGATTCGGTCCGGCCCATCCCGGGAGGTTTTCCTGACTCCGCGGTCAGGAAATTTTTGATTTTTGGGCCAAAAATTATGCCCTCCCAAATCAAGCATCCAAAAGTGCCTCTAACCCTTAAATTCAACCTCGAATCTCATGGCGGGCTTCGTTTTTCAATTTGAGTGGATTCGGTCCGGCCCATCCCGGGAGGTTTTCCTGACTCCGCGGTCAGGAAATTTTTGATTTTTGGGCCAAAAATTATGCCCTCCCAAATCAAGCATCCAAAAGTGCCTCTAACCCTTAAATTCAACCTCGAATCTCATGGCGGGCTTCGTTTCTCAATTTGAGTGGATTCGGTCCGGCCCATCCCGGGAGGTTTTCCTGACTCCGCGGTCAGGAAATTTTTGATTTTTGGGCCAAAAATTATGCCCTCCCAAATCAAGCATCCAAAAGTGCCTCTAACCCTTAAATTCAACCCCGAATCTCATGGCGGGCTTCGTTTTTCAATTTGAGCGGATTCGGTCCGGCCCATCCCGGGAGGTTTTCCTGACTCCGCGGTCAGGAAATTTTTGATTTTTGGGCCAAAAATTATGCCCTCCCAAATCAAGCATCCAAAAGTGCCTCTAACCCTTAAATTCAACCCCGAATCTCATGGCGGGCTTCGTTTTTCAATTTGAGCGGATTCGGTCCGGCCCATCCCGGGAGGTTTTCCTGACTCCGCGGTCAGGAAATTTTTGATTTTTGGGCCAAAAATTATGCCCTCCCAAATCAAGCATCCAAATGTGCCTCTAACCCTTAAATTCAACCCCGAATCTCATGGCGGGCTTCGTTTTTCAATTTGAGCGGATTCGGTCCGGCCCATCCCGGGAGGTTTTCCTGACTCCGCGGTCAGGAAATTTTTGATTTTTGGGCCAAAAATTATGCCCTCCCAAATCAAGCATCCAAAAGTGCCTCTAACCCTTAAATTCAACCCCGAATCTCATGGCGGGCTTCGTTTTTCAATTTGAGCGGATTCGGTCCGGCCCATCCCGGGAGGTTTTCCTGACTCCGCGGTCAGGAAATTTTTGATTATTGGGCCAAAAATTATGCCCTCCCAAATCAAGCATCCAAAAGGGCCTCTAACCCTTAAATTCAACCCCGAATCTCATGGCGGGCTTCGTTTTTCAATTTGAGCGGATTCGGTCCGGCCCATCCCGGGAGGTTTTCCTGACTCCGCGGTCAGGAAATTTTTGATTTTTGGGCCAAAATTTATGCCCTCCCAAATCAAGCATCCAAAACTGCCTCTAACCCTTAAATTCAACCCCGAATCTCATGGCAGGCTTCGTTTTTCAATTTGAGCGGATTCGGTCCGGCCCATCCCGGGAGGTTTTCCTGACTCCGCGGTCAGGAAATTTTTGATTTTTGGGCCAAAAATTATGCCCTCCCAAATCAAGCATCCAAAAGTGCCTCTAACCCTTAAATTCAACCTCGAATCTCATGGCGGGCTTCGTTTTTCAATTTGAGTGGATTCGGTCCGGCCCATCCCGGGAGGTTTTCCTGACTCCGCGGTCAGGAAATTTTTGATTTTTGGGCCAAAAATTATGCCCTCCCAAATCAAGCATCCAAAAGTGCCTCTAACCCTTAAATTCAACCCCGAATCTCATGGCGGGCTTCGTTTTTCAATTTGAGCGGATTCGGTCCGGCCCATCCCGGGAGGTTTTCCTGACTCCGCGGTCAGGAAATTTTTGATTTTTGGGCCAAAAATTATGCGCTCCCAAATCAAGCATCCAAAAGTGCCTCTAACCCTTAAATTCAACCCCGAATCTCATGGCGGGCTTCGTTTTTCAATTTGAGCGGATTCGGTCCGGCCCATCCCGGGAGGTTTTCCTGACTCCGCGGTCAGGAAATTTTTGATTTTTGGGCCAAAAATTATGCGCTCCCAAATCAAGCATCCAAAAGTGCCTCTAACCCTTAAATTCAACCCCGAATCTCATGGCGGGCTTCGTTTTTCAATTTGAGCGGATTCGGTCCGGCCCATCCCGGGAGGTTTTCCTGACTCCGCGGTCAGGAAATTTTTGATTTTTGGGCCAAAAATTATGCCCTCCCAAATCAAGCATCCAAATGTGCCTCTAACCCTTAAATTCAACCCCGAATCTCATGGCGGGCTTCGTTTTTCAATTTGAGCGGATTCGGTCCGGCCCATCCCGGGAGGTTTTCCTGACTCCGCGGTCAGGAAATTTTTGATTTTTGGGCCAAAAATTATGCCCTCCCAAATCAAGCATCCAAAAGTGCCTCTAACCCTTAAATTCAACCCCGAATCTCATGGCAGGCTTCGTTTTTCAATTTGAGCGGATTCGGTCCGGCCCATCCCGGGAGGTTTTCCTGACTCCGCGGTCAGGAAATTTTTGATTTTTGGGCCAAAAATTATGCCCTCCCAAATCAAGCATCCAAAAGGGCCTCTAACCCTTAAATTCAACCCCGAATCTCATGGCGGGCTTCGTTTTTCAATTTGAGCGGATTCGGTCCGGCCCATCCCGGGAGGTTTTCCTGACTCCGCGGTCAGGAAATTTTTGATTTTTGGGCCAAAATTTATGCCCTCCCAAATCAAGCATCCAAAACTGCCTCTAACCCTTAAATTCAACCCCAAATCTCATGGCGGGCTTCGTTTTTCAATTTGAGCGGATTCGGTCCGGCCCATCCTGGGAGGTTTTCCTGACTCTGCGGTCAGGAAATATTTGATTTTTGGGCCAAAAATTATGCCCTCCCAAATCAAGCATCCAAAAGTGCCTCTAACCCTTAAATTCAACCCCGAATCTCATGGCGGGCTTCGTTTTTCAATTTGAGCGGATTCGGTCCGGCCCATCCCGGGAGGTTTTCCTGACTCCGCGGTCATGAAATTTTTGATTTTTGGGCCAAAAATTATGCCCTCCCAAATCAAGCATCCAAAAGTGCCTCTAACCCTTAAATTCAACCCCGAATCTCATGGCGGGCTTCGTTTTTCAATTTGAGTGGATTCTTTCCGGCCCATCCCGGGAGGTTTTCCTGACTCCGCGGTCAGGAAATTTTTGATTTTTGGGCCAAAAATTATGCGCTCCCAAATCAAGCATCCAAAAGTGCCTCTAACCCTTAAATTCAACCCCGAATCTCATGGCAGGCTTCGTTTTTCAATTTGAGCGGATTCGGTCCGGCCCATCCCGGGAGGTTTTCCTGACTCCGCGGTCAGGAAATTTTTGATTTTTGGGCCAAAAATTATGCCCTCCCAAATCAAGCATCCAAAAGTGCCTCTAACCCTTAAATTCAACCCCGAATCTCATGGCGGGCTTCGTTTTTCAATTTGAGCGGATTCGGTCCGGCCCATCCCGGGAGGTTTTCCTGACTCCGCGGTCAGGAAATTTTTGATTTTTGGGCCAAAATTTATGCCCTCCCAAATCAAGCATCCAAAAGTGCCTCTAACCCTTAAATTCAACCCTGAATCTCATGGCGGGCTTCGTTTTTCAATTTGAGCGGATTCGGTCCGGCCCATCCTGGGAGGTTTTCCTGACTCTGCGGTCAGGAAATATTTGATTTTTGGGCCAAAAATTATGCCCTCCCAAATCAAGCATCCAAAAGTGCCTCTAACCCTTAAATTCAACCCCGAATCTCATGGCGGGCTTCGTTTTTCAATTTGAGCGGATTCGGTCCGGCCCATCCCGGGAGGTTTTCCTGACTCCGCGGTCAGGAAATTTTTGATTTTTGGGCCAAAAATTATGCCCTCCCAAATCAAGCATCCAAATGTGCCTCTAACCCTTAAATTCAACCCCGAATCTCATGGCGGGCTTCGTTTTTCAATTTGAGCGGATTCGGTCCGGCCCATCCCGGGAGGTTTTCCTGACTCCGCGGTCAGGAAATTTTTGATTTTTGGGCCAAAAATTATGCCCTCCCAAATCAAGCATCCAAAAGTGCCTCTAACCCTTAAATTCAACCCCGAATCTCATGGCAGGCTTCGTTTTTCAATTTGAGCGGATTCGGTCCGGCCCATCCCGGGAGGTTTTCCTGACTCCGCGGTCAGGAAATTTTTGATTTTTGGGCCAAAAATTATGCCCTCCCAAATCAAGCATCCAAAAGGGCCTCTAACCCTTAAATTCAACCCCGAATCTCATGGCAGGCTTCGTTTTTCAATTTGAGCGGATTCGGTCCGGCCCATCCCGGGAGGTTTTCCTGACTCCGCGGTCAGGAAATTTTTGATTTTTGGGCCAAAATTTATGCCCTCCCAAATCAAGCATCCAAAACTGCCTCTAACCCTTAAATTCAACCCTGAATCTCATGGCGGGCTTCGTTTTTCAATTTGAGCGGATTCGGTCCGGCCCATCCTGGGAGGTTTTCCTGACTCTGCGGTCAGGAAATATTTGATTTTTGGGCCAAAAATTATGCCCTCCCAAATCAAGCATCCAAAAGTGCCTCTAACCCTTAAATTGAACCCCGAATCTCATGGCGGGCTTCGTTTTTCAATTTGAGCGGATTCGGTCCGGCCCATCCCGGGAGGTTTTCCTGACTCCGCGGTCAGGAAATTTTTGATTTTTGGGCCAAAAATTATGCCCTCCCAAATCAAGCATCCAAAAGTGCCTCTAACCCTTAAATTGAACCCCGAATCTCATGGCGGGCTTCGTTTTTCAATTTGAGCGGATTCGGTCCAGCCCATCCCGGGAGGTTTTCCTGACTCCGCGGTCAGGAAATTTTTGATTTTTGGGCCAAAAATTATGCCCTCCCAAATCAAGCATCCAAAAGTGCCTCTAACCCTTAAATTCAACCCCGAATCTCATGGCGGGCTTCGTTTTTCAATTTGAGCGGATTCGGTCCGGCCCATCCCGGGAGGTTTTCCTGACTCCGCGGTCAGGAAATTTTTGATTTTTGGGCCAAAAATTATGCCCTCCCAAATCAAGCATCCAAAAGTGCCTCTAACCCTTAAATTCAACCCCGAATCTCATGGCGGGCTTCGTTTTTCAATTTGAGCAGATTCGGTCCGGCCCATCCCGGGAGGTTTTCCTGACTCCGCGGTCAGGAAATTTTTGAGTTTTGGGCCAAAAATTATGCCCTCCCAAATCAAGCATCCAAAAGTGCCTCTAACCCTTAAATTCAACCCCGAATCTCATGGCGGGCTTCGTTTTTCAATTTGAGCGGATTCGGTCCGGCCCATCCTGGGAGGTTTTCCTGACTCTGCGGTCAGGAAATTTTTGATTTTTGGGCCAAAAATTATGCCCTCCCAAATCAAACATCCAAAAGTGCCTCTAACCCTTAAATTCAACCCCGAATCTCATGGCGGGCTTCGTTTTTCAATTTGAGCGGATTCGGTCCGGCCCATCCCGGGAGGTTTTCCTGACTCCGCGGTCAGGAAATTTTTGAGTTTTGGGCCAAAAATTATGCCCTCCCAAATCAAGCATCCAAAAGTGCCTCTAACCCTTAAATTCAACCCCGAATCTCATGGCGGGCTTCGTTTTTCAATTTGAGCGGATTCGGTCCGGCCCATCCCGGGAGGTTTTCCTGACTCCGCGGTCAGGAAATTTTTGATTTTTGGGCCAAAAATTATGCCCTCCCAAATCAAGCATCCAAAAGTGCCTCTAACCCTTAAATTCAACCCCGAATCTCATGGCGGGCTTCGTTTTTCAATTTGAGCGGATTCGGTCCGGCCCATCCCGGGAGGTTTTCCTGACTCCGCGGTCAGGAAATTTTTGATTTTTGGGCCAAAAATTATGCGCTCCCAAATCAAGCATCCAAAAGTGCCTCTAACCCTTAAATTCAACCCCGAATCTCATGGCGGGCTTCGTTTTTCAATTTGAGCGGATTCGGTCCGGCCCATCCTGGGAGGTTTTCCTGACTCTGCGGTCAGGAAATTTTTGATTTTTGGGCCAAAAATTATGCCCTCCCAAATCAAGCATCCAAAAGTGCCTCTAACCCTTAAATTCAACCCCGAATCTCATGGCGGGCTTCGTTTTTCAATTTGAGCGGATTCGGTCCGGCCCATCCCGGGAGGTTTTCCTGACTCCGCGGTCAGGAAATTTTTGAGTTTTGGGCCAAAAATTATGCCCTCCCAAATCAAGCATCCAAAAGTGCCTCTAACCCTTAAATTCAACCCCGAATCTCATGGCGGGCTTCGTTTTTCAATTTGAGCGGATTCGGTCCGGCCCATCCCGGGAGGTTTTCCTGACTCCGCGGTCAGGAAATTTTTGATTTTTGGGCCAAAAATTATGCCCTCCCAAATCAAGCATCCAAAAGTGCCTCTAACCCTTAAATTCAACCCCGAATCTCATGGCGGGCTTCGTTTTTCAATTTGAGCGGATTCGGTCCGGCCCATCCCGGGAGGTTTTCCTGACTCTGCGGTCAGGAAATTTTTCATTTCTGGGCCAAAAATTATGCGCTCCCAAATCAAGCATCCAAAAGTGCCTCTAACCCTTAAATTCAACCCCGAATCTCATGGCGGGCTTCGTTTTTCAATTTGAGCGGATTCGGTCCGGCCCATCCCGGGAGGTTTTCCTGACTCCGCGGTCAGGAAATTTTTGAGTTTTGGGCCAAAATTTATGCCCTCCCAAATCAAGCATCCAAAACTGCCTCTAACCCTTAAATTCAACCCCGAATCTCATGGCGGGCTTCGTTTTTCAATTTGAGCGGATTCGGTCCGGCCCATCCTGGGAGGTTTTCCTGACTCTGCGGTCAGGAAATATTTGATTTTTGGGCCAAAAATTATGCCCTCCCAAATCAAGCATCCAAAAGTGCCTCTAACCCTTAAATTGAACCCCGAATCTCATGGCGGGCTTCGTTTTTCAATTTGAGCGGATTCGGTCCGGCCCATCCCGGGAGGTTTTCCTGACTCCGCGGTCAGGAAATTTTTGATTTTTGGGCCAAAAATTATGCCCTCCCAAATCAAGCATCCAAAAGTGCCTCTAACCCTTAAATTGAACCCCGAATCTCATGGCGGGCTTCGTTTTTCAATTTGAGCGGATTCGGTCCAGCCCATCCCGGGAGGTTTTCCTGACTCCGCGGTCAGGAAATTTTTGATTTTTGGGCCAAAAATTATGCCCTCCCAAATCAAGCATCCAAAAGTGCCTCTAACCCTTAAATTCAACCCCGAATCTCATGGCGGGCTTCGTTTTTCAATTTGAGCGGATTCGGTCCGGCCCATCCCGGGAGGTTTTCCTGACTCCGCGGTCAGGAAATTTTTGAGTTTTGGGCCAAAAATTATGCCCTCCCAAATCAAGCATCCAAAAGTGCCTCTAACCCTTAAATTCAACCCCGAATCTCATGGCGGGCTTCGTTTTTCAATTTGAGCGGATTCGGTCCGGCCCATCCCGGGAGGTTTTCCTGACTCCGCGGTCAGGAAATTTTTGAGTTTTGGGCCAAAAATTATGCCCTCCCAAATCAAGCATCCAAAAGTGCCTCTAACCCTTAAATTCAACCCCGAATCTCATGGCGGGCTTCGTTTTTCAATTTGAGCGGATTCGGTCCGGCCCATCCTGGGAGGTTTTCCTGACTCTGCGGTCAGGAAATTTTTGATTTTTGGGCCAAAAATTATGCCCTCCCAAATCAAGCATCCAAAAGTGCCTCTAACCCTTAAATTCAACCCCGAATCTCATGGCGGGCTTCGTTTTTCAATTTGAGCGGATTCGGTCCGGCCCATCCCGGGAGGTTTTCCTGACTCCGCGGTCAGGAAATTTTTGAGTTTTGGGCCAAAAATTATGCCCTCCCAAATCAAGCATCCAAAAGTGCCTCTAACCCTTAAATTCAACCCCGAATCTCATGGCGGGCTTCGTTTTTCAATTTGAGCGGATTCGGTCCGGCCCATCCCGGGAGGTTTTCCTGACTCCGCGGTCAGGAAATTTTTGATTTTTGGGCCAAAAATTATGCCCTCCCAAATCAAGCATCCAAAAGTGCCTCTAACCCTTAAGTTCAACCCCGAATCTCATGGCGGGCTTCGTTTTTCAATTTGAGCGGATTCGGTCCGGCCCATCCCGGGAGGTTTTCCTGACTCCGCGGTCAGGAAATTTTTGATTTTTGGGCCAAAAATTATGCGCTCCCAAATCAAGCATCCAAAAGTGCCTCTAACCCTTAAATTCAACCCCGAATCTCATGGCGGGCTTCGTTTTTCAATTTGAGCGGATTCGGTCCGGCCCATCCTGGGAGGTTTTCCTGACTCTGCGGTCAGGAAATTTTTGATTTTTGGGCCAAAAATTATGCCCTCCCAAATCAAGCATCCAAAAGTGCCTCTAACCCTTAAATTCAACCCCGAATCTCATGGCGGGCTTCGTTTTTCAATTTGAGCGGATTCGGTCCGGCCCATCCCGGGAGGTTTTCCTGACTCCGCGGTCAGGAAATTTTTGAGTTTTGGGCCAAAAATTATGCCCTCCCAAATCAAGCATCCAAAAGTGCCTCTAACCCTTAAATTCAACCCCGAATCTCATGGCGGGCTTCGTTTTTCAATTTGAGCGGATTCGGTCCGGCCCATCCCGGGAGGTTTTCCTGACTCCGCGGTCAGGAAATTTTTGATTTTTGGGCCAAAAATTATGCCCTCCCAAATCAAGCATCCAAAAGTGCCTCTAACCCTTAAATTCAACCCCGAATCTCATGGCGGGCTTCGTTTTTCAATTTGAGCGGATTCGGTCCGGCCCATCCCGGGAGGTTTTCCTGACTCTGCGGTCAGGAAATTTTTCATTTCTGGGCCAAAAATTATGCGCTCCCAAATCAAGCATCCAAAAGTGCCTCTAACCCTTAAATTCAACCCCGAATCTCATGGCGGGCTTCGTTTTTCAATTTGAGCGGATTCGGTCCGGCCCATCCCGGGAGGTTTTCCTGACTCCGCGGTCAGGAAATTTTTGAGTTTTGGGCCAAAATTTATGCCCTCCCAAATCAAGCATCCAAAACTGCCTCTAACCCTTAAATTCAACCCTGAATCTCATGGCGGGCTTCGTTTTTCAATTTGAGCGGATTCGGTCCGGCCCATCCTGGGAGGTTTTCCTGACTCTGCGGTCAGGAAATATTTGATTTTTGGGCCAAAAATTATGCCCTCCCAAATCAAGCATCCAAAAGTGCCTCTAACCCTTAAATTGAACCCCGAATCTCATGGCGGGCTTCGTTTTTCAATTTGAGCGGATTCGGTCCGGCCCATCCCGGGAGGTTTTCCTGACTCCGCGGTCAGGAAATTTTTGATTTTTGGGCCAAAAATTATGCCCTCCCAAATCAAGCATCCAAAAGTGCCTCTAACCCTTAAATTGAACCCCGAATCTCATGGCGGGCTTCGTTTTTCAATTTGAGCGGATTCGGTCCAGCCCATCCCGGGAGGTTTTCCTGACTCCGCGGTCAGGAAATTTTTGATTTTTGGGCCAAAAATTATGCCCTCCCAAATCAAGCATCCAAAAGTGCCTCTAACCCTTAAATTCAACCCCGAATCTCATGGCGGGCTTCGTTTTTCAATTTGAGCGGATTCGGTCCGGCCCATCCCGGGAGGTTTTCCTGACTCCGCGGTCAGGAAATTTTTGAGTTTTGGGCCAAAAATTATGCCCTCCCAAATCAAGCATCCAAAAGTGCCTCTAACCCTTAAATTCAACCCCGAATCTCATGGCGGGCTTCGTTTTTCAATTTGAGCGGATTCGGTCCGGCCCATCCCGGGAGGTTTTCCTGACTCCGCGGTCAGGAAATTTTTGAGTTTTGGGCCAAAAATTATGCCCTCCCAAATCAAGCATCCAAAAGTGCCTCTAACCCTTAAATTCAACCCCGAATCTCATGGCGGGCTTCGTTTTTCAATTTGAGCGGATTCGGTCCGGCCCATCCTGGGAGGTTTTCCTGACTCTGCGGTCAGGAAATTTTTGATTTTTGGGCCAAAAATTATGCCCTCCCAAATCAAGCATCCAAAAGTGCCTCTAACCCTTAAATTCAACCCCGAATCTCATGGCGGGCTTCGTTTTTCAATTTGAGCGGATTCGGTCCGGCCCATCCCGGGAGGTTTTCCTGACTCCGCGGTCAGGAAATTTTTGAGTTTTGGGCCAAAAATTATGCCCTCCCAAATCAAGCATCCAAAAGTGCCTCTAACCCTTAAATTCAACCCCGAATCTCATGGCGGGCTTCGTTTTTCAATTTGAGCGGATTCGGTCCGGCCCATCCCGGGAGGTTTTCCTGACTCCGCGGTCAGGAAATTTTTGATTTTTGGGCCAAAAATTATGCCCTCCCAAATCAAGCATCCAAAAGTGCCTCTAACCCTTAAATTCAACCCCGAATCTCATGGCGGGCTTCGTTTTTCAATTTGAGCGGATTCGGTCCGGCCCATCCCGGGAGGTTTTCCTGACTCCGCGGTCAGGAAATTTTTGATTTTTGGGCCAAAAATTATGCGCTCCCAAATCAAGCATCCAAAAGTGCCTCTAACCCTTAAATTCAACCCCGAATCTCATGGCGGGCTTCGTTTTTCAATTTGAGCGGATTCGGTCCGGCCCATCCTGGGAGGTTTTCCTGACTCTGCGGTCAGGAAATTTTTGATTTTTGGGCCAAAAATTATGCCCTCCCAAATCAAGCATCCAAAAGTGCCTCTAACCCTTAAATTCAACCCCGAATCTCATGGCGGGCTTCGTTTTTCAATTTGAGCGGATTCGGTCCGGCCCATCCCGGGAGGTTTTCCTGACTCCGCGGTCAGGAAATTTTTGATTTTTGGGCCAAAAATTATGCCCTCCCAAATCAAGCATCCAAAAGTGCCTCTAACCCTTAAATTCAACCCCGAATCTCATGGCGGGCTTCGTTTTTCAATTTGAGCGGATTCGGTCCGGCCCATCCCGGGAGGTTTTCCTGACTCTGCGGTCAGGAAATTTTTCATTTCTGGGCCAAAAATTATGCGCTCCCAAATCAAGCATCCAAAAGTGCCTCTAACCCTTAAATTCAAGCCCGAATCTCATGGCGGGCTTCGTTTTTCAATTTGAGCGGATTCGGTCCGGCCCATCCCGGGAGGTTTTCCTGACTCCGCGGTCAGGAAATTTTTGAGTTTTGGGCCAAAAATTATGCCCTCCCAAATCAAGCATCCAAAAGTGCCTCTAACCCTTAAATTCAACCCCGAATCTCATGGCGGGCTTCGTTTTTCAATTTGAGCGGATTCGGTCCGGCCCATCCCGGGAGGTTTTCCTGACTCCGCGGTCAGGAAATTTTTGAGTTTTGGGCCAAAAATTATGCCCTCCCAAATCAAGCATCCAAAAGTGCCTCTAACCCTTAAATTCAACCCCGAATCTCATGGCGGGCTTCGTTTTTCAATTTGAGCGGATTCGGTCCGGCCCATCCTGGGAGGTTTTCCTGACTCCGCGGTCAGGAAATTTTTGATTTTTGGGCCAAAAATTATGCCCTCCCAAATCAAGCATCCAAAAGTGCCTCTAACCCTTAAATTCAACCCCGAATCTCATGGCGGGCTTCGTTTTTCAATTTGAGCGGATTCGGTCCGGCCCATCCCGGGAGGTTTTCCTGACTCTGCGGTCAGGAAATTTTTGATTTTTGGGCCAAAAATTATGCCCTCCCAAATCAAGCATCCAAAAGTGCCTCTAACCCTTAAATTCAACCCCGAATCTCATGGCGGGCTTCGTTTTTCAATTTGAGCGGATTCGGTCCGGCCCATCCCGGGAGGTTTTCCTGACTCCGCGGTCAGGAAATTTTTGATTTTTGGGCCAAAAATTATGCCCTCCCAAATCAAGCATCCAAAAGTGCCTCTAACCCTTAAATTCAACCCCGAATCTCATGGCGGGCTTCATTTTTCCATTTGAGCGGATTTGGTCCGGCCCATCCCGGGAGGTTTTCCTGACTCCGCGGTCAGGAAATTTTTGATTTTTGGGCCAAAAATTATGCGCTCCCAAATCAAGCATCCAAAAGGGCCTCTAACCCTTAAATTCAATCCCGAATCTCATGGCGGGCTTCGTTTTTCAATTTGAGCGGATTCGGTCCGGCCCATCCCGGGAGGTTTTCCTGACTCCGCGGTCAGGAAATTTTTGATTTTTGGGCCAAAAATTATGCGCTCCCAAATCAAGCATCCAAAAGTGCCTCTAACCCTTAAATTCAACCCCGAATCTCATGGCGGGCTTCGTTTTTCAATTTGAGCGGATTCGGTCCGGCCCATCCTGGGAGGTTTTCCTGACTCTGCGGTCAGGAAATTTTTGATTTTTGGGCCAAAAATTATGCCCTCCCAAATCAAGCATCCAAAAGTGCCTCTAACCCTTAAATTCAACCCCGAATCTCATGGCGGGCTTCGTTTTTCAATTTGAGCGGATTCGGTCCGGCCCATCCCGGGAGGTTTTCCTGACTCCGCGGTCAGGAAATTTTTGAGTTTTGGGCCAAAAATTATGCCCTCCCAAATCAAGCATCCAAAAGTGCCTCTAACCCTTAAGTTCAACCCCGAATCTCATGGCGGGCTTCGTTTTTCAATTTGAGCGGATTCGGTCCGGCCCATCCCGGGAGGTTTTCCTGACTCCGCGGTCAGGAAATTTTTCATTTCTGGGCCAAAAATTATGCGCTCCCAAATCAAGCATCCAAAAGTGCCTCTAACCCTTAAGTTCAACCCCGAATCTCATGGCGGGCTTCGTTTTTCAATTTGAGCGGATTCGGTCCGGCCCATCCCGGGAGGTTTTCCTGACTCCGCGGTCAGGAAATTTTTGATTTTTGGGCCAAAAATTATGCCCTCCCAAATCAAGCATCCAAAAGTGCCTCTAACCCTTAAATTCAACCCCGAATCTCATGGCGGGCTTCGTTTTTCAATTTGAGCGGATTCGGTCCGGCCCATCCCGGGAGGTTTTCCTGACTCCGCGGTCAGGAAATTTTTGATTTTTGGGCCAAAAATTATGCCCTCCCAAATCAAGCATCCAAAAGTGCCTCTAACCCTTAAATTCAACCCCGAATCTCATGGCGGGCTTCGTTTTTCAATTTGAGCGGATTCGGTCCGGCCCATCCCGGGAGGTTTTCCTGACTCCGCGGTCAGGAAATTTTTGATTTTTGGGCCAAAAATTATGCGCTCCCAAATCAAGCATCCAAAAGTGCCTCTAACCCTTAAATTCAACCCCGAATCTCATGGCGGGCTTCGTTTTTCAATTTGAGCGGATTCGGTCCGGCCCATCCTGGGAGGTTTTCCTGACTCTGCGGTCAGGAAATTTTTGAGTTTTGGGCCAAAAATTATGCCCTCCCAAATCAAGCATCCAAAAGTGCCTCTAACCCTTAAGTTCAACCCCGAATCTCATGGCGGGCTTCGTTTTTCAATTTGAGCGGATTCGGTCCGGCCCATCCCGGGAGGTTTTCCTGACTCCGCGGTCAGGAAATTTTTCATTTCTGGGCCAAAAATTATGCGCTCCCAAATCAAGCATCCAAAAGTGCCTCTAACCCTTAAGTTCAACCCCGAATCTCATGGCGGGCTTCGTTTTTCAATTTGAGCGGATTCGGTCCGGCCCATCCCGGGAGGTTTTCCTGACTCCGCGGTCAGGAAATTTTTGATTTTTGGGCCAAAAATTATGCCCTCCCAAATCAAGCATCCAAAAGTGCCTCTAACCCTTAAATTCAACCCCGAATCTCATGGCGGGCTTCGTTTTTCAATTTGAGCGGATTCGGTCCGGCCCATCCCGGGAGGTTTTCCTGACTCCGCGGTCAGGAAATTTTTGATTTTTGGGCCAAAAATTATGCCCTCCCAAATCAAGCATCCAAAAGTGCCTCTAACCCTTAAATTCAACCCCGAATCTCATGGCGGGCTTCGTTTTTCAATTTGAGCAGATTCGGTCCGGCCCATCCCGGGAGGTTTTCCTGACTCCGCGGTCAGGAAATTTTTGATTTTTGGGCCAAAAATTATGCGCTCCCAAATCAAGCATCCAAAAGTGCCTCTAACCCTTAAATTCAACCCCGAATCTCATGGCGGGCTTCGTTTTTCAATTTGAGCGGATTCGGTCCGGCCCATCCCGGGAGGTTTTCCTGACTCCGCGGTCAGGAAATTTTTGATTTTTGGGCCAAAAATTATGCGCTCCCAAATCAAGCATCCAAAAGTGCCTCTAACCCTTAAATTCAACCCCGAATCTCATGGCGGGCTTCGTTTTTCAATTTGAGCGGATTCGGTCCGGCCCATCCTGGGAGGTTTTCCTGACTCTGCGGTCAGGAAATTTTTGATTTTTGGGCCAAAAATTATGCCCTCCCAAATCAAGCATCCAAAAGTTCCTCTAACCCTTAAGTTCAACCCCGAATCTCATGGCGGGCTTCGTTTTTCAATTTGAGCGGATTCGGTCCGGCCCATCCCGGGAGGTTTTCCTGACTCCGCGGTCAGGAAATTTTTGATTTTTGGGCCAAAAATTATGCCCTCCCAAATCAAGCATCCAAAAGTGCCTCTAACCCTTAAGTTCAACCCCGAATCTCATGGCGGGCTTCGTTTTTCAATTTGAGCGGATTCGGTCCGGCCCATCCCGGGAGGTTTTCCTGACTCCGCGGTCAGGAAATTTTTCATTTCTGGGCCAAAAATTATGCGCTCCCAAATCAAGCATCCAAAAGTGCCTCTAACCCTTAAATTCAACCCCGAATCTCATGGCGGGCTTCGTTTTTCAATTTGAGCGGATTCGGTCCGGCCCATCCCGGGAGGTTTTCCTGACTCCGCGGTCAGGAAATTTTTGATTTTTGGGCCAAAAATTATGCCCTCCCAAATCAAGCATCCAAAAGTGCCTCTAACCCTTAAATTCAACCCCGAATCTCATGGCGGGCTTCATTTTTCCATTTGAGCGGATTCGGTCCGGCCCATCCCGGGAGGTTTTCCTGACTCCGCGGTCAGGAAATTTTTGATTTTTGGGCCAAAAATTATGCGCTCCCAAATCAAGCATCCAAAAGGGCCTCTAACCCTTAAATTCAACCCCGAATCTCATGGCGGGCTTCGTTTTTCAATTTGAGCGGATTCGGTCCGGCCCATCCCGGGAGGTTTTCCTGACTCCGCGGTCAGGAAATTTTTGATTTTTGGGCCAAAAATTATGCCCTCCCAAATCAAGCATCCAAAAGTGCCTCTAACCCTTAAGTTCAACCCCGAATCTCATGGCGGGCTTCGTTTTTCAATTTGAGCGGATTCGGTCCGGCCCATCCCGGGAGGTTTTCCTGACTCCGCGGTCAGGAAATTTTTCATTTCTGGGCCAAAAATTATGCGCTCCCAAATCAAGCATCCAAAAGTGCCTCTAACCCTTAAATTCAACCCTGAATCTCATGGCGGGCTTCGTTTTTCAATTTGAGCGGATTCGGTCCGGCCCATCCCGGGAGGTTTTCCTGACTCCGCGGTCAGGAAATTTTTGATTTTTGGGCCAAAAATTATGCCCTCCCAAATCAAGCATCCAAAAGTGCCTCTAACCCTTAAATTCAACCCCGAATCTCATGGCGGGCTTCATTTTTCCATTTGAGCGGATTCGGTCCGGCCCATCCCGGGAGGTTTTCCTGACTCCGCGGTCAGGAAATTTTTGATTTTTGGGCCAAAAATTATGCGCTCCCAAATCAAGCATCCAAAAGGGCCTCTAACCCTTAAATTCAACCCCGAATCTCATGGCGGGCTTCGTTTTTCAATTTGAGCGGATTCGGTCCGGCCCATCCCGGGAGGTTTTCCTGACTCCGCGGTCAGGAAATTTTTGATTTTTGGGCCAAAAATTATGCCCTCCCAAATCAAGCATCCAAAAGTGCCTCTAACCCTTAAATTCAACCCCGAATCTCATGGCGGGCTTCGTTTTTCAATTTGAGCGGATTCGGTCCGGCCCATCCCGGGAGGTTTTCCTGACTCCGCGGTCAGGAAATTTTTGATTTTTGGGCCAAAAATTATGCCCTCCCAAATCAAGCATCCAAAAGTGCCTCTAACCCTTAAATTCAACCCCGAATCTCATGGCGGGCTTCGTTTTTCAATTTGAGCAGATTCGGTCCGGCCCATCCCGGGAGGTTTTCCTGACTCTGCGGTCAGGAAATTTTTGATTTTTGGGCCAAAAATTATGCCCTCCCAAATCAAGCATCCAAAAGTGCCTCTAACCCTTAAGTTCAACCCCGAATCTCATGGCGGGCTTCGTTTTTCAATTTGAGCGGATTCGGTCCGGCCCATCCCGGGAGGTTTTCCTGACTCCGCGGTCAGGAAATTTTTGATTTTTGGGCCAAAAATTATGCCCTCCCAAATCAAGCATCCAAAAGTGCCTCTAACCCTTAAGTTCAACCCCGAATCTCATGGCGGGCTTTGTTTTTCAATTTGAGCGGATTCGGTCCGGCCCATCCCGGGAGGTTTTCCTGACTCCGCGGTCAGGAAATTTTTCATTTCTGGGCCAAAAATTATGCGCTCCCAAATCAAGCATCCAAAAGTGCCTCTAACCCTTAAATTCAACCCCGAATCTCATGGCGGGCTTCGTTTTTCAATTTCAGCGGATTCGGTCCGGCCCATCCCGGGAGGTTTTCCTGACTCCGCGGTCAGGAAATTTTTGATTTTTGGGCCAAAAATTATGCCCTCCCAAATCAAGCATCCAAAAGTGCCTCTAACCCTTAAATTCAACCCCGAATCTCATGGCGGGCTTCATTTTTCCATTTGAGCGGATTCGGTCCGGCCCATCCCGGGAGGTTTTCCTGACTCCGCGGTCAGGAAATTTTTGATTTTTGGGCCAAAAATTATGCGCTCCCAAATCAAGCATCCAAAAGGGCCTCTAACCCTTAAATTCAACCCCGAATCTCATGGCGGGCTTCGTTTTTCAATTTGAGCGGATTCGGTCCGGCCCATCCCGGGAGGTTTTCCTGACTCCGCGGTCAGGAAATTTTTGATTTTTGGGCCAAAAATTATGCCCTCCCAAATCAAGCATCCAAAAGTGCCTCTAACCCTTAAATTCAACCCCGAATCTCATGGCGGGCTTCGTTTTTCAATTTGAGCGGATTCGGTCCGGCCCATCCCGGGAGGTTTTCCTGACTCCGCGGTCAGGAAATTTTTGATTTTTGGGCCAAAAATTATGCCCTCCCAAATCAAGCATCCAAAAGTGCCTCTAACCCTTAAATTCAACCCCGAATCTCATGGCGGGCTTCGTTTTTCAATTTGAGCAGATTCGGTCCGGCCCATCCCGGGAGGTTTTCCTGACTCTGCGGTCAGGAAATTTTTGATTTTTGGGCCAAAAATTATGCCCTCCCAAATCAAGCATCCAAAAGTGCCTCTAACCCTTAAATTCAACCCCGAATCTCATGGCGGGCTTCGTTTTTCAATTTGAGCGGATTCGGTCCGGCCCATCCCGGGAGGTTTTCCTGACTCCGCGGTCAGGAAATTTTTGATTTTTGGGCCAAAAATTATGCCCTCCCAAATCAAGCATCCAAAAGTGCCTCTAACCCTTAAATTCAACCCCGAATCTCATGGCGGGCTTCGTTTTTCAATTTCAGCGGATTCGGTCCGGCCCATCCCGGGAGGTTTTCCTGACTCCGCGGTCAGGAAATTTTTGATTTTTGGGCCAAAAATTATGCCCTCCCAAATCAAGCATCCAAAAGTGCCTCTAACCCTTAAATTCAACCCCGAATCTCATGGCGGGCTTCGTTTTTCAATTTGAGCGGATTCGGTCCGGCCCATCCCGGGAGGTATTCCTGACTCCGCGGTCAGGAAATTTTTGATTTTTGGGCCAAAAATTATGCCCTCCCAAATCAAGCATCCAAAAGTGCCTCTGACCCTTAAATTCAACCCTGAATCTCATGGCGGGCTTCGTTTTTCAATTTGAGCGGATTCGGTCCGGCCCATCCCGGGAGGTTTTCCTGACTCCGCGGTCAGGAAATTTTTGATTTTTGGGCCAAAAATTATGCCCTCCCAAATCAAGCATCCAAAAGTGCCTCTAACCCTTAAATTCAACCCCGAATCTCATGGCGGGCTTCGTTTTTCAATTTGAGCGGATTCGGTCCGGCCCATCCCGGGAGGTTTTCCTGACTCCGCGGTCAGGAAATTTTTGATTTTTGGGCCAAAAATTATGCCCTCCCAAATCAAGCATCCAAAAGTGCCTCTAACCCTTAAATTCAACCCCGAATCTCATGGCGGGCTTCATTTTTCCATTTGAGCGGATTCGGTCCGGCCCATCCCGGGAGGTTTTCCTGACTCCGCGGTCAGGAAATTTTTGATTTTTGGGCCAAAAATTATGCGCTCCCAAATCAAGCATCCAAAAGGGCCTCTAACCCTTAAATTCAACCCCGAATCTCATGGCGGGCTTCGTTTTTCAATTTGAGCGGATTCGGTCCGGCCCATCCCGGGAGGTTTTCCTGACTCCGCGGTCAGGAAATTTTTGATTTTGGGGCCAAAAATTATGCCCTCCCAAATCAAGCATCCAAAAGTGCCTCTAACCCTTAAATTCAACCCCGAATCTCATGGCGGGCTTCGTTTTTCAATTTGAGCGGATTCGGTCCGGCCCATCCCGGGAGGTTTTCCTGACTCCGCAGTCAGGAAATTTTTGATTTTTGGGCCAAAAATTATGCCCTCCCAAATCAAGCATCCAAAAGTGCCTATAACCCTTAAATTCAACCCCGAATCTCATGGCGGGCTTCGTTTTTCAATTTGAGCGGATTCGGTCCGGCCCATCCCGGGAGGTTTTCCTGACTCCGCGGTCAGGAAATTTTTGATTTTTGGGCCAAAAATTATGCGCTCCCAAATCAAGCATCCAAAAGTGCCTCTAACCCTTAAATTCAACCCCGAATCTCATGGCGGGCTTCATTTTTCCATTTGAGCGGATTCGGTCCGGCCCATCCCGGGAGGTTTTCCTGACTCCGCGGTCAGGAAATTTTTGATTTTTGGGCCAAAAATTATGCCCTCCCAAATCAAGCATCCAAAAGTGCCTCTAACCCTTAAATTCAACCCCGAATCTCATGGCGGGCTTCATTTTTCCATTTGAGCGGATTCGGTCCGGCCCATCCCGGGAGGTTTTCCTGACTCCGCGGTCAGGAAATTTTTGATTTTTGGGCCAAAAATTATGCGCTCCCAAATCAAGCATCCAAAAGGGCCTCTAACCCTTAAATTCAACCCCGAATCTCATGGCGGGCTTCGTTTTTCAATTTGAGCGGATTCGGTCCGGCCCATCCCGGGAGGTTTTCCTGACTCCGCGGTCAGGAAATTTTTGATTTTTGGGCCAAAAATTATGCCCTCCCAAATCAAGCATCCAAAAGTGCCTCTAACCCTTAAATTCAACCCCGAATCTCATGGCGGGCTTCGTTTTTCAATTTGAGCGGATTCGGTCCGGCCCATCCCGGGAGGTTTTCCTGACTCCGCGGTCAGGAAATTTTTGATTTTTGGGCCAAAAATTATGCCCTCCCAAATCAAGCATCCAAAAGTGCCTCTAACCCTTAAATTCAACCCCGAATCTCATGGCGGGCTTCGTTTTTCAATTTGAGCAGATTCGGTCCGGCCCATCCCGGGAGGTTTTCCTGACTCTGCGGTCAGGAAATTTTTGATTTTTGGGCCAAAAATTATGCCCTCCCAAATCAAGCATCCAAAAGTGCCTCTAACCCTTAAGTTCAACCCCGAATCTCATGGCGGGCTTCGTTTTTCAATTTGAGCGGATTCGGTCCGGCCCATCCCGGGAGGTTTTCCTGACTCCGCGGTCAGGAAATTTTTGATTTTTGGGCCAAAAATTATGCCCTCCCAAATCAAGCATCCAAAAGTGCCTCTAACCCTTAAGTTCAACCCCGAATCTCATGGCGGGCTTTGTTTTTCAATTTGAGCGGATTCGGTCCGGCCCATCCCGGGAGGTTTTCCTGACTCCGCGGTCAGGAAATTTTTCATTTCTGGGCCAAAAATTATGCGCTCCCAAATCAAGCATCCAAAAGTGCCTCTAACCCTTAAATTCAACCCCGAATCTCATGGCGGGCTTCGTTTTTCAATTTCAGCGGATTCGGTCCGGCCCATCCCGGGAGGTTTTCCTGACTCCGCGGTCAGGAAATTTTTGATTTTTGGGCCAAAAATTATGCCCTCCCAAATCAAGCATCCAAAAGTGCCTCTAACCCTTAAATTCAACCCCGAATCTCATGGCGGGCTTCATTTTTCCATTTGAGCGGATTCGGTCCGGCCCATCCCGGGAGGTTTTCCTGACTCCGCGGTCAGGAAATTTTTGATTTTTGGGCCAAAAATTATGCGCTCCCAAATCAAGCATCCAAAAGGGCCTCTAACCCTTAAATTCAACCCCGAATCTCATGGCGGGCTTCGTTTTTCAATTTGAGCGGATTCGGTCCGGCCCATCCCGGGAGGTTTTCCTGACTCCGCGGTCAGGAAATTTTTGATTTTTGGGCCAAAAATTATGCCCTCCCAAATCAAGCATCCAAAAGTGCCTCTAACCCTTAAATTCAACCCCGAATCTCATGGCGGGCTTCGTTTTTCAATTTGAGCGGATTCGGTCCGGCCCATCCCGGGAGGTTTTCCTGACTCCGCGGTCAGGAAATTTTTGATTTTTGGGCCAAAAATTATGCCCTCCCAAATCAAGCATCCAAAAGTGCCTCTAACCCTTAAATTCAACCCCGAATCTCATGGCGGGCTTCGTTTTTCAATTTGAGCAGATTCGGTCCGGCCCATCCCGGGAGGTTTTCCTGACTCTGCGGTCAGGAAATTTTTGATTTTTGGGCCAAAAATTATGCCCTCCCAAATCAAGCATCCAAAAGTGCCTCTAACCCTTAAATTCAACCCCGAATCTCATGGCGGGCTTCGTTTTTCAATTTGAGCGGATTCGGTCCGGCCCATCCCGGGAGGTTTTCCTGACTCCGCGGTCAGGAAATTTTTGATTTTTGGGCCAAAAATTATGCCCTCCCAAATCAAGCATCCAAAAGTGCCTCTAACCCTTAAATTCAACCCCGAATCTCATGGCGGGCTTCGTTTTTCAATTTCAGCGGATTCGGTCCGGCCCATCCCGGGAGGTTTTCCTGACTCCGCGGTCAGGAAATTTTTGATTTTTGGGCCAAAAATTATGCCCTCCCAAATCAAGCATCCAAAAGTGCCTCTAACCCTTAAATTCAACCCCGAATCTCATGGCGGGCTTCGTTTTTCAATTTGAGCGGATTCGGTCCGGCCCATCCCGGGAGGTATTCCTGACTCCGCGGTCAGGAAATTTTTGATTTTTGGGCCAAAAATTATGCCCTCCCAAATCAAGCATCCAAAAGTGCCTCTGACCCTTAAATTCAACCCTGAATCTCATGGCGGGCTTCGTTTTTCAATTTGAGCGGATTCGGTCCGGCCCATCCCGGGAGGTTTTCCTGACTCCGCGGTCAGGAAATTTTTGATTTTTGGGCCAAAAATTATGCCCTCCCAAATCAAGCATCCAAAAGTGCCTCTAACCCTTAAATTCAACCCCGAATCTCATGGCGGGCTTCGTTTTTCAATTTGAGCGGATTCGGTCCGGCCCATCCCGGGAGGTTTTCCTGACTCCGCGGTCAGGAAATTTTTGATTTTTGGGCCAAAAATTATGCCCTCCCAAATCAAGCATCCAAAAGTGCCTCTAACCCTTAAATTCAACCCCGAATCTCATGGCGGGCTTCATTTTTCCATTTGAGCGGATTCGGTCCGGCCCATCCCGGGAGGTTTTCCTGACTCCGCGGTCAGGAAATTTTTGATTTTTGGGCCAAAAATTATGCGCTCCCAAATCAAGCATCCAAAAGGGCCTCTAACCCTTAAATTCAACCCCGAATCTCATGGCGGGCTTCGTTTTTCAATTTGAGCGGATTCGGTCCGGCCCATCCCGGGAGGTTTTCCTGACTCCGCGGTCAGGAAATTTTTGATTTTGGGGCCAAAAATTATGCCCTCCCAAATCAAGCATCCAAAAGTGCCTCTAACCCTTAAATTCAACCCCGAATCTCATGGCGGGCTTCGTTTTTCAATTTGAGCGGATTCGGTCCGGCCCATCCCGGGAGGTTTTCCTGACTCCGCAGTCAGGAAATTTTTGATTTTTGGGCCAAAAATTATGCCCTCCCAAATCAAGCATCCAAAAGTGCCTATAACCCTTAAATTCAACCCCGAATCTCATGGCGGGCTTCGTTTTTCAATTTGAGCGGATTCGGTCCGGCCCATCCCGGGAGGTTTTCCTGACTCCGCGGTCAGGAAATTTTTGATTTTTGGGCCAAAAATTATGCGCTCCCAAATCAAGCATCCAAAAGTGCCTCTAACCCTTAAATTCAACCCCGAATCTCATGGCGGGCTTCATTTTTCCATTTGAGCGGATTCGGTCCGGCCCATCCCGGGAGGTTTTCCTGACTCCGCGGTCAGGAAATTTTTGATTTTTGGGCCAAAAATTATGCGCTCCCAAATCAAGCATCCAAAAGGGCCTCTAACCCTTAAATTCAACCCCGAATCTCATGGCGGGCTTCGTTTTTCAATTTGAGCGGATTCGGTCCGGCCCATCCCAGGAGGTTTTCCTGACTCCGCGGTCAGGAAATTTTTGATTTTTGGGCCAAAAATTATGCGCTCCCAAATCAAGCATCCAAAAGTGCCTCTAACCCTTAAATTCAACCCCGAATCTCATGGCGGGCTTCGTTTTTCAATTTGAGCGGATTCGGTCCGGCCCATCCCGGGAGGTTTTCCTGACTCCGCGGTCAGGAAATTTTTGATTTTTGGGCCAAAAATTATGCCCTCCCAAATCAAGCATCCAAAAGTGCCTCTAACCCTTAAATTCAACCCCGAATCTCATGGCGGGCTTCATTTTTCCATTTGGGCGGATTCGGTCCGGCCCATCCCGGGAGGTTTTCCTGACTCCGCGGTCAGGAAATTTTTGATTTTTGGGCCAAAAATTATGCGCTCCCAAATCAAGCATCCAAAAGTGCCTCTAACCCTTAAATTCAACCCCGAATCTCATGGCGGGCTTCGTTTTTCAATTTGAGCGGATTCGGTCCGGCCCATCCCGGGAGGTTTTCCTGACTCCGCGGTCAGGAAATTTTTGATTTTTGGGCCAAAAATTATGCGCTCCCAAATCAAGCATCCAAAAGTGCCTCTAACCCTTAAATTCAACCCCGAATCTCATGGCGGGCTTCGTTTTTCAATTTGAGCGGATTCGGTCCGGCCCATCCCGGGAGGTTTTCCTGACTCCGCGGTCAGGAAATTTTTGATTTTTGGGCCAAAAATTATGCCCTCCCAAATCAAGCATCCAAAAGTGCCTCTAACCCTTAAATTCAACCCCGAATCTCATGGCGGGCTTCATTTTTCCATTTGAGCGGATTCGGTCCGGCCCATCCCGGGAGGTTTTCCTGACTCCGCGGTCAGGAAATTTTTGATTTTTGGGCCAAAAATTATGCGCTCCCAAATCAAGCATCCAAAAGTGCCTCTAACCCTTAAATTCAACCCCGAATCTCATGGCGGGCTTCGTTTTTCAATTTGAGCGGATTCGGTCCGGCCCATCCCGGGAGGTTTTCCTGACTCCGCGGTCAGGAAATTTTTGATTTTTGGGCCAAAAATTATGCCCTCCCAAATCAAGCATCCAAAAGTGCCTCTAACCCTTAAATTCAACCCCGAATCTCATGGCGGGCTTCGTTTTTCAATTTGAGCGGATTCGGTCCGGCCCATCCCGGGAGGTTTTCCTGACTCCGCGGTCAGGAAATTTTTGATTTTTGGGCCAAAAATTATGCGCTCCCAAATCAAGCATCCAAAAGTGCCTCTAACCCTTAAATTCAACCCCGAATCTCATGGCGGGCTTCGTTTTTCAATTTGAGCGGATTCGGTCCGGCCCATCCCGGGAGGTTTTCCTGACTCCGCGGTCAGGAAATTTTTGAGTTTTGGGCCAAAAATTATGCCCTCCCAAATCAAGCATCCAAAAGTGCCTCTAACCCTTAAGTTCAACCCCGAATCTCATGGCGGGCTTCGTTTTTCAATTTGAGCGGATTCGGTCCGGCCCATCCCGGGAGGTTTTCCTGACTCCGCGGTCAGGAAATTTTTGATTTTTGGGCCAAAAATTATGCCCTCCCAAATCAAGCATCCAAAAGTGCCTCTAACCCTTAAATTCAACCCCGAATCTCATGGCGGGCTTCATTTTTCCATTTGAGCGGATTCGGTCCGGCCCATCCCGGGAGGTTTTCCTGACTCCGCGGTCAGGAAATTTTTGATTTTTGGGCCAAAAATTATGCCCTCCCAAATCAAGCATCCAAAAGTGCCTCTAACCCTTAAATTCAACCCCGAATCTCATGGCGGGCTTCATTTTTCCATTTGAGCGGATTCGGTCCGGCCCATCCCGGGAGGTTTTCCTGACTCCGCGGTCAGGAAATTTTTGATTTTTGGGCCAAAAATTATGCGCTCCCAAATCAAGCATCCAAAAGGGCCTCTAACCCTTAAATTCAACCCCGAATCTCATGGCGGGCTTCGTTTTTCAATTTGAGCGGATTCGGTCCGGCCCATCCCGGGAGGTTTTCCTGACTCCGCGGTCAGGAAATTTTTGATTTTTGGGCCAAAAATTATGCCCTCCCAAATCAAGCATCCAAAAGTGCCTCTAACCCTTAAATTCAACCCCGAATCTCATGGCGGGCTTCGTTTTTCAATTTGAGCAGATTCGGTCCGGCCCATCCCGGGAGGTTTTCCTGACTCTGCGGTCAGGAAATTTTTCATTTCTGGGCCAAAAATTATGCGCTCCCAAATCAAGCATCCAAAAGTGCCTCTAACCCTTAAATTCAACCCCGAATCTCATGGCGGGCTTCATTTTTCCATTTGAGCGGATTCGGTCCGGCCCATCCCGGGAGGTTTTCCTGACTCCGCGGTCAGGAAATTTTTGATTTTTGGGCCAAAATTTATGCGCTCCCAAATCAAGCATCCAAAAGGGCCTCTAACCCTTAAATTCAACCCCGAATCTCATGGCGGGCTTCGTTTTTCAATTTGAGCGGATTCGGTCCGGCCCATCCCGGGAGGTTTTCCTGACTCCGCGGTCAGGAAATTTTTGATTTTTGGGCCAAAAATTATGCCCTCCCAAATCAAGCATCCAAAAGTGCCTCTAACCCTTAAATTCAACCCCGAATCTCATGGCGGGCTTCGTTTTTCAATTTGAGCGGATTCGGTCCGGCCCATCCCGGGAGGTTTTCCTGACTCCGCGGTCAGGAAATTTTTGATTTTTGGGCCAAAAATTATGCCCTCCCAAATCAAGCATCCAAAAGTGCCTCTAACCCTTAAATTCAACCCCGAATCTCATGGCGGGCTTCGTTTTTCAATTTGAGCAGATTCGGTCCGGCCCATCCCGGGAGGTTTTCCTGACTCTGCGGTCAGGAAATTTTTGATTTTTGGGCCAAAAATTATGCCCTCCCAAATCAAGCATCCAAAAGTGCCTCTAACCCTTAAATTCAACCCCGAATCTCATGGCGGGCTTCGTTTTTCAATTTGAGCGGATTCGGTCCGGCCCATCCCGGGAGGTTTTCCTGACTCCGCGGTCAGGAAATTTTTGATTTTTGGGCCAAAAATTATGCCCTCCCAAATCAAGCATCCAAAAGTGCCTCTAACCCTTAAATTCAACCCCGAATCTCATGGCGGGCTTCGTTTTTCAATTTCAGCGGATTCGGTCCGGCCCATCCCGGGAGGTTTTCCTGACTCCGCGGTCAGGAAATTTTTGATTTTTGGGCCAAAAATTATGCCCTCCCAAATCAAGCATCCAAAAGTGCCTCTAACCCTTAAATTCAACCCCGAATCTCATGGCGGGCTTCGTTTTTCAATTTGAGCGGATTCGGTCCGGCCCATCCCGGGAGGTATTCCTGACTCCGCGGTCAGGAAATTTTTGATTTTTGGGCCAAAAATTATGCGCTCCCAAATCAAGCATCCAAAAGTGCCTCTGACCCTTAAATTCAACCCTGAATCTCATGGCGGGCTTCGTTTTTCAATTTGAGCGGATTCGGTCCGGCCCATCCCGGGAGGTTTTCCTGACTCCGCGGTCAGGAAATTTTTGATTTTTGGGCCAAAAATTATGCCCTCCCAAATCAAGCATCCAAAAGTGCCTCTAACCCTTAAATTCAACCCCGAATCTCATGGCGGGCTTCGTTTTTCAATTTGAGCGGATTCGGTCCGGCCCATCCCGGGAGGTTTTCCTGACTCCGCGGTCAGGAAATTTTTGATTTTTGGGCCAAAAATTATGCCCTCCCAAATCAAGCATCCAAAAGTGCCTCTAACCCTTAAATTCAACCCCGAATCTCATGGCGGGCTTCATTTTTCCATTTGAGCGGATTCGGTCCGGCCCATCCCGGGAGGTTTTCCTGACTCCGCGGTCAGGAAATTTTTGATTTTTGGGCCAAAAATTATGCCCTCCCAAATCAAGCATCCAAAAGTGCCTCTAACCCTTAAATTCAACCCCGAATCTCATGGCGGGCTTCGTTTTTCAATTTGAGCGGATTCGGTCCGGCCCATCCCGGGAGGTTTTCCTGACTCCGCGGTCAGGAAATTTTTGATTTTGGGGCCAAAAATTATGCCCTCCCAAATCAAGCATCCAAAAGTGCCTCTAACCCTTAAATTCAACCCCGAATCTCATGGCGGGCTTCGTTTTTCAATTTGAGCGGATTCGGTCCGGCCCATCCCGGGAGGTTTTCCTGACTCCGCAGTCAGGAAATTTTTGATTTTTGGGCCAAAAATTATGCCCTCCCAAATCAAGCATCCAAAAGTGCCTATAACCCTTAAATTCAACCCCGAATCTCATGGCGGGCTTCGTTTTTCAATTTGAGCGGATTCGGTCTGGCCCATCCCGGGAGGTTTTCCTGACTCCGCGGTCAGGAAATTTTTGATTTTTGGGCCAAAAATTATGCCCTCCCAAATCAAGCATCCAAAAGTGCCTCTAACCCTTAAATTCAACCCCGAATCTCATGGCGGGCTTCATTTTTCCATTTGAGCGGATTCGGTCCGGCCCATCCCGGGAGGTTTTCCTGACTCCGCGGTCAGGAAATTTTTGATTTTTGGGCCAAAAATTATGCGCTCCCAAATCAAGCATCCAAAAGGGCCTCTAACCCTTAAATTCAACCCCGAATCTCATGGCGGGCTTCGTTTTTCAATTTGAGCGGATTCGGTCCGGCCCATCCCGGGAGGTTTTCCTGACTCCGCGGTCAGGAAATTTTTGATTTTTGGGCCAAAAATTATGCGCTCCCAAATCAAGCATCCAAAAGTGCCTCTAACCCTTAAATTCAACCCCGAATCTCATGGCGGGCTTCGTTTTTCAATTTGAGCGGATTCGGTCCGGCCCATCCCGGGAGGTTTTCCTGACTCCGCGGTCAGGAAATTTTTGATTTTTGGGCCAAAAATTATGCCCTCCCAAATCAAGCATCCAAAAGTGCCTCTAACCCTTAAATTCAACCCCGAATCTCATGGCGGGCTTCATTTTTCCATTTGGGTGGATTCGGTCCGGCCCATCCCGGGAGGTTTTCATGACTCCGCGGTCAGGAAATTTTTGATTTTTGGGCCAAAAATTATGCGCTCCCAAATCAAGCATCCAAAAGTGCCTCTAACCCTTAAATTCAACCCCGAATCTCATGGCGGGCTTCGTTTTTCAATTTGAGCGGATTCGGTCCGGCCCATCCCGGGAGGTTTTCCTGACTCCGCGGTCAGGAAATTTTTGATTTTTGGGCCAAAAATTATGCGCTCCCAAATCAAGCATCCAAAAGTGCCTCTAACCCTTAAATTCAACCCCGAATCTCATGGCGGGCTTCGTTTTTCAATTTGAGCGGATTCGGTCCGGCCCATCCCGGGAGGTTTTCCTGACTCCGCGGTCAGGAAATTTTTGATTTTTGGGCCAAAAATTATGCCCTCCCAAATCAAGCATCCAAAAGTGCCTCTAACCCTTAAATTCAACCCCGAATCTCATGGCGGGCTTCATTTTTCCATTTGAGCGGATTCGGTCCGGCCCATCCCGGGAGGTTTTCCTGACTCCGCGGTCAGGAAATTTTTGATTTTTGGGCCAAAAATTATGCGCTCCCAAATCAAGCATCCAAAAGTGCCTCTAACCCTTAAATTCAACCCCGAATCTCATGGCGGGCTTCGTTTTTCAATTTGAGCGGATTCAGTCCGGCCCATCCCGGGAGGTTTTCCTGACTCCGCGGTCAGGAAATTTTTGATTTTTGGGCCAAAAATTATGCGCTCCCAAATCAAGCATCCAAAAGTGCCTCTAACCCTTAAATTCAACCCCGAATCTCATGGCGGGCTTCGTTTTTCAATTTGAGCGGATTCGGTCCGGCCCATCCTGGGAGGTTTTCCTGACTCTGCGGTCAGGAAATATTTGATTTTTGGGCCAAAAATTATGCCCTCCCAAATCAAGCATCCAAAAGTGCCTCTAACCCTTAAGTTCAACCCCGAATCTCATGGCGGGCTTCGTTTTTCAATTTGAGCGGATTCGGTCCGGCCCATCCCGGGAGGTTTTCCTGACTCCGCGGTCAGGAAATTTTTGATTTTTGGGCCAAAAATTATGCCCTCCCAAATCAAGCATCCAAAAGTGCCTCTAACCCTTAAGTTCAACCCCGAATCTCATGGCGGGCTTCGTTTTTCAATTTGAGCGGATTCGGTCCGGCCCATCCCGGGAGGTTTTCCTGACTCCGCGGTCAGGAAATTTTTCATTTCTGGGCCAAAAATTATGCGCTCCCAAATCAAGCATCCAAAAGTGCCTCTAACCCTTAAATTCAACCCCGAATCTCATGGCGGGCTTCGTTTTTCAATTTGAGCGGATTCGGTCCGGCCCATCCCGGGAGGTTTTCCTGACTCCGCGGTCAGGAAATTTTTGATTTTTGGGCCAAAAATTATGCCCTCCCAAATCAAGCATCCAAAAGTGCCTCTAACCCTTAAATTCAACCCCGAATCTCATGGCGGGCTTCGTTTTTCAATTTGAGCGGATTCGGTCCGGCCCATCCCGGGAGGTTTTCCTGACTCCGCGGTCAGGAAATTTTTGATTTTTGGGCCAAAAATTATGCGCTCCCAAATCAAGCATCCAAAAGTGCCTCTAACCCTTAAATTCAACCCCAAATCTCATGGCGGGCTTCGTTTTTCAATTTGAGCGGATTCGGTCCGGCCCATCCCGGGAGGTTTTCCTGACTCCGCGGTCAGGAAATTTTTGATTTTTGGGCCAAAAATTATGCCCTCCCAAATCAAGCATCCAAAAGTGCCTCTAACCCTTAAATTCAACCCCGAATCTCATGGCGGGCTTCATTTTTCCATTTGAGCGGATTCGGTCCGGCCCATCCCGGGAGGTTTTCCTGACTCCGCGGTCAGGAAATTTTTGATTTTTGGGCCAAAAATTATGCGCTCCCAAATCAAGCATCCAAAAGTGCCTCTAACCCTTAAATTCAACCCCGAATCTCATGGCGGGCTTCGTTTTTCAATTTGAGCGGATTCGGTCCGGCCCATCCCGGGAGGTTTTCCTGACTCCGCGGTCAGGAAATTTTTGATTTTTGGGCCAAAAATTATGCGCTCCCAAATCAAGCATCCAAAAGTGCCTCTAACCCTTAAATTCAACCCCGAATCTCATGGTGGGCTTCGTTTTTCAATTTGAGCGGATTCGGTCCGGCCCATCCTGGGAGGTTTTCCTGACTCTGCGGTCAGGAAATTTTTGATTTTTGGGCCAAAAATTATGCCCTCCCAAATCAAGCATCCAAAAGTGCCTCTAACCCTTAAGTTCAACCCCGAATCTCATGGCGGGCTTCGTTTTTCAATTTGAGCGGATTCGGTCCGGCCCATCCCGGGAGGTTTTCCTGACTCCGCGGTCAGGAAATTTTTGATTTTTGGGCCAAAAATTATGCCCTCCCAAATCAAGCATCCAAAAGTGCCTCTAACCCTTAAGTTCAACCCCGAATCTCATGGCGGGCTTCGTTTTTCAATTTGAGCGGATTCGGTCCGGCCCATCCCGGGAGGTTTTCCTGACTCCGCGGTCAGGAAATTTTTCATTTCTGGGCCAAAAATTATGCGCTCCCAAATCAAGCATCCAAAAGTGCCTCTAACCCTTAAATTCAACCCCGAATCTCATGGCGGGCTTCGTTTTTCAATTTGAGTGGATTCGGTCCGGCCCATCCCGGGAGGTTTTCCTCCCTCCGCGGTCAGGAAATTTTTGATTTTTGGGCCAAAAATTATGCCCTCCCAAATCAAGCATCCAAAAGTGCCTCTAACCCTTAAATTCAACCCCGAATCTCATGGCGGGCTTCGTTTTTCCATTTGAGCGGATTCGGTCCGGCCCATCCCGGGAGGTTTTCCTGACTCCGCGGTCAGGAAATTTTTGATTTTTGGGCCAAAAATTATGCGCTCCCAAATCAAGCATCCAAAAGGGCCTCTAACCCTTAAATTCAACCCCGAATCTCATGGCGGGCTTCGTTTTTCAATTTGAGCGGATTCGGTCCGGCCCATCCCGGGAGGTTTTCCTGACTCCGCGGTCAGGAAATTTTTGATTTTTGGGCCAAAAATTATGCCCTCCCAAATCAAGCATCCAAAAGTGCCTCTAACCCTTAAATTCAACCCCGAATCTCATGGCGGGCTTCGTTTTTCAATTTGAGCGGATTCGGTCCGGCCCATCCCGGGAGGTTTTCCTGACTCCGCGGTCAGGAAATTTTTGATTTTGGGGCCAAAAATTATGCCCTCCCAAATCAAGCATCCAAAAGTGCCTCTAACCCTTAAATTCAACCCCGAATCTCATGGCGGGCTTCGTTTTTCAATTTGAGCAGATTCGGTCCGGCCCATCCCGGGAGGTTTTCCTGACTCTGCGGTCAGGAAATTTTTGATTTTTGGGCCAAAAATTATGCCCTCCCAAATCAAGCATCCAAAAGTGCCTCTAACCCTTAAATTCAACCCCGAATCTCATGGCGGGCTTCGTTTTTCAATTTGAGCGGATTCGGTCCGGCCCATCCCGGGAGGTTTTCCTGACTCCGCGGTCAGGAAATTTTTGATTTTTGGGCCAAAAATTATGCCCTCCCAAATCAAGCATCCAAAAGTGCCTCTAACCCTTAAATTCAACCCCGAATCTCATGGCGGGCTTCGTTTTTCAATTTCAGCGGATTCGGTCCGGCCCATCCCGGGAGGTTTTCCTGACTCCGCGGTCAGGAAATTTTTGGGCCAAAAATTATGCCCTCCCAAATCAAGCATCCAAAAGTGCCTCTAACCCTTAAATTCAACCCCGAATCTCATGGCGGGCTTCGTTTTTCAATTTGAGCGGATTCGGTCCGGCCCATCCCGGGAGGTATTCCTGACTCCGCGGTCAGGAAATTTTTGATTTTTGGGCCAAAAATTATGCCCTCCCAAATCAAGCATCCAAAAGTGCCTCTGACCCTTAAATTCAACCCTGAATCTCATGGCGGGCTTCGTTTTTCAATTTGAGCGGATTCGGTCCGGCCCATCCCGGGAGGTTTTCCTGACTCCGCGGTCAGGAAATTTTTGATTTTTGGGCCAAAAATTATGCCCTCCCAAATCAAGCATCCAAAAGTGCCTCAAACCCTTAAATTCAACCCCGAATCTCATGGCGGGCTTCGTTTTTCAATTTGAGCGGATTCGGTCCGGCCCATCCCGGGAGGTTTTCCTGACTCCGCGGTCAGGAAATTTTTGATTTTTGGGCCAAAAATTATGCCCTCCCAAATCAAGCATCCAAAAGTGCCTCTAACCCTTAAATTCAACCCCGAATCTCATGGCGGGCTTCGTTTTTCAATTTGAGCGGATTCGGTCCGGCCCATCCCGGGAGGTTTTCCTGACTCTGCGGTCAGGAAATTTTTGATTTTGGGGCCAAAAATTATGCCCTCCCAAATCAAGCATCCAAAAGTGCCTCTAACCCTTAAATTCAACCCCGAATCTCATGGCGGGCTTCGTTTTTCAATTTGAGCGGATTCGGTCCGGCCCATCCCGGGAGGTTTTCCTGACTCCGCGGTCAGGAAATTTTTGAGTTTTGGGCCAAAAATTATGCCCTCCCAAATCAAGCATCCAAAAGTGCCTCTAACCCTTAAATTCAACCCCGAATCTCATGGCGGGCTTCGTTTTTCAATTTGAGCGGATTCGGTCCGGCCCATCCCGGGAGGTTTTCCTGACTCCGCGGTCAGGAAATTTTTGATTTTTGGGCCAAAAATTATGCCCTCCCAAATCAAGCATCCAAAAGTGCCTCTAACCCTTAAATTCAACCCCGAATCTCATGGCGGGCTTTGTTTTTCAATTTGAGCGGATTCGGTCCGGCCCATCCCGGGAGGTTTTCCTGATTCCGCGGTCAGGAAATTTTTGATTTTTGGGCCAAAAATTATGCGCTCCCAAATCAAGCATCCAAAAGTGCCTCTAACCCTTAAATTCAACCCCGAATCTCATGGCGGGCTTCGTTTTTCAATTTGAGCGGATTCGGTCCGGCCCATCCCGGGAGGTTTTCCTGACTCCGCGGTCAGGAAATTTTTGATTTTTGGGCCAAAAATTATGCCCTCCCAAATCAAGCATCCAAAAGTGCCTCTAACCCTTAAATTCAACCCCGAATCTCATGGCGGGCTTCGTTTTTCAATTTGAGCGGATTCGGTCCGGCCCATCCCGGGAGGTTTTCCTGACTCCGCGGTCAGGAAATTTTTGATTTTTGGGCCAAAAATTATGCCCTCCCAAATCAAGCATCCAAAAGTGCCTCTAACCCTTAAATTCAACCCCGAATCTCATGGCGGGCTTCGTTTTTCAATTTGAGCGGATTCGGTCCGGCCCATCCTGGGAGGTTTTCCTGACTCCGCGGTCAGGAAATTTTTGATTTTTGGGCCAAAAATTATGCCCTCCCAAATCAAGCATCCAAAAGTGCCTCTAACCCTTAAATTCAACCCCGAATCTCATGGCGGGCTTCGTTTTTCAATTTGAGCGGATTCGGTCCGGCCCATCCCGGGAGGTTTTCCTGACTCCGCGGTCAGGAAATTTTTGATTTTTGGGCCAAAAATTATGCCCTCCCAAATCAAGCATCCAAAAGTGCCTCTAACCCTTAAATTCAACCCCGAATCTCATGCCGGGCTTCGTTTTTCAATTTGAGCGGATTCGGTCCGGCCCATCCCGGGAGGTTTTCCTGACTCCGCGGTCAGGAAATTTTTGATTTTTGGGCCAAAAATTATGCCCTCCCAAATCAAGCATCCAAAAGTGCCTCTAACCCTTAAATTCAACCCCGAATCTCATGGCGGGCTTCGTTTTTCAATTTGAGCAGATTCGGTCCGGCCCATCCCGGGAGGTTTTCCTGACTCTGCGGTCAGGAAATTTTTGATTTTTGGGCCAAAAATTATGCCCTCCCAAATCAAGCATCCAAAAGTGCCTCTAACCCTTAAATTCAACCCCGAATCTCATGGCGGGCTTCGTTTTTCAATTTGAGCGGATTCGGTCCGGCCCATCCCGGGAGGTTTTCCTGACTCCGCGGTCAGGAAATTTTTGATTTTTGGGCCAAAAATTATGCCCTCCCAAATCAAGCATCCAAAAGTGCCTCTAACCCTTAAATTCAACCCCGAATCTCATGGCGGGCTTCGTTTTTCAATTTGAGCGGATTCGGTCCGGCCCATCCCGGGAGGTTTTCCTGACTCCGCGGTCAGGAAATTTTTGATTTTTGGGCCAAAAATTATGCCCTCCCAAATCAAGCATCCAAAAGTGCCTCTAACCCTTAAATTCAACCCCGAATCTCATGGCGGGCTTCGTTTTTCAATTTGAGCGGATTCGGTCCGGCCCATCCCGGGAGGTATTCCTGACTCCGCGGTCAGGAAATTTTTGATTTTTGGGCCAAAAATTATGCCCTCCCAAATCAAGCATCCAAAAGTGCCTCTGACCCTTAAATTCAACCCTGAATCTCATGGCGGGCTTCGTTTTTCAATTTGAGCGGATTCGGTCCGGCCCATCCCGGGAGGTTTTCCTGACTCCGCGGTCAGGAAATTTTTGATTTTTGGGCCAAAAATTATGCCCTCCCAAATCAAGCATCCAAAAGTGCCTCTAACCCTTAAATTCAACCCCGAATCTCATGGCGGGCTTCGTTTTTCAATTTGAGCGGATTCGGTCCGGCCCATCCCGGGAGGTTTTCCTGACTCCGCGGTCAGGAAATTTTTGATTTTTGGGCCAAAAATTATGCCCTCCCAAATCAAGCATCCAAAAGTGCCTCTAACCCTTAAATTCAACCCCGAATCTCATGGCGGGCTTCGTTTTTCAATTTGAGCGGATTCGGTCCGGCCCATCCCGGGAGGTTTTCCTGACTCCGCGGTCAGGAAATTTTTGATTTTTGGGCCAAAAATTATGCGCTCCCAAATCAAGCATCCAAAAGTGCCTCTAACCCTTAAATTCAACCCCGAATCTCATGGCGGGCTTCGTTTTTCAATTTGAGCGGATTCGGTCCGGCCCATCCCGGGAGGTTTTCCTGACTCCGCGGTCAGGAAATTTTTGATTTTTGGGCCAAAAATTATGCGCTCCCAAATCAAGCATCCAAAAGTGCCTCTAACCCTTAAATTCAACCCCGAATCTCATGGCGGGCTTCGTTTTTCAATTTGAGCGGATTCGGTCCGGCCCATCCCGGGAGGTTTTCCTGACTCCGCGGTCAGGAAATTTTTGATTTTTGGGCCAAAAATTATGCCCTCCCAAATCAAGCATCCAAAAGTGCCTCTAACCCTTAAATTCAACCCCGAATCTCATGGCGGGCTTCATTTTTCCATTTGAGCGGATTCGGTCCGGCCCATCCCGGGAGGTTTTCCTGACTCCGCGGTCAGGAAATTTTTGATTTTTGGGCCAAAAATTATGCGCTCCCAAATCAAGCATCCAAAAGGGCCTCTAACCCTTAAATTCAACCCCGAATCTCATGGCGGGCTTCGTTTTTCAATTTGAGCGGATTCGGTCCGGCCCATCCCGGGAGGTTTTCCTGACTCCGCGGTCAGGAAATTTTTGATTTTGGGGCCAAAAATTATGCCCTCCCAAATCAAGCATCCAAAAGTGCCTCTAACCCTTAAATTCAACCCCGAATCTCATGGCGGGCTTCGTTTTTCAATTTGAGCGGATTCGGTCCGGCCCATCCCGGGAGGTTTTCCTGACTCTGCGGTCAGGAAATTTTTGATTTTTGGGCCAAAAATTATGCCCTCCCAAATCAAGCATCCAAAAGTGCCTCTAACCCTTAAATTCAACCCCGAATCTCATGGCGGGCTTCGTTTTTCAATTTGAGCGGATTCGGTCCGGCCCATCCCGGGAGGTTTTCCTGACTCCGCGGTCAGGAAATTTTTGATTTTTGGGCCAAAAATTATGCCCTCCCAAATCAAGCATCCAAAAGTGCCTCTAACCCTTAAATTCAACCCCGAATCTCATGGCGGGCTTCGTTTTTCAATTTGAGCGGATTCGGTCCGGCCCATCCCGGGAGGTTTTCCTGACTCCGCGGTCAGGAAATTTTTGATTTTTGGGCCAAAAATTATGCCCTCCCAAATCAAGCATCCAAAAGTGCCTCTAACCCTTAAATTCAACCCCGAATCTCATGGCGGGCTTCGTTTTTCAATTTGAGCGGATTCGGTCCGGCCCATCCCGGGAGGTTTTCCTGACTCCGCGGTCAGGAAATTTTTGATTTTTGGGCCAAAAATTATGCCCTCCCAAATCAAGCATCCAAAAGTGCCTCTAACCCTTAAATTCAACCCCGAATCTCATGGCGGGCTTCGTTTTTCAATTTGAGCAGATTCGGTCCGGCCCATCCCGGGAGGTTTTCCTGACTCTGCGGTCAGGAAATTTTTGATTTTTGGGCCAAAAATTATGCCCTCCCAAATCAAGCATCCAAAAGTGCCTCTAACCCTTAAATTCAACCCCGAATCTCATGGCGGGCTTCGTTTTTCAATTTGAGCGGATTCGGTCCGGCCCATCCCGGGAGGTTTTCCTGACTCCGCGGTCAGGAAATTTTTGATTTTTGGGCCAAAAATTATGCCCTCCCAAATCAAGCATCCAAAAGTGCCTCTAACCCTTAAATTCAACCCCGAATCTCATGGCGGGCTTCGTTTTTCAATTTGAGCGGATTCGGTCCGGCCCATCCCGGGAGGTTTTCCTGACTCCGCGGTCAGGAAATTTTTGATTTTTGGGCCAAAAATTATGCCCTCCCAAATCAAGCATCCAAAAGTGCCTCTAACCCTTAAATTCAACCCCGAATCTCATGGCGGGCTTCGTTTTTCAATTTGAGCGGATTCGGTCCGGCCCATCCCGGGAGGTTTTCCTGACTCCGCGGTCAGGAAATTTTTGATTTTTGGGCCAAAAATTATGCCCTCCCAAATCAAGCATCCAAAAGTGCCTCTAACCCTTAAATTCAACCCCGAATCTCATGGCGGGCTTCGTTTTTCAATTTGAGCGGATTCGGTCCGGCCCATCCCGGGAGGTTTTCCTGACTCCGCGGTCAGGAAATTTTTGATTTTTGGGCCAAAAATTATGCCCTCCCAAATCAAGCATCCAAAAGTGCCTCTAACCCTTAAATTCAACCCCGAATCTCATGGCGGGCTTCGTTTTTCAATTTGAGCAGATTCGGTCCGGCCCATCCCGGGAGGTTTTCCTGACTCTGCGGTCAGGAAATTTTTGATTTTTGGGCCAAAAATTATGCCCTCCCAAATCAAGCATCCAAAAGTGCCTCTAACCCTTAAATTCAACCCCGAATCTCATGGCGGGCTTCGTTTTTCAATTTGAGCGGATTCGGTCCGGCCCATCCCGGGAGGTTTTCCTGACTCCGCGGTCAGGAAATTTTTGATTTTTGGGCCAAAAATTATGCCCTCCCAAATCAAGCATCCAAAAGTGCCTCTAACCCTTAAATTCAACCCCGAATCTCATGGCGGGCTTCGTTTTTCAATTTGAGCAGATTCGGTCCGGCCCATCCCGGGAGGTTTTCCTGACTCTGCGGTCAGGAAATTTTTGATTTTTGGGCCAAAAATTATGCCCTCCCAAATCAAGCATCCAAAAGTGCCTCTAACCCTTAAATTCAACCCCGAATCTCATGGCGGGCTTCGTTTTTCAATTTGAGCGGATTCGGTCCGGCCCATCCCGGGAGGTTTTCCTGACTCCGCGGTCAGGAAATTTTTGATTTTTGGGCCAAAAATTATGCCCTCCCAAATCAAGCATCCAAAAGTGCCTCTAACCCTTAAATTCAACCCCGAATCTCATGGCGGGCTTCGTTTTTCAATTTGAGCGGATTCGGTCCGGCCCATCCCGGGAGGTTTTCCTGACTCCGCGGTCAGGAAATTTTTGATTTTTGGGCCAAAAATTATGCCCTCCCAAATCAAGCATCCAAAAGTGCCTCTAACCCTTAAATTCAACCCCGAATCTCATGGCGGGCTTCGTTTTTCAATTTGAGCGGATTCGGTCCGGCCCATCCCGGGAGGTTTTCCTGACTCCGCGGTCAGGAAATTTTTGATTTTTGGGCCAAAAATTATGCCCTCCCAAATCAAGCATCCAAAAGTGCCTCTAACCCTTAAATTCAACCCCGAATCTCATGGCGGGCTTCGTTTTTCAATTTGAGCGGATTCGGTCCGGCCCATCCCGGGAGGTTTTCCTGACTCCGCGGTCAGGAAATTTTTGATTTTTGGGCCAAAAATTATGCCCTCCCAAATCAAGCATCCAAAAGTGCCTCTAACCCTTAAATTCAACCCCGAATCTCATGGCGGGCTTCGTTTTTCAATTTGAGCAGATTCGGTCCGGCCCATCCCGGGAGGTTTTCCTGACTCTGCGGTCAGGAAATTTTTGATTTTTGGGCCAAAAATTATGCCCTCCCAAATCAAGCATCCAAAAGTGCCTCTAACCCTTAAATTCAACCCCGAATCTCATGGCGGGCTTCGTTTTTCAATTTGAGCGGATTCGGTCCGGCCCATCCCGGGAGGTTTTCCTGACTCCGCGGTCAGGAAATTTTTGATTTTTGGGCCAAAAATTATGCCCTCCCAAATCAAGCATCCAAAAGTGCCTCTAACCCTTAAATTCAACCCCGAATCTCATGGCGGGCTTCGTTTTTCAATTTGAGCGGATTCGGTCCGGCCCATCCCGGGAGGTATTCCTGACTCCGCGGTCAGGAAATTTTTGATTTTTGGGCCAAAAATTATGCCCTCCCAAATCAAGCATCCAAAAGTGCCTCTGACCCTTAAATTCAACCCTGAATCTCATGGCGGGCTTCGTTTTTCAATTTGAGCGGATTCGGTCCGGCCCATCCCGGGAGGTTTTCCTGACTCCGCGGTCAGGAAATTTTTGATTTTTGGGCCAAAAATTATGCCCTCCCAAATCAAGCATCCAAAAGTGCCTCTAACCCTTAAATTCAACCCCGAATCTCATGGCGGGCTTCGTTTTTCAATTTGAGCGGATTCGGTCCGGCCCATCCCGGGAGGTTTTCCTGACTCCGCGGTCAGGAAATTTTTGATTTTTGGGCCAAAAATTATGCCCTCCCAAATCAAGCATCCAAAAGTGCCTCTAACCCTTAAATTCAACCCCGAATCTCATGGCGGGCTTCGTTTTTCAATTTGAGCGGATTCGGTCCGGCCCATCCCGGGAGGTTTTCCTGACTCCGCGGTCAGGAAATTTTTGATTTTGGGGCCAAAAATTATGCCCTCCCAAATCAAGCATCCAAAAGTGCCTCTAACCCTTAAATTCAACCCCGAATCTCATGGCGGGCTTCGTTTTTCAATTTGAGCGGATTCGGTCCGGCCCATCCCGGGAGGTTTTCCTGACTCCGCGGTCAGGAAATTTTTGAGTTTTGGGCCAAAAATTATGCCCTCCCAAATCAAGCATCCAAAAGTGCCTCTAACCCTTAAATTCAACCCCGAATCTCATGGCGGGCTTCGTTTTTCAATTTGAGCGGATTCGGTCCGGCCCATCCCGGGAGGTTTTCCTGACTCCGCGGTCAGGAAATTTTTGATTTTTGGGCCAAAAATTATGCCCTCCCAAATCAAGCATCCAAAAGTGCCTCTAACCCTTAAATTCAACCCCGAATCTCATGGCGGGCTTCGTTTTTCAATTTGAGCAGATTCGGTCCGGCCCATCCCGGGAGGTTTTCCTGACTCCGCGGTCAGGAAATTTTTGATTTTTGGGCCAAAAATTATGCCCTCCCAAATCAAGCATCCAAAAGTGCCTCTAACCCTTAAATTCAACCCCGAATCTCATGGCGGGCTTCGTTTTTCAATTTGAGCGGATTCGGTCCGGCCCATCCCGGGAGGTTTTCCTGACTCCGCGGTCAGGAAATTTTTGATTTTTGGGCCAAAAATTATGCCCTCCCAAATCAAGCATCCAAAAGTGCCTCTAACCCTTAAATTCAACCCCGAATCTCATGGCGGGCTTCGTTTTTCAATTTGAGCGGATTCGGTCCGGCCCATCCCGGGAGGTTTTCCTGACTCCGCGGTCAGGAAATTTTTGATTTTTGGGCCAAAAATTATGCCCTCCCAAATCAAGCATCCAAAAGTGCCTCTAACCCTTAAATTCAACCCCGAATCTCATGGCGGGCTTCGTTTTTCAATTTGAGCGGATTCGGTCCGGCCCATCCCGGGAGGTATTCCTGACTCCGCGGTCAGGAAATTTTTGATTTTTGGGCCAAAAATTATGCCCTCCCAAATCAAGCATCCAAAAGTGCCTCTGACCCTTAAATTCAACCCTGAATCTCATGGCGGGCTTCGTTTTTCAATTTGAGCGGATTCGGTCCGGCCCATCCCGGGAGGTTTTCCTGACTCCGCGGTCAGGAAATTTTTGATTTTTGGGCCAAAAATTATGCCCTCCCAAATCAAGCATCCAAAAGTGCCTCTAACCCTTAAATTCAACCCCGAATCTCATGGCGGGCTTCGTTTTTCAATTTGAGCGGATTCGGTCCGGCCCATCCCGGGAGGTTTTCCTGACTCCGCGGTCAGGAAATTTTTGATTTTTGGGCCAAAAATTATGCCCTCCCAAATCAAGCATCCAAAAGTGCCTCTAACCCTTAAATTCAACCCCGAATCTCATGGCGGGCTTCGTTTTTCAATTTGAGCGGATTCGGTCCGGCCCATCCCGGGAGGTTTTCCTGACTCTGCGGTCAGGAAATTTTTGATTTTGGGGCCAAAAATTATGCCCTCCCAAATCAAGCATCCAAAAGTGCCTCTAACCCTTAAATTCAACCCCGAATCTCATGGCGGGCTTCGTTTTTCAATTTGAGCGGATTCGGTCCAGCCCATCCCGGGAGGTTTTCCTGACTCCGCGGTCAGGAAATTTTTGAGTTTTGGGCCAAAAATTATGCCCTCCCAAATCAAGCATCCAAAAGTGCCTCTAACCCTTAAATTCAACCCCGAATCTCATGGCGGGCTTCGTTTTTCAATTTGAGCGGATTCGGTCCGGCCCATCCCGGGAGGTTTTCCTGACTCCGCGGTCAGGAAATTTTTTATTTTTGGGCCAAAAATTATGCCCTCCCAAATCAAGCATCCAAAAGTGCCTCTAACCCTTAAATTCAACCCCGAATCTCATGGCGGGCTTCGTTTTTCAATTTGAGCGGATTCGGTCCGGCCTATCCCGGGAGGTTTTCCTGACTCCGCGGTCAGGAAATTTTTGATTTTTGGGCCAAAAATTATGCGCTCCCAAATCAAGCATCCAAAAGTGCCTCTAACCCTTAAATTCAACCCCGAATCTCATGGCGGGCTTCGTTTTTCAATTTGAGCGGATTCGGTCCGGCCCATCCCGGGAGGTTTTCCTGCCTCCGCGGTCAGGAAATTTTTGATTTTTGGGCCAAAAATTATGCCCTCCCAAATCAAGCATCCAAAAGTGCCTCTAACCCTTAAATTCAACCCCGAATCTCATGGCGGGCTTCGTTTTTCAATTTGAGCGGATTCGGTCTGGCCCATCCCGGGAGGTTTTCCTGACTCCGCGGTCAGGAAATTTTTGATTTTTGGGCCAAAAATTATGCCCTCCCAAATCAAGCATCCAAAAGTGCCTATAACCCTTAAATTCAAACCCGAATCTCATGGCGGGCTTCGTTTTTCAATTTGAGCGGATTCGGTCAGGCCCATCCCGGGAGGTTTTCCTGACTCTGCGGTCAGGAAATTTTTGATTTTTGGGCCAAAAATTATGCGCTCCCAAATCAAGCATCCAAAAGGGCCTCTAACCCTTAAATTCAACCCCGAATCTCATGGCGGGCTTCGTTTTTCAATTTGAGCGGATTCGGTCCGGCCCATCCCGGGAGGTTTTCCTGACTCCGCGGTCAGGAAATTTTTGATTTTGGGGCCAAAAATTATGCCCTCCCAAATCAAGCATCCAAAAGTGCCTCTAACCCTTAAATTCAACCCCGAATCTCATGGCGGGCTTCGTTTTTCAATTTGAGCGGATTCGGTCCGGCCCATCCCGGGAGGTTTTCCTGACTCCGCGGTCAGGAAATTTTTGATTTTTGGGCCAAAAATTATGCCCTCCCAAATCAAGCATCCAAAAGTGCCTCTAACCCTTAAATTCAACCCCGAATCTCATGGCGGGCTTCGTTTTTCAATTTGAGCGGATTCGGTCCGGCCCATCCCGGGAGGTTTTCCTGACTCCGCGGTCAGGAAATTTTTGATTTTTGGGCCAAAAATTATGCCCTCCCAAATCAAGCATCCAAAAGTGCCTCTAACCCTTAAATTCAACCCCGAATCTCATGGCGGGCTTCGTTTTTCAATTTGAGCGGATTCGGTCCGGCCCATCCCGGGAGGTTTTCCTGACTCCGCGGTCAGGAAATTTTTGATTTTTGGGCCAAAAATTATGCCCTCCCAAATCAAGCATCCAAAAGTGCCTCTAACCCTTAAATTCAACCCCGAATCTCATGGCGGGCTTCGTTTTTCAATTTGAGCAGATTCGGTCCGGCCCATCCCGGGAGGTTTTCCTGACTCTGCGGTCAGGAAATTTTTGATTTTTGGGCCAAAAATTATGCCCTCCCAAATCAAGCATCCAAAAGTGCCTCTAACCCTTAAATTCAACCCCGAATCTCATGGCGGGCTTCGTTTTTCAATTTGAGCGGATTCGGTCCGGCCCATCCCGGGAGGTTTTCCTGACTCCGCGGTCAGGAAATTTTTGATTTTTGGGCCAAAAATTATGCCCTCCCAAATCAAGCATCCAAAAGTGCCTCTAACCCTTAAATTCAACCCCGAATCTCATGGCGGGCTTCGTTTTTCAATTTGAGCGGATTCGGTCCGGCCCATCCCGGGAGGTATTCCTGACTCCGCGGTCAGGAAATTTTTGATTTTTGGGCCAAAAATTATGCCCTCCCAAATCAAGCATCCAAAAGTGCCTCTGACCCTTAAATTCAACCCTGAATCTCATGGCGGGCTTCGTTTTTCAATTTGAGCGGATTCGGTCCGGCCCATCCCGGGAGGTTTTCCTGACTCCGCGGTCAGGAAATTTTTGATTTTTGGGCCAAAAATTATGCCCTCCCAAATCAAGCATCCAAAAGTGCCTCTAACCCTTAAATTCAACCCCGAATCTCATGGCGGGCTTCGTTTTTCAATTTGAGCGGATTCGGTCCGGCCCATCCCGGGAGGTTTTCCTGACTCCGCGGTCAGGAAATTTTTGATTTTTGGGCCAAAAATTATGCCCTCCCAAATCAAGCATCCAAAAGTGCCTCTAACCCTTAAATTCAACCCCGAATCTCATGGCGGGCTTCGTTTTTCAATTTGAGCGGATTCGGTCCGGCCCATCCCGGGAGGTTTTCCTGACTCCGCGGTCAGGAAATTTTTGATTTTGGGGCCAAAAATTATGCCCTCCCAAATCAAGCATCCAAAAGTGCCTCTAACCCTTAAATTCAACCCCGAATCTCATGGCGGGCTTCGTTTTTCAATTTGAGCGGATTCGGTCCGGCCCATCCCGGGAGGTTTTCCTGACTCCGCGGTCAGGAAATTTTTGAGTTTTGGGCCAAAAATTATGCCCTCCCAAATCAAGCATCCAAAAGTGCCTCTAACCCTTAAATTCAACCCCGAATCTCATGGCGGGCTTCGTTTTTCAATTTGAGCGGATTCGGTCCGGCCCATCCCGGGAGGTTTTCCTGACTCCGCGGTCAGGAAATTTTTGATTTTTGGGCCAAAAATTATGCCCTCCCAAATCAAGCATCCAAAAGTGCCTCTAACCCTTAAATTCAACCCCGAATCTCATGGCGGGCTTCGTTTTTCAATTTGAGCAGATTCGGTCCGGCCCATCCCGGGAGGTTTTCCTGACTCTGCGGTCAGGAAATTTTTGATTTTTGGGCCAAAAATTATGCCCTCCCAAATCAAGCATCCAAAAGTGCCTCTAACCCTTAAATTCAACCCCGAATCTCATGGCGGGCTTCGTTTTTCAATTTGAGCGGATTCGGTCCGGCCCATCCCGGGAGGTTTTCCTGACTCCGCGGTCAGGAAATTTTTGATTTTTGGGCCAAAAATTATGCCCTCCCAAATCAAGCATCCAAAAGTGCCTCTAACCCTTAAATTCAACCCCGAATCTCATGGCGGGCTTCGTTTTTCAATTTGAGCGGATTCGGTCCGGCCCATCCCGGGAGGTTTTCCTGACTCCGCGGTCAGGAAATTTTTGATTTTTGGGCCAAAAATTATGCCCTCCCAAATCAAGCATCCAAAAGTGCCTCTAACCCTTAAATTCAACCCCGAATCTCATGGCGGGCTTCGTTTTTCAATTTGAGCGGATTCGGTCCGGCCCATCCCGGGAGGTATTCCTGACTCCGCGGTCAGGAAATTTTTGATTTTTGGGCCAAAAATTATGCCCTCCCAAATCAAGCATCCAAAAGTGCCTCTGACCCTTAAATTCAACCCTGAATCTCATGGCGGGCTTCGTTTTTCAATTTGAGCGGATTCGGTCCGGCCCATCCCGGGAGGTTTTCCTGACTCCGCGGTCAGGAAATTTTTGATTTTTGGGCCAAAAATTATGCCCTCCCAAATCAAGCATCCAAAAGTGCCTCTAACCCTTAAATTCAACCCCGAATCTCATGGCGGGCTTCGTTTTTCAATTTGAGCGGATTCGGTCCGGCCCATCCCGGGAGGTTTTCCTGACTCCGCGGTCAGGAAATTTTTGATTTTTGGGCCAAAAATTATGCCCTCCCAAATCAAGCATCCAAAAGTGCCTCTAACCCTTAAATTCAACCCCGAATCTCATGGCGGGCTTCGTTTTTCAATTTGAGCGGATTCGGTCCGGCCCATCCCGGGAGGTTTTCCTGACTCCGCGGTCAGGAAATTTTTTATTTTTGGGCCAAAAATTATGCCCTCCCAAATCAAGCATCCAAAAGTGCCTCTAACCCTTAAATTCAACCCCGAATCTCATGGCGGGCTTCGTTTTTCAATTTGAGCGGATTCGGTCCGGCCTATCCCGGGAGGTTTTCCTGACTCCGCGGTCAGGAAATTTTTGATTTTTGGGCCAAAAATTATGCGCTCCCAAATCAAGCATCCAAAAGTGCCTCTAACCCTTAAATTCAACCCCGAATCTCATGGCGGGCTTCGTTTTTCAATTTGAGCGGATTCGGTCCGGCCCATCCCGGGAGGTTTTCCTGCCTCCGCGGTCAGGAAATTTTTGATTTTTGGGCCAAAAATTATGCCCTCCCAAATCAAGCATCCAAAAGTGCCTCTAACCCTTAAATTCAACCCCGAATCTCATGGCGGGCTTCGTTTTTCAATTTGAGCGGATTCGGTCTGGCCCATCCCGGGAGGTTTTCCTGACTCCGCGGTCAGGAAATTTTTGATTTTTGGGCCAAAAATTATGCCCTCCCAAATCAAGCATCCAAAAGTGCCTATAACCCTTAAATTCAAACCCGAATCTCATGGCGGGCTTCGTTTTTCAATTTGAGCGGATTCGGTCAGGCCCATCCCGGGAGGTTTTCCTGACTCTGCGGTCAGGAAATTTTTGATTTTTGGGCCAAAAATTATGCGCTCCCAAATCAAGCATCCAAAAGTGCCTCTAACCCTTAAATTCAACCCCGAATCTCATGGCGGGCTTCGTTTTTCAATTTGAGCGGATTCGGTCCGGCCCATCCCGGGAGGTTTTCCTGACTCTGCGGTCAGGAAATTTTTGATTTTTGGGCCAAAAATTATGCCCTCCCAAATCAAGCATCCAAAAGTGCCTCTAACCCTTAAATTCAACCCCGAATCTCATGGCGGGCTTCGTTTTTCAATTTGAGTGGATTCGGTCCGGCCCATCCCGGGAGGTTTTCCTGACTCCGCGGTCAGGAAATTTTTGATTTTTGGGCCAAAAATTATGCCCTCCCAAATCAAGCATCCAAAAGTGCCTATAACCCTTAAATTCAAACCCGAATCTCATGGCGGGCTTCGTTTTTCAATTTGAGCGGATTCGGTCAGGCCCATCCCGGGAGGTTTTCCTGACTCCGCGGTCAGGAAATTTTTGATTTTTGGGCCAAAAATTATGCGCTCCCAAATCAAGCATCCAAAAGTGCCTCTAACCCTTAAATTCAACCCCGAATCTCATGGCGGGCTTCGTTTTTCCATTTGAGCGGATTCGGTCCGGCCCATCCCGGGAGGTTTTCCTGACTCCGCGGTCAGGAAATTTTTGATTTTTGGGCCAAAAATTATGCGCTCCCAAATCAAGCATCCAAAAGTGCCTCTAACCCTTAAATTCAACCCCGAATCTCATGCCGGGCTTCGTTTTTCAATTTGAGCGGATTCGGTCCGGCCCATCCCGGGAGGTTTTCCTGACTCCGCGGTCAGGAAATTTTTGATTTTTGGGCCAAAAATTATGCCCTCCCAAATCAAGCATCCAAAAGTGCCTCTAACCCTTAAATTCAACCCCGAATCTCATGGCGGGCTTCGTTTTTCAATTTGAGCGGATTCGGTCCGGCCCATCCCGGGAGGTTTTCCTGACTCCGCGGTCAGGAAATTTTTGATTTTTGGGCCAAAAATTATGCGCTCCCAAATCAAGCATCCAAAAGTGCCTCTAACCCTTATATTCAACCCTGAATCTCATGGCGGGCTTCGTTTTTCAATTTGAGCGGATTCGGTCCGGCCCATCCCGGGAGGTTTTCCTGACTCCGCGGTCAGGAAATTTTTGATTTTTGGGCCAAAAATTATGCGCTCCCAAATCAAGCATCCAAAAGTGCCTCTAACCCTTATATTCAAACCCGAATCTCATGGCGGGCTTCGTTTTTCAATTTGAGCGGATTCGGTCAGGCCCATCCCGGGAGGTTTTCCTGACTCCGCGGTCAGGAAATTTTTGATTTTTGGGTCAAAAATTATGCGCTCCCAAATCAAGCATCCAAAAGTGCCTCTAACCCTTAAATTCAACCCCGAATCTCATGGCGGGCTTCGTTTTTCAATTTGAGCGGATTCGGTCCGGCCCATCCCGGGAGGTTTTCCTGACTCCGCGGTCAGGAAATTTTTGAGTTTTGGGCAAAAAATTATGCCCTCCCAAATCAAGCATCCAAAAGTGCCTCTAACCCTTACATTCAACCCCGAATCTCATGGCGGGCTTCGTTTTTCAATTTGAGCGGATTCGGTCCGGCCCATCCCGGGAGGTTTTCCTGACTCCGCGGTCAGGAAATTTTTGATTTTTGGGCCAAAAATTATGCGCTCCCAAATCAAGCATCCAAAAGTGCCTCTAACCCTTAAATTCAACCCCGAATCTCATGCCGGGCTTCGTTTTTCAATTTGAGCGGATTCGGTCCGGCCCATCCCGGGAGGTTTTCCTGACTCCGCGGTCAGGAAATTTTTGATTTTTGGGCCAAAAATTATGCCCTCCCAAATCAAGCATCCAAAAGTGCCTCTAACCCTTAAATTCAACCCCGAATCTCATGGCGGGCTTCGTTTTTCAATTTGAGCGGATTCGGTCCGGCCCATCCCGGGAGGTTTTCCTGACTCCGCGGTCAGGAAATTTTTGATTTTTGGGCCAAAAATTATGCGCTCCCAAATCAAGCATCCAAAAGTGCCTCTAACCCTTATATTCAACCCTGAATCTCATGGCGGGCTTCGTTTTTCAATTTGAGCGGATTCGGTCCGGCCCATCCCGGGAGGTTTTCCTGACTCCGCGGTCAGGAAATTTTTGATTTTTGGGCCAAAAATTATGCGCTCCCAAATCAAGCATCCAAAAGTGCCTCTAACCCTTAAATTCAACCCCGAATCTCATGGCGGGCTTCGTTTTTCAATTTGAGCGGATTCGGTCCGGCCCATCCCGGAAGGTTTTCCTGACTCCGCGGTCAGGAAATTTTTGATTTTTGGGCCAAAAATTATGCCCTCCCAAATCAAGCATCCAAAAGTGCCTCTAACCCTTAAATTCAACCCTGAATCTCATGGTGGGCTTCGTTTTTCAATTTGAGCGGATTCGGTCCGGCCCATCCCGGGAGGTTTTCCTGCCTCCGCGATCAGGAAATTTTTGATTTTTGGGCCAAAAATTATGCCCTCCCAAATCAAGCATCCAAAAGTGCCTCTAACCCTTAAATTCAACCCCGAATCTCATGGCGGGCTTCGTTTTTCAATTTGAGCGGATTCGGTCTGGCCCATCCCGGGAGGTTTTCCTGACTCCGCGGTCAGGAAATTTTTGATTTTTGGGCCAAAAATTATGCCCTCCCAAATCAAGCATCCAAAAGTGCCTATAACCCTTAAATTCAAACCCGAATCTCATGGCGGGCTTCGTTTTTCAATTTGAGCGGATTCGGTCAGGCCCATCCCGGGAGGTTTTCCTGACTCTGCGGTCAGGAAATTTTTGATTTTTGGGCCAAAAATTATGCGCTCCCAAATCAAGCATCCAAAAGTGCCTCTAACCCTTAAATTCAACCCCGAATCTCATGGCGGGCTTCGTTTTTCAATTTGAGCGGATTCGGTCCGGCCCATCCCGGGAGGTTTTCCTGACTCTGCGGTCAGGAAATTTTTGATTTTTGGGCCAAAAATTATGCCCTCCCAAATCAAGCATCCAAAAGTGCCTCTAACCCTTAAATTCAACCCCGAATCTCATGGCGGGCTTCGTTTTTCAATTTGAGCGGATTCGGTCCGGCCCATCCCGGGAGGTTTTCCTGACTCCGCGGTCAGGAAATTTTTGATTTTTGGGCCAAAAATTATGCCCTCCCAAATCAAGCATCCAAAAGTGCCTCTAACCCTTAAATTCAACCCCGAATCTCATGGCGGGCTTCGTTTTTCAATTTGAGCGGATTCGGTCCGGCCCATCCCGGGAGGTTTTCCTGACTCCGCGGTCAGGAAATTTTTGATTTTTGGGCCAAAAATTATGCCCTCCCAAATCAAGCATCCAAAAGTGCCTCTAACCCTTAAATTCAACCCCGAATCTCATGGCGGGCTTCGTTTTTCAATTTGAGCGGATTCGGTCCGGCCCATCCCGGGAGGTATTCCTGACTCCGCGGTCAGGAAATTTTTGATTTTTGGGCCAAAAATTACGCCCTCCCAAATCAAGCATCCAAAAGTGCCTCTGACCCTTAAATTCAACCCTGAATCTCATGGCGGGCTTCGTTTTTCAATTTGAGCGGATTCGGTCCGGCCCATCCCGGGAGGTTTTCCTGACTCCGCGGTCAGGAAATTTTTGATTTTTGGGCCAAAAATTATGCCCTCCCAAATCAAGCATCCAAAAGTGCCTCTAACCCTTAAATTCAACCCCGAATCTCATGGCGGGCTTCGTTTTTCAATTTGAGCGGATTCGGTCCGGCCCATCCCGGGAGGTTTTCCTGACTCCGCGGTCAGGAAATTTTTGATTTTTGGGCCAAAAATTATGCCCTCCCAAATCAAGCATCCAAAAGTGCCTCTAACCCTTAAATTCAACCCCGAATCTCATGGCGGGCTTCGTTTTTCAATTTGAGCGGATTCGGTCCGGCCCATCCCGGGAGGTTTTCCTGACTCCGCGGTCAGGAAATTTTTGATTTTGGGGCCAAAAATTATGCCCTCCCAAATCAAGCATCCAAAAGTGCCTCTAACCCTTAAATTCAACCCCGAATCTCATGGCGGGCTTCGTTTTTCAATTTGAGCGGATTCGGTCCGGCCCATCCCGGGAGGTTTTCCTGACTCCGCGGTCAGGAAATTTTTGAGTTTTGGGCCAAAAATTATGCCCTCCCAAATCAAGCATCCAAAAGTGCCTCTAACCCTTAAATTCAACCCCGAATCTCATGGCGGGCTTCGTTTTTCAATTTGAGCGGATTCGGTCCGGCCCATCCCGGGAGGTTTTCCTGACTCCGCGGTCAGGAAATTTTTGATTTTTGGGCCAAAAATTATGCCCTCCCAAATCAAGCATCCAAAAGTGCCTCTAACCCTTAAATTCAACCCCGAATCTCATGGCGGGCTTCGTTTTTCAATTTGAGCAGATTCGGTCCGGCCCATCCCGGGAGGTTTTCCTGACTCTGCGGTCAGGAAATTTTTGATTTTTGGGCCAAAAATTATGCCCTCCCAAATCAAGCATCCAAAAGTGCCTCTAACCCTTAAATTCAACCCCGAATCTCATGGCGGGCTTCGTTTTTCAATTTGAGCGGATTCGGTCCGGCCCATCCCGGGAGGTTTTCCTGACTCCGCGGTCAGGAAATTTTTGATTTTTGGGCCAAAAATTATGCCCTCCCAAATCAAGCATCCAAAAGTGCCTCTAACCCTTAAATTCAACCCCGAATCTCATGGCGGGCTTCGTTTTTCAATTTGAGCGGATTCGGTCCGGCCCATCCCGGGAGGTTTTCCTGACTCCGCGGTCAGGAAATTTTTGATTTTTGGGCCAAAAATTATGCCCTCCCAAATCAAGCATCCAAAAGTGCCTCTAACCCTTAAATTCAACCCCGAATCTCATGGCGGGCTTCGTTTTTCAATTTGAGCGGATTCGGTCCGGCCCATCCCGTGAGGTATTCCTGACTCCGCGGTCAGGAAATTTTTGATTTTTGGGCCAAAAATTATGCCCTCCCAAATCAAGCATCCAAAAGTGCCTCTGACCCTTAAATTCAACCCTGAATCTCATGGCGGGCTTCGTTTTTCAATTTGAGCGGATTCGGTCCGGCCCATCCCGGGAGGTTTTCCTGACTCCGCGGTCAGGAAATTTTTGATTTTTGGGCCAAAAATTATGCCCTCCCAAATCAAGCATCCAAAAGTGCCTCTAACCCTTAAATTCAACCCCGAATCTCATGGCGGGCTTCGTTTTTCAATTTGAGCGGATTCGGTCCGGCCCATCCCGGGAGGTTTTCCTGACTCCGCGGTCAGGAAATTTTTGATTTTTGGGCCAAAAATTATGCCCTCCCAAATCAAGCATCCAAAAGTGCCTCTAACCCTTAAATTCAACCCCGAATCTCATGGCGGGCTTCGTTTTTCAATTTGAGCGGATTCGGTCCGGCCCATCCCGGGAGGTTTTCCTGACTCTGCGGTCAGGAAATTTTTGATTTTGGGGCCAAAAATTATGCCCTCCCAAATCAAGCATCCTAAAGTGCCTCTAACCCTTAAATTCAACCCCGAATCTCATGGCGGGCTTCGTTTTTCAATTTGAGCGGATTCGGTCCGGCCCATCCCGGGAGGTTTTCCTGACTCCGCGGTCAGGAAATTTTTGAGTTTTGGGCCAAAAATTATGCCCTCCCAAATCAAGCATCCAAAAGTGCCTCTAACCCTTAAATTCAACCCCGAATCTCATGGCGGGCTTCGTTTTTCAATTTGAGCGGATTCGGTCCGGCCCATCCCGGGAGGTTTTCCTGACTCCGCGGTCAGGAAATTTTTGATTTTTGGGCCAAAAATTATGCCCTCCCAAATCAAGCATCCAAAAGTGCCTCTAACCCTTAAATTCAACCCCGAATCTCATGGCGGGCTTCGTTTTTCAATTTGAGCGGATTCGGTCCGGCCTATCCCGGGAGGTTTTCCTGACTCCGCGGTCAGGAAATTTTTGATTTTTGGGCCAAAAATTATGCGCTCCCAAATCAAGCATCCAAAAGTGCCTCTAACCCTTAAATTCAACCCCGAATCTCATGGCGGGCTTCGTTTTTCAATTTGAGCGGATTCGGTCCGGCCCATCCCGGGAGGTTTTCCTGACTCCGCGGTCAGGAAATTTTTGATTTTTGGGCCAAAAATTATGCCCTCCCAAATCAAGCATCCAAAAGTGCCTATAACCCTTAAATTCAAACCCGAATCTCATGGCGGGCTTCGTTTTTCAATTTGAGCGGATTCGGTCAGGCCCATCCCGGGAGGTTTTCCTGACTCTGCGGTCAGGAAATTTTTGATTTTTGGGCCAAAAAGTATGCGCTCCCAAATCAAGCATCCAAAAGTGCCTCTAACCCTTAAATTCAACCCCGAATCTCATGGCGGGCTTCGTTTTTCAATTTGAGCGGATTCGGTCCGGCCCATCCCGGGAGGTTTTCCTGACTCTGCGGTCAGGAAATTTTTGATTTTTGGGCCAAAAATTATGCCCTCCCAAATCAAGCATCCAAAAGTGCCTCTAACCCTTAAATTCAACCCCGAATCTCATGGCGGGCTTCGTTTTTCAATTTGAGTGGATTCGGTCCGGCCCATCCCGGGAGGTTTTCCTGACTCCGCGGTCAGGAAATTTTTGATTTTTGGGCCAAAAATTATGCCCTCCCAAATCAAGCATCCAAAAGTGCCTATAACCCTTAAATTCAAACCCGAATCTCATGGCGGGCTTCGTTTTTCAATTTGAGCGGATTCGGTCAGGCCCATCCCGGGAGGTTTTCCTGACTCCGCGGTCAGGAAATTTTTGATTTTTGGGCCAAAAATTATGCGCTCCCAAATCAAGCATCCAAAAGTGCCTCTAACCCTTAAATTCAACCCCGAATCTCATGGCGGGCTTCGTTTTTCCATTTGAGCGGATTCGGTCCGGCCCATCCCGGGAGGTTTTCCTGACTCCGTGGTCAGGAAATTTTTGATTTTTGGGCCAAAAATTATGCGCTCCCAAATCAAGCATCCAAAAGTGCCTCTAACCCTTAAATTCAACCCCGAATCTCATGCCGGGCTTCGTTTTTCAATTTGAGCGGATTCGGTCCGGCCCATCCCGGGAGGTTTTCCTGACTCCGCGGTCAGGAAATTTTTGATTTTTGGGCCAAAAATTATGCCCTCCCAAATCAAGCATCCAAAAGTGCCTCTAACCCTTAAATTCAACCCCGAATCTCATGGCGGGCTTCGTTTTTCAATTTGAGCGGATTCGGTCCGGCCCATCCCGGGAGGTTTTCCTGACTCCGCGGTCAGGAAATTTTTGATTTTTGGGCCAAAAATTATGCGCTCCCAAATCAAGCATCCAAAAGTGCCTCTAACCCTTAAATTCAACCCTGAATCTCATGGCGGGCTTCGTTTTTCAATTTGAGCGGATTCGGTCCGGCCCATCCAGGGAGGTTTTCCTGACTCCGCGGTCAGGAAATTTTTGATTTTTGGGCCAAAAATTATGCGCTCCCAAATCAAGCATCCAAAAGTGCCTCTAACCCTTATATTCAAACCCGAATCTCATGGCGGGCTTCGTTTTTCAATTTGAGCGGATTCGGTCAGTCCCATCCCGGGAGGTTTTCCTGACTCCGCGGTCAGGAAATTTTTGATTTTTGGGTCAAAAATTATGCGCTCCCAAATCAAGCATCCAAAAGTGCCTCTAACCCTTAAATTCAACCCCGAATCTCATGGCGGGCTTCGTTTTTCAATTTGAGCGGATTCGGTCCGGCCCATCCCGGGAGGTTTTCCTGACTCCGCGGTCAGGAAATTTTTGAGTTTTGGGCAAAAAATTATGCCCTCCCAAATCAAGCATCCAAAAGTGCCTCTAACCCTTACATTCAACCCCGAATCTCATGGCGGGCTTCGTTTTTCAATTTGAGCGGATTCGGTCCGGCCCATCCCGGGAGGTTTTCCTGACTCCGCGGTCAGGAAATTTTTGATTTTTGGGCCAAAAATTATGCGCTCCCAAATCAAGCATCCAAAAGTGCCTCTAACCCTTAAATTCAACCCCGAATCTCATGCCGGGCTTCGTTTTTCAATTTGAGCGGATTCGGTCCGGCCCATCCCGGGAGGTTTTCCTGACTCCGCGGTCAGGAAATTTTTGATTTTTGGGCCAAAAATTATGCCCTCCCAAATCAAGCATCCAAAAGTGCCTCTAACCCTTAAATTCAACCCCGAATCTCATGGCGGGATTCGTTTTTCAATTTGAGCGGATTCGGTCCGGCCCATCCCGGGAGGTTTTCCTGACTCCGCGGTCAGGAAATTTTTGATTTTTGGGCCAAAAATTATGCGCTCCCAAATCAAGCATCCAAAAGTGCCTCTAACCCTTATATTCAACCCTGAATCTCATGGCGGGCTTCGTTTTTCAATTTGAGCGGATTCGGTCCGGCCCATCCCGGGAGGTTTTCCTGACTCCGCGGTCAGGAAATTTTTGATTTTTGGGCCAAAAATTATGCGCTCCCAAATCAAGCATCCAAAAGTGCCTCTAACCCTTAAATTCAACCCCGAATCTCATGGCGGGCTTCGTTTTTCAATTTGAGCGGATTCGGTCCGGCCCATCCCGGAAGGTTTTCCTGACTCCGCGGTCAGGAAATTTTTGATTTTTGGGCCAAAAATTATGCCCTCCCAAATCAAGCATCCAAAAGTGCCTCTAACCCTTAAATTCAACCCCGAATCTCATGGCGGGCTTCGTTTTTCAATTTGAGCGGATTCGGTCCGGCCCATCCCGGGAGGTTTTCCTGACTCCGCGGTCAGGAAATTTTTGATTTTTGGGCCAAAAATTATGCGCTCCCAAATCAAGCATCCAAAAGTGCCTCTAACCCTTATATTCAACCCTGAATCTCATGGCGGGCTTCGTTTTTCAATTTGAGCGGATTCGGTCCGGCCCATCCCGGGAGGTTTTCCTGACTCCGCGGTCAGGAAATTTTTGATTTTTGGGCCAAAAATTATGCGCTCCCAAATCAAGCATCCAAAAGTGCCTCTAACCCTTATATTCAAACCCGAATCTCATGGCGGGCTTCGTTTTTCAATTTGAGCGGATTCGGTCAGGCCCATCCCGGGAGGTTTTCCTGACTCCGCGGTCAGGAAATTTTTGATTTTTGGGTCAAAAATTATGCGCTCCCAAATCAAGCATCCAAAAGTGCCTCTAACCCTTAAATTCAACCCCGAATCTCATGGCGGGCTTCGTTTTTCAATTTGAGCGGATTCGGTCCGGCCCATCCCGGGAGGTTTTCCTGACTCCGCGGTCAGGAAATTTTTGAGTTTTGGGCAAAAAATTATGCCCTCCCAAATCAAGCATCCAAAAGTGCCTCTAACCCTTAAATTCAACCCCGAATCTCATGGCGGGCTTCGTTTTTCAATTTGAGCGGATTCGGTCCGGCCCATCCCGGGAGGTTTTCCTGACTCCGCGGTCAGGAAATTTTTGATTTTTGGGCCAAAAATTATGCGCTCCCAAATCAAGCATCCAAAAGTGCCTCTAACCCTTAAATTCAACCCCGAATCTCATGGCGGGCTTCGTTTTTCAATTTGAGCGGATTCGGTCCGGCCCATCCCGGGAGGTTTTCCTGACTCCGCGGTCAGGAAATTTTTGATTTTTGGGCCAAAAATTATGCGCTCCCAAATCAAGCATCCAAAAGTGCCTCTAACCCTTAAATTCAACCCCGAATCTCATGGCGGGCTTCGTTTTTCAATTTGAGCGGATTCGGTCCGGCCCATCCCGGGAGGTTTTCCTGACTCCGCGGTCAGGAAATTTTTGATTTTTGGGCCAAAAATTATGCGCTCCCAAATCAAGCATCCAAAAGTGCCTCTAACCCTTATATTCAACCCTGAATCTCATGGCGGGCTTCGTTTTTCAATTTGAGCGGATTCGGTCCGGCCCATCCCGGGAGGTTTTCCTGACTCCGCGGTCAGGAAATTTTTGATTTTTGGGCCAAAAATTATGCGCTCCCAAATCAAGCATCCAAAAGTGCCTGTAACCCTTAAATTCAACCCCGAATCTCATGGCGGGCTTCGTTTTTCAATTTGAGCGGATTCGGTCCGGCCCATCCCGGAAGGTTTTCCTGACTCCGCGGTCAGGAAATTTTTGATTTTTGGGCCAAAAATTATGCGCTCCCAAATCAAGCATCCAAAAGTGCCTCTAACCCTTAAATTCAACCCCGAATCTCATGGCGGGCTTCGTTTTTCAATTTGAGCGGATTCGGTCCGGCCCATCCCGGGAGGTTTTCCTGACTCCGCGGTCAGGAAATTTTTGATTTTTGGGCCAAAAATTATGCGCTCCCAAATCAAGCATCCAAAAGTGCCTCTAACCCTTAAATTCAACCCTGAATCTCATGGCGGGCTTCTTTTTTCAATTTGAGCGGATTCGGTCCGGCCCATCCCGGGAGGTTTTCCTGACTCCGCGGTCAGGAAATTTTTGATTTTTGGGCCAAAAATTATGCGCTCCCAAATCAAGCATCCAAAAGTACCTCTAACCCTTAAATTCAACCCCGAATCTCATGGCGGGCTTCGTTTTTCAATTTGAGCGGATTCGGTCCGGCCCATCCCGGGAGGTTTTCCTGACTCCGCGGTCAGGAAATTTTTGATTTTTGGGCCAAAAATTATGCGCTCCCAAATCAAGCATCCAAAAGTGCCTCTAACCCTTAAATTCAACCCCGAATCTCATGCCGGGCTTCGTTTTTCAATTTGAGCGGATTCGGTCCGGCCCATCCCGGGAGGTTTTCCTGACTCCGCGGTCAGGAAATTTTTGATTTTTGGGCCAAAAATTATGCCCTCCCAAATCAAGCATCCAAAAGTGCCTCTAACCCTTAAATTCAACCCCGAATCTCATGGCGGGCTTCGTTTTTCAATTTGAGCGGATTCGGTCCGGCCCATCCCGGGAGGTTTTCCTGACTCCGCGGTCAGGAAATTTTTGATTTTTGGGCCAAAAATTATGCGCTCCCAAATCAAGCATCCAAAAGTGCCTCTAACCCTTAAATTCAACCCTGAATCTCATGGCGGGCTTCGTTTTTCAATTTGAGCGGATTCGGTCCGGCCCATCCAGGGAGGTTTTCCTGACTCCGCGGTCAGGAAATTTTTGATTTTTGGGCCAAAAATTATGCGCTCCCAAATCAAGCATCCAAAAGTGCCTCTAACCCTTATATTCAAACCCGAATCTCATGGCGGGCTTCGTTTTTCAATTTGAGCGGATTCGGTCAGGCCCATCCCGGGAGGTTTTCCTGACTCCGCGGTCAGGAAATTTTTGATTTTTGGGTCAAAAATTATGCGCTCCCAAATCAAGCATCCAAAAGTGCCTCTAACCCTTAAATTCAACCCCGAATCTCATGGCGGGCTTCGTTTTTCAATTTGAGCGGATTCGGTCCGGCCCATCCCGGGAGGTTTTCCTGACTCCACGGTCAGGAAATTTTTGAGTTTTGGGCAAAAAATTATGCCCTCCCAAATCAAGCATCCAAAAGTGCCTCTAACCCTTACATTCAACCCCGAATCTCATGGCGGGCTTCGTTTTTCAATTTGAGCGGATTCGGTCCGGCCCATCCCGGGAGGTTTTCCTGACTCCGCGGTCAGGAAATTTTTGATTTTTGGGCCAAAAATTATGCGCTCCCAAATCAAGCATCCAAAAGTGCCTCTAACCCTTAAATTCAACCCCGAATCTCATGCCGGGCTTCGTTTTTCAATTTGAGCGGATTCGGTCCGGCCCATCCCGGGAGGTTTTCCTGACTCCGCGGTCAGGAAATTTTTGATTTTTGGGCCAAAAATTATGCCCTCCCAAATCAAGCATCCAAAAGTGCCTCTAACCCTTAAATTCAACCCCGAATCTCATGGCGGGCTTCGTTTTTCAATTTGAGCGGATTCGGTCCGGCCCATCCCGGGAGGTTTTCCTGACTCCGCGGTCAGGAAATTTTTGATTTTTGGGCCAAAAATTATGCGCTCCCAAATCAAGCATCCAAAAGTGCCTCTAACCCTTATATTCAACCCTGAATCTCATGGCGGGCTTCGTTTTTCAATTTGAGCGGATTCGGTCCGGCCCATCCCGGGAGGTTTTCCTGACTCCGCGGTCAGGAAATTTTTGATTTTTGGGCCAAAAATTATGCGCTCCCAAATCAAGCATCCAAAAGTGCCTCTAACCCTTATATTCAAACCCGAATCTCATGGCGGGCTTCGTTTTTCAATTTGAGCGGATTCGGTCAGGCCCATCCCGGGAGGTTTTCCTGACTCCGCGGTCAGGAAATTTTTGATTTTTGGGTCAAAAATTATGCGCTCCCAAATCAAGCATCCAAAAGTGCCTCTAACCCTTAAATTCAACCCCGAATCTCATGGCGGGCTTCGTTTTTCAATTTGAGCGGATTCGGTCCGGCCCATCCCGGGAGGTTTTCCTGACTCCGCGGTCAGGAAATTTTTGATTTTTGGGCCAAAAATTATGCCCTCCCAAATCAAGCATCCAAAAGTGCCTCTAACCCTTAAATTCAACCCCGAATCTCATGGCGGGCTTCGTTTTTCAATTTGAGCGGATTCGGTCCGGCCCATCCCGGGAGGTTTTCCTGACTCCGCGGTCAGGAAATTTTTGATTTTTGGGCCAAAAATTATGCGCTCCCAAATCAAGCATCCAAAAGTGCCTCTAACCCTTAAATTCAACCCCGAATCTCATGCCGGGCTTCGTTTTTCAATTTGAGCGGATTCGGTCCGGCCCATCCCGGGAGGTTTTCCTGACTCCGCGGTCAGGAAATTTTTGATTTTTGGGCCAAAAATTATGCGCTCCCAAATCAAGCATCCAAAAGTGCCTCTAACCCTTAAATTCAACCCCGAATCTCATGGCGGGCTTCGTTTTTCAATTTGAGCGGATTCGGTCCGGCCCATCCCGGGAGGTTTTCCTGACTCCGCGGTCAGGAAATTTTTGATTTTTGGGCCAAAAATTATGCGCTCCCAAATCAAGCATCCAAAAGTGCCTCTAACCCTTATATTCAACCCTGAATCTCATGGCGGGCTTCGTTTTTCAATTTGAGCGGATTCGGTCCGGCCCATCCCGGGAGGTTTTCCTGACTCCGCGGTCAGGAAATTTTTGATTTTTGGGCCAAAAATTATGCGCTCCCAAATCAAGCATCCAAAAGTGCCTCTAACCCTTAAATTCAACCCCGAATCTCATGGCGGGCTTCGTTTTTCAATTTGAGCGGATTCGGTCCGGCCCATCCCGGAAGGTTTTCCTGACTCCGCGGTCAGGAAATTTTTGATTTTTGGGCCAAAAATTATGCCCTCCCAAATCAAGCATCCAAAAGTGCCTCTAACCCTTAAATTCAAACCCGAATCTCATGGCGGGCTTCGTTTTTCAATTTGAGCGGATTCGGTCCGGCCCATCCCGGGAGGTTTTCCTGACTCCGCGGTCAGGAAATTTTTGATTTTTGGGCCAAAAATTATGCGCTCCCAAATCAAGCATCCAAAAGTGCCTCTAACCCTTAAATTCAACCCTGAATCTCATGGCGGGCTTCGTTTTTCAATTTGAGCGGATTCGGTCCGGCCCATCCAGGGAGGTTTTCCTGACTCCGCGGTCAGGAAATTTTTGATTTTTGGGCCAAAAATTATGCGCTCCCAAATCAAGCATCCAAAAGTGCCTCTAACCCTTAAATTCAACCCCGAATCTCATGGCGGGCTTCGTTTTTCAATTTGAGCGGATTCGGTCCGGCCCATCCCGGGAGGTTTTCCTGACTCCGCGGTCAGGAAATTTTTGATTTTTGGGCCAAAAATTATGCGCTCCCAAATCAAGCATCCAAAAGTACCTCTAACCCTTAAATTCAACCCCGAATCTCATGGCGGGCTTCGTTTTTCAATTTGAGCGGATTCGGTCCGGCCCATCCCGGGAGGTTTTCCTGACTCCGCGGTCAGGAAGTTTTTGATTTTTGGGCCAAAAATTATGCGCTCCCAAATCAAGCATCCAAAAGTGCCTCTAACCCTTAAATTCAACCCCGAATCTCATGCCGGGCTTCGTTTTTCAATTTGAGCGGATTCGGTCCGGCCCATCCCGGGAGGTTTTCCTGACTCCGCGGTCAGGAAATTTTTGATTTTTGGGCCAAAAATTATGCGCTCCCAAATCAAGCATCCAAAAGTGCCTCTAACCCTTAAATTCAACCCCGAATCTCATGGCGGGCTTCGTTTTTCAATTTGAGCGGATTCGGTCCGGCCCATCCCGGGAGGTTTTCCTGACTCCGCGGTCAGGAAATTTTTGATTTTTGGGCCAAAAATTATGCGCTCCCAAATCAAGCATCCAAAAGTGCCTCTAACCCTTATATTCAACCCTGAATCTCATGGCGGGCTTCGTTTTTCAATTTGAGCGGATTCGGTCCGGCCCATCCCGGGAGGTTTTCCTGACTCCGCGGTCAGGAAATTTTTGATTTTTGGGCCAAAAATTATGCGCTCCCAAATCAAGCATCCAAAAGTGCCTCTAACCCTTAAATTCAACCCCGAATCTCATGGCGGGCTTCGTTTTTCAATTTGAGCGGATTCGGTCCGGCCCATCCCGGAAGGTTTTCCTGACTCCGCGGTCAGGAAATTTTTGATTTTTGGGCCAAAAATTATGCCCTCCCAAATCAAGCATCCAAAAGTGCCTCTAACCCTTAAATTCAAACCCGAATCTCATGGCGGGCTTCGTTTTTCAATTTGAGCGGATTCGGTCCGGCCCATCCCGGGAGGTTTTCCTGACTCCGCGGTCAGGAAATTTTTGATTTTTGGGCCAAAAATTATGCGCTCCCAAATCAAGCATCCAAAAGTGCCTCTAACCCTTAAATTCAACCCTGAATCTCATGGCGGGCTTCGTTTTTCAATTTGAGCGGATTCGGTCCGGCCCATCCAGGGAGGTTTTCCTGACTCCGCGGTCAGGAAATTTTTGATTTTTGGGCCAAAAATTATGCGCTCCCAAATCAAGCATCCAAAAGTGCCTCTAACCCTTAAATTCAACCCCGAATCTCATGGCGGGCTTCGTTTTTCAATTTGAGCGGATTCGGTCCGGCCCATCCCGGGAGGTTTTCCTGACTCCGCGGTCAGGAAATTTTTGATTTTTGGGCCAAAAATTATGCGCTCCCAAATCAAGCATCCAAAAGTACCTCTAACCCTTAAATTCAACCCCGAATCTCATGGCGGGCTTCGTTTTTCAATTTGAGCGGATTCGGTCCGGCCCATCCCGGGAGGTTTTCCTGACTCCGCGGTCAGGAAGTTTTTGATTTTTGGGCCAAAAATTATGCGCTCCCAAATCAAGCATCCAAAAGTGCCTCTAACCCTTAAATTCAACCCCGAATCTCATGGCGGGCTTCGTTTTTCAATTTGAGCGGATTCGGTCCGGCCCATCCCGGGAGGTTTTCCTGACTCCGCGGTCAGGAAATTTTTGAGTTTTGGGCAAAAAATTATGCCCTCCCAAATCAAGCATCCAAAAGTGCCTCTAACCCTTAAATTCAACCCCGAATCTCATGGCGGGCTTCGTTTTTCAATTTGAGCGGATTCGGTCCGGCCCATCCCGGGAGGTTTTCCTGACTCCGCGGTCAGGAAATTTTTGATTTTTGGGCCAAAAATTATGCGCTCCCAAATCAAGCATCCAAAAGTACCTCTAACCCTTAAATTCAACCCCGAATCTCATGGCGGGCTTCGTTTTTCAATTTGAGCGGATTCGGTCCGGCCCATCCCGGGAGGTTTTCCTGACTCCGCGGTCAGGAAATTTTTGATTTTTGGGCCAAAAATTATGCGCTCCCAAATCAAGCATCCAAAAGTGCCTCTAACCCTTAAATTCAACCCCGAATCTCATGGCGGGCTTCGTTTTTCAATTTGAGCGGATTCGGTCCGGCCCATCCCGGGAGGTTTTCCTGACTCCGCGGTCAGGAAATTTTTGAGTTTTGGGCAAAAAATTATGCCCTCCCAAATCAAGCATCCAAAAGTGCCTCTAACCCTTAAATTCAACCCCGAATCTCATGGCGGGCTTCGTTTTTCAATTTGAGCGGATTCGGTCCGGCCCATCCCGGGAGGTTTTCCTGACTCCGCGGTCAGGAAATTTTTGATTTTTGGGCCAAAAATTATGCGCTCCCAAATCAAGCATCCAAAAGTGCCTCTAACCCTTAAATTCAACCCCGAATCTCATGCCGGGCTTCGTTTTTCAATTTGAGCGGATTCGGTCCGGCCCATCCCGGGAGGTTTTCCTGACTCCGCGGTCAGGAAATTTTTGATTTTTGGGCCAAAAATTATGCCCTCCCAAATCAAGCATCCAAAAGTGCCTCTAACCCTTAAATTCAACCCCGAATCTCATGGCGGGCTTCGTTTTTCAATTTGAGCGGATTCGGTCCGGCCCATCCCGGGAGGTTTTCCTGACTCCGCGGTCAGGAAATTTTTGATTTTTGGGCCAAAAATTATGCCCTCCCAAATCAAGCATCCAAAAGTGCCTCTAACCCTTAAATTCAACCCCGAATCTCATGCCGGGCTTCGTTTTTCAATTTGAGCGGATTCGGTCCGGCCCATCCCGGGAGGTTTTCCTGACTCCGCGGTCAGGAAATTTTTGATTTTTGGGCCAAAAATTATGCCCTCCCAAATCAAGCATCCAAAAGTGCCTCTAACCCTTAAATTCAACCCTGAATCTCATGGCGGGCTTCGTTTTTCAATTTGAGCGGATTCGGTCCGGCCCATCCAGGGAGGTTTTCCTGACTCCGCGGTCAGGAAATTTTTGATTTTTGGGCCAAAAATTATGCGCTCCCAAATCAAGCATCCAAAAGTGCCTCTAACCCTTATATTCAAACCCGAATCTCATGGCGGGCTTCGTTTTTCAATTTGAGCGGATTCGGTCAGGCCCATCCCGGGAGGTTTTCCTGACTCCGCGGTCAGGAAATTTTTGATTTTTGGGTCAAAAATTATGCGCTCCCAAATCAAGCATCCAAAAGTGCCTCTAACCCTTAAATTCAACCCCGAATCTCATGGCGGGCTTCGTTTTTCAATTTGAGCGGATTCGGTCCGGCCCATCCCGGGAGGTTTTCCTGACTCCACGGTCAGGAAATTTTTGAGTTTTGGGCAAAAAATTATGCCCTCCCAAATCAAGCATCCAAAAGTGCCTCTAACCCTTACATTCAACCCCGAATCTCATGGCGGGCTTCGTTTTTCAATTTGAGCGGATTCGGTCCGGCCCATCCCGGGAGGTTTTCCTGACTCCGCGGTCAGGAAATTTTTGATTTTTGGGCCAAAAATTATGCGCTCCCAAATCAAGCATCCAAAAGTGCCTCTAACCCTTAAATTCAACCCCGAATCTCATGCCGGGCTTCGTTTTTCAATTTGAGCGGATTCGGTCCGGCCCATCCCGGGAGGTTTTCCTGACTCCGCGGTCAGGAAATTTTTGATTTTTGGGCCAAAAATTATGCCCTCCCAAATCAAGCATCCAAAAGTGCCTCTAACCCTTAAATTCAACCCCGAATCTCATGGCGGGCTTCGTTTTTCAATTTGAGCGGATTCGGTCCGGCCCATCCCGGGAGGTTTTCCTGACTCCGCGGTCAGGAAATTTTTGATTTTTGGGCCAAAAATTATGCCCTCCCAAATCAAGCATCCAAAAGTGCCTCTAACCCTTATATTCAACCCTGAATCTAATGGCGGGCTTCGTTTTTCAATTTGAGCGGATTCGGTCCGGCCCATCCCGGGAGGTTTTCCTGACTCCGCGGTCAGGAAATTTTTGATTTTTGGGCCAAAAATTATGCGCTCCCAAATCAAGCATCCAAAAGTGCCTCTAACCCTTATATTCAAACCCGAATCTCATGGCGGGCTTCGTTTTTCAATTTGAGCGGATTCGGTCCGGCCCATCCCGGGAGGTTTTCCTGACTCCACGGTCAGGAAATTTTTGAGTTTTGGGCAAAAAATTATGCCCTCCCAAATCAAGCATCCAAAAGTGCCTCTAACCCTTACATTCAACCCCGAATCTCATGGCGGGCTTCGTTTTTCAATTTGAGCGGATTCGGTCCGGCCCATCCCGGGAGGTTTTCCTGACTCCGCGGTCAGGAAATTTTTGATTTTTGGGCCAAAAATTATGCGCTCCCAAATCAAGCATCCAAAAGTGCCTCTAACCCTTAAATTCAACCCCGAATCTCATGCCGGGCTTCGTTTTTCAATTTGAGCGGATTCGGTCCGGCCCATCCCGGGAGGTTTTCCTGACTCCGCGGTCAGGAAATTTTTGATTTTTGGGCCAAAAATTATGCCCTCCCAAATCAAGCATCCAAAAGTGCCTCTAACCCTTAAATTCAACCCCGAATCTCATGGCGGGCTTCGTTTTTCAATTTGAGCGGATTCGGTCCGGCCCATCCCGGGAGGTTTTCCTGACTCCGCGGTCAGGAAATTTTTGATTTTTGGGCCAAAAATTATGCCCTCCCAAATCAAGCATCCAAAAGTGCCTCTAACCCTTATATTCAACCCTGAATCTAATGGCGGGCTTCGTTTTTCAATTTGAGCGGATTCGGTCCGGCCCATCCCGGGAGGTTTTCCTGACTCCGCGGTCAGGAAATTTTTGATTTTTGGGCCAAAAATTATGCGCTCCCAAATCAAGCATCCAAAAGTGCCTCTAACCCTTATATTCAAACCCGAATCTCATGGCGGGCTTCGTTTTTCAATTTGAGCGGATTCGGTCAGGCCCATCCCGGGAGGTTTTCCTGACTCCGCGGTCAGGAAATTTTTGATTTTTGGGTCAAAAATTATGCGCTCCCAAATCAAGCATCCAAAAGTGCCTCTAACCCTTAAATTCAACCCCGAATCTCATGGCGGGCTTCGTTTTTCAATTTGAGCGGATTCGGTCCGGCCCATCCCGGGAGGTTTTCCTGACTCCGCGGTCAGGAAATTTTTGATTTTTGGGCCAAAAATTATGCGCTCCCAAATCAAGCATCCAAAAGTGCCTCTAACCCTTAAATTCAACCCCGAATCTCATGGCGGGCTTCGTTTTTCAATTTGAGCGGATTCGGTCCGGCCCATCCCGGGAGGTTTTCCTGACTCCGCGGTCAGGAAATTTTTGATTTTTGGGCCAAAAATTATGCGCTCCCAAATCAAGCATCCAAAAGTGCCTCTAACCCTTATATTCAACCCTGAATCTCATGGCGGGCTTCGTTTTTCAATTTGAGCGGATTCGGTCCGGCCCATCCCGGGAGGTTTTCCTGACTCCGCGGTCAGGAAATTTTTGATTTTTGGGCCAAAAATTATGCGCTCCCAAATCAAGCATCCAAAAGTGCCTCTAACCCTTAAATTCAACCCCGAATCTCATGGCGGGCTTCGTTTTTCAATTTGAGCGGATTCGGTCCGGCCCATCCCGGAAGGTTTTCCTGACTCCGCGGTCAGGAAATTTTTGATTTTTGGGCCAAAAATTATGCCCTCCCAAATCAAGCATCCAAAAGTGCCTCTAACCCTTAAATTCAAACCCGAATCTCATGGCGGGCTTCGTTTTTCAATTTGAGCGGATTCGGTCCGGCCCATCCCGGGAGGTTTTCCTGACTCCGCGGTCAGGAAATTTTTGATTTTTGGGCCAAAAATTATGCGCTCCCAAATCAAGCATCCAAAAGTGCCTCTAACCCTTAAATTCAACCCTGAATCTCATGGCGGGCTTCGTTTTTCAATTTGAGCGGATTCGGTCCGGCCCATCCAGGGAGGTTTTCCTGACTCCGCGGTCAGGAAATTTTTGATTTTTGGGCCAAAAATTATGCGCTCCCAAATCAAGCATCCAAAAGTGCCTCTAACCCTTAAATTCAACCCCGAATCTCATGGCGGCCTTCGTTTTTCAATTTGAGCGGATTCGGTCCGGCCCATCCCGGGAGGTTTTCCTGACTCCGCGGTCAGGAAATTTTTGATTTTTGGGCCAAAAATTATGCGCTCCCAAATCAAGCATCCAAAAGTGCCTCTAACCCTTAAATTCAACCCTGAATCTCATGGCGGGCTTCTTTTTTCAATTTGAGCGGATTCGGTCCGGCCCATCCCGGGAGGTTTTCCTGACTCCGCGGTCAGGAAATTTTTGATTTTTGGGCCAAAAATTATGCGCTCCCAAATCAAGCATCCAAAAGTACCTCTAACCCTTAAATTCAACCCCGAATCTCATGGCGGGCTTCGTTTTTCAATTTGAGCGGATTCGGTCCGGCCCATCCCGGGAGGTTTTCCTGACTCCGCGGTCAGGAAATTTTTGATTTTTGGGCCAAAAATTATGCGCTCCCAAATCAAGCATCCAAAAGTGCCTCTAACCCTTAAATTCAACCCCGAATCTCATGGCGGGCTTCGTTTTTCAATTTGAGCGGATTCGGTCCGGCCCATCCCGGAAGGTTTTCCTGACTCCGCGGTCAGGAAATTTTTGATTTTTGGGCCAAAAATTATGCCCTCCCAAATCAAGCATCCAAAAGTGCCTCTAACCCTTAAATTCAAACCCGAATCTCATGGCGGGCTTCGTTTTTCAATTTGAGCGGATTCGGTCCGGCCCATCCCGGGAGGTTTTCCTGACTCCGCGGTCAGGAAATTTTTGATTTTTGGGCCAAAAATTATGCGCTCCCAAATCAAGCATCCAAAAGTGCCTCTAACCCTTAAATTCAACCCTGAATCTCATGGCGGGCTTCGTTTTTCAATTTGAGCGGATTCGGTCCGGCCCATCCAGGGAGGTTTTCCTGACTCCGCGGTCAGGAAATTTTTGATTTTTGGGCCAAAAATTATGCGCTCCCAAATCAAGCATCCAAAAGTGCCTCTAACCCTTAAATTCAACCCTGAATCTCATGGCGGGCTTCTTTTTTCAATTTGAGCGGATTCGGTCCGGCCCATCCCGGGAGGTTTTCCTGACTCCGCGGTCAGGAAATTTTTGATTTTTGGGCCAAAAATTATGCGCTCCCAAATCAAGCATCCAAAAGTACCTCTAACCCTTAAATTCAACCCCGAATCTCATGGCGGGCTTCGTTTTTCAATTTGAGCGGATTCGGTCCGGCCCATCCCGGGAGGTTTTCCTGACTCCGCGGTCAGGAAATTTTTGATTTTTGGGCCAAAAATTATGCGCTCCCAAATCAAGCATCCAAAAGTGCCTCTAACCCTTAAATTCAACCCCGAATCTCATGGCGGGCTTCGTTTTTCAATTTGAGCGGATTCGGTCCGGCCCATCCCGGGAGGTTTTCCTGACTCCGCGGTCAGGAAATTTTTGAGTTTTGGGCAAAAAATTATGCCCTCCCAAATCAAGCATCCAAAAGTGCCTCTAACCCTTAAATTCAACCCCGAATCTCATGGCGGGCTTCGTTTTTCAATTTGAGCGGATTCGGTCCGGCCCATCCCGGGAGGTTTTCCTGACTCCGCGGTCAGGAAATTTTTGATTTTTGGGCCAAAAATTATGCGCTCCCAAATCAAGCATCCAAAAGTACCTCTAACCCTTAAATTCAACCCCGAATCTCATGGCGGGCTTCGTTTTTCAATTTGAGCGGATTCGGTCCGGCCCATCCCGGGAGGTTTTCCTGACTCCGCGGTCAGGAAATTTTTGATTTTTGGGCCAAAAATTATGCGCTCCCAAATCAAGCATCCAAAAGTGCCTCTAACCCTTAAATTCAACCCCGAATCTCATGCCGGGCTTCGTTTTTCAATTTGAGCGGATTCGGTCCGGCCCATCCCGGGAGGTTTTCCTGACTCCGCGGTCAGGAAATTTTTGATTTTTGGGCCAAAAATTATGCCCTCCCAAATCAAGCATCCAAAAGTGCCTCTAACCCTTAAATTCAAACCCGAATCTCATGGCGGGCTTCGTTTTTCAATTTGAGCGGATTCGGTCCGGCCCATCCCGGGAGGTTTTCCTGACTCCGCGGTCAGGAAATTTTTGATTTTTGGGCCAAAAATTATGCGCTCCCAAATCAAGCATCCAAAAGTGCCTCTAACCCTTAAATTCAACCCTGAATCTCATGGCGGGCTTCGTTTTTCAATTTGAGCGGATTCGGTCCGGCCCATCCAGGGAGGTTTTCCTGACTCCGCGGTCAGGAAATTTTTGATTTTTGGGCCAAAAATTATGCGCTCCCAAATCAAGCATCCAAAAGTGCCTCTAACCCTTAAATTCAACCCTGAATCTCATGGCGGGCTTCTTTTTTCAATTTGAGCGGATTCGGTCCGGCCCATCCCGGGAGGTTTTCCTGACTCCGCGGTCAGGAAATTTTTGATTTTTGGGCCAAAAATTATGCGCTCCCAAATCAAGCATCCAAAAGTACCTCTAACCCTTAAATTCAACCCCGAATCTCATGGCGGGCTTCGTTTTTCAATTTGAGCGGATTCGGTCCGGCCCATCCCGGGAGGTTTTCCTGACTCCGCGGTCAGGAAATTTTTGATTTTTGGGCCAAAAATTATGCGCTCCCAAATCAAGCATCCAAAAGTGCCTCTAACCCTTAAATTCAACCCCGAATCTCATGGCGGGCTTCGTTTTTCAATTTGAGCGGATTCGGTCCGGCCCATCCCGGGAGGTTTTCCTGACTCCGCGGTCAGGAAATTTTTGAGTTTTGGGCAAAAAATTATGCCCTCCCAAATCAAGCATCCAAAAGTGCCTCTAACCCTTAAATTCAACCCCGAATCTCATGGCGGGCTTCGTTTTTCAATTTGAGCGGATTCGGTCCGGCCCATCCCGGGAGGTTTTCCTGACTCCGCGGTCAGGAAATTTTTGATTTTTGGGCCAAAAATTATGCGCTCCCAAATCAAGCATCCAAAAGTACCTCTAACCCTTAAATTCAACCCCGAATCTCATGGCGGGCTTCGTTTTTCAATTTGAGCGGATTCGGTCCGGCCCATCCCGGGAGGTTTTCCTGACTCCGCGGTCAGGAAATTTTTGATTTTTGGGCCAAAAATTATGCGCTCCCAAATCAAGCATCCAAAAGTGCCTCTAACCCTTAAATTCAACCCCGAATCTCATGGCGGGCTTCGTTTTTCAATTTGAGCGGATTCGGTCCGGCCCATCCCGGGAGGTTTTCCTGACTCCGCGGTCAGGAAATTTTTGAGTTTTGGGCAAAAAATTATGCCCTCCCAAATCAAGCATCCAAAAGTGCCTCTAACCCTTAAATTCAACCCCGAATCTCATGGCGGGCTTCGTTTTTCAATTTGAGCGGATTCGGTCCGGCCCATCCCGGGAGGTTTTCCTGACTCCGCGGTCAGGAAATTTTTGATTTTTGGGCCAAAAATTATGCGCTCCCAAATCAAGCATCCAAAAGTGCCTCTAACCCTTAAATTCAACCCCGAATCTCATGCCGGGCTTCGTTTTTCAATTTGAGCGGATTCGGTCCGGCCCATCCCGGGAGGTTTTCCTGACTCCGCGGTCAGGAAATTTTTGATTTTTGGGCCAAAAATTATGCCCTCCCAAATCAAGCATCCAAAAGTGCCTCTAACCCTTAAATTCAACCCCGAATCTCATGGCGGGCTTCGTTTTTCAATTTGAGCGGATTCGGTCCGGCCCATCCCGGGAGGTTTTCCTGACTCCGCGGTCAGGAAATTTTTGATTTTTGGGCCAAAAATTATGCCCTCCCAAATCAAGCATCCAAAAGTGCCTCTAACCCTTAAATTCAACCCCGAATCTCATGCCGGGCTTCGTTTTTCAATTTGAGCGGATTCGGTCCGGCCCATCCCGGGAGGTTTTCCTGACTCCGCGGTCAGGAAATTTTTGATTTTTGGGCCAAAAATTATGCGCTCCCAAATCAAGCATCCAAAAGTGCCTCTAACCCTTAAATTCAACCCCGAATCTCATGGCGGGCTTCGTTTTTCAATTTGAGCGGATTCGGTCCGGCCCATCCCGGGAGGTTTTCCTGACTCCGCGGTCAGGAAATTTTTGATTTTTGGGCCAAAAATTATGCGCTCCCAAATCAAGCATCCAAAAGTGCCTCTAACCCTTATATTCAACCCTGAATCTCATGGCGGGCTTCGTTTTTCAATTTGAGCGGATTCGGTCCGGCCCATCCCGGGAGGTTTTCCTGACTCCGCGGTCAGGAAATTTTTGATTTTTGGGCCAAAAATTATGCGCTCCCAAATCAAGCATCCAAAAGTGCCTCTAACCCTTAAATTCAACCCCGAATCTCATGGCGGGCTTCGTTTTTCAATTTGAGCGGATTCGGTCCGGCCCATCCCGGAAGGTTTTCCTGACTCCGCGGTCAGGAAATTTTTGATTTTTGGGCCAAAAATTATGCCCTCCCAAATCAAGCATCCAAAAGTGCCTCTAACCCTTAAATTCAAACCCGAATCTCATGGCGGGCTTCGTTTTTCAATTTGAGCGGATTCGGTCCGGCCCATCCCGGGAGGTTTTCCTGACTCCGCGGTCAGGAAATTTTTGATTTTTGGGCCAAAAATTATGCGCTCCCAAATCAAGCATCCAAAAGTGCCTCTAACCCTTAAATTCAACCCTGAATCTCATGGCGGGCTTCGTTTTTCAATTTGAGCGGATTCGGTCCGGCCCATCCAGGGAGGTTTTCCTGACTCCGCGGTCAGGAAATTTTTGATTTTTGGGCCAAAAATTATGCGCTCCCAAATCAAGCATCCAAAAGTGCCTCTAACCCTTAAATTCAACCCCGAATCTCATGCCGGGCTTCGTTTTTCAATTTGAGCGGATTCGGTCCGGCCCATCCCGGGAGGTTTTCCTGACTCCGCGGTCAGGAAATTTTTGATTTTTGGGCCAAAAATTATGCCCTCCCAAATCAAGCATCCAAAAGTGCCTCTAACCCTTAAATTCAACCCCGAATCTCATGGCGGGCTTCGTTTTTCAATTTGAGCGGATTCGGTCCGGCCCATCCCGGGAGGTTTTCCTGACTCCGCGGTCAGGAAATTTTTGATTTTTGGGCCAAAAATTATGCGCTCCCAAATCAAGCATCCAAAAGTGCCTCTAACCCTTAAATTCAACCCTGAATCTCATGGCGGGCTTCGTTTTTCAATTTGAGCGGATTCGGTCCGGCCCATCCAGGGAGGTTTTCCTGACTCCGCGGTCAGGAAATTTTTGATTTTTGGGCCAAAAATTATGCGCTCCCAAATCAAGCATCCAAAAGTGCCTCTAACCCTTAAATTCAACCCCGAATCTCATGCCGGGCTTCGTTTTTCAATTTGAGCGGATTCGGTCCGGCCCATCCCGGGAGGTTTTCCTGACTCCGCGGTCAGGAAATTTTTGATTTTTGGGCCAAAAATTATGCCCTCCCAAATCAAGCATCCAAAAGTGCCTCTAACCCTTAAATTCAACCCCGAATCTCATGGCGGGCTTCGTTTTTCAATTTGAGCGGATTCGGTCCGGCCCATCCCGGGAGGTTTTCCTGACTCCGCGGTCAGGAAATTTTTGATTTTTGGGCCAAAAATTATGCCCTCCCAAATCAAGCATCCAAAAGTGCCTCTAACCCTTAAATTCAACCCCGAATCTCATGCCGGGCTTCGTTTTTCAATTTGAGCGGATTCGGTCCGGCCCATCCCGGGAGGTTTTCCTGACTCCGCGGTCAGGAAATTTTTGATTTTTGGGCCAAAAATTATGCCCTCCCAAATCAAGCATCCAAAAGTGCCTCTAACCCTTAAATTCAACCCCGAATCTCATGGCGGGCTTCGTTTTTCAATTTGAGCGGATTCGGTCCGGCCCATCCCGGGAGGTTTTCCTGACTCCGCGGTCAGGAAATTTTTGATTTTTGGGCCAAAAATTATGCGCTCCCAAATCAAGCATCCAAAAGTGCCTCTAACCCTTAAATTCAACCCCGAATCTCATGCCGGGCTTCGTTTTTCAATTTGAGCGGATTCGGTCCGGCCCATCCCGGGAGGTTTTCCTGACTCCGCGGTCAGGAAATTTTTGATTTTTGGGCCAAAAATTATGCGCTCCCAAATCAAGCATCCAAAAGTGCCTCTAACCCTTAAATTCAACCCCGAATCTCATGGCGGGCTTCGTTTTTCAATTTGAGCGGATTCGGTCCGGCCCATCCCGGAAGGTTTTCCTGACTCCGCGGTCAGGAAATTTTTGATTTTTGGGCCAAAAATTATGCCCTCCCAAATCAAGCATCCAAAAGTGCCTCTAACCCTTAAATTCAAACCCGAATCTCATGGCGGGCTTCGTTTTTCAATTTGAGCGGATTCGGTCCGGCCCATCCCGGGAGGTTTTCCTGACTCCGCGGTCAGGAAATTTTTGATTTTTGGGCCAAAAATTATGCGCTCCCAAATCAAGCATCCAAAAGTGCCTCTAACCCTTAAATTCAACCCTGAATCTCATGGCGGGCTTCGTTTTTCAATTTGAGCGGATTCGGTCCGGCCCATCCAGGGAGGTTTTCCTGACTCCGCGGTCAGGAAATTTTTGATTTTTGGGCCAAAAATTATGCGCTCCCAAATCAAGCATCCAAAAGTGCCTCTAACCCTTAAATTCAACCCCGAATCTCATGCCGGGCTTCGTTTTTCAATTTGAGCGGATTCGGTCCGGCCCATCCCGGGAGGTTTTCCCTGACTCCGCGGTCAGGAAATTTTTGATTTTTGGGCCAAAAATTATGCCCTCCCAAATCAAGCATCCAAAAGTGCCTCTAACCCTTAAATTCAACCCCGAATCTCATGGCGGGCTTCGTTTTTCAATTTGAGCGGATTCGGTCCGGCCCATCCCGGGAGGTTTTCCTGACTCCGCGGTCAGGAAATTTTTGATTTTTGGGCCAAAAATTATGCCCTCCCAAATCAAGCATCCAAAAGTGCCTCTAACCCTTAAATTCAACCCCGAATCTCATGCCGGGCTTCGTTTTTCAATTTGAGCGGATTCGGTCCGGCCCATCCCGGGAGGTTTTCCTGACTCCGCGGTCAGGAAATTTTTGATTTTTGGGCCAAAAATTATGCGCTCCCAAATCAAGCATCCAAAAGTGCCTCTAACCCTTAAATTCAACCCTGAATCTCATGGCGGGCTTCGTTTTTCAATTTGAGCGGATTCGGTCCGGCCCATCCAGGGAGGTTTTCCTGACTCCGCGGTCAGGAAATTTTTGATTTTTGGGCCAAAAATTATGCGCTCCCAAATCAAGCATCCAAAAGTGCCTCTAACCCTTAAATTCAACCCCGAATCTCATGCCGGGCTTCGTTTTTCAATTTGAGCGGATTCGGTCCGGCCCATCCCGGGAGGTTTTCCTGACTCCGCGGTCAGGAAATTTTTGATTTTTGGGCCAAAAATTATGCCCTCCCAAATCAAGCATCCAAAAGTGCCTCTAACCCTTAAATTCAACCCCGAATCTCATGGCGGGCTTCGTTTTTCAATTTGAGCGGATTCGGTCCGGCCCATCCCGGGAGGTTTTCCTGACTCCGCGGTCAGGAAATTTTTGATTTTTGGGCCAAAAATTATGCCCTCCCAAATCAAGCATCCAAAAGTGCCTCTAACCCTTAAATTCAACCCCGAATCTCATGCCGGGCTTCGTTTTTCAATTTGAGCGGATTCGGTCCGGCCCATCCCGGGAGGTTTTCCTGACTCCGCGGTCAGGAAATTTTTGATTTTTGGGCCAAAAATTATGCCCTCCCAAATCAAGCATCCAAAAGTGCCTCTAACCCTTAAATTCAACCCCGAATCTCATGGCGGGCTTCGTTTTTCAATTTGAGCGGATTCGGTCCGGCCCATCCCGGGAGGTTTTCCTGACTCCGCGGTCAGGAAATTTTTGATTTTTGGGCCAAAAATTATGCGCTCCCAAATCAAGCATCCAAAAGTGCCTCTAACCCTTAAATTCAACCCCGAATCTCATGCCGGGCTTCGTTTTTCAATTTGAGCGGATTCGGTCCGGCCCATCCCGGGAGGTTTTCCTGACTCCGCGGTCAGGAAATTTTTGATTTTTGGGCCAAAAATTATGCGCTCCCAAATCAAGCATCCAAAAGTGCCTCTAACCCTTAAATTCAACCCCGAATCTCATGGCGGGCTTCGTTTTTCAATTTGAGCGGATTCGGTCCGGCCCATCCCGGGAGGTTTTCCTGACTCCGCGGTCAGGAAATTTTTGATTTTTGGGCCAAAAATTATGCGCTCCCAAATCAAGCATCCAAAAGTACCTCTAACCCTTAAATTCAACCCTGAATCTCATGGCGGGCTTCGTTTTTCAATTTGAGCGGATTCGGTCCGGCCCATCCCGGGAGGTTTTCCTGACTCCGCGGTCAGGAAATTTTTGATTTTTGGGCCAAAAATTATGCGCTCCCAAATCAAGCATCCAAAAGTGCCTCTAACCCTTAAATTCAACCCCGAATCTCATGGCGGGCTTCGTTTTTCAATTTGAGCGGATTCGGTCCGGCCCATCCCGGGAGGTTTTCCTGACTCCGCGGTCAGGAAATTTTTGAGTTTTGGGCAAAAAATTATGCCCTCCCAAATCAAGCATCCAAAAGTGCCTCTAACCCTTAAATTCAACCCCGAATCTCATGGCGGGCTTCGTTTTTCAATTTGAGCGGATTCGGTCCGGCCCATCCCGGGAGGTTTTCCTGACTCCGCGGTCAGGAAATTTTTGATTTTTGGGCCAAAAATTATGCCCTCCCAAATCAAGCATCCAAAAGTGCCTCTAACCCTTAAATTCAACCCCGAATCTCATGCCGGGCTTCGTTTTTCAATTTGAGCGGATTCGGTCCGGCCCATCCCGGGAGGTTTTCCTGACTCCGCGGTCAGGAAATTTTTGATTTTTGGGCCAAAAATTATGCCCTCCCAAATCAAGCATCCAAAAGTGCCTCTAACCCTTAAATTCAACCCCGAATCTCATGCCGGGCTTCGTTTTTCAATTTGAGCGGATTCGGTCCGGCCCATCCCGGGAGGTTTTCCTGACTCCGCGGTCAGGAAATTTTTGATTTTTGGGCCAAAAATTATGCGCTCCCAAATCAAGCATCCAAAAGTGCCTCTAACCCTTAAATTCAACCCCGAATCTCATGGCGGGCTTCGTTTTTCAATTTGAGCGGATTCGGTCCGGCCCATCCCGGGAGGTTTTCCTGACTCCGCGGTCAGGAAATTTTTGATTTTTGGGCCAAAAATTATGCGCTCCCAAATCAAGCATCCAAAAGTGCCTCTAACCCTTATATTCAACCCTGAATCTCATGGCGGGCTTCGTTTTTCAATTTGAGCGGATTCGGTCCGGCCCATCCCGGGAGGTTTTCCTGACTCCGCGGTCAGGAAATTTTTGATTTTTGGGCCAAAAATTATGCGCTCCCAAATCAAGCATCCAAAAGTGCCTCTAACCCTTAAATTCAACCCCGAATCTCATGGCGGGCTTCGTTTTTCAATTTGAGCGGATTCGGTCCGGCCCATCCCGGGAGGTTTTCCTGACTCCGCGGTCAGGAAATTTTTGATTTTTGGGCCAAAAATTATGCCCTCCCAAATCAAGCATCCAAAAGTGCCTCTAACCCTTAAATTCAACCCCGAATCTCATGGCGGGCTTCGTTTTTCAATTTGAGCGGATTCGGTCCGGCCCATCCCGGGAGGTTTTCCTGACTCCGCGGTCAGGAAATTTTTGATTTTTGGGCCAAAAATTATGCGCTCCCAAATCAAGCATCCAAAAGTGCCTCTAACCCTTAAATTCAACCCTGAATCTCATGGCGGGCTTCGTTTTTCAATTTGAGCGGATTCGGTCCGGCCCATCCAGGGAGGTTTTCCTGACTCCGCGGTCAGGAAATTTTTGATTTTTGGGCCAAAAATTATGCGCTCCCAAATCAAGCATCCAAAAGTGCCTCTAACCCTTAAATTCAACCCCGAATCTCATGCCGGGCTTCGTTTTTCAATTTGAGCGGATTCGGTCCGGCCCATCCCGGGAGGTTTTCCTGACTCCGCGGTCAGGAAATTTTTGATTTTTGGGCCAAAAATTATGCGCTCCCAAATCAAGCATCCAAAAGTGCCTCTAACCCTTAAATTCAACCCTGAATCTCATGGCGGGCTTCGTTTTTCAATTTGAGCGGATTCGGTCCGGCCCATCCAGGGAGGTTTTCCTTACTCCGCGGTCAGGAAATTTTTGATTTTTGGGCCAAAAATTATGCGCTCCCAAATCAAGCATCCAAAAGTGCCTCTAACCCTTAAATTCAACCCCGAATCTCATGCCGGGCTTCGTTTTTCAATTTGAGCGGATTCGGTCCGGCCCATCCCGGGAGGTTTTCCTGACTCCGCGGTCAGGAAATTTTTGATTTTTGGGCCAAAAATTATGCCCTCCCAAATCAAGCATCCAAAAGTGCCTCTAACCCTTAAATTCAACCCCGAATCTCATGGCGGGCTTCGTTTTTCAATTTGAGCGGATTCGGTCCGGTCCATCCCGGGAGGTTTTCCTGACTCCGCGGTCAGGAAATTTTTGATTTTTGGGCCAAAAATTATGCCCTCCCAAATCAAGCATCCAAAAGTGCCTCTAACCCTTAAATTCAACCCCGAATCTCATGCCGGGCTTCGTTTTTCAATTTGAGCGGATTCGGTCCGGCCCATCCCGGGAGGTTTTCCTGACTCCGCGGTCAGGAAATTTTTGATTTTTGGGCCAAAAATTATGCCCTCCCAAATCAAGCATCCAAAAGTGCCTCTAACCCTTAAATTCAACCCCGAATCTCATGGCGGGCTTCGTTTTTCAATTTGAGCGGATTCGGTCCGGCCCATCCCGGGAGGTTTTCCTGACTCCGCGGTCAGGAAATTTTTGATTTTTGGGCCAAAAATTATGCGCTCCCAAATCAAGCATCCAAAAGTGCCTCTAACCCTTAAATTCAACCCCGAATCTCATGGCGGGCTTCGTTTTTCAATTTGAGCGGATTCGGTCCGGCCCATCCCGGGAGGTTTTCCTGACTCCGCGGTCAGGAAATTTTTGATTTTTGGGCCAAAAATTATGCGCTCCCAAATCAAGCATCCAAAAGTACCTCTAACCCTTAAATTCAACCCCGAATCTCATGGCGGGCTTCGTTTTTCAATTTGAGCGGATTCGGTCCGGCCCATCCCGGGAGGTTTTCCTGACTCCGCGGTCAGGAAATTTTTGATTTTTGGGCCAAAAATTATGCGCTCCCAAATCAAGCATCCAAAAGTGCCTCTAACCCTTAAATTCAACCCCGAATCTCATGGCGGGCTTCGTTTTTCAATTTGAGCGGATTCGGTCCGGCCCATCCCGGGAGGTTTTCCTGACTCCGCGGTCAGGAAATTTTTGAGTTTTGGGCAAAAAATTATGCCCTCCCAAATCAAGCATCCAAAAGTGCCTCTAACCCTTAAATTCAACCCCGAATCTCATGGCGGGCTTCGTTTTTCAATTTGAGCGGATTCGGTCCGGCCCATCCCGGGAGGTTTTCCTGACTCCGCGGTCAGGAAATTTTTGATTTTTGGGCCAAAAATTATGCCCTCCCAAATCAAGCATCCAAAAGTGCCTCTAACCCTTAAATTCAACCCCGAATCTCATGCCGGGCTTCGTTTTTCAATTTGAGCGGATTCGGTCCGGCCCATCCCGGGAGGTTTTCCTGACTCCGCGGTCAGGAAATTTTTGATTTTTGGGCCAAAAATTATGCCCTCCCAAATCAAGCATCCAAAAGTGCCTCTAACCCTTAAATTCAACCCCGAATCTCATGGCGGGCTTCGTTTTTCAATTTGAGCGGATTCGGTCCGGCCCATCCCGGGAGGTTTTCCTGACTCCGCGGTCAGGAAATTTTTGATTTTTGGGCCAAAAATTATGCCCTCCCAAATCAAGCATCCAAAAGTGCCTCTAACCCTTAAATTCAACCCCGAATCTCATGCCGGGCTTCGTTTTTCAATTTGAGCGGATTCGGTCCGGCCCATCCCGGGAGGTTTTCCTGACTCCGCGGTCAGGAAATTTTTGATTTTTGGGCCAAAAATTATGCGCTCCCAAATCAAGCATCCAAAAGTGCCTCTAACCCTTAAATTCAACCCCGAATCTCATGGCGGGCTTCGTTTTTCAATTTGAGCGGATTCGGTCCGGCCCATCCCGGGAGGTTTTCCTGACTCCGCGGTCAGGAAATTTTTGATTTTTGGGCCAAAAATTATGCGCTCCCAAATCAAGCATCCAAAAGTGCCTCTAACCCTTATATTCAACCCTGAATCTCATGGCGGGCTTCGTTTTTCAATTTGAGCGGATTCGGTCCGGCCCATCCCGGGAGGTTTTCCTGACTCCGCGGTCAGGAAATTTTTGATTTTTGGGCCAAAAATTATGCGCTCCCAAATCAAGCATCCAAAAGTGCCTCTAACCCTTAAATTCAACCCCGAATCTCATGGCGGGCTTCGTTTTTCAATTTGAGCGGATTCGGTCCGGCCCATCCCGGAAGGTTTTTCCTGACTCCGCGGTCAGGAAATTTTTGATTTTTGGGCCAAAAATTATGCCCTCCCAAATCAAGCATCCAAAAGTGCCTCTAACCCTTAAATTCAAACCCGAATCTCATGGCGGGCTTCGTTTTTCAATTTGAGCGGATTCGGTCCGGCCCATCCCGGGAGGTTTTCCTGACTCCGCGGTCAGGAAATTTTTGATTTTTGGGCCAAAAATTATGCGCTCCCAAATCAAGCATCCAAAAGTGCCTCTAACCCTTAAATTCAACCCTGAATCTCATGGCGGGCTTCGTTTTTCAATTTGAGCGGATTCGGTCCGGCCATCCAGGGAGGTTTTCCTGACTCCGCGGTCAGGAAATTTTTGATTTTTGGGCCAAAAATTATGCGCTCCCAAATCAAGCATCCAAAAGTGCCTCTAACCCTTAAATTCAACCCCGAATCTCATGCCGGGCTTCGTTTTTCAATTTGAGCGGATTCGGTCCGGCCCATCCCGGGAGGTTTTCCTGACTCCGCGGTCAGGAAATTTTTGATTTTTGGGCCAAAAATTATGCCCTCCCAAATCAAGCATCCAAAAGTGCCTCTAACCCTTAAATTCAACCCCGAATCTCATGGCGGGCTTCGTTTTTCAATTTGAGCGGATTCGGTCCGGCCCATCCCGGGAGGTTTTCCTGACTCCGCGGTCAGGAAATTTTTGATTTTTGGGCCAAAAATTATGCCCTCCCAAATCAAGCATCCAAAAGTGCCTCTAACCCTTAAATTCAACCCCGAATCTCATGCGGGCTTCGTTTTTCAATTTGAGCGGATTCGGTCCGGCCCATCCCGGGAGGTTTTCCTGACTCCGCGGTCAGGAAATTTTTGATTTTTGGGCCAAAAATTATGCCCTCCCAAATCAAGCATCCAAAAGTGCCTCTAACCCTTAAATTCAACCCCGAATCTCATGGCGGGCTTCGTTTTTCAATTTGAGCGGATTCGGTCCGGCCCATCCCGGGAGGTTTTCCTGACTCCGCGGTCAGGAAATTTTTGATTTTTGGGCCAAAAATTATGCGCTCCCAAATCAAGCATCCAAAAGTGCCTCTAACCCTTATATTCAACCCTGAATCTCATGGCGGGCTTCGTTTTTCAATTTGAGCGGATTCGGTCCGGCCCATCCCGGGAGGTTTTCCTGACTCCGCGGTCAGGAAATTTTTGATTTTTGGGCCAAAAATTATGCGCTCCCAAATCAAGCATCCAAAAGTGCCTCTAACCCTTAAATTCAACCCCGAATCTCATGGCGGGCTTCGTTTTTCAATTTGAGCGGATTCGGTCCGGCCCATCCCGGAAGGTTTTCCTGACTCCGCGGTCAGGAAATTTTTGATTTTTGGGCCAAAAATTATGCCCTCCCAAATCAAGCATCCAAAAGTGCCTCTAACCCTTAAATTCAAACCCGAATCTCATGGCGGGCTTCGTTTTTCAATTTGAGCGGATTCGGTCCGGCCCATCCCGGGAGGTTTTCCTGACTCCGCGGTCAGGAAATTTTTGATTTTTGGGCCAAAAATTATGCGCTCCCAAATCAAGCATCCAAAAGTGCCTCTAACCCTTAAATTCAACCCTGAATCTCATGGCGGGCTTCGTTTTTCAATTTGAGCGGATTCGGTCCGGCCCATCCCGGGAGGTTTTCCTGACTCCGCGGTCAGGAAATTTTTGATTTTTGGGCCAAAAATTATGCGCTCCCAAATCAAGCATCCAAAAGTGCCTCTAACCCTTAAATTCAACCCCGAATCTCATGGCGGGCTTCGTTTTTCAATTTGAGCGGATTCGGTCCGGGCCCATCCCGGGAGGTTTTCCTGACTCCGCGGTCAGGAAATTTTTGATTTTTGGGCCAAAAATTATGCGCTCCCAAATCAAGCATCCAAAAGTACCTCTAACCCTTAAATTCAACCCCGAATCTCATGGCGGGCTTCGTTTTTCAATTTGAGCGGATTCGGTCCGGCCCATCCCGGGAGGTTTTCCTGACTCCGCGGTCAGGAAATTTTTTGATTTTTGGGCCAAAAATTATGCGCCTCCCAAATCAAGCATCCAAAAGTGCCTCTAACCCTTAAATTCAACCCCGAATCTCATGGCTGGCTTCGTTTTTCAATTTGAGCGGATTCGGTCCGGCCCATCCCGGGAGGTTTTCCTGACTCCGCGGTCAGGAAATTTTTGATTTTTGGGCAAAAAATTATGCCCTCCCAAATCAAGCATCCAAAAGTGCCTCTAACCCTTAAATTCAACCCCGAATCTCATGGCGGGCTTCGTTTTTCAATTTGAGCGGATTCGGTCCGGCCCATCCCGGGAGGTTTTCCTGACTCCGCGGTCAGGAAATTTTGATTTTTGGGCCAAAAATTATGCCCTCCCAAATCAAGCATCCAAAAGTGCCTCTAACCCTTAAATTCAACCCCGAATCTCATGCCGGGCTTCGTTTTTCAATTTGAGCGGATTCGGTCCGGCCCATCCCGGGAGGTTTTCCTGACTCCGCGGTCAGGAAATTTTTGATTTTTGGGCCAAAAATTATGCCCTCCCAAATCAAGCATCCAAAAGTGCCTCTAACCCTTAAATTCAACCCCGAATCTCATGGCGGG